>OZ012724.1:20549253-21749253 GCA_963942605.1 Poecilus cupreus
ATTTTTGTTGGGTGCAAAATTGAAAATCTGGTGTCGGCACCACACTACTTTCTTATACATATAAAATTTGTTCTTTGCATATGACTTTATTTTGACAATTATTTTACATATAGTTTTCAGTCCTATTTAATTTTTTCTTCTTATTGTTGGAACGATTTTATTTTAAAATATGTATTAATTAATATCTAGTCTTTAAAACTTTCTAACTAATAATACAAATATTACATTTATAATTTTTACACTACACATATTTTTGCCACTTCACAATTGTATTTGACACGTTTGACACATAGATATTAAAAATATTTTAGTTTTTGTTCCCATTGTAAATAAGATTATTGAAATATATAATTTAGCTTTTCTCAAAATTAGAAGCATGTACAAGAACTTTTTTTCTGAGCTGATTCTATTTTTTGAAAAAATGTAATTAATTTTTTTGTGTCCAGTAAACTTTTTCTTCCGGTTTTCCAATTCCATTCAAAATCAACTCAGCTCTTCATATTTTCATGAAACTTATAAATTTCAAGTTTCGTTTACATATATTGTCTCGTTCATGAGATATTGCGCACACGGACATTCATCCATCCATCATCACACACAGACATCATTGAGAAATTGATCTTAACGGATTCAGTGTACGTCAAAATATGTATTTACGCAAAAATCTCGTCAGCGATTTTTTCATGATTCCAATACCTACTTACTTATACTTTGTATAAGAAAGTAAAAATTAAAATAATTAATTTGCAGATTTGAAAGAAATATATGAAAATAATGATTTTTCCTAATTATTTTCAGCGGTATTCAATAGGTGGGCGTTAATTTAAAAGAACTTTAATTTGCTGTAACTTTTTGGTTATTGAGTTTTTGTCAAAAGTTTATTAAAAATAAATATTATTTTGGACCCCTTTAGCTACACTTTCAATATTTTCCATACGTTATGTTTTAGCTCAAAAATAATGTACAAATTTCATAAGTGAATGATTATATCGGAATGTGAATGTTTAAATAATATTATGTGAAACAAATTGAAGAAAAGTATTCGAGAAAGTTTGCAATTTGCTACTAAATTTAGAAATTAGAAAATTTTCCCATTATACATTTAACAAATATGTTTTGTTCAATGAAAAGTGATGCTACTTTTCTTGGATGCATCCAGCAGTCTAAGAGAGTCTTGAAACTTGATTCTAAATGTCGTTGTCACGACACCAAGGTACGAGGTGTCAGGAAAAATGCGAGAACATGAACTGAAGAGGGAGTGTCACTCCTACAGACAGACTCACCCATAGAGAACAATTGCGTGTTGGGTTGTATGTTGTTTGAATATTTGCAGACATGTATTTATCGAAATATGTCGAATATATTTTTATTGTGTAGGTCTATAGCTACATAACTTTAAAAGCGTATAAAATATAGAAAAAGTTGTATTGCTTTTAAAATCTAATCAGCTCGTAGCTTAAACCACTGAAGTGTAGTAATACTGGAACGTGCACTGCCATGCTCTCCCTAGCGATCCCGCACATTACCTACCGCCCAATACAACTCTTAAACGGTACAGAATAGTATTTTATGATACAGAAACATTCCTTCTTATTTGTTTATTTTCTATTTATATTTGAGAAATTTAATTTTCTTTAGTATATTTATTTAATTTTTTGACATATATTTCACTAAGAAAACAGCTTCACAATCACAATGACATGTGTCACATTTCGTAAAAAATTTAAAATTTTTAGGTGTTTCCATGGTGTACATGGAATGCAAAATTTATAAAAATTTAATTTCTTTACATTTGATTATATCCAAAATTAATGAAAATTAATATTAGTGTAATCAAAACAGATGTAAAATTAAATATTCTACAACTTTCAAAATAACATAAGTTGTTGAAAAATAAAATGTAACCGTGTTTATTCACGAAAAACTTTTAAGGGCTTCAAGTAAACTGCTACTTCCGGTTTATCAACTTTATCCAAAATCTAATCAGCTTTTCATTTATATATAAGAAGCAAAAATTCACAAAATTGTATTTTTTGGTATTATAGTATTTGAGTTATGAGAGACGAAAAATTGCCACAGACTACACACACATACATACATACATACAGACATCATGGCGAAAATAGTAAAATCGTATTTTAGGGACCCTAAAATGTGCTTGTTTATTGAAAACTCACTACCCAATTTTTTGACCAAAAACAATACCTCTTTTACCTAGAGGTAGGCAGGAGGTAAAAATAATCAAAATTGAGGAAGAACCTTCTTCTTTTTTATAGGTTAATAATTATGCAAAATATTTAAATATGTGCATCCTTATTTCATATTTAAAACAAATACTTATAATTAAATATTTGCCTAAATTCAACCCTTAAAAGTAGCTAATAGCAATCCCTGGCAATAAGGGTTCCAACCTTGCTTCTTATAGAAAGTCAAGTGACTTGTTTTAATCCAATAAAACTAATTACAATTTAAGTCACTAAAATTTAAAATGTTACAAATTCCACGTGCAATATTACTTGTTCTATTGCAGCATAGTGTAGTAATACTTTTAACATCATCGAAATAAAAATGGTCAGTCCTTCTTGAAGTATATTTTAAGCAAATAAAATTCGCACCACGTCCACATCATTGCAAAAGCGGAAGTGAACAGTAAAAGACAAGGCACTACCGGAAGCGTAGTGGACAAGCAATTTATTGCAGTTAGATGCACTGTTTTCTTGCCATTTCCGTATTCAAATCAGCTGTGAAGAAAAAGTTTAACAAAACCGTAAGGTTTCTAATCGATCGATTTACAAATTGACAGTATTTCAAATATAATAACAGTATTTTATAAATTCAATTTTGGGACCTTGCAATTTAATTACCGTTAGTCTTATGGTTATTTGTCCTAGGGAAAACCTACTTCCATCCTTGACTAATTGTAAGACTTGCTAGGGTCACTTCGAACTTCGAGTAAATGATATAATCGTACATTAACAAGCTGCTTCCTTTTTGATATCAAGAGAAACCACATGAATGTCTGGGTGTATGCTACGTCACGTCAGACACGTCTTGTGTCTATACTTCGTAAGCGATGTCTACAAGTTGACTCTACAGATAACCGCGGCTCAAACAAGATCTGGGTCGAATTTGAGAAAGCTACATTCTTTCAATGCGATGTGAATGAAACCTAACATGAATGGCTTCAATTTGGACGCTAGCGATAGACAAACATGTGATGCCAAATTGGAGAACACTTTTTTTCACAAAGTCAGAAGCGTTGAAGAATTTGAAGGCCAATTCGGACGCGTCGAAGAAACCAGTTAGCAACAATAAATAGCATTTCATAAGATCTTCAATTTAGTTTCCACAATCGACACTATTAACTTTACCCCTCTGGTTCTTCGTACGTTAATATACTTGGGGTACACTGATAAAAATGTTTTCTTGGAACAGATTCCTCTTAAATGAAGGGAAAAATTGATTTGAATAAGGCCAATACGATTTCGATTTCATTGAAAATATTTGCTGGTTTAATAAATATTCTAGTATAAAAATTAATTTAGTTTTGAAGGAACATATCAAAGTAATCAACTGAGACTCATTGCCATTATGGGGACCAAGTGGTTTGAATAGCAGTTTTAATTCAAAATGGTATGTTTAAAATAAAAACTACTTCTTTCTCATTATTTTTAAAAATACAATTTAAAAAATATTTTTTTTTCTTCAAACGTCATTAAAGTACGTTGTTATATATTTGTATTCAACAAGCAGAAGTTCAATATTATCGCCGCCGGCGTAAAAGTGTTTCCTTGGCAACACATTTACTCCGGCGGCGGACAAAGTAAACTATCATGCAAAATAGTAAGGTTGTAATTCAATAATTTGACAGTTAAGAATAAAACAAATAAACAAAAATAACAAAATAACATATTCTGTGGCAACTAGAAATACTGGATACGGTAGAATATTTGTTGAAGTTTTTTAATGTTTTAATGTCTATTTTCTATGTTTGAAGAAAAAATAGCATGTGTTATTTGAAATAATTGTGACTTTGTATGCTTCGCATGTAATTGTCCGACTCGCTTCGCTCGTCGTTCAAACTTACATGCTCAGCATCCAAAGTATCACATTTTCTCCTAATAACACAATATACTATTCTTTCAAATCATAAAAGAGGATAAATAAAATTTATATTCAAAATTACTATTTTTTTTTAATTAAACCTAATCATTTTGTAAGAAATAAAATCTTCTTCAACGAATGCATACAAAAGGAAAACTGAAAATTTTCTTCAAACAAAAAGTTATTTATATGAGTGTACTGCACGTACAAAAATACATTACAGAGATCTGCGAATGCAGAGTGCCACACCCAAAATGGATAAACAGTGAAACTATTTATATTTTTATGAATTTGTATATTTGGGTAGTATGTTTTTCAAGGGATGGACGTATTGACCGGGAGATTGAAAGGCGGGTGTCTGCAGGGTGCAAGGTAATGGGTGCTCTGGGTACATTTGCTTGAAACGTGAATGTACCTAGAGATGCTCGATTGAGTGTTTATAATGGTGTGTTAGTGAATTCATTGATGTATGGTTTTCAATGTTGGGTGTGGATGAAGACGCATGAATGACGTATAACTGCTGTAGAAATGGGATATTTGGAGGAGTGTGTGGGTATACGAAACGTGATCGTATACGGAATACATTGGTGTATGATGAGTGTAAGATTGAGAATAATGTTGTTAAGAAAGTGGGAGTGAGTCAGTTGAGGTGGTTTGGACATCTTGAGCGAATGTCGAATGAAAGGTTGGTGATACTAATATATGCGGGTGAAATTGACGGTGAACGATTGCGTGGGCGTCCGAGGAATAAGTGTTAAGGTCTGATTGATGGTTTGTTGTGTGAACGGTTGATTCAGAGTGTGAAGAATAAACGAGCATGTTTGGAAGAGATTGATTATTGGTTGACTGTGTTTCTGGGTTCGTGCTACCCCACTGAGTGAGATATAGCGCGACGATACGTATGTATGTACGTATTTATCTACCAATCAAATTTTGATTTACTGGAAATCATGCATTGTGCACAATTTTTGAAAATTACTTTGACAAGATGTATGTAATGAGTAAGAATAATGTCCAGAAAGTTAATTATTAATGTAATAACAATTAAATAAATAATTATTTCCAGCACAAGATGACAGCTCTACTAATATTTGATAAATACGACGTTATAGAATTCTAACCAAAATTTCTTGGAATTGTTTCCTTACATACGTATTCGATTCCAAAGTATTTTGGGGATTTCCTGTGAAAATTTACCTTTTGGAATATTTCGTTTTTATTGCTAATTGAAAATCACCACTCGTCTTCGACTAGCGATAATAGCAATAAAAATTTTATAGTCCACGCAATAAATTTCCGAAAATCAAAACAAGTATTTAATAGATTATTTATGACATTAAATTCCTAGAGATTATTTCCGGTAATAATCTCTGTAGTTTTAATTTTTCTTGACAAATATAAGATAGTTAGGTTAGGTTAGCATGACACTGTCTTATAACACTTGTTATTTTTATTTGTGGATTAAAAATAGTCTAATTAATTATAATTTGAGAGTTATAAATTAGAAAATATTTTTAATTTATTCTCACTCTCTTATTATTACAAAAATATAATTGGGATGAAGTAAATAATTTTCAAAAATACAAAACAGTAATTCATTGGCGGTACACTCCTACAAACAAATGAACTCGTTTCCTGTCAATTAGGATAGTAGCTCATCATTTGTTTGTCAATAATGACACCAGGCGACTATAACAATAGTCATCTGGTGACCTACTGAAATTTGGGGACATTTCATAAGTACACAAGACCTTAATTGGCTATTTGTCCACTACCGTGCTTATTAAATACATATTTGTTGGATTTCTATAGGTTCGTTCCAAAGAAAGTATAAATTAAAACATTTTGTACTACTAGTACAGATATAGTTCAACAACTAGTACATACCAGAATCAATCAGCCCAATTATCCAATGAAGTTGTTATCAGCTATAATATCCCTAGGCCATTGATAATTCGAAATAATTTTATCACAGATACCGAAAGAACGTTGCTTGGTAACCGCCCGACGCCGTAAGCGCAGGGCTGTTACCTTCAAGCTGTCTTGAGGTAGTTGTTATTAAATTACGAGTGTTTATCAATGGTCGAGGAATATTCGCTGAGAAAATTTTTTGCGATATTTATTAATTCAAATTTAAGTAATAAGTTTGTGTATCATATTCCCAACCATCACTCTGCACTGTTCAAACGCACTTTTTCTTACATTGCTCCAAGTATATTTAATAAAATTCCATTCCAGTTTATCACCCTAAAACCTGGTAGTTTTCACAGAAATATAAAAAAATCATTATTTCACTACAGTTTGTTGCTTATATGAACTCCTCATTTCCTTGTTTTTCTTATCAGTATTACTATTTACAAGTTTTACTATTTGCTAGTTTAATTTCAAATGTTTGTATATTATTACTAATATGTTATTTTTTTTTTGTTATACTAAATTCTGTATTTTGCCATACCCTTTAAGAAATTTTGTATTATTATTTTTTTTATATATGTATGTATGGTTAATATGGAAGAACAGCTACTATGCTGAATATTCGCCAATAAAGTTATTATTATTATTATTTTCATTCACATACCGTAAAAATGATATTTTGAAATAAACAAATCAAATATTGAATTAACTGTTAATCGACTGTCAACAACTGTTACTTAGCAACAAGTGATAATTTCCCGTGGAAATTATCAGTATAATCGTGACCTGATTGGTTACTTATGCAGACGTGATCAGAAATGCAGGGATTTGATTGGATATTTATTAAACCAAAAAATTTTCAGTAATAATATAACAAGAGAGTGAGAAATAATTGAAAATAATTTGACAGATCTTTCGAAAATTTGTTGCCAGGCAATAGCCACAAAAACCCGTAGGACTTGAGTGGCTATTGCCAAATGGCGACAAGTTTGAGAGAGATACTGGAGAATTATTTTCTAATTTATCGAACTCTCGAGTTATATTTAATAAGATTATTTTTTTTATTTCATCATCAGGCACAGCACTAAATCTATCTTTTTTGCTCATTTTTATTTGTGTTGATGATAACTATCTGACATTTGACATCTGTCAATAAAAACAAAAAAGCTACAGAGAAAATTGCCGGGAATAATCACAAGAGCATTACTCTCAGTATAATAATGACAGGATTGGTTAAAATGCATACACGTGACACAATAAAGCATTTATTGGTTTAAAGAAACGTCAGAAAATAATCGTTGCAATTTGCTAGTGGTGACAAAATCGCAGCGAAACTTATGTTTAAAGAAGAATATTCCATTAGCTGTCAAAAACCGATTCATTTATGACACAATTAGCTAGGAAATTGTTACGATAGGAACTTTCTTAAAGAATATATCCAAATATAGGGTAAATTGCATGATGATTATTTAAAGGATATGAATTCCATTACACAATAAACTAATAATTTCCTTTCCAACATTTTGATGTTCGTTACAAAAACAAAGCAGCATTTTCCTTTTCCGGCCTAAACAATTATACATTCAAATGAGTTCCTGTGATGCCATATTCACTTAAATATTCATAAATCTGCACCTTTCTGCGCAGTTCAGTCTCATTAGATTCGATAGTGAGTCAAACGATTAAGCCATGCAGACGTATTAAGATTCGCATAGACATTAGGAGCTATTAGAGATGCATAATGTTGAGTTTTCCTTTCTCCTGATGGGAGATAATGATGATGTAAGTTTATGCTCTGATTCCGAAAATTGTTTGTGACAATCTCACTTCAAGTGTAAACACTAAGATCATGTTTTGTTTTACTCGTACACTACTAGATTTATGCAGAAACGAAGAAGTACCAAATGAAGGTATCATTGACAATGGGCGCATAAACCATAAACGAAATATGACAAATTTATATCAAAATCGTGTAACACTTATGGAATAATTAGTAGTAAAATATTTTTTTTCTTTTAAATATTTTGCAGCAAAGCAATATAACGAATTGAACATATTTTGACGTCACAGGTACTTGCATTGTGCTATTGGCCAGAAATATGAAAATTGCAAATCGCGCGTCTGCCGCTGCGCCCAACGCCTATTGTGGGCTAAAATAGAACTACGAAATGTCATTTCATATTTTTGTTTGTTGGTATTTAAGATTATATTTGTTGGGCTTCTATTACTTGTTTCATAATTTTACTGTTCTATTGTGCTGTGCTGAAAATCTATTGATTAAAATTGTGTGTTGAGGTTAGGTTACATCACTACTAGCGCCACTGTTCTCAAACTTTTGTTGTTATTTACTCGAATATCAAGTAAAATACTCTTAAAGTTGTCAAAGGAATTTTGTCTTAGTTTATATTAAGTTTAATTGTTGTAAATTAAGACTTATAATATGAAAATATTATTTTTATATAAAAAAAATATATTATATACTATCATGGAAAACCGTTGATTTAGTGCCACTGGAGCAGTACCTGTGACGTCACACAAACGTCACACAAACTTTGAAAAATCATATCCCGGGTAATATATGAAATTTTCACATCGGGTTTTCACTGATCGTCATATATTCTAATAAAGTTTCATAAAAAAAAAATTTCAAAAATTGGTTTATGGGCCCATTACATATTTTTAATTTGCAGGTTCAAGTTTTGAGCCGATTAGATTTTGGTAGCAATTCAACAACCGGAAATGGTAGTTAACTTAAAGGCCTATCAGGTTTTTCAAAATATAGCAGTAATTAATTGATTTGGACTATTTAGAATAAATTTTGTTATATGTATTCAAAATATTTTTCTCTATTTTAAACCATTTAAAAATTGTTTAGATAACAAGTTTTGTTTTGGAATATCAGATATATAAAAAAAAACACAGGACTTTCTTATACATATAAATCAAATTTAATGTTCAACGTATACAGGATAAATAGCTCCGTGGTAACGTGTCGAACTGTGGATCGTGAGATCGTCAGTTCGAATCCCACAGCTGACAGTTGCCAATTTAAATTTACCCAACCACTAGCATCTTTGGGAGCTATGACTTGACGGCTGGTAACAGCACTTCATACGAAATAATATATCAGATCGTTCCGTATGTAAAAGAGTACTATGAATAAATTAACACTGTTTTTAATTTTGAGGTCGTCTTTAATCTAGCAAATACGGAACTAGCAAGCAATACAACTAGCATTCGAAGCAGTATTGTTTATATTGAAGAAGTGATGTCAGACAATGTTTATAGAAACGTGAAATCACTAAAAGCAGGTTTAAGACTTTGCCTTAAGGCGTAAAGAGTTAATACCACACTCAGACAAAGCAATTGGTTATATTCAAGTTTACTTATGTTATTATCGTCTGCAAAGTGAAATACAATTCCGAGAAAATTCTCAAATTGAAGCAGAAACGCTGTTTTAATATTCTTTTTGTTTATGTTGCACGAACTGTTATGTCATTTAATATTATGTTGCATGCTCTTTTAAATTGTAACAATGATTCTATTTCTTTGTTTTGTTATTATATTGCTTTTTAGTGCATTTCAAATAAACAAAAGTGCATCTGAAATGATACGTGAAATGACAAACAGAAGAATGTTTCAGAAAGAAACTTATCTATTTGTGTATATACACAATAAAATATTAACTGAATGTAAGAACAACGGTTCAATACAAAATTATTGTTCAATGAAAAATCCCTTCATTGGCACTTTATGACATCACAAATTAACATTTTATATTTTCTTTTATTTGAAATCGGCACTAAAGTGCTCAAAAATCGTCATTAAAAGCTCAGAAATCGTCACTAAAGTAACCCATTATACGGCGATTTTGAGCATCCCAGTGTTGGCAACCGTTAAATAATTATTGTACAATTAGGATAATTTTGAAAGATATATTGACGTACTATAGTAAATTTTGAAGTAACATGAAACAAAATTTGCTAGAAGAATTAACTAATTAATTCCGATGACGAAATTGAGGACAAAACACATAATTTTGAGTGTTATTTACGATAACTTTACTTCTTGAGGTTGGCAACACTGATTGTCAGTTTCAATTGACAACTGACAGATGTATAAACTTAACCTATATTGTAATTTTTTTACAGTTTTTTCGAATTTTAGATTTCAAATAAAACTTAATATGTACCTCGGCACTGAAGTTCCTTTTTATCACAAACAAATAGCTATCTCTATTGGCTCGCAATTTAAACATCAGCCAGCGTTCCAGTATCGTTAAACATTATAATGCTGTAAATTTTTAACTATTCATTTGACAGTAAAAGTGTAAAAACAATAGTTGATCAAAATTTAAAAATTGTTATTATTTCACGATATTTCAATCAAATTAAAATCAATATTTATTAGTTTGATAATCTATGTGGATCTCTGGAGTTACGGTTTCTCAAAAACTACTAAACTAAAAATTTTGATATTTTGTATATATCAATTGTATCCCCTTTGGAAGAGCTAATTAATTTTTGGTGATAATCCAATAACCGGAAGTGGTAGTTTACTTGAAGCCCTATCAAATTATTTTAAAATATTTTAGTAAATTATGGATTAATGAAAATTTTGTTATTAGAATAATGTTTCATATATTATTATCTACAATTATTAGAAACATTTTCCCCTTTCTGTCACTATTTACGAATTACAACACGTTGAAGAAAAACTATATTTTGATATTTTCGTTTAAGTCTGCTAACCTGTGTTTTTTGAAAATACAAAACAACGGTTGAAAAATGTAATTTTTTGACGTGTCATAATTTTTTTAAGGGATGAGCGTTTGTTGAAAGGTGTGGTCCGTGTTCCTGCATTGTTCGATAAGAAATGTATATGGCGGGAGGTATTGTGGTGCCCACAACTGGTAACTGCATTTTTTACATGAAAATATATCTGATAGGTGTACCGTTCTTTGGTATTCAAAACCTGCACAAATTGTGTAATGGCTTAATAATATATTTATTTATTATGTGTCTTTTTCATTTGCAACACAAAGCCAATATTAATTCCTTTACCATTAATAACATTCTTCCTTCAAGGTCAAATATGCATTCTTCGAATTCTTTCTATCTTCATCATGTTACAAACAAAAATCACCCAATCATTATTATTCTATATCTTGCGTTATACAAACAATTCCGCATTTCTGAGCCTTCAAAACAAGGACAGAAGCTTAAGAAAACATGACAGTCCATAGTTCACTGTTACTGCGAACACAAGAATGCGTTAGTTCCTAATTCCAGGCACGCAGGAAGTAGGCGCTGGTGTTGGTGTTGGTTCCGATTTTCGATAACTGTATTTGAATCGTAGCCGGCATCTTAATACTGACGATTGATGATTTGGTTATTTATGATTTGGAAAGTTATTTGTGTCTGTATCATGCAAGTGAATAATAGATTTTTGTATACGTTTTATTGGTGTAGTATAATATTATTAATAATATATTGGCGATAAAATTTTAATAGGCAAGTCTTTGTAGAATATTTCCATAAATCTTAGGAAATTTGACAAGAGCGTAAAATCATTAAATTAATATATTAAATTTTTATTGCTTTACAACAAAAGAATCTTTAAGTTGTAGTGGTACCCAAACTGTTTTGACCCGTATAACACTGAAATGTCGGGTGGAATATAGGGATTTCAATGCTATTTTTATGTTGCAGTATATTTTTATCTATTCACTTTACAGCAAAAGTGTAAATAAAAAAGTTGTTCAGAATTATAAAATACATCCAATAAGACCCATTTGGTTACCTAAATATTAGTATTTCACGATATATCAATCATATTAAAATAAAAATATATTAGGAAAATTGCTACACGGCCATGAAAAATTAAACAAAAAAGAAACATATTTAACATTTCAGAAAACAGATTAGATTTATTTATTACAATGTTGTTTTTTTTTCTGTGGAAATTTCGTAGAAGATTGTAATGATAAATAAATTAATTTTTTTTCACGACATAATAGGAAACCCTACCGTTCTTTTCCCGAAATAGTGAGGAAAATGTGTCGTTGCTCTCTAGAGAGGAAAATATAGAAGTGTTACCAATATGAATGTTATTTACAAAAAATATATTATAAACATTATAAATAAATTCCTAATTTTATTGAAAATCCTTATTTTAGTGATATACATTAAATTATCATACAATTATGTCGTATATTTTTCTTTTTCTTATTAATTTGACAACTTATTAAAGATATTTAAGATTGGTTTATTGGCAACACTGCTACACCGCCTTGTGTCTGATAACCTAACTTTTAACGTGTAAGTAGAGTTTTCAAAGTGTATTTTAGGTCTGAGTAAATCGTTTTTAGAAACATGTCGTGAAAAAAATGTTGTGTCTAACACGAGAGGAAAGCTCTTCCTCCACTCTCGTTCGAAAAGCCTCACTCGCTGCGCTCATGAGGCAAACTTCGAACTCGAGGGGGGAAAAAGTGCGCTTTCCTCTCTAGTTTGACAAATAACTATTAACCTGCTTTTGAAATGTCAAATAATTTTCGTTTTTGTTTAATTTAATAGCATGATTCCTATACCTCCCTTACAGGATGTGGCGGGAGGCGAAAAACACTTTAAAATAAAAATTGGAGCCAATTTTTGAATACAATAAAATTTTCTTAAACTCAATACTATATATATGCCAGAAAACCTGATAGGCCTGATTTTGAAAAGGCGACTTTTGCCACTGTGAAAACGCTATCGAATAAATACTTTTCTTACTAAAGTCAGGTATAAAATAAATCAGACTTGACTCATATAAGTTACTATGAAAGATTCGTGTAAACGTATATTGACTTTACTTTGTCATCAGTGACATTAAATTTCCTGGTAATTGGAAATATATCAGTTTTCTCAATTTATATTCCATACAAAACTGTGATTGCACTTGCACTGCCATCATGTTAAAAAAAAAATCACGCTGGTATTTAATGTGTTTAATTAAAAATTACTGTCCATGGTGTTTCATTAAATAATAAAAATACTATGAATTGTAATTTTTTACATAGTTAAATAAATTATTTACCTGATAACTTGTCTCCAAATCTTTACATAACCTTACAAATTTTTGACTACCAATAAGCGAATAACAGAAGGACAAGTCAATAATCTAAAATAAAATAGATTTGTTCTTAATGTGTAAACGTACTAGTAATTATGCTGTTTCAAAGCCAAGTCAAAGTAAATTTTGCCGTATGTGTAAACGTAGACTTTGTATTTCCTATGTAACATAAAATAATCACCACCAGGTATATGTGGAGGTAAAAATTTAGTGTGGTCACCACAAGATTTAATGTTTCATTTATTTGTTTCTTTGCTCTTATAGCAACTATGCGCGATATAATTTAGTTTGTAAAAATATCAATAATAATTTTCTTTCTTATTTGTTTGTTTGTAAACAAGGCGACTCAGAACCCAAGAGCAGAGTCAAAAGCCAATAACCTTTAGTTATATAGTACCTATATCACTTTGTATAATGAAATAGTTACTAGTTTTGCTGGTATTACCCTACTAGGCATAACGTGTAACCGTGGTTACCAGATTACATGTTTTTGTTTACTGCAAAAAATAGTAGTAGACTTGCTTGCTTCTGAGAACAAACACAAATAAATAAATAAAAATATATCAGTGTTGTATTAAAGATAGTTTTGTGGGTTTGAGAAAGAAAGAACATAAACTACCAAATACGAAATACATATATAGAAATAAGTAGTCAACATCTTTCCAATTAAAATAAAATTAACCCTTAATTAATTATTTACTGAAATTTTCCAAAAAACTTGATAGGCCTTCAAGTAAACTACCACTTCCAGTTGATAGATTACTATCAAAATATAATCAACTATAACTTGATCATCCACTTCTATATAACTATACAAGTAATTTAAAAATGATAGGAAGCTTATAACATACTTATCCTCACTGAAATTTTATTTATTTAAATCAAGTTTAAAATTTAACTAACAACCGGACATTAATCTAATAAAAATAAATAAAATTAATGTAATCAAAACAGATGTAAAATTAAATATTCTATAATTTTCAAAATAACACACACACACACACACACACACACACACACACACACACACACACACACACACACACATATATACAGACAGCATGGGACCCTACAGTATGCTTATTCATTGAAAACTCACTACCCAATTTTTTGACCCGTCACAATACCTCCCTTACATATTAATGTTATGTTCAATGTTATTTATTTTATATTGCTGTATCTTTTTACCTATTCATTTTACAAGAAAAGTGTATATAAATACAAAAGTTGCTCAAAATTTATATATGTATACAGTAAGGTCCATTTAGGTACTTAAATTTTAATATTTCACGATGTATCAATTAAATTAAAATTATTAAATGTCAATTATTTTTCCATTATTATATTATTTTTCTAATAAATATTAATATTAATGGACGTTATTGCAAGCAATTTTCTATCTTGTACTTACATTTTTGTTGTAAAATGAATGGATAAAGGATACAGCAATAAAAAAAAAATGCATTTAAACCCCTATACGCCATATTTCAATTCTACATCCTCTATGTATGTGCAAAAAGTAAAAGTAAAAATGAATTTGTCGGTTTTTCTCTCTGAGATAATTAAACAATTTAGGTATTACCCTTTGAGAAACACTTATCTATTACATAAGTAAAATAGGACACTAAATCCTGGCATTATAAAGAAATTTAAACTCCAGTTAAATTTACTTCCATACTAAATTTATATCAAGTTATCGAAATGAAAATCAAATTTTTGCCTGCAATGTTAAGTAACTCATAAAATAATTTCAATTTCAAATAATGTGCACTTATTAAAAACATATTAATTTACTTTAAAAGTAAATTTAAGTGACAGTTAATAGTATATTATTATATGCGGAATTATGATAGTAATGGATAATATGAATATAATACTAAAAAAATTTCTATTGTTGTAAATTCGGAAATCACTTTTGAAAATGATCGAAATTTATTAAAAACACACGTTGAAAAACGTCTACATAAAAACACAAACGACCGTTGCTTGGTGATCCATTTCGCGGCTTTAAAATAACCGTGAATTATGATTTTCTGGCTCTGTGATTGGTCGAGAAGAGTGAATTATGAGTACTATAATTCATCGAAAAAATTTAAATAATGGGGATATATTCATACAGGAGTAGAAACATTTCTTTATAATATTAGACAAAGGATGGGTAATTTTTATTCATTGATATTTTTAAAACCCTACAAATTGTTTAACAATAAATCAAATGATTGAAATATTAATTCGTATCAAGACCTGTGAAAGAAGCCATAAAAGAAGGACAATTGAAATGGAGAGGACAGTTACATAGAATGTAGAAAAAGTGAACAGCTAAACAAGTTTATGAAGCCACCAGAAAAAAGGAAACGAGGAAGACCTGTAAAAACACAGGAAGAGGATGTCAAAAAGCCAATAGAATGCAGAGGAACAAATGCCAAAAGCTAAGCAGATCTTAGAAGATAGACTAGCATGGAAAGATTTCTGAAAAAGGAAACCCACAGAACAAGAAAGATATTATAGTAAAATTCAAAACCACAACAAATAAAGATTAAGAATTAGAATTAAGTAAGTATATTCGTAGTACAATTCAAATGTATTTCCATTTGTGTCAACCTTACCTAACCTATAAGTTCAATGTTTCATTCCAAGAAATGATTGTTATTCTAAACAAGTTTAACTTCCTTGCGAATGCTATATATTGAATAATTTATTACATCTAGTGACATAAAAAACTGTTCCACTATACTCATACTAACCAGAACAATACAATTATTGCTTTAGTATTAAATATTTTTTTATTGATAAGTGTACTGAACAATGTTGAACCTACAACAATATGAGTTTCAATTGTTTGTTTGTTCTTATAGCAACTATGATCTCTGAAACATAGTATACAGAGCGTTCATTTTAAGTGGTACACTCTTGCTATTTCGATAACTATAAGAGCTACGAGGTCGGTTAAATTAGTAAACAATTTCTATATTATAAGACAATTAAAATGAGCGAAACAAGAATTTTTTTTAGACCAGTGGTTCTCAAAATACGAAGCGCAATTTTCTTATATTAAATGTCAACCTATTTTTTTATTTGCTTATTCGATTCAGTATTTTTTTCTGAATTCATTGATATTCATATGTAATGACCAAATAATACAAAATATTTGAGAAAAATAAATTAAATATATCATTTTTATTTAAATATGCCTATACAAAGTTTGCCATGGAAGAAAACAAATAAATCAAATGCATAAATAATTGTAAAAACTGTAATTATGAGCATAATTATTAATTTTGTTGTTATAATACAGAAATACAGAAGTACACTTCAAAAAACTAATATTAGAAATTGTTTGATTTATTTGTTTTCTTCCATGGTAAACTTTGTATATGCATATTTAAATAAAAATGATATATTTTTAATTTTGCATTTTTTTCAAATATTTTCTATTACTTGGTCATTACATGTGAATATCATTGTTTTCAGAAAAAAAATACTGAATCAAATAAGCAAATAAAAAATCATCAATACAAGTAAATAATGAGCAATAAAAATAGATTTAGTGTCGTATAACATATAATATAACTCGAGAGTTCGTTAAATAATAAAATAATTCTGCAGTATCTTACTCAAACTTGTTGCCAAAATCTGTCAAATTATTTTCAATTTATTCTCAATCTCTTGTTATATTTTTTCTGATAATATTATTAGATTTTTTTTATCGTTACACACAGATGTCATTGTGAAAATAGTGAAATATTCTAGGGACCCTAAAACATAGTTAACAGTTGCACAATACCTCCCTTACTTTGTATATGGTGGGAGGTAATAATTAAAAAATGTTTCCTCTGTGCTGAATCTTACACAGTCCTTGGAAATATTTAATTAACTGTAAATTTAATATCATGTTTCATGTTTGATGTCACAATCTAATAAATTACTATAGAGGCATGCCGGTACCACAATAACATATTTCTATATCTATATTTAAAACAGAGTATCTCGCTGGGTATTTCTAGATAAAAACCTACAAATCCGAGATGAAATTATAGGTTAATAGGTATACTGAAGCACTCTTATGCTGGTAGCTTCTAATTTCACTGTTTGAAGTCTCTTACCCAATTTTATAATAATATATTGTAAACAGAAAGTCTCAAATGCAGTGTGGAAATAACTATAAAAATACTGAAAAAATTAGCGTTTCCACATGTTTTAATTAGCGCTAATTAATTAATTAATGTAACCTCGTTTAATTTGTTACAAAAATATGAATAATTTATTTTTTGCTTATCAGTCTTGATGATTATACTTATTGTATTTAGTGATTTAACTCTTGCAATAATTTTTTTACGATTTGACCTTTTGAAGCAAAGAAAAGTATTAGCGCGTCATGTACGTATGTAATGTGCAATAAGAATATAAATAAATTTTAAGTCATCAGTTACTTGTGATGGTATTGCTTCATCTGTTTTTGTGACCTACTATTATTATAGAAATAAATTAAGTACATCACGACTTTTATATTATTATTTTATATCTCTTTGAATTTTGAGTAAATAATTTTAACCCTAAATCAATTATTTAATAAGATATGCCCAAAAAATCTGATAGGCCTTCAAGTAAACTATCATTTTTGGTTGATGGATTACTTCAAATATCTAATCTGCTTGTATCTTAAATATTCCGTTACCAAATATGTTCGTATACATAGTCTTGATACCTCTATGGGGTAACGCCATTTCTTATGAAGCTCTCTAGATCTTTTGTGGAAATCAATCAAACTCCTTGCAATTTTATTCACATCTTCCTATCTTTTGTTTTACTTTGGCAGTTTTTAATTCCTACTGCTTTAAATCATCTTCTACTTCCTTTAGCCTGATCTAGGTCTGCCTCATCTTCTTCTTTCTCCTGGTCTTCTACTAATTTAATTGCATCCTTTTCTTCTGCTCTCCATATAGGTCCAAGCCATCTAACTCTTCGTTGCTTGATCTTCTCTACTATGTTTTCTTCTTCCAACTCTGGTTCAATTTCATTGTTCATTCTTATTCTGTATTCATTTTTTGATATCTTTATTGGTCATAATATTGTTCTCATTATTCTTCATTCCTTTATTCTTAAATCTTCTTCATCTTTTTCTGCCGTTGTCATAGTCTCTGCAGAGTAGGTCTTTGGTCTTATTATCATTTTGTAACTATAGTTAAAATCTAGTTTCATTTAGTAATTTTTTGTTTGTCTAAAAAGTCCTATTTGTACATACTTTTTTCTTTGATTTCTGCTTCTCTTTCTCCATTGCTTGCTAGGATAATTCCTAAAAAAGTGGTGATAAGTTTCTGTTAGAATGATTCGCTAATTAATTCAAGTCGACAATCCTAAGACAGAAATATTGTATGAACCTGAAATATTTTAACTTTTTCGTGAAATATGTTTGCTGTTTACTTTCAATAATGATTGTGTAAACTTGCGTAAATGTAACTAAACGTTTAATACAAATACTTCAAGTTTTTAACTCCTCTTCAGACGTATTTTTTAAATTTAAAATTACATATGGCAACCTTTCACAAAAAAGGTTTTTGTATGAAAAATAATTTGTCAAATTTATACCTTTAACATTTGTCATATTAACATTTGTACTGATTTGCCTAGTAGCTTGAAAAAAGCTATAACAATTATTTGATTCGGTGTTGTCAAATTTGTATTTTCTTTAAGTAGCTCGCGCGGCTTTACTAAGGGCCGTACAATTTTTTGGCATTAGGATTGCAGACTCAGAATTAATCAAAGACTCGTTTTACATGAAGCTTATCACTACTTTTTAAACACCCTGTATACCCGTTACAGTACCTCCCTGTTCTTACTATGTGTGCGATAGAGGTAAAAATCATAAAAGGGCCTATTATACTATTTAACATATTAATATAAATATAAAAACATTACGGCGACAATGAATATTAATAAATAAATTTGTTATCAAAGTATATTATTATATAGATAATACAACTATCTAAAAATATATTAAAATTCATTGGGAGTTAATTGGGGGTTGCATTTATAATTGAGATGGAAAGCAAAAAAAAATGCTGAGCGAAACATGTTTCAAAAAAATTGTTTAAATAAATAAAAATAGACTATTCATGGACCTAACAACTACACCATTGGATTAAGGGTAGTTCTTACTACAACAATCTAAAATTACACATATTATATTTTACCCTAAATTCAAACTTTAGCTCATCCAAGCAGGCGTGACACATCACATGTGTCTACTGTATTCGTTTCTGTGCGTTTGTGTATGTGTATGTGTGTGTATACATATCATCACGCAGTCACCTGGTCAGGCGTGGGCCTCTTCCCCCGGGCCCCCGGACTCCCCTGTCTCTGAGGCCTCACGATGACCTCAAACTCGCCATGTCAGAATTGCAACGTCGGACTCGGACTCATCAACAATGTCACATTCTTTTGCCGTGAAAAATTGTACGGACGAGTATTCATTATAAATTGGGTTTACGATTATATTGTTGTATTGTTAATAGAGCTTTTATCTTATATTAAAAAGATTTTTGTACAAAACTTAATCCAAAGGTCTTTTTAATTTACTATGAGTTTTTGTTTAGATTTTTACCTGCTTCTAAGGGATGCGGTGTTTAACAAAATAGGATCTAAAAACTATATATTTTAGACACAATTGTTGGTACCACGAGCTCTGTTTTAGCTCGGTTTTAGCTCTGTACAATGTTCTAAAATTGTTTTACAAAAAAATGCTTCAAATAGAAGTTACAGAGAAATGTATTGTCTACCACTTTTATTTGAAGTATTTTTTTATAAAATAATTTTAGAACATTGTACAGCGCTAAAACAGAGCTTAAATACTGCTCTTTAAAACATTCAAAAACAGAGCTCGTGGTACCAGCCAATATTTCAGGTCTACTAAACCCGTTTTGAATTACTATAAATATATATTCTATACAATACATAGATGTTTATACATAATCTCTAGATACCTAACTCGATGCGTAAAAGTGAAGCTTCGGCAGCCATTTTCTAAAAAGGCAGAAAGTGATATTTGTGTGAATTTAAAGGTGTTTATTACAATATATATTTCAGTTTTAATTGTAAACTTGAACAGTAGATCAAAATGTTCAAATCAAATGCAAAATGTGAGTAAAAGACATAAATTAAATAAACTAATATTATTTTCAAAATAATAAATAAATGATAAAGTATAATATTTGTATTACATTTCATATTTTAGCAATTAACAGCTATTTGTTTAACTAGGCACCAAAATACCAGATTTATAGCAGAGGCTGCCGTTTCATTGGCGAGGCGAAGCCGAGGCAATGAATGCTGCCGAAGCTATAAATCTGTGTTTGGTACCGAGTTCACACATTTTTATTTTGACGACTTGGAATTAATATTAATTTAGTGATTATTTTATATATATATATATATATATATATATATATATAATATTTTGAAGGTTATCGCTGTCAAATTTCGTTGTCAAGCGTTTGTTGAACGGTTGCTATGCATTTGTTGACGGTTACTATACGTTTGTTGGGCGGTTGCTATGTAAAATAGTTTTACAGCTTAGGCATAAAAATAAATTTAATAACAATTTATGTGAGTTTTATTTCCTATTTACTATACATCATATTCAAATATTGCCTTTCTAACAAATGGCCGTTGTTGCTTCATTTATCGAGTTGTTTGTTTATATTGAGTTTGGTATCTAGTTTGTATATAAATATTTATGATTCTATAGGGCCTATTCTGTAACATACCTGTTAATTTTTAACGGCTAGATACAAATTTTAACCAGTGATAATAGACGTCACTAAATAAAAATAGAAAATTTCATTTGATACATACATTTTTATTGGTTAAAATTTTAAACAGACCGTTAAAAATGAACCGGTAAATTACAGAATAGGCCCCTATATGAGTTAAAAAGTTTCAAAACTCATATGCAGAAAAGTACGAAGGATATTATCCCGCTTCAGTCCTCTGTAATTTACAAAATTTCATGTGAATGTGGAAAATGTTACATTAAACAGATTAGCACGACGATAACAACAAGAATTACAGAACATAAACGGGTCATCTGTTTTAACCAACCAAAGAGATCTGCTGTGGATAAATAAATTTTGATGAACCAAATACCATAACAAGATCGAAATATACCAAATGTCATACTCAAAGAAAAGCTATAGAAAATTATCAGTAATAATATAACAAGAGGGTGAGAATAAATTGAAAATAATTTGACAGATCTTTCGAAAACTTGTTGCCAGGCAATAGCCACGAAAGCCCGTAGGGCTTTAATGGCTATTGCCAAATGGCGACAAGTTTGAGAAAGATACTGGAGAATTATTTTCTAATTTATCGAACTCTCGAGTTATATTTAATTAGATTATTTTTTGATTTCTTCATCAGGCAAGCCACTAAATCAATCTTTTTTGCTCATTTTTACTTGTATTGATGATAACTATCTGACATCTGACATCTGTCAACAAAAACAAAAAAGCTACAGAGAAAATTGCCGGGAATTATCACAAGAGCATTATTCTCAGTATAATAATGACAGGATTGGTTAAAACGCAGACACGTGACATACAATAAAGCATTTGATTGGTTTAAATAAACGTCAAAAAATAATCAGTGAATCAGAATGAAGGCTATGAATTGTTTTATAAAACATAATTTGTTGTTACTTAGTTACTGTTTATATTCATTTGTTTATGTTGTTTACTTGTTTTTCCTGACGAAGAATAATGTGTAGTATTTCGAAACGTTCATTTTAATAAAAATTTACATAACTTAAAACTATAAATCTTTTTATTTATGTTTTTTATGTCAAAAATGTGTCAAGTGTAATTATTAAACAATAAAATTTTGATTTATTAGTACAAGAAAAACGTGTGGCGGATATGCTAGATTTTTTAACAAAAGAATCCACCTAATTTCAATTTGAAACAAATTATATACTCTACATCATCTTACATAGTTTTTATAGGAATATAATTTAAGCTCTAAGCCGCACCTAAAATATTAATGTATACATTTGTTTATAAGATTCCAAAAGATAAAAAAATGTTTAAAAAACTGTGGTCAAATTATATTTGCATTACCCACAACAGGTATAAGTTTAACGACATTACCATAGGTTAAGAACATATTTCACAATTTTGCTGACAAGTTATAAGACAAAAACCACCAAAAATTTATTATATTTTAAATAATAAAAATGTACGTTGCTGAGACTATGACAAGGTACAAAAAAATCTGATGTGTGCACAACAATTAACAATACCTCCCGCCAAAGATTTCTTATCAAACAAATCAGGAACACGGACCACCACTTTCAAGAAACGCTCATCCCTTCAAAAAATTAAGACACATGTCAAAAACGACATTTTTCAACGGTTGTTTGGTTTCTTTTTTTATTACAAGTTAGCAGATTTAAACGAAAATATCAAATAAATAAATTAAATAAATATATCATCACGCCTTTTACTCATTATTACGCAGATCTCGGTAAGTGATATATCAAAATATAAGTTTTCTTTAACATGTTTCGTAAATGGTGACAGTAAGAGGAAAATGTTTCAAACATCAACTATAGATAATAATATTTGAAACATTATTCTAACAACAAATTTTTCATTTAACCATAATATTCTGAGATATTTCAAAATAACTTGGTAGGGCTTCTCGTAAACTACCATTTCCGGTTATTGGATTATCACCGAAAACTAATCTGTTCTTCCAAAGGGGATACCAAAATATCCAAATTTTCAGTTTAGTAGTTTTTGAGAAACCGTAACGCTAGAAAACTACACAGGCTGACAGACTGACAGACAGACAGACATACACACAGACATCATTGCGGAACTATTAAAATCTTATTCTAGGGATCTTAAAATATGTTCATCCACTTACAGGATGTGGCAGGAGATAAAAAGATGAAGAAGATTTAAGTATAATGGAATGAAAAATAAATGGAATAATATTAGGACCAATAAAGATATCAGAAAACGAATACATAATAAGGAAGAACTATGAAATAGAACAAGAGTTGGAAGGAGAAAATATCGCGAGAAAGATCAAGCAATAGAGAGTCAGATGACTTGCACATATTACATGGAAAGTGGAAGAAAAGGATACAATTAAATCAATAATAGAATGAAGACCAGGAGAAAGAAGAAGACGAGGTAGGCCCAGATCAACATGGCTAAAGGAAGTAGAAGATGATTTAAAAGTAGCAGGAATTAAAAACTGATAAAATAAAACAAAAGATAAGAAGATTTGGAGAAACCTAGCTACAAGGATTTCAAGGAAAAGAAACGGAGATTTATTCACTCTCACAAAAGGATATAAAGAGCTTTATGGTCAAAATGTTTTCATCCGCCGAACTTAATCCTTCACTGCACGATTTTATGCAATTGATCAAAAAAATATTTTTTTGGTTTAAAAAAGGAAGAACTCGGGAAAAATATTGAAAAAAAAAATTATGCCAAGAAATTTCACTATGTGTCAGATCTGCAACAACATATTTTGGATCAAATTTAATACAATTTATTGCATATTAATGTCGAAACAATGACATGAAAATGATGTTATTACCTTTCTGGTCCAATATTTTAATATAAACTTCTTAGAATCATATATTTATTAAATATATCACAATAAATCATCCATGTAAAATCGGCAACAGCATTTATATTTAGTGCTGTGATGGAAATACGAGCTTAAATAAATATAAAACTTATATATAGTTACGGTAAGAGTTGTAACATATCAGATACAAAGATATATTTCTAAGAGTATATAAAATACAGTATAAAATATGTGGATGTTGCATTATTGATACATTGCGTAGTGTCGGGTTAAAATTTAATAAAGCTATCAATTTAAATATCATATTTAGATTTGACATATACATTGTACAGTATTGTTCAGAAGTTATGCCCCATAACCCCTTCACAGGTACCAAAACTGGACTAAAACCGACCAACGTTCTCGCTAGCCGAATGAGAAAGATAAACGATACGAAATGAAGGACAGATATATAATCCATTGTTTACCTGAACCAGGTAAACAACTTGTAGAGATTATAAAATTTCACTCTTCAATATTACAATATTTGGCAAAATGCAAGTGAATATTGGATGCTGTACACAAGTTCGATGAGGCATCCAAACATCTTGAAATATAATAAAACATTTACCATATTACGAGCTGATTAGATTTTGGAAGGAATCTATCTACTAGGTGCAGTAGTTTACTTGAAAGCCTATCAAGTTTTTTTAAACTTATCTCAGTAAATAAATGAGTTAACGTAATATTTATTATAATAAAGAAAAAGATGTATAATAATACTGGTTACAATTTTTATTTATAATTTTCAAGAGGTTATGTGCTCATAACACATCAAATTATTTTATCATGTTTGCGGTTCACATTCACAAAGCACGTTCATTTCCGGTTACCTCAACTTCGCATAGAGTCATCAGCAGCACTGGGAGTTCCCACGAAAACCGCGAAGGAGCCAAGAAATTGCAAATTATAATTTGACTCGAATTATCCATCACAAATTGATCTCGACAAAATTTAAAAGTAAAATAAAAGAATTCTAATTGTTTGCCTGTCCCTAGAAATGTTAAAGAACATCAATCACTGGTTTCACAATTAATACAATATTCAACTATAACCTACAAGCATTTTTCGTAATCTCTCTGTAGGTGTAATTAAAAACTTGTTACTATTTAACATATATGAGTAATCCGCGGTATAAAAATGTATTACAATGTTTCAAGTGGGTATTATTGCTTGTAAAATTATTAAAATATGTTTGAGATAAATGGTAAACATAAATGAACAAATAGACGAAACGTCAAGAATCTTTCATGCGATAAAACACAGCTTCTTATAGAAAAATAAAACAGTACGAAAACAAAATTAACAGTACATAACACTGTATACAATTTTATATTGACATACGGTTGCGAATCATGGGCACTGTCTCAAATAATTAAAATCATAATTCAGGCGTTGAAAATAAAATATCTAAGGAAAGTTACAAGGAGTAACAATTGTACAGAGTAAGAAATGAAATAATAAGAGAACTATTGCAACAGACTTCAGAGAAACAGGACAACTAGCATGGTGGGGACATATGATAAGAAGGAATGAATCGAGACAAGTGCGGTAAATATGGATGACAAACTTGAAGGAAAAGAGGGATCACGGAAGACCAAAAAACACCTGGTATTCCATCGTCATCCAGACTCAAAGATGAGGAATGCACGAAGGAAGGCGATGAATAAGAAGCAATGGACGAATTTTGTGCACGATTAAGAAACTTTTTACACCCTACACCTTACGGTAGAAGGATTCTATATGTATGATTTGCTAGATTGTACGACAGTTTCTAACTATGTAAATAAAATTGGAATCTTTGAAACATCAAAGAAAATTTTCTTTCTCATGTGCGTACTCAAATCACTACAAATATATTTGAAAGTGAGTTCAATATATTATTAACTACAGAATAATTTTGAAGTGAAATAAATAACAATATATGTAATTATAGCAAAATTAATTTAATATTCTGATCTGTATTAAAAAATAAAATGTTTATAAACATATTCGCTCTGTGGTTGTTTGCCAAGAATTGAATAATTTTAAACTTTAAATTATAAAATTAACCTAGTAAGATCTATAACGGATATTTATAATAAGTACGTAAGTTAGGGTTTTATGGACGGGACAGTTTAGGGGCCAAGAGAGCACGACGAATGTGTGTTCGTATTTGAAAAAATTCTCGAACGAGATAAATAAAGTAAATAAATATATCATCACGCCTTTTACCCATTATGGGTGTGGCACTCTGCTTACGCAAATCTCGGTAAGTGATATATTTTTACGTATGAAGTGCGGTTACCAGCCGTCAAATCATAGCCCCCAAAGATGTTAGTGGAGGGGGAGCCATAGGGGTAAATTTAAATTGTCAACTGTCTGCTGCGGGATTCGAACTGCGGATCTCACGATATTGTATAATCGCATAAAAACCGACATACGTTCTCGCTAGTCGAATGAGAAAAACGATTCGAAATGAGTGACATTCTTATGACACTAGATGTATAACAGTATATTGTATAACTAGTGCTGATGTGAAATACCTTTTCAGCACGTGTTGTAGACGATACTTTTCCGACGACCACGAGTAAGTAAAGAAAAATTTACATAAAAAAATTAAAACATATTATGTTAACATCATTGCTATCTAGTGATACGAAATTACTAACTTTCAGTAATAGTTTAGCGTGTGAATTTATGTACTTTTCGGAGTGGTCGTCGGAAAAGAGTAATTTCATAATTGTAAGTTTCTCGGCAATGTGAAGTTCACTGGATTTGCAAAAAAATAGAATTTGTTTAGAAATTGCGAAAAAAATTCCAAACGAAATATTTTGGAATTAAAAATAAAATTAAATATTTAACAACAATAACTGAAACATCTATTCTACATATCCTCTGAAATGACGCACTGAATTCTAAAAAAACTCTATTAGAACTAAAACTATTTTACTGCACATATTTTGCCTTTAAAATGTGTATAGTTTTCCAGCAAAAAAAGCATAATTTTCTTGCTTTCCATCGTCGTGCGTATTTGCTGCGAAGAATGCAATACAACCTAACCTTATAGTAGTACCACGTGATGTGATATTAAGTTTTGCTTACGCTGGTCTCGGTAAAATAACCATAGGGATATTGACCTCTTTATCATTCAGAAGTTTTCTTCGAACATGAAACGTATCTATCTATACTTGTACGACATTTTAAAGGATCATAAAATCTAGTAATAAACATCTTTAACTACAACTGTTTTTGATGTTTGATAACTATTTTGAAGTAATACCCAACATATTCAACTCAAAGACATTTCGAAATGTCAGTATTGGTTCGACTTTCGATCAAGCCTTGGTTGGTCTACCATTGTTGTTTGATGGATTCTACGAATCGCCCAGCAGGATGTCGCCAATAACTGGAAGGAGAAGCTACAACCGAAGATTATTAAACAGACAACCCTTCAATAGGCCATTAGCTTCCTTAGCAGTCTACTACACTTTACTGTTAATCCGTAATAATCATAATAGTTTCTTTGAAGAGAAACCGTTTTTGAAAGGAACCCATAATTTTTTGGGGAGATTGGAATAAATGTTGATAGATAAGTAGACGTAGTGAGCAGAAAGGTTGGTAAGGATGAAGAGATAGGATAAATAAATGTTCAGGTTTGATTTCAAAGTGTGAGGAATAGACTTGCTTGACCGAATCCGAATGTGGACGAAGCAAAAATGGTGATGTTTGATATTTGGAAGAGATTGATTGCTGGTTAAAGGTGTTCATGGATAAAGAATAATTGGAAGTATACAATTTAAAAAGTAGATGATACTGTTATAGTTTTTATATACAACTGATGAATAAAGTTAATTTCATTCTTTTTAATATGATTACTTAATATGTTTCCTTATTTACCAAGGGAAATAAAAATGACAAGTACTCCTTAAGGAAATAAAGTGATTCAAGGCTATTGGCAGTACAACTTAGAAATAGTTTTATTTTCTTAATATTCTAATTGGTGTACAATTTGTAGTGAATTAAATATTGAGAATGGAAAACGTAGCATTCTTATTAAATTTACATGCTGTTCTTAGTCTATTTGATTAAATATTGTATTTCTTCACGACCAGGAGAAAAACTCAATTTCTATGATACCAAAATCGTGACAGAAACAGCCAATTACATATCAGCGGGAGATTTGTGCACTTTCTCTCCCATCGGGAATTAAACCAAAGGTATCATAAATTATACTACAATTCAAATAATTTGTAAATATACAGTAACCATTATAATTATTAGGGTCGTGAAAAAAATAGTAAATCTCAGGAATAAGGAGAATTAAACTTAAATTTAAAGACTTATTTTTGAATCATCTTTTCAAAAAGTCATACGTATGTAAAGTGTACTTTTTAAATAATCAAATTTAATACGTTGAAAAATCTTTTCAAACTAATATTTGTAAAATTAAAAAATACCTTTGGATTATAGTTTTATTCATACACAAAACAAAAGTAACTTAGAATTTTCCGAATTATCTGGTAAACTGGGAATATAAAAAGCATTTTCTAAAAAATTATTTTTGTAAATATTTCCAATTACTTAGTAAATAATCGTGTTTAGTTTCTTAATTGTCATGTTTTTTTTTTTTCAGAAAATGCATTAGAAAACAAATGAATAACATAAACAAGTTAACTTTTATATATACAGAAATATAATCCAATTGTTATTTATGATATAAGTGTTAAAAGTGGCATTTTATGAGTAAGTGGGGAAGTGTGTACATGAAACAACCCCACGAACAATAGTTATTTGTGTATCAAGTGCGGATAGAGCATTGTTTGTTGCACGCGGCGAGAAATTGTTGATCGAGGCGAAGCCGAGATCAACAACTCGACAAGTGCACCGAACAAGCTCTATCCGACGAGATACACACAATATTTTTTCTACAATCGTTGAACAATGTCAAGCTGTAGAAAAAAATTAATTTTCAAAATTATCTTTGGTCACGCCTATAACAATTCAGTAAAATTGTAGTTACCCATGTCACCGTAATCATGACAACGTTTATAAACAAAATAAAAATTTTCAAAGAAATCATAATTTGACACATGGAGTACATTTGACATATGGAGTACATTTGACATAAAGTCTACAGAGTGAATACGTTTATGGTGATTAAGTTGAAGTGTATGTACGTATATGCCTGTATTTGCAATAGCAAGGTTATTACCAGAAAAATCCAATGCATCATTTACTTCTTTTATCTAATTTATTTTTGTTTTGTTTTTGTCGCACTAGTGCGACAATATGTCACTTTGTCGCCCTAGAGCGACAATTTTGAACATTTCCTAACCAAAAATGGAATAACAATGTCGATATTGTGCAACGATTGTAGAAAAAATAAATAACTTTTAAAATGTATATCATACAAAATTTTATCTACGATCTTCCTAGTGTATTAGTAAATACTAAACATTGTATAATATTTTGACAGATAGGGTTATATTTGTAGATTTACTGATACAAATCGTTAGCAATGTGTTAAAAGTAACAATAAAATCACGCTTAACACGTTGCTATGTTACTTTACAACGGTCGTAGATAAAAGTCTTTTTCAATCTTTGAGTTTATAAATATAAGAAACTCCATATTTTCAAACAATGTTGATCATTTTAAAATCAGTCACAGTTCACATATTATGTTAATTAATAATTTAAAAACTGGAACACAAAATATGTTTTGAAATATTAACCTTTGATACGAGAGAAATACAACAGTACATTCTTTTGGATCAAGAAACTATGGTTATTGAAAATCTCTAAGAACAGATATGTTGACACATGAATAAAAAACCTGTTTCCTCTTTAAATATGTGTTAATAGTAATTAGCAAGTACTGCGGGTACAATTACGTTGATTAAAACAATTAAGTAAGGAAATAGACAATAAGTAATGAACTGAAACATCCTCTGTGTGAAAACTTCGAAGGTCTTCTTAATTCCGGGTCTTGCCTTGCACAGAAACCATTCGAATTTTGCAATGACTTACCTTGAGTTTATGAAACATATGACTGTGTATAACTCTCTGCCCAATCAAAACTTTGTTCCCTGCGTTTAAAACTAAAACAATTGAGTCTACCCAACCTTAAACTGACTCAAACCATTGCCCAACATAAGAATTTCAACTTAAAAACAACAAAATTTCAACATGACGTCAACACAAGCACGGGTTATGTGTCTACTCAACAGACGAAGTCTCCCGATACTCAAAGATAAATTCGGGGGTTTGTGTAATGTTAAGGGTATAAAATGTTTCTGTACCTGTTGAAGAAGGTTTAAATCCCACTTTAAGTCACTTTTTTCGCATCACACACTATTCGGAACCACTATACACATGAACTTATGTCGAACACCGCCGATTTGAACGAACTAAGCGCTACGTGCTTCGTGATAGGCGCGTCCCGTTATTCTGGTATGCGCCAACGTTGAAGAAATCGTACAGGTAAAGGTGGGGAACCATGTTGACTTGTAAAAGGTAGATTCGAAATTCCTGGGCGATGTGGGTATTATTGTAATGGATTTCTACCTGTTAGGTAGTTGGCGCTTTGTCAGGGATTTAGAAGGTAACTAGGATAATAATTGAATATTTACACAATTTATGATTTATTTGATGCGTAGTATGAGCTGTTTTAATTACCGGTGGATTCTCTTTGGGAGGAGCATTGCATTTCATATGAAATACTGGGTGGTCCGTCGGTCTGTAGTCTTTATTTTATGTGATTGTTTTTATTTTATCATTTTTTTCTTCAAATATTAGTATCACATTAATTTTTCTCGCTATTTTTTTTACGACCCCAATAATGGGCGCATAAACCATAAACGAAATATGACAAATTTATATCAAAATCGTGTAACACTTATGGAATAATTAGAAGTAAAGTATTTTTTGTTTTAAATATTCTGCAGTAAAGCGATATAACGAATTGAACATATTTTGACGTCACGGGTTCTCGCATTGATTCTATTTGCCAGAAATATGAAAAGTGCAAATCGCGCGTCTGCCGCTGCGCCTAACGCCTTTTGTAGGCTAAAATAGAACTACGAAATGTCATTTTATTTGTTTTGTTTGTTGGTATTTAAGATTATATTTGTTGGGCTTCTATTACTTGTTTCAAATTTCACGGTTTTATTGTGCTGTGTTGAAAATCTATTGATTAAAATTGTGTGTTGAGGCTAGGGTACATCAGTACTAGCGCCACTGTTCTCAAACTTTCGTATGATGTTTACTCGAATATAAAGTAAAATACTCTAAAGTTGCCAAAGGAATTTTATCTTTATTTATATTAATTGTTGTAAATTAAGACTTATAATATGTAAATATTATTTTTACATTAAAAAATATATAATATCTACTATCATAAAAAAATTGTTGTTTTAGTACAACTGGACTAAAACCAGTGACGTCACACAAACTTTAAAAAATCATATCTCGGGTAATATATGGAATTTTCACATCGGGTTTTCACTGATCGTCATATATTCTAAAACAGTCCGTACTCATTTTAGTCCTAAAATGATCAGTTCATAAACTAATCATACGAAAATGAAACACCTGTTTGTTATATTGCAGGTAAGCAGGCATTTTAATTTAAAATAAACATTATTTTATATATTTTTGGTTATATTTAAAATAATCCAATAAAAAACAAAATACTAATCGATGGACAACCCGTTATATGAAAAACAATAGATACTACTCGACGAAAACAAAGTCACTGTTTAGATGAAGAGAAAGAGAGTGCATCGAAATAGATTAAATATTTGTACATACCAATAGTTTTATAGTATTATAAATAAATGTAATTACAACATGATAATGTAAATACAGATAATGTAGAAATTTAAACACCGCAAGGTAACAAATAATTATTTACTACTGCTATTGAAAACTTTTGATTTGAATATTTTGGTGTGACACTCTGCAGAACTCAGTTCGAATCCCACAACCGAAAAATTCCATTTAAAATTTACCCCTTCCCTTCACGAACAAAAATATATCATTTACCGTGATTTGCGAAAGCAGAGTGCCACACCAAAAATTTGTAAATGGCGTGAATATATATTTATTTTATCAGTGTGAATGTTGGTTTTGAATTATTTTACGGTTAAGGTTTCCTTTAATAGGTTTTTCCTGAAAAAAAAAATTGATGGGAAACAAAACATACCGCTTAAACAATGTTATCTACGACCGTTGTTAAAACTGACCCTTTTAACGGTTGCTTAGCAAGTTAAAAGTGTCACTTTCTGACACTAGTGTTAAAAGTAACATAGCAACGTGTTAAAAGTGATATTATTGTTACTTTTAACACGTTGCTAACGTTTTGTACCAATAAATCAACAAATATAACCCTATCTGTCAAAATATTATTCTACATTTTTTAGTATTTACTAATACACTAGGAAGATCGTAGATAAAATTTTGTTTGATATACATTTCGTTCGTGGGGTTGTTTCACTCTGCTTCATCTTGTTTTGCAAACTTCCCCATTTACTCATAAAATGTTACTTTTAAAATTTATATCATGAATAAGTATTTAAAGGGTACGACATAGAAAAAAAGTTTCAAATAACAATTGTAGCATTTTTTTTATTATATCAAAATTTAATTAATCTGAATTATTTACTGAGATATATTAGAAATACCTTATAAGGCTTTAAATAAACTACCATTTCCGGTTAACGAATTCCTATTAAAATCTAATCAGCTCGTAATTGTAACATCCTAAATCTCCCGAAAATTTAATTTTCTAAACGGTACCAATTATAGAAAAAAAATCACATAGAAATTATATCCAATTTTATTCTACATCTGTTTGAAAACAATTAAATTAACTATAACTCAGTTATTTTCTAAGATGTGCTACAAAAACAGGATAGACCTTCAAATAAACAACCACTTCCTGTTGAAGGATAGCTTCAAAAAGTTCGTAACGGAAACATCTAAAACCTAAAATTAAAATTTGACTTTGATTGTGTCATTAAATTTTGAATGAATATAATAGAAATAAAAACGAACTATACGCAAGTTGTATAATTTAGGTATGGTTACCAACTGTCTAATTAAACCCCAAAGATGTTTTTAGGGTATGGATTGTAGAAATTAAAATGAGATTCCAAACTCTATTACCCAATTTTGGGTCCTTATATTTTAAAATAATGGTACATAATAATGATGGACATAGTTATTTTTTTTGTCATTTCACTCTTAAAATATTTTGCTATTTCAATTTATAAAATGATCAATAGTAGATTTTTGGCAAAGCTAGCTTCTATAATATTCAAAACCTACACTCAAAGAATGCGCGTCCCACATACTCAAGCCGTTGAACTCTTAGCTAAAACTATTTGTAGAACAAATATTAATTTCTAATAAAGGGCTCAAAAGTGAAATTCCCGTCTCGATTTTCGCAGAACACCTGCGCTAATTATCGAACCCCGCCCTAGGCGGCTCAAAAGAAAACGCATTGACCCACAACTAGCAAGTATGCTGACCAACATTCTTGCAAGAATGCAAGATAGTAAGTCGAACCATGTCATCATTTATGCAAGTATGCATGGAGTATGTTACGTAAAGTAACGTTAACTGTGTAAAATCAGCACTCGACATTGAAGCTGTGACTCATGTTGATTGTTTTGGTATTTGTTGTTGTGGGGGCTGAATTTGTGTAGAGGGACATCTAGTGAAGGAATGTTGAAGTAGCGGAGGTATTTGAGGCATTTGTTTTGACATTAATTTAATTAGAATATAATGTTCTTAGAATTGCAAATGCAGATGATTGAATAATTGAAACAACCTCTTGCAAATAATAAAATTGCAAAATATTTATTTTGTACCTATACAAACTTTATAATAAGTAATGTGAAAAAAGTTTAAGAACTTATAGCAAATAAATAAATAAAAATTGATTTTGGGTTCTGTATATTTTTATTATTATATCAAAATACTATGTTTGAAACTACTGTATGTAAATTCTTCGTCAAGAAAGGTAAACAACATAAACAAATAAATAAAAACAGTAAATAAATAACAACAAATTATGATTTATAAAATATAGAAAGCCATGTCGTACACAAGTTAAACTAAAAATTTATAAACAAAATCTATATTTTATTTAAACAGTAATGCTAGTTGTACAGATATCTGTAGGATATAATGAAACAGGCAGGTATAGAAAATATCTGGAAATATATTCCGGGTACTAGCTTTCCTACTGAACTATAGATGTCTCTACTGTCAACAGCGGAATCGAATATTGCAGACACTATTTCTACCAAGCGGCTTTTCTTCACTCCAATATAATTCTTGTATACATTCTTTTATTTATTTTTCTATGTAATTGTTAAACAGATTCTTAATAAATATTTATGTAACAAGTAAATAATTTAGGGTTTTATGGACGAGTGAATAAAACCCTATTATGTATGTGTTACATACAATATTTTTCCCACATTTGTCATTCAAAATTAAAATACTCTAACTGGTGGTAGAAAGCTGGACTAACCATAAGGTACATAAATTTCATTGTATTTTGAAATTAATTTTTAAAGTTACTAACAATAGTAGTTGTTTTAAGACTATTCCATTGTTGTAAGTATTACATTTATTTAAGCTGTACTATTTAAATAAGATGTAAAAATGAAAGGTACATTGTTTTTGTAGATTGTAGGTTAAGCATGAAATTTATCCAAAAAACCTATAAAAATTTACAGTGTGTATGGCAACAGTTCTGCTGACAAAAAAAGCAAACTACCAATACTAATGCAAGCATTCGCCAGCATAAGATATCATACAAAAATAAATTGTTTGTACCTTTCGTGAAATGTGATCAACGCCATCTCTTGATAATTTGGAAGCCCGCGCTTACTTTTATCAACGCAAAATGATGATGTTTTATAGGGAATTTTAGTTTGTCGCTCATCTCCAGTAGCAGCAAGTGGCAAAATTTTTGTCGCTCGTCTCCAATAGCAATGAGCGGTAAGTTTGTTTTTTTTTTTTACTAATTTATTACTATGTACACGAAGTAAATGAACAGCTATTTATATACAAGAATGAATTTTGTTTCATAATCATTCCTTGAAAAAATATTGGGTATAATTCGAGCGCAAAGTATTTATGTCGCTTTCACCCCATTGAAACTTACGCCGCATTGTTCGACTGTTCGAGCTGTAAAACTTAACTTTGCGCTCTAAATATACAAATAGTTATTAACAGTGTATTGTTCAATTATTATTTATAAATTCCTTTAAATTCACATACAGAATAAATAATTGAACTCATTTGTATTAATGTTTTATTTAATTTTATATGAAACATTTAATGTCAAAGTCATTGAATGTTAATTTCTTCATATTTTCTTATCAACTTTCTAAGCAGACTGTACAACAAAGACAGATGATCCAACGACTGTCTTTTTCGGCTCGCATTTTCAACGTCTGTTAACATTTTTTTATATTATTTTGTCGACCTATCCATCAATAGTAATCATTTTTCGAATCTACGGTAAATTGAATGTACTGGATGCTCTGGGTACATTTGCTCGAAACGTAAGTGTATCTAGAGATGCTCAATTTAGTGTTTATACTGTTGTAGTGTATAGTTCTGAATGTTAGGTGTGAATGAATAAATATAAACGACGTATAACTGCTGTAGAAATGAGGTATTTGAGAGAAGAGTAATCGAGTCTGGAATACGTTGGTGTACGGTGAATGTGAGATTAAGAAGAATGTTGTGAAGAAAGTGGGAGTGAGTCAGTTGAGGTGGTTTCGCATTTCGAGAGGTTGGTGAAACTAATATATGCGGGTGAGATTGAGGGTGAACGATTGTATAGGCGTCCGAGGAATAAGTGGTTTGTTGCGTGAACGAATGATTCCGAGTATAAAGAATAGACGAGTATGTTTAGAGCAGTTTAATTGTTGGTTGATTATGTTTCAGGATTCAAGCTACCTCATTGTGTGAGATATAGCGTGATATTATGTATGTATGTATAAATATAAATATTATAGTACTTGATTTCTTACGTTTATTCAGAGTTAAGCTACATGTATAAAACACTCTACTCGAAAATAAGTTAACAATAAAAAAGTTAGTTTCCCTAAAACTTTTTTCCTAAACAAGGCTGGCATAATTATTTTTCCGTTTCAAGACCATTTCCCTCTCATGCTAGTGACTTTAGTTTCATTTAGTTGTCAGTCCTGCGCCGGAAGTGGTGCGTGCTCGCCGCATGCGTGTTCGCGTGCTGGATCCGGAGACACGCGTATACAAAACGAGACATTCAATTTACCATAACTTATGTCCCGATATTTATTACACAACTTTGAACAGTAGTCGAAATGCGACACAAAAATTATATTCAAACTCTATATAACTTTTATAATAATAAAATATAGTCGGACAAACCAAGGAGAAGAGATGATGGGGAGAAATAGACGGAATACCGAATTGGGTTATTGGGAATGGAGAGGGCTTAGGTGATTTATTTCTGATCTAACTTTTAAATTCGAATGGAATGAAATTTTTCTTTTTATGAAAATACCAATCTTACAATTTCTTTTCCAAGTTGAGAACTAATGGATTAAATCGATTTAACATAATGTACAATAGAAATTGGTTAAATTAAAAATAAATAAATATATCACGCCATTTACCCATTTTAGGTGTGGCACTCTGCTTTCGCAGAAGTCTGAAATATATTATTACCTCTCTTACATACAGAGTGTCTACTTTTTACCTCCCGCCACATCCTGTAAGAGTAGTGAGTTTTCAGTTGATGAGCACGTTTTAGGGTCACTAGAATACGATTTTAATAGTTTCGTGATGATGTCTGTGTGTGTGTCTGTTTGTCTGTCAGTCTATCAGTCTGTTAGTCTCTCTCAGTCTGTGTGGATCTTTGGAGTTACGGTTTCTCAAAAACTACTAAGCTGAAAATATTGATATTTTGTGTATATCAATTGTATTCCCTTTGGAAGAGCTGATTAACTTTTGGTGATAATCCAATAACCGGAAGTGGTAGTTTACTTGAAGCCCTATCAAGCTATTTTAAAATATCTCAGTAAATTATGGTTTAATAAAAATTTTTTTATTAGTATAATGTTTTAAATATTATTAACTACAATTATTGTTTGAAACATTTTCTTCTTACTGTCACCATTTACGAATTACAACACGTTAAAGAAAAATTATATTTTGATATTTTCGTTTAAATCTGCTAACCTGCATTTTTGGGAAAACAAAACAATGGTTGAAAAATATAATTTTTTGACAAGTGTCATAATTTTTTGAAGGGATGAGCGTTTCTTAATATTGGTAGTCCGTGTTCCTGTATTGTTCGTTAAGAATTCTATGGCTAGAGGTATTGTGGTACCCACAGCAGATTTTTTTTTTTTGAGTTATAGGAAATATAATGTTAATATTTTAATTTCGCTTTTTTATTAGGTACCTATTAATTTTAGAGCAAAAGTGTAAATAGGTAAAATGTTCAGAAGTAAAAACTGCACCAAATGAGTCTAAATTTATTGATGCGTTATATTTCTGTCATGAGATAGACGTAAAATAAAATATATAATTTTTAGCTATTTTCAGAGTGCCATGGTAAACAAAATATACAAACAGTCGTATTGTTTGAGTTTGACAGATGACATTTGGCAGAGTTTTACTGATTATTTCGCTCATTACAAATTTGACCAATCTGAATGTCTCATTTTCCATTGTTGTGCATTTTAAATATTACAGCACCATGCTGTTTAATCGCGATTAAATTGAAGCTAGCTTTTATATGCAAATTTTTGAACATTTTGAAGACATATTTAGCCGAATAATTAGTTGCAGAAGCAAGATACATGTTCTTTACCTTTACTGGTATTCTATATCTTTAAACATGCTGAAATATTCATTTCAAGCTATTTTTATTTCTTAACTTTTGACATTTATTTGACAAATAAAAAGAAATACAAACAAGTTGCTATAGTTACAATATAGCAACAAAATTTTATGGTGCCTTCTGCTTATGTGTGTACCGATTTATTTATGTGAAAATGTGTCAAAATCAACGTTTTAGTACAATTTCTTCGGCAAGTATTAAAGTTTATGCTATGAATTCATGAAATAATCTTGACATGTACCCCTCGTGCTAAAGAATTGAATCGATTAAATTTGATGTCTAGCTTATTTATAAAATTTTGCTTTTAAAAAATTGTTATCGTACATAATAATTTAAGATAAAATCCCCTCGACCTGCGGTCTCGTGATTTTTTTCAAATTATTATGTACTTAAACACTTTTTAAGCAATTTTTTTTGCATAAGATAGACATGTCAAATTTAATCGATTAAATTCTTAGCACTCGTGATATAACTATTGATTAGGTATTGACTTCTGTAAATTATTTCTTAGTAATCATGAACACATTTTCCATTTAGCTAAGAATTGTATAATAATATAATATACTATAAAGTAAATAGATTTAAATATTATATTTCTACGCGTAAAGTGTAGTTACCAGTCGTCAAATTATGACCCCTAAAGATGTTGGTAAAAGGGGTACCACAGGACACAAGTGAACGGTTATTATTAAACATATAATTAAGTTTTTTCAAAATAGGAAACATATGTAGACACCTACAAGAAAATTGCAAAAATACATTTTTAATTCAAATATTACTACTAATATTTTTCACTTTATACTTTCTTTGTATATCTGCTTCCATATTTAAATCTCTATCTACTCTACTCTTCTACTCTATATCTACTCTATCTCTTCTCGTTCGTGAATTATAGAACACACGGATAAACATCATCACAAATAAATTGAGCAAATAGTAAATTGATATTTGGTTTATTAACAAACCTAGATTGATGGCAAAACAAAAATTAATTTAAAACTATGTAATTAAAATTAGAGATTGTGGAAATCAAGAACAAATTATGTTCCTTTCTCTAATGGTCGTACATCAAAACTAAATTATTTTTAAGTTTGTCATTAATCATAAAATAATGTAATTTTAAGAACACTTTCACGTTAATTACATTAATGTTTCACACGCGAAAATTTCAATTTACAATTAAGCATTAGGTGCTATTAGAAAATACGGGAGTCAATTTGGAAGAGATCAACAAAAAGACAGAAAAGAGTTAATCGAAAATGTCGCTGGTTTCAAATGCTTGAAAGTAAAGAAATATATTGTAATAATTGTTTTTATAAATAGATAAATACATAGTAATATAATATGTATAAAAATTTGTTAATTTGTCTAATAAACCATAGATATCTATCCTTTATCCTTTTAAGGAAAAATTGCTCCTTAACCGATTTCAAGGCAAGTGAAAAACGAGAAAAACGTAGTGTGGTCACCACCGCAAATAAATCTGAATGATTAATCATTATTAATTACACTGGACACATATTTGACATATACATAGAATAGATGTTTCTGCTATTTGTTTGTTCTCATATTAACTGTGATTGTTGTAACATATTATTGAACAGTTTTCCCCAAAATTGTAAGCAGGAACAATAAAACAATAAATAATATTTTCCGATAAAGTAAAAACAATAAACAACAAAAACCTTAATAAGTAAACAATAGAAAAAAGCACACTTAGAAATTATATTTATTTTATGTCAACGTTATGTGTCAAATACAATTCTAATACATTCGAAGCTAAGAAAAATAATATACAATTCAGTTAAACATAAAATATTGTATGTAACACTTACATAATAGGGATTTTATTGACTTGCCCTTTTATGTGCCTTGTCCATAAAACCCTGAATTATGTACTTGTTACATAAATATCTATTATTACATATATTATTGATTTAATATTAACAACGAGCGCAAAATAGGGTAAAAAAAATTAATTTGGATTTCGCGGCAGTTACCATAACAACAGCCGCGAAATTCAATTTCTCAGTCTATTTTGCGGCTGCGAAATGCTTATTTCGCGTCCTGTTGCACAAAAAAATATTTTTTGAAGGGATGAGCGTTTCTTGATAGTGGTGGTCCGTGTTCTTGCATTGTTTGATAAGAAATTTACGGCGGGAGGTATTGTGGTGACCACAGCAGATTTTTTTTATCCAGCAGTATTGTTAATACTATAAAGTTTTACAAAAAAAATAGTGATTTTTTTTTCGTCTACATATATGGTGCTAAACTACAATAGTTTCAAATTTCCATCATTGCCAGTTTTGCCATGGTTTTGACTTTTGAGGATCGAAATGTTTTTGATCCATGCGGTTATTTATTTTGATTATTTCACTCATTACAAATTTGAACAATTAGAATGGTTCAATTTCCATTGTTGTGCATTTTAGATAAGTGATTAAACAGAACCATGCTGTTTATTCGCGATTAAATTGAAGCTAGCTTTTATATGCAAATTTTGAACATTTTGAAGGCATATTTAGCCGGATAGTTAGTTGCAGAAGCAAGATACTTACTTGCTTTTTACCTTTACTGGTATTCTATATCTTCAAACATACCGAATTATTCAATTCAAGCCATTTTTATTTACAAATTTTTGACATTTATTTGACAAGCAAAAAGAAAAACAAACAATTTGCTATAGTTACAATATAACAACAACATTTTAAAGTGCTTTTTGGTTATTTGTGTAACGATTTATTTAAGTAAAAATGTGTCGAAATCAACTTTTTAGTACAATTTCTTCGGCAAGTATCAAAGTTTATGCTACGAATTCATGAAATAATCTTGACAAATTTGATGTCTAGCTTATTTATAAAATTTTTCTTTTAAAAAAGTGTTATCGTACATAACAATTTAATGTAATCTTATGTAAGTCGTGTACCTGATTTGTACTTTCTTGTATTTATTGTGTTTTTTATATGTTTGTAACTAGCACCCTGAAGAAGACTCAATTGGAGTTGAAACGTTGGTGTTGTAAAATTTTTAATAAATTGACTGCTTCTCCGTTATTTGTCTCCTTTATACATCTTCCAGTTAATAAATCGTCTCACTTATTTTATAATAATTTAAGATAAAATCCCTCGTCCTGCGGTCTCGGGATTTTTTCAAATTATTATGTACTCAAACAATTTTTAAGCAAAATTTTATGCATAAGCTAGACATGTCAAATTTAATCGATTAAATTCTAAGCACTCGTGATATAACTATTGAGCATAACTAGTATAAGAAATTAATAGGAAAACATAAATAAATTTAAGTTTCAATTGCAATTGATTTTGAACATAGTGGAGCTGTCAGGGCCGGTTTTCCCATAAGGCCGATAGGGCGACTGCCCCAGGCCTCCGATTTTAAGCGGCCTCTAAAAATTTGATGGATACTATATAAAAGGAAATATTTTCATTTGTATTCCGCGTTAAATAATATGAATAAAATTAATAATTTGAATGTATAATCTAAATTACCGCCACTTAATTATGTATTTTCACAACGGCAACGTCACTAAGTTAGCGGAATGTACGTATCGACTACATCATTTACTTTTACCGGTAAATTGATACTAACTTTTGTTAAAAATCGTTTTGGTAATAATACGGACTGTTTCAATTCACGTGATGAGCCATCATGTATTTCTAAGAGAGGCTCAGATTGAGGAACTGGATTCCCCGAGTTTGACGTAACCCTTAGCGGGTCAGTGGTGAAATATAGCGGAGAGGTGAAAAGTTTATATACAAATAAAAATAATTGCAGTAGGTATAAGTACTTTCTAGAAACAGGTATGAAATTTGAAGGAGGAGTCGCGAACTAAGATGGAAAAAATTGAGGATTCTTGTAACAAGATTGAAAAATATTTTGAATCAAAAAATGCAAATCAAAATTTAGATCAGGAAGCGTGCAGTAGCCACACGCCTGTATCAAATACGCTGTGGATAATGAGTTAAAAATAATTGAAAATATCGAGCAAAAAGATGTTACTGAAAAACAAACAAAATATACCTATAGAAAACGATTGGCCACAAGTAATTACAGATTCCTTTATAACAACTATTTTGGTGAATAAACCAAAAATTTAATATTAGAAAATAATATTTAAAAAAAACATATGGAGAAAGGAGCTATCTCCTATTGTGATTTAAAACAATTATTTTATATTTGTGTAAAGCAATTTTAGTTTTGTTTTGAAATATAACTACATATTTATGTCTATATTATAAATTTATTTTGATATTAAACTTTTATTTAAAAAAAAATTAGATATTATATTTCGGCCTCTAATTTTTTTCCGCCTTAGGCCTCTAAATATATAAAATCGGCTCTGGGAGCTGTTCAAAGGTAGGTAAAATAGAAGTAACAAGATACGTAGATAAATCGAGAGAAAAAAAAAATAATTAGCTGTCGCTGAAGCGGAAATAAAAAAGAAAATTAGGTAGTTATATAATAGCGCAAGCATTTAGGCGAACGAGGTACTCATCGAGGGCAAATCCTCCCCCTGCGAGACCTCCGGGGTCACGAGAGGGCGTAAAAGAAAAAAGCAGAGTCGCTCCAACGAAAAATCATTACCACGTCAAGCATCCACCGACATCTTCGCATTTAACAATTACACTGACACCTGAAAATGTTCCCTATTTCACAGTCAATAGAGCGCACATTTACCGATCGCTTAGTGGGCCAGGCAACAGTCAGCCCGTTGCTAAGAAACGAGCAGGCGTGGCCATCAAACCGCTCCGCCTTTCCTTCGCGCCGGCTTGCAAAACAGAGCAACAAAAACACTACCTACGCATATATATTAAGATATCACTTCTAAACGTAATGGATAATTTATGTTGAGTTTAAAGTACGCTGTAATGCCGACAAAGGCACCACTAAACGATATGTGTGATCGTTTCGAGTACCAATCTGCCATTTGGCGCCGTCCTTGTCTTCGCGCTATCTTCTCGCGGCAGCGCGACGAGGAAAGCGACAGCGGGTTGGCCGTATGGCTCGAACAACACAATAAATAACAGATTACAGTCAAATTGTTTATGCGATGAACACAATGGAATTAATTTGGAATATGGATTGTCATCGAGTACAAAGCCACGAGCATGCCGAGCGCACGAAATGAATTATAAGTTATTGTATGAGAGTGAACGCTGAATAAGATGTCAGAGTGCTATAATCAGATTCTGTATCTTTGACAGCGGGAACTTAATTTGTTGTGAGCGCGTATTGAATACCTACTGAACCCACGTAAATGGATCTGGACTGGATTGTGTTTGTGTTCATTACCTTAAGAGGTAATACTGTTTAAATAAGTTGAAAGTGCTTTCAGAACTCAAACAATAAATGAAAAGATTTTAATAAGTTGTAAAAACTTTCAGAACTCAAAGTAAAATTATAACATGTTTTTATGTTCGACTGTATTATAATAACATGTTTATGATATTATTTAGCAGCCATAAAGTGGATCTTTATTGACTAGTTCAATAAAGTACCTACAACAATAAACAACAGAAAAAAATCACTACGAAATTATTAAATTTAATCTACAATGCAGTAAAATATAATAGTATATTATGATACAAGTGTATAAGTAAGCTTTTAAAGCACGTACGACGAGTTTAAGAGCACGACGCGAAGCGGAGTGCATTTAACGTCGCTAGTGCTTTAAAAGCACTTATACACGTGTGTCATACGCTATTTTTTATTATACCTGCGTCATACTCTGGAAAAAACTGGAAAGCAACATTTTGATAATGTTTCATTTCATAATTTTGCGCGTGTGACGTTTAACGTATATCGTTTACATAGAGACTGGTTAGCATTTATTGTTTACGTTTACAGTTTTGACAGATATTAATAGTAAATATTTTTGTTGTTGCTTAGTAACCTTTAAGACACGGCGTGTTTTAATCTCGCGTTTATGAACGCTGTAGCGTGTTTTAAAAACAGATTATGATGCAGGTATAATAAAAAATATTGTATGTAATATGTGCATAATAGGATTTTATTGATTAGCCTATTATTATAAACAGAAAAACTTTTCATTTATGAATAGTGCTTTTCTACTCATACATACATACATACATAACATCACGCTATGTCCCACTTAGTGGGGTAGCACGAACCCAGAAACACAGTCAACCAACAATCAATCTCCTCCAAACATTCCTACGCAATCGTTTACCTTCAATCTCACCCACATATATTAGTTTCACCAACCTTTCATTCGACATTCGCTCAACATGTCCAAACCACATCAACTAACGTAGGTACTCTTCTCAAATATCTCATTTCTACAGCAGTTATACGTCGTTCATGCTTCTTCATCCACACCCAACATTCAGAACCATACATCAATGTAGGCACTAACACAACATTATAAACACTCAATCGAGCATCTCTAGATACATTCACGTTTCGAGCAAATGTACCCAGAGCACTCAATACCTTGCACCCTGCAGACACTCGCCTTTCAATCTCCCGGTCAATACGTCCATCCCTCAAGAACATACTACCCAAATATACAAATTCATTCAGTTGTTCCAGTCTCACAGCATTCATTGAAACATTACAATCAGTCACTAAATCATTTTTCTCAAACACCAACATTTTACATTTATCAACATTCAATAGCAGATTTAAACCTTTCCCTACTTCATTTCAAAAAGGATCTGTTCAAAAAGGATCTAATATTGTTTTTAAATATGTACATTTAATTTTTCTAATTCTGGTATGCCTAATGTATGACTTTCTTATACATAAATACCTATAAATCTAAACAACAAAATAAGACTCTGTATGGTAACAGAACTTCAGTTCTATATTTATATTTTAAAATATAGAATAGATATTTTAGTTGTATGTTTAATTCTATAACAAAAAATCTGTTGTGGGCACCACAATATCTCTTCCCCATAGATTTTTTTATCAAACAATGCAAGAACACTGACCATCACTATCAATAACACTCATCTCTTAAAAAAAATTAGATTTAAATTATGACACGTCAAAAAATGACAATTTTCAAGCGTTGTTTCGTTTTTTCCAAAACGCGCAGATTAATAGATTTAAACGTAAATAGCAAAATATATTTTTTTCTTGAACGTGCTGTAATTTGTAAATTGCGACAGTAAGAGGAAAATGTTTCAAACAACAATGGGCCCATAAACCAATTTAAAAAAAAAAAATTATGAAACTTTATTAGAATATATGACGATCAGTGAAAACCCGATGAAAAAATTTCATATATTATCCGAGATATGATTTTTCAAAGTTTGTGTGACGTTTGTGTGACGTCACAGGTACTACTCCAGTGGCACTAAATTATCGATTTTCTATGATAGTAGATGTTATATTTTTTTTAATATAAAAATAATATTTTCATATTATGTCTTAATTTATAAGAATTCACCTTAATATAAACTAAGACAAAATTCCTTTGACAACTTTATGAGTATTTTACTTGATATTCGAGTAAATAACAACAAAAGTTTGAGAACAGTGGCGCTAGTAGTGATGTAACCTAACCTCAACACACAATCTTAATCAATAGATTTTCAACACAGCACTATAAAACAGTGAAATTATGAAACAAGTAATAGAAGCCCAACAAAAATAATCTTAAATACCAACAAACAAAAATATGCAATGACATTTCGTAGTTCTATTTTAGCTCACAATAGGCGTTGGGCGCAGCGGCAGACGCGCGATTTGCAATTTTCATATATCTGGCCAATAGCACAATGCAAATACCTGTGACGTCAAAATATGTTCAATTCGTTATATCGCTTTACTCCAATATATTTTAAAGAAAAAAAATACTTTACTCTACTAATTATTCCATAAGTGTTACACGATTTTGATATAAATTTGTCATATTTCGTTTATGGTTTTTGCGCCCATTGTAGAGCCAGAAATCCATAATTCACCGTTAATTGATGTGACGGATGTAATGTGGATCACCCAGCAACGGCCGTCTGACAGTTGACATGTAGTCAGTTGTCATAGTGTTGTTTTTCAACGTGTGTTTTCAACGCATTTCGATCATTTTCAAAAGTGATTTCCAAATTTACAGGAGTAGAAATAGTATAGTATAATATTCGGGATTATGGTCATTATTCACTCGGATGATTTGCATTACTCGCCTACGGCTCGTGACGCAAACTTCGTCTGAGTGAAAAATGACTATCATAATCCCTTATATAATAATATGCTATTTATTTCAAATATTATTACTAACTTCTTTTTTTGGAAACATTTTTTTGCAGCTGAACATTGCAAAAAAATTTCCATGCATTATCATGAAAATAAATTTGCATTACTATATCTTCGTTCGTGAGTTATGAAGATACGGACACACATCCGTCCATCTATATACAAAATAAACAAATGTATCATCGCGTGTAGTGCGTAAAGTCACAGCTCTTAAAAATGTTTGTGAAAAAAGCAAACTTACAAAATTGACAGAGTTCGATTAATTTCAAATTTGTTGTTTAGTAATTATTCCTATTTATTAAATATGTTATGAAGAAAGTTTTGAAGACCTATATTTCATAATTTAAAAGTCTAACACCAATGGATAACACCTGTCATTTAATTTTCTATTCATTATATATGTATTACAAAATACCATACTACAAGATTGTATCAAACCGCATTAGAAATTCTTAAAACAATCGAAAGAAATTTACATACCAACAACAACCGATAAACATTTGAACCATATTTCATTTGACAGTTAATCGTTTTCATATATAGTGATATTCACCTAAGAATGGCATTCCAATGTGATGACGTCACACACTTCATTTATATGAGGTACTAATAAAAATTGAAATTTCGATTGACCGTACTGACATCTGTTGGCAATGTAGTAGAAATAAGTATTTACAAATTTATTTCCTAGCGTCGTTCAAATTTCAACATTGCACAAATCCCCTAAGACAATAATAATAATAATAACGAAGAATATATAAGAAAATAGATAATAATAGCATTTACGTCAAATTGATAACATAACCTCACAATATAAAACTTACATCTTCTGCAGAAAAAATGGAATTAGTGGACCATCTATACGTTTTTCTTCATGAAAAAATGCCGAAGCATTCAAAATAATTTCTTTGCAACGTTTAGATAATGTTTTACCACTCATATTTATTCATTAAATTTAACTCAATCACTGAATGCGAATATAAACACAGTAAATATTCAACTGTCACCTATACGCTGTAAGTAGCGACGTACGTCAACACACGCTTCGTGACATTAGCAACACATCAGACAAAAGCATTGCTAATAACGCATGTGGATCACTTAATTCATACCCTTCTGTGACGTCATCAGAATGGAATTCGAAGAATGCCATTCTTAGGTGAATATCACTATAGAAATTTGTTTAAATTAGAGAGCCCTCATTTGTTTCTAATTTCTGCACCAAAAAAGGAATGTGTGCTAGTCAATTAGTCAAGAAAGAATCAATCATTTTAAATTTCCAAACGAAATTGTTTGGATTTCGCCGTCGGCCAACTTGCAACGGTTCATGGAACATTTGCCTAACGCTCTAACATTTGAATAACGTTATAATAACATTTGAATAACGCTACCACAGCTGGCTGGATAATATTTTTCCACAAATTCATATTTAGATACTGAGATTTCTGTGAAGTTGTGTTTGATAAAATTTATTTTATGTCATGGACATAAAAGTTTAGTACAAGAGGATGATAAAAACTGATTTACATGTCGTTGAGTGGTGATAAACATATTTTCAACAAATTATTGGAACTATTATGGTTATTTCACGTGTTATAATAAAAATGATGTGTGTTTTTTTACTCTTCTATTTGAAATCGAAACACTATAAATTGACAGCTGGTAATCATAAATCACACTCGTAAATATCACTTATATGTAAGGGAGGATTTCACTATTTTCACAATGACGTCTGTGTGTAACGATTTATTCTTCACGATAATTAAAAACCTAATAACGATATTATTTTCACTTTTCACTTTAGTTTATTTGAATGCCTATGAAGTTTTTTGGCATATCTCAGTAAAAAAATTAGTTATTATTAAGGAACATGGATTAAAGAAATTTTCTGATGAGCACTACGAAAAGTATACACTTCACACGCTAAACTACACTGCTCAAAAATAAAATCGAGCCACTTGGCCGAACCAAGAAAATGACTGTTTTTAAAATGTGGGGCATTTCTTTCAGGGACATGTTAACCAAAATCTGGAAATTCCCTCTGGAGATACATTCCTTTTCTACGTTCTCCAAAAATCCCGAAGAGATTTGCTACCCCCGACCCCCTGAAAAATCGCTTTATGTGATGTCATGTCTGAGCAATGAAAAATCTCAAAGTTTGAAGGCTTGCAGCTCCAAAAAATCCTTTCTCGATTGTCACAAAGCCCTGTCAATTTCCTTTTCAGAGCTGAAAATTTCGTCCTCATCGGTGAAGAATTGAGTGAGTGATGGCGTTTCAAAGGGTGTTTCACACGAGTGTAAAGTTTGGGCCACGAATCGATTATACAATATAATATAGAACAACACTACAGATACAACCCAAATTCAATGCCAGAAGAAAGGCTACTAAGATGATGGAGGATAATGGGAGAAGACAGAACAAGGAACAAGTCACTTTGATTTTATCGAGAATTCCCAAAAGGATTAAATAAGTAAGTTTTCTTAACCTAGTAGGTAAAAAAAACTGATTTTTGTAATGGAGACCAGAGCCAGGTTCCCATTTTTTTAACCCTTTAATAAGGACACTTAGAAAGAAGTTATTAAAATGATCAAAATAATGTTTTCATTTTCAATTTTTGTATAATTGTGGGAGCCTTCAAAGCGTGGAGACCCTGGGCCTGGCCTCATTGGGCTCATATGATAAATCACCCAGGTTTAGACGGCTTTAAACGAGGTCAGTTCAGAAAATTCTAGGATTGTTGATATCTCGTTTAGTTTCTGTGATATTCTTTCTTGAGTGCAACGTGCAACGCGGAAAACTTTCACAGAAACTCAAAAAGAGTCCAGAGTTGTGGCGAGATAACTTCTTGCACCACAAAAATCAGATGACTGTCCTCCTTCAGCCTCCTTAAGGCCTGTGTCCACGGTGATAGAAATCGGTCCGAGATCTCGGACATAGTTCTTGAATCGAAAACTCGGATAGTGGACACTACCAGCTTGGACGAAAAACTCAAATAGAAAACTATAATAAAAAAACGCATTCCGTCCCATTTTTTCACACAAGTTGCTAACTTCATATAGAGGTTACCGAATTAAAATTTTGACGTTTTATGTTTGAAAAGCTGAATAAATTGCAGTCAAAGCTGTAAATCAGTATTATTAAATCGGTTCTGAAACATGAAATATATTTTTTATTTATTTCACGTATAAACAAATTTAATTTAATTATGTCAGAATAATTTCTTGAATTACATTTTATTAGTTTTTAGTATTGGTAGAACTGACTGAAACTAACTTCATAAATTCGACTAACCTCTCGTACCTTTTTCTATCATCGTGGATACAGGCCTACTCTCAGACTTGGCTCCTTGAGATTTTTTCTCATTTCCGAAAGCAAAACCAGTGTTGAAAGAACGCCTTTTTTAGACTATAGATGACATCAAATCAAATGCGTCACAAACCTTAAAGGCAATTTGAAATGATGCAGTACAAGTCTGTTTCACGAAATGGAAGCATCGCTGTAAAATTAATAATAGATAAAGGCATTTTGCAACTAGCCCTGTTCCAGTGTTTATTTACTTAAAACGCATTGAATTGTAATAACGAAATATTTAATGTTTATCCTAGCAATCAAAGCTATCGTAGCAATAATGTCTCGCAATTCTCATGAAATAAATCATCTCCGCAAAATGAGAATCCTCCAACTTATAAATTATCCTCATTACATCCAACGGAGACAACAGCAAGAGCCACATCAACATCACAACAGCCAATAACACTAAGCATCCAATTTGCATGTGCAGAAGCGACGAGTTTGCAAGTGTTTAAGCGGTGCAGAGGAAGAGAATAAGTGCTGGCGAGGACTACGTTATGTGAGTATGGCAGAGGGAGAGGCGGAGGACCGGCAATTAGCATACAAGGCGGCGTTCATGAGCATCATGAGATGCTAACGGCTGGAGCAGGGCCGCATCGGCAACGAAGGAAAGAAGGGTAGAGATGCTTTTACTACTCAAAAGTGTATGTGTAAGAAAAGCAAGATCTAGTTTATTACTTTAATGATTGGTATTGCAATCATGTAGAAGATCCATGGGGAGATTTTAACGGAAATAATTGTCTTCTGAATACATTTTGACCATTTGCTCCATAACTATCATATGAAAGGCCTCCAGGCATTTATAAAAATATATGAAACAGGAATACTAAAATGGAAGCTAGGAACAAAGTGACGAGCTTGCTTAGTTCATGCACTGACATGGAAGCTAGGAACGAAGTGACGAGTTTGCTTCGCCAATGAAATGAAAGCGAGGAACGAAGTGACGGTTTTTCTTCGTCAATGTACTGACATAGAAGCGAGGAGCAAAGTGACGAGCTTGGTTCGCCGATGCACTAACATGGAAGCGAGAAGCGAAGTGACGAGCTTGCTTAGCCAATATACAGCCATTGAAGAGAGGAGCGAAATGACGAGCTTGCTTCGCCGATTAACTAATATGGAAGCGAGGATATAATATAATTAGGGAAGCTAATAACAAACACAAAAAAATAACGTCGAAATCGCTATAGTACGTCATTTGATACACCACCCAGTGTAATATATTTTCTATAACACTGTTTTGGAAACTGCACATTCTACAACTAAAAATTGTTATGGAATCACTAACATTCCATATGCCGCGTATGGAATATTTTCGACAAATCAGAGCTGCGATATATGAAGTATCTTCAGTTACTATAGTTACGTCAGTTTGTTTTAATTTATTTATTTGAGTTTGACGTTTTCAACAGTTTTATATTTGTATTTTTAGTATAATTTCCAAAATCTACAACATGTAATGGAATGGCATATCCCACACCAGCAAACCGTAGCCCTCGCCTTCGGCTCGGACTACAAACTTTTTGCTCGTGTGGAATATGGGCCATTCCATTACTTGTTGTAGAATATATGGATCTTCAATTCGAATCCCACAGTCGACAGATGCGATGAAGTGACGGCTGGTAACCGCACTTCATAAAATAAATATGGTATAGTATGGTATGAAGTGCGGTTACCAGCTGTCAAGTCATAACCTCCAGATGTTGGTAGAGGAAGAACCACAGGGGTAAATTTAAAATGGTAACTGTGGACTGTAAGATTCGAAGTGCGATCACTTACTCTGCATAAGCAGGGTGCTACACTTATAATGGATAAAATGCATGATGAAATATTTATATATTTTCTTTGAGTCCGTCCCTGCGAATTGTAGCGCGCGTGCGACTTGAAACATTAACATAATGACCGGTCTCCTCTCTGCGATGCTGACGCTATGTCGCTGTGCTGTACCACGTTGTGCAGCGCTAATTATCGTCCTCTTGCTTCATTTGCGTTAAGATCGCCGCTGCAAGACCGCAGCTCATGAAATTTAAACACAGGACATTAGAAACACCACCGACCACCGCCCGGCAAATGCACAACAAATATTGGCGCAGTCAGGATGTTAGTCTCTGATGGGGGATTAGTGAGAGACGGTCTCTTGCTCGTGGCACTTTGCTTAGAGCAGATCGCGGTGTATGATGAAATCTACGGTTTCTTATTCACTAACTTTTTTGGGGGTTGGTTTTTGATGGAACTTCACGCGCAAAAATATACCATGAGATTTGTAAAAGCATCACATGTACGAGTAACTGGGTAAATGGTATGATGATATATTTATTCATGTAAATATATCTGAATATGTAACAGACAGAGAAAAAAGTTTCACATTTTTGGATTTAACAAAATATACTCTAAATCAATGGGTTCATAAACCTTTTTTCGTTTTATTATTTTTTTTCAGTAAGTTTGAATAAAATTATAAATATAGATACTAATTTTAGTATTAAAAGGCATTTAGTTATTAAGATACGATTTTTTGAAATTGGCATCCCATTTCAAATTTTCGCTTGTGACGTCAGCACCTACGTCATTTTGTAATGCTACAAAACACGCTCTTGCGGAGAGCGAGTAACTACACCAACTGTCAGATTGACTGTCAGCAGTCATTGTTATTTGCTGAGAGGTTTTTACAAATATAGTTTATTGATATTCTCTGGGCAAAATAAATAAGAAATATAATAAACATATAGTACATCAAAGCATTTTTATATTTTAATACGTCCTAAACTCTTTTTTTTAACGTTATAATTAACGAATACCTAATTTTGTTTATCGGATTGTTAATTTTAATAATAATAAATAATTATTACAACCCTGAAGAGCAAATTATTATTTTTTATCAACACCTCTTTTGCCATGCCATGCTGTACATTCTTTTACAAGATGACATCACGATTTTGCAACTGCGAAACTATATAAAGGAAATTAGGAATTAAAAGTTAAAAAATTATGATACATATTGAATAATATGTGACTGAAATGATCTAAATTTTTATAATTTGTAAAAAATAGAACTTTATTTTAAAAGTGTATGACTCCATTATTTACTAAGATCTTCCCAAAGAAAACAAAAGAAAAGGATGCAATTAAATCAGTAAATAGTAGAATAGTAATCAAGAGGAAGAAGAAGACGAGGTAGACCCAGAACAACATGACAAAAGGAAGTAGGATAAGATTTAAAACCAGTAGGAATTAAAAACTTGCAATGTAATACAAACGATTGGAAGATGTGTAGAAAACTAATTACAAGGATATAAAGGAAAAGAAGGAGATTGATTCACTCCAACAAAAGTCACTCCGCATTTACCGATTCTGGGTGAGGAACTCTGCTTTGTAGGTCTCGATAAGCGATATACGTTTGCATTCTAAAGGATAAGAGGAACCACTGGGGCCGAGTTAAAATTACAACTATCAGCTATAAGATTCAAACTGAAGACCTTATAATCCAAGTAACCACTAAGCCATTTACCTACCCCATCATGTAGTCCCACTGTGTATCATACCAAACAAACAAACAACTAAATGAACAAACCATCTTGTCCCAAAATGCATACATCCCACAGCAAATCTTGGTGCAGGCCATTTTATATTCTATCACAAGCGCGCTGCAGTTAGCGTAAATAATTGATCGGGGAGGCTGCGTCAGGGCCGCCGCCGGATCTGCGGCTGCGAATCGCGGCGCCGCGAATGAGTTATAGCAGCGCGGTTTAAAAATTGCATTAGCTCGGGCGTCACGTCGGGGCGGTTATTCCTCGTTTAGGCGGAGAAGTGCCGCAGGGGCGGCGAAGGGGGTAGTTCTAGGGGGCGCGAGTATACTATTCTTATTGTTGAGTTGTTTTTCGAAATTTTGACGAGATATTTCCAATGAAAGTAACAGAAAATTTAGTGTGCACATCTCTCATTTTCAAGTTGGAAATAAAATTTAATTAATTGTTTTGTGCATAAGTAAACTTTTATTTCCGGTTTTGAAACTTATACCTAGTTAGGAAATTTCATTAGGCTATCTTTTTTCTTTCGTAAGTTATTGAACTTACAAAGACATACTAATCGAGAAAACAGTTAGTTTTCCTATACACTATACAGAAAAAATGTTCAGAATTTATAAATGCATGCAATAAGGCCCATTTGGTTACCTAAATGTTAGTATTTCACAATATATCAATCATATTAAAATTAATATTTATTAGAAAAATAGTAACGCGGCCATAGTAAATTAAATGAAAACGAAAAATATTTGACATTGCATAAAACAGTTTTAGATTTATTTATTACAGTGTTGTATTATTGTATTTTATTAATTCTATGGGCACCATAATACATCCCGCCATAAATTTCTTATCGAACACTGTAGAAACACGGACTACCACTATCAAGAAACGCTCATCCCTTAAAAAAAAATTAAATTTTCAATTTTGACATGTCAAATATGTATAGTTTTGCAGATTTAAACGGAAATGTCAAAATATAATTTTCCTGTTTTCGTCTTGCAATTCGTAAATAGTGACAGTAAGATAAAAATGTTTCAAACAATAATTGTAGATAACAATATTTGAAACATTATTTTCGTAATAAGAATTGTCATTTCAAAATAACTTGATAGGGCTTCAAGTAAACTACCACTTCCGGTTATTGGATTTTCACCAATAATTAATCAGCTCTTCTAAAGGGGATAATACAATTATTGGTATATACAAAATATCAAAATTTTCAGTTTAGTAGTTTTTGAGAAACCGTAACTCCAGAGATCCACACAGACTGCCAGACAGACAGACACACATACAGACATCATCGCGAAACTATTAAAATAGTATTCTGGGACCCAAAAACGTGCTCATCCACTGAAAACTCACTACCGAATTTTTAGCATGATTCCGATACCTCCCTTACAGGATATGACAGGATGTAAAAAAACGCGGTATATTATTAGTAACATTTCCTCTATTTTGTTATTGTATAGGCTATGTGTTCTGACAATACATTGTTTCTTCAGGCTACATAAAATGTAAATAGCAATAATAGTTATTTACTTTACAAGTGGACAAAGTAAGGAATTACCCACGAGAGAAATTTTGGCACACGAAGCCGAAGGCTGAGTGTGATAATTTTATCGAGTGGGTAATGCCACTTTGCCCATGTCTAAAGTATAACGTTTTATCCAACACCCCTTAATAAATGAAAAAATTATTAAAGAAATATTATTTGACAGTGACATATGCTTTAAAATTTTTAATTAAAATGTCTATCGAAGTAGTTACCAAGGTGTAATTATTATTGTTATAAATAAAAAAATACTCACTAGTGACTTTCATCAAAATTATACCCACTAGTGGGTAATCTGTTACTTTCCTTGTTTAAAATCGCCATAGTTATAGAGCATTTATTGAGAGGTGTTGGATAAAAAATTTTTAATTGCATCTGCTGAGCTACGATTCCAAGAAAATAGAAGTATCTCCAAAACTGACCTTCCATAAAATAATGAAACATTACTTACAACCTAAAATCAGCTAGCTCTGTTCGCCGAAGCAACGTACGCCACTGTAAAATCCCTGCCTTCTCACTGCTCCTCCAGTTTCCCCTCTCCCTCCGCCCATATCACCCAACTCACTGATAACACTGATTTACTCGTAAAACATATATAGATAATGTAATGAAAAAATATAACGCGAACGTGGAATATGTATGCCATCAAATTATGTTTGTAAACTTTTTACAGTCAGAGATAAAATGTATCTATGCATCTGTGCCTTCTCTGCGTCCCGCGGGCTAAAAACAGAGGGGCATTAAACGCGTTTTACGTATACGAACGCATATGGTAATTACGTCGAGATGCTATCGCCTCGAAATTGTTATTTTGTTATTTGGTTTGGTCTCCTTGGCAACAAATTTAATATTAGAGAGCAGCCATGCAACAGCCAAGAGATGACGTTGGGTGTTGGGTGTTGGGCAGCATACGTGTCAGTAATTTGCAATAGTTTGCTCGAAATGTGAACGTATACACGTACACGACGAATATGTAGCTTTGTATTCAAGAAGCACTCAATTCGATGCCCACATTTACCACTTTTAATATTTACGAGTGTAAAAAATACATGAAGTTCTGATTAATCGAGGTAAAAAAAAATTGGAAACAGAGAAATATAGTTTGGAAATTATAAATTCATGTAAGTTAAAAATTTAAATATTTAAGTAAAGGAGGGAGAAAAGCAAATATCAAAGAAAAGACAATGGCAAAATATATTTTAATCAAAGATACAAAAATGTGAATTTACAGAACGATAATAAGACCAATAACAATGACAAAAATACATGTAGAAGATTTAAGAACAATGGAACTGAAAATAGTTATTTGTCAAACTAGAGAGGAAAGTGCTTCTTTTGTTTGCCTCATGAGCGCATTTCGAACGAGAGTGGAAGAAGAGCTTTCCTCTCGTGTATCAGACATAAGGCGGTGTAGCAGTGCTGCCAATGAACCAGTCTTAAATATCTTTAATACGTTGTCATATTGTGATTTAATAAGAAAAAGAAAAATATAAGACATAATTGTAACATAATAATAAGATAATTTAAATTATGTATATCACTAGAATAAGGATTTTCAATAAAACTATGAATTCATTTATAATTTTCTAATAATTTTCTGTAAATAACATTCATATTGGTAACATTTTTATATTTTCCTCACTATTTCGAGAGAAGAACGGTGGGGTTTCCAACATTTTGTCGTGAAAAATATATATTTTTCGCGCCGCCGTCCGACATTGATACAATTACATATCTCTAAAGCGGTCGGAAATCATGTTTTTGTCGTACTAGTTAACTTTTTATGGTTATATGTTGGCATCACTTTTAGCTAACTTCTGACGCCAGAAATGTCAAAGTATTACATTGACATAAAAATATTATGGCAATATATCTACAATTGAGTATTTGCAATACAAGAAAACAGAATATTTATGGATTTTAAACATATTTGTAAGTAATTTTAATTGAATTTCCAGTATAAAATCCAAATAAAAATATGTAGATATTTTTGGTTATGATATTGGAAAATAAACATAATTGACATTCAAATATTGTGAAGTTAGCAACATAAAAAAATCCCCTGGCATTAAGAAAATGAGTAATAAATTAAATTTATTTATTAAATTTACATAAATGTTGGCGCGAAAAATCTTGTGTATCCCTCGGTTGGAAACTATTTTGCGAGTGCTCGTATTTGTAGGACTCGCCTACGGCTCGTCCTATCAAAATAAACTCGCACTTTTAAAATAGCAGTTTCCCACCTTGTGATACAAATAACTATTGTATCAAATTATTTTTAAATATCTCAATAAATTAAACGGGGTAAATAGCTCCGTGGTAACGTGTCGGACTGTGGATCGTAAGATCCCCAGTTCGAATCCCACTGCCGACAGTTACAAATTTAAATTTACCCCTGTGGTTCCCCCTCCACTAACAACTTTGGGGGCTATGACTTGACGGCTGGTAACCTCACTTCATACGCAAAAATATATCACCTACCGAGATCTGCGTAAGCAGAGTGCCACACCCTTAATGGGTAAAAGGCGTGATGATATATTTATTTTATTTATTTATTCAATAAATTATGGTTTAATTACCATTTTTGTTTTAGAATATTATTATCTACTATTGTTGTTTGAAACATGTTTCCCTTACTATATCTCAACTACTCGTATATCCAAAAGTCTTATTATTTATATATTATGAGTTCTAAAAAGTGTTTTTTTTAGAGGTATAGAACTTTAAAATGAAATAAAACTAAATTATTAAAATCGTCGTAATGGCTATGTTCATGGCTTTTTTGGAACTTTCGTACGGTGAATAAAGCGGTATTAGAAGAAATCGGTGTATGAATGAAGCTATGTTCGAACAAAGCAGTGATTGAGGAAAGCAACGTATGCACGAAGCAGTGCATGAATAAAGCAGCGTTAGAATTTTCGAGGGTTCCATGCATTCCCCTTGGTTCTAGCGTAGCATAAGTCTATTTATTGTGAAATTGCAAACCAAACTGAGCACAAACAACTCTCAGATGTCAAATTGACAGTCGCTGGAAAAAGTGATGCCAATTCTAAAAACAAACCTCTAAAAAAAACACCCGATTATTTGTAAGTTATGACAATCACCCGTAAAATGATAAATAGTTCATAAAGAACAAGAGTACTTAGTAAACTATGTTGTGAAAGTATTCATCAATGTTTAAAACCTAATTTAATAACAATCCATTCTCCAACCTCTGAAGTTCAACCGAAAGGCCAGCCTCGCAGAATCTATCCGCTATCAGTAATCTCCAAATCGCTTTGTAACAATCTGACCCAAGCTTAACTCCAGCGGTCACCGCACAAAGTGGGCTTTGAAATAATACCGCCGTTCCTCTGTCAGAATTCATAAGTCGAGGCGTGACGTTATGACATCCCTCCCTCTCGTCGTTCTGCGTTTCTCATTTTTACCGCGAAATCCCTCGAGATCCCCGTCGTATTGAACAGCTACGATGGAGCATCGTAACAATTCTAATGCGCTGCCCTGTCGCGAAAACTAATTTAAATTAAATCCTAGTGAATTACCACGCAGGGGGGGTCACTGTGACGTGAGAGCGGAACTTGAATTTGAACACAACGATGGATTGTTCTCTGGTTGGGTGTAGGGTGTGTGATGTGCCGCTTGGCTGAAAGCAGGGTGAAGGCAAGCGACAATTTAAATGAAATCCTCTAGAATTGCCATGGAAACCGCTTGCCATAACCGGAGAATCAGAGACGTGAAATACTGACGCCGGTGGAACGTTGGTTGCGGTGTGGTGATAAATCACCGAAAGTAAGATTCATTTTATTATCATTTTTACTTATTACAAGTTATTTTTATTTCTCAAAGCGATTATGTAGCTTAACTTATACTGTATATGTGTGAACATTGAAGAGCAAGATTAATGATTTTGAGCCACTGATTTCTATATAACACTAGATTGGTCATAACCCGCTTCGGTGCGTTGCCAATTGAACGCCGGTCATGATGCTCAAAATTGATGTTTTGTGAGACTTCAATATTTAAAAATCTCTCTGGTCTATGGGTATGACCATACTTCATGGTATGACCTAAATAGAGGTGGTGGCGCGCGCGGTGTAGAGAGAGTTAAGGCAGAGCTTCAGATTGCGCAATTTACTTTACAAAAGTGTCACAAAACCTCAATTTCACCCGTTCAATTGGAAACGCTCTCAGATGGCAGAATATGGTCTATGCCCAATCTAGTGTTATATAGAAATCAGTGTTCTGATGAGCATAAAAGAAGTAGTTTTTGAATGTCAATAAATATAGTCGTATAGTGTCGATGTTTGAGATGAATTATTTGGTGACTGATTTTCTCATAATGTTTTAGTGAATGGTGTGAAATTGAAACAAGTGAATTGAATTACTAATTATAACCAAACTCTTTTGTGACACACATCTATCCAATACACAGACGTCATTGAGACATTGGTCAAAACAGATTCCTACAAATAACTATTTTTTTAGTTTAGTAGTTTTTGAGAAACTGTAATTCCAGAGATTCACACAGACTGACAGACTGACAGACAGACACACATCGCGAAACTATTAAAATCGTATTCTAGGTACTCTAAAACGTGCTCATCCACTGATTATTTTTTGACGTTTCTCTAAACCAATGAAATGCTTTATTGTATGTCACGTGTCTGTGTTTTAACCAATCCTGTCATTATTATACTGATTATTTTTTGACGTTTATTTAAACCAATCAAATGCTTTATTGTATGTCACGTGTCTGCGTTTTAACCAATCCTGTCATTATTATACTGAGAATAATGCTCTTGTGATAATTCCCGGCAATTTTTTCTGTAGCTTTTTTGTTTTTGTTGACAGATGTCAGATGTCAGATAGTTATCATCAATACAAGTAAAAATGAGCAAAAAAGATTGATTTAGTGGCTTGCCTGATGAAGAAATCAAAAAATAATCTAATTAAATATAACTCGAGAGTTCGATAAATTAGAAAATAATTCTCCAGTATCTTTCTCAAACTTTTCGCCATTTGGCAATAGCCACTCAAGCCCTACGGGCTTTCGTGGCTATTGCCTGGCAACAAGTTTTCGAAAGATCTGTCAAATTATTTTCAATTTATTCTCACCCTCTTGTTATATTATTACTGAGAATAATGCTCTTGTAATTATTCCCGGCAATTTTCTCTGTAGCTTTTTTGTTTTTGTTGACAGATGTCAGATGCCAGATAGTTATCATCAACACAAGTAAAAATGAGCATAAAAGATAAATTTAGTGACGTTCCTGATGATGAAATCAAAAAATAATCTAATTAAATATAACTCGAGAGTTCGATAAATTAGAAAATAATTCTCCAGTATCTTTCTCAAACTTGTCGCCATTTGGCAATGGCTATTGCCTGGCAACAAGTTTTCGAAAGATCTGTCAAATTATTTTCAATTTATTCTCACTCTCTTGTTATATTATTACTGAAAACTCACTACCGATTTTTAGCATTTTCCTTGTAGGATGTGGCGGGAGGTAAAAATAAATTGAATTTATTGTTTAGTCTAATTCCTGCTTTTGCAATTGAGTGACATCCAGTTTTTTCATCTTTACTGTTTGGCCTCATGGACAACACAGCTTGAAAACTTTTTTAAACCATCTTAATAGTATTATAATATCTAGCTTAGTATGGAAATAGAAGAAAATGGCACTATCCCTATTTGGGTCATTTGTTTTCCTTACGAAGAATTACGTGCAGTAATTCAAAATGTATTTTAATCTCTAACCAAATTCTTATATTTAATTAATTGCTAATTTCCGCAGCAATCTTCTATACTGTAAGTGGCAGCATTTGGTAAATAATATCTATTTGGACAGACTGCAATTAAGTGCAATTTAAACTAATTAAAGAAACATATTAACTCTCCTCGTCAAAATATCACAGTTTAGAAATTTATTGCCCACTGCGCAATGCATGCTGTGCAACTAATTATTTAACACATTTGTTGAAAGTTTCGGAATTAGTAAACCGTCATTTGTACATTGACAGCTCGATCTCTATAAATTATATTCCAATTAACTGTCGTTGATAAATTCTCTTTTGCTAATGGCGGTTATTTCTTCTTTCCTTCGTTAAAATGTCACATTTATCATTAATGTTGAGCAGAACATAATACAGCAATTAAATTATAGTTGATATTACTAGTATTTTGCAGCCGTAGTTTGTTGTAATTACTGATGAATGAGGTAGATTTATACTACAATAACAGATTACTGAATTCAATAAATTTGTTATTGTTTATTAATAGTTTAATAGACGATGTGATTGATTGCACATGTATGTGGCTGGCATATAATCGTCTGCAAATATAAATAATCTGATGTTTCAATGTTTCAAACACATAACCTCTCTTCTAAATACCTCTTAATCAAAATAAAATTGAAATAAAATTTCTTAAAAATTGTAGCTTATATTATTTTACATCTTTTTTTATTATAACATAATTTCCTTTAACACAATTATTTATTGAGTTATTCCCAAAATTTTAAGCCTTAAAGTGAACTAACATTTTTAAAATGGAAAATTATAACTTCAAGTAGGTCGTTGAACAAAACAAGTTATTGTTTTTATTATTGATAAACCTGTCATTAATTAAGTTATTTGTTGTGGGCACCACAATACCTCCCGCCATAGATTTCTTATCGAACAATGCAGGAACACGGACCACCATTATCAGGAAACGTTCATCCTTTGTCAAAAAATTATATTTTTCAAACGGAGTTTTGTTTTTATCAAAAAACACAGGTAAGCTGATTTAAACGAAAATATAAAAATATAATTATCTTTAACGTCTTGTAATTCGTAAATAGTGACAGTAAGAGGAAAATGTTTCAAACAATAATTGTAGATAATAATATTTGAAACATTCTTCTAATAACTAAATTTTCATTAAATCATAATAAATTGATAGGGCTTCAAGTAAACTACCACTTCCGATTATTGGATTATCACCAAAAACTAATCAGCTCTTCCAAAGGAGATACAAATGATATATACAAAATATAAAAATGTTCAGTTTAATAGTTTTTGAGAAACCGTAACTCCAGAGATCCACACAGACTTACTGACAGACAGACAGACATACACACACACAGACAGCATCGCGAATCTATTAAAATCGTATTCTAGGGACCCTAAAACGAGCTCATCCACTGAAAACTCACTACCCAATTTTAGCATGATTCCTATACCTCCCACCGTCATATCTCCTTATATTTTTTTTACCAACCGTACAATTATGTCCCTCTTATTACTGTATAAGCCCGTGTATTTATTTTTTCTCTAAAGTTATTAGTTAGCCAGCAAAATTTTAATTTCGTTGTTTCGAAATTGAGGACAAAACAAATAATTTTGAATGTTATTTACGATAACTTCACTTCCCGAGGTTGGCAACACTGACTGTCAGTTTCAATTGACAATTGACAGATGTATAAACTTAAGCTATATTGTAATTTTTTTACAGTTTTTTCGAATTTTATATTTCAAATAAAACTTAATATGTACCTCGGCACTGAAGTTCCTTTTTATCACCCTATGGGCCTCGGCAACTAAATTCCATATTCGTGATAAAAAATTGAACTTCAGTGCCTTGATACATAAATAACTAATTTGCCAATTTGTGACTATAGTGAAAGACTCAATTATAATTAAAATAATTGTATAACTCTGACCACAGAATTAGATTTTGAGTAAAATAGAAACGTCAAACTTCAAATCATGCCAATAAATATTGCCAACATGAAGCATATAACTAAACAAGCAAAAGGAAAACGACAAAACCTTATAAAACATTGCAGGTTCGTTCACTGAATATGTACTACACTGCATCTCGTAATATACACCAGTACATTTATAATGCACATCGTTGGTAGCACTGCAGTATTTTTCCAGCGGTTGGCAGGCCTGCTGCTCCCCACTGCCGTGGGCCGCGGGCTAGACTGATACACGAGCGTCATGGTATTATTTACAGTGTTTTGATGTAGTTTTTGCGCGTTGTAATCGATTTATGTCGACTGCATTGGACATATTGTCCCCTCGATGAGGTTTTATTGTTCTGCACACCGATAAATATCCCGCCAAAATGCCCCGCAGTCGGCGCCGCTGCCACGAAAAAAGCGGAAAATTGGGCCATGCTATTATATTAGTAGATGCGTGATTTTTACGCGGTTAATTTATTTGAATTATAGATAAATGCAGATAAAATGCGTGAATGCTTTTTTAATCTAAATTTACTGGGCTTCCAGTATCAAATTACATTTTATACATTGAACATGTAGTGATGTACATAATAAGAAGTAGATTTAAAAAGACTTACCATTTTGTCTCGCAGAAGAGGCAAATCTAAAAAAAAACGAATATGTTAAATTTTTCAACAAGTTTATTATAATTTTAGGTTCTAAAGTAAAGTTGTTGTGTTTGCATTTTATAAAGACTTTTGGAGTAAGATCTATGAAATATGTTATTTTATTTAAATATAATATTTCGAATTGTTCTATATAATTCTTTATCAGATAATAGTATATTACGTACCGTGAAATGTAAGTGATAGTTTTTAGGTCGAGAATGTAGTTTGGGATGTCGAGACCCGTAGGATCGAGATTTCCTAAACATTCGAGGCCTAAAAAATCACTTACAGTTCGAGGTTAGTAAGTTATTTTTTGCAATATCTGCGTAAATATAAGGAAAGGAAAATAGGTATCAAAATTAACAGCTGACAGATTGAGGTTAGAAATAAAATTTGAATGATATATATTTACTTACCGTCCACCATGAACGGTAAGTTTCACTTACCATCCACAGTGGACGGTAAATAAATGATGTAACCATGAAAACCAATTGTACAATAAAAGTTCCACTTACTGTGTTTAAATTTTGTTATTAATGGGTAACTTACAGAACATGTATTGCAAAAACAAATTAATTACATAAAGCTATTGACTGGTGCCACAAGCTCTGTTTTTTTGAGTGTTTCAAGAGAAATATTTTAGCCTCTGTACAATGTTATAATAGTTATTTACGATACAAGTACGTAACGTAAAGCTAGTTAAAATTAAAACACTGACTGACTAAAGATACTTTACGTATATGTATCGTACAATAAATATATATAAAAATAGTTTTATTTATATATTACGTTCATAAAATAAGAAGTTTGCCATTTTCATCCTAGTAATTAATGTTAAGATTTTCATAGTATATTTCCTTAATATGTACACAGATCTTGTTTTCAAATATGTATTGAAAAAATTAATTAAATATAAATGTTTCTGAAATGTATAATTGATAAAAATAAATTGTGGTTTCTTAATTTTTGCAAATTTGGCGTATTTAAATATTTTTTCTACTCCTTTATAAATATATCCTCATTATTTCAATTTTTTCGATGAATTATAGTACCCATAATTCACTCTTCTTGTCCAATCATAGAACCAGAAATCCATAATTCACGGTTATTTTAAAGACGTGATGTGGATCACCAAGCAACTGACACCATCTGACAGTTGACATGTAGTCAGTTGTCATTGTGTATTTTTATGTTGAAGTTTTTCAATGTGGGTTTTCAACGAATTTCGAAAGTATATAATTATATTCAGGATTATGGTCATTATTCACTCAATATTCAACTTCGTATATAGGTATGTACTATACTATTAATTACTCATTGCTGGGCAACCCGTGACTAACGAAATCTTGTTACTAAATAACCGTTTTACAAACTTAAATCTAACAACAAAACATCAATTTTACACACTATAGATAAAATTATTTTATAAAAAAATTCGTCAAATAAAAGTGGAATTAATACATTTTTCTGTAACTTCTATTCGAAGCATTATTACATAAAATAATTGTTGAACATTATACAGTGTTAAAACAGAAGCTAGAACACCCAAAAACAAAGCTCGTTTGTATGTATCTATAGGTACATTCCTAGAGCCCATAAACAGAAACACCCTGTATACCGTTATTAATAATAAAAACGTTGGAAATGAATACTCGCAGCAACTTATAACCCCCCTGTAAAGCATCATTCTGCCACACATAAAATGTTTTCAAAACTCATGTACTTTTTAATTAATAAATTTCCGGAAGCGGAACAATTGCAAGACAAAAATAAAAGTGTATTTCAGCGGTAATTTAAGGCCGTAAATTCCAGCACTCGTAAACGTTATTTTTCAGAAGGGAACTTTTGTATAAACCTACATACATCCCGGAACCTCGGACCGAATGCACACGTCACGCGGAGTTATATGGCCCGACTCCGGAAGAAATATAGTCCCCGGAGCTGCTGCTCCGTGTATTTTTAATGCAATACGCGAACATTCATTACAGTTAAAAAATCAAAATAACTTTTAATAAAGTTACATTAAATTCACTGAGGTTATAGCAGTCGTAATTTTATTGCGACGAATTTAGAAATGAGTGAGAAGGTATATTATTAATAATTAATAATTATGAACCATTTCAGTCCAGAAGTGGAAGACATAAATTAATTAATTTAATTTATTTCAATTATGGAATTAGCTACGAAAAAAATTACAAATAATATTTGTGGTAATATGTTTCTGATTTTCAGAACACTAATATTCAATAATAACGGATGTTTTTACCTCCCGCCTACCTCTATGTAAAGGAGGAATTGTTTTTGGTCAAAAAATAGGGTAGTGAGTTTTCAATGAATAAGCACGTTTTAGGGTCCCTACAATACGATTTTACTATTTTCGCGATGATGTCTGTATACATGTATGTACGGTTACAAGCTGTCAAATCATAGCCCCCAAAGATGTTAGTGGAGGGGGAAAACAGAGGTAAATTTAAATTGGCAACTGTCAGCTGTGGGATTCGAACTGAGGAGCTCACGATCCACAGTCCATACGCGTTACCACTTAGCTATTTACCCCAAAATAATATAAATTGTTGAAAAATAAAAATTTAACCGTATTTTTCACAAAAAAACTGTTAAGGGATTCTAGTAAACTGCTACTTCCGGTTGACCAATTTTATTCAAAATCTAAACGGCACACACTACACACACACACACACACACACTCACACACACACACACACACACACACCTACACACACACACACACACACACACGCACACACACGCACACACACACATGGACACACACACACACACACGCGCACACACACACACACACACACACACACACACACACACACACACACACACACACATTCATTCATTCTATTACACACATACTATTCTGCTGTTAAGTCCACTTATTAATTATTTCTATTACATTGATGTTATTGTATATTTAATCTCAACTAAATGTAAGTCTTATTGTTATCTTTGTGTGTCTTTTAATTTCTATTTTGTATTTATTGTATTACAGTGTCCTGAAGAAGGAATAAATAATTCCGAAAGCTTGACTAATTAAAAAGAGTGTTTTAATTTTTGCCCAAACGACTGCTATACCTGCTTTGAAAAAATTTCCTATATATATATATATATATATATATATATATATATATATATATATATATATATATATATATACATACATACATCAAGACATCATGGCGAAAATTTGTACTGTAGGGACCCTAAAACGTGCTTATTCATTAATAACTCAGTACCCATTTTTTTGACCAAAAACAATACCTCCCTTACTTAGAAGTAGGCGGGAGGTAATAATTCGAAACGTTGAATTGTAATAAAAATTTTACATAGTCTTTTAATTTATTACTATGAGTTCTGAAAGCTTTTTCAACTTTATTACAAAAATATTGTATGACTGTTCAAAAATATCGTCCATTTTCAGTTTTTAATGCAGTGCATACCATATATCACCGTTAAAAAATCAAAATAACTTTTAATAAAGTTTTTATTAAAATCATTGCATTTTATGCTGTCATAATTTATTTAGCGGTTAAAAATCATGACGCTTTTAAAATGTAACAAATGGCGGTAATAAATAAATTACTTTTAAACATATTCGCACGTTTTAAATTCGGTTTATATTAAAGTATGATTATGCACGCTGACAGTTCATAATTTAATATGGGTGATCAGGACTAAAAGCACGGGCGTGATTGCACTTTTAGGAACATGTTTTTCAGTGAATGTAAATATAATTTTCGGAAATATTTATGTGTTCGGGGTAATTAACAACGCTACAACGTGGATATATTGCAAGTGACTCGATGCATTGACGCTGAAATCCATTCTGGTAAATTTATTAAAATGTTTTATTTATATCCGGTAATTTGTTTGTATCTCTATGGTTTAAAAACATCATTTCAGTAAAAACACATGGTTGAGATTCTTATTATTTTTCATTTTACTGTTTATAATTAATTATATCGCTTAAAAATAACTTGAGAATAGTTATTTATGTATCAAGGTACTGAAGTTCAATTTGATATCACGAATATGGAATTTAGTTGCCGAAGTCCGTAGGAACGAGAAAAATAAACCATGTGAGTGATAAAAAGGAACTTCAGTGCCGAAGTACATATTAAGTTTTATTTGAAATCTAAAATTGGAAAAACTGTAAAAAATATTATATAGGTTAAGTTTATACATCTGTCAGTTGTCAATTGCACAAATCAATTGAATCTGAAAGTCAGTGATACCAACCTCGAACAGTTCACTTCTCGAGGTTGGTAACACTGACTATCAGTTTCAATTGACAACTGACAGATGTATAAACTTAACCTATATTGTAATTTAATTACAGTTTTTTCGAATTTTAGAATTCAAATGAAACTTAATATGTACCTCGGCACTGAAGTTCCTTTTTATCACTCACATGGTTTATTTTCCTGGTTCCTACGGACTTCGGCAACTAAATTCCATATTCGTGATAAAAAATTGAACTTCAGTGCCTTGATACATAAATAACTATTATTTGAAATCAGCAATAAAGTGCTCAAAATTGTCACTAAAAGCTCAGAAATCGTTACTAAAGTAACCCATTATACTACAATTTTGAGCAACACAGTGTTGGCAACCGTTAAATAATTATTGTGCAGGTAGGATAATTTTGACAGATATGACGTATTGTAGTAAATTTATATGTAAAATGAAACAATATGTGCAAGAAGAATTAACTAATTAATTCCGATGAAGAAATTGATAACAAAACACATAATTTTGAATGTTATTTATGATAACTTCAATTTGCGAGGTTGGCAACACTGAGTGACAATATATAATATTTTTTTACGATTTTATTTCTAATTTTGGATTTTAAATAAAATTTAATATGTACCACGGCACTGAAGTTCCATTTTATTACTCACATGGTATATTTTCCTCGGTCCTACGGGCCATATTTGTGATAAAAAGTTAAACTTCAGTGCCTTTATACATAAATAACTATTAATTCTATTTTAATCACAAAATGTAAAATACGGAATTATCTTTTCGAACAGTTTCATGATTGATAGGTGCATATTAGTATAAAATTTAATAAAAAGTTTACGGCGGGAGGTTTTTTGCTGAAAACATCAGATTTTTTTAATATTTTAAATATTTTGTTGCGCTTCAGAGTTGTAAAGGCCGAAGATTATATACATGACATAAATAAATAAAACAATATATTCACGCATTTTACCCATTATGGGTGTGGCACTCTGCTTACGCAGATCTCGGTAAGTGTTATATTTTTTCGTATGAAGTGCGGTTACCAACCGTCAAATCAAAGCCCGCAAAGATGTTAGTGGAGGGGGAACCACAGGGGTAAATTTAAATCGGCAGTGGGATTCGAACTGAGATCTCGCGATCCACGAAGCTATTTATCCCATGAATTTACCAATAAATATTCTATATTTTTGTCATACATACTCAGCTACACCCCGTATATATACAGAAAATATTTTTCATCACATTTTCATATGTGGATTCTCCGTTACAAAAAACATTATTTAATCTACATATATTTCCTATTACACCGAATAATTCCAGTAACATCGACATATGATCTAAAAATACCATATATTACGAATCGAATCACAAATAAAAGAAGTGACATTACTTAATATTCCTTGCATATAAATCCGTTGGACAATGTGCGACATATGTCCATTAGGCTTGGGTGGACCTGCACCCCAGGGCTCGGCGCCCGCATTCGACAGCAGCAAAAAGAGGCGCAAAAATCATTTAGTCACAAGGGGTCAGCAAAGAGTCATTTCGCGTCAACATTCATCAACTCCAATGCATAATTCCACAGATATGTCATGGGGCACACCCTCTATATTGTTGCCTCTTTCTAACAAGCAAACGTATAGGGTGCTGAGGTGATTTTGTCTAATGACAAATTAGTCGAGGCGTCTTACAACAAATACATTAATGAATTAAATAATAGTTATTTACTTTACAAGTGGACAAAGTAAGGAATTACCTACGAGAGAAATTTTAGCACACGAATCCGAAGACTGAGTGTGATAATTTTATCGAGTGGGTTTATTCAACTTTGTCCATGTGTGAAGTACAACGTTTTATGAAACACCTCTTAATAAATGCAAAATTAAAGAATAGTTATCAAACTAGAGAGGAAATCGCTTCTTTTTCCCCCTCGAGTTTGCCTTATGAGCGTAGCGAGTAAGGCATATCGCACAAGAGTGGAAGAAGAGCTTTTCTCTCGTGTTACACACAACATTTTTTCCACGACATGGTTCTAAAAACGATTTGCTCGGACCTAAAATACACTTTGAGAACACAACTGACAGACTGACACGTTAAAAGTTAGGTTATCAGACACAAGGCGGTTTACCAGTGTTGCCAATGAACCAATCTTAAATAAGTTGTCAAATTGTGATTTAATAAGAAAAAGAAAAATATAAGACATAATTGTAACATAATTTTAAGTATGTATATCACTAAAATAAAGATTTTTAATAAAATTAGGATTTTATTTATAATTTTTATAATAAATTTTTTGTAAATAACATTCATATTGGTAACACTTCTATATTTTCCTCTCTGGAGAGGAACAACACATTTTCCTCACTATTTCGGGAGAAGAACGGTGGGGTTTCCTACCATGTCGTGAAAAAATATTATTTGACAGTGACATATGTATAAAATTTTCTAAATTAAAATGTCAATCAAAGTAGTTACCAATATGTTGCGTGTTATTATTATTGTTATAAATAGAAATTTACTCATTAGAGACTTTTCTCAAAATTACACCCACTAGTGGGTAATCTGTTACTTTCCTTGTTTAAAATTGCCATAGTTATAGAGCATTTATTGAGAGGTGTTGGATAAAATATATTATTGTTTGTAATGTGTCTGATGTTTAAGCTATTATCATATACATAAATGAAGCTAGTTATTTATGAAAGTAGACGCTCTCGATATCCTTTTGTTGGAGTGTATCAATCTCCGTTTCTTTTCCTTCAAATCTTTGTAGTTAGATTTCTCCATATCTGCGTATCTTTTGTTTTACTCTGCCAGTTTTTAAATCCTGCTGCTATTAAATCTTCTTCTACTTCCTTCAGCCATATTAATTTGGATCTGCTTGTCTTTATCTTTCTCCTTGTCTCCAATCTACTACTGATTTATTTGCATCCTTTTCTTCTGCTCTCCATATATGTCTATGCTATCTGACTCTCTATTGCTTGATCTTTTTTACTGTCTTCTTCTTTCAACTATTGTTCTAGTTCATAGTTCATTTTTATTATTTTTTATCCATTATTCTTAAATCTTCTTCATTTTTATCATTGTCATTATTTCAGCATTAGTTTTATTATCGTTCTGTAAATTATCATTTTTATATCCTTAGTTAAAATCTTGTTTTTAGTAATTTTTGTTTGCATGGAAAGTCGTATTTGTTGTCATTACCTTTTCTTTGATTTCAGCTTCTTCTTCTTGACAAATTTAAATATGCTAACAAGCAAATGTGGAATGCTTGTTAGCATATTTAAATTTGTCAACTTGCTCGAATGTGAAATATCCTATCGTATTAAGCGGAATACCTAATTTTATTTTGAATTTGTGTATCAAAAATTAATAATCTAATAAAATATAATTCTCCAGTGTTCTCAAACTTGTTGCCATTTGGCATAAGGTTTCCGAATGCAACTATTTCTTGTTGTCAAGATAATGGCGATAACTAAATATTTATACATTTGCAATTAGGTTTCCTCTTGTACGACATATCCATTGTCAAACTAACAAAAGTAACGTTTCTTAGGATGATGAATTATAAATGATATTTGATAAATGATATTGTCAAACAATTATAATAATAAATAACTAAAAAAATTGGTCTCAGTGGTGTAATACTAGCTTAGCATACCAAACGTCGTGGGTTCGAACCCAGTGAAGAGCACGATCGTTTGAGTTGTTCATAAAAATCACAATAATCCATTTATGACATGATCCTGTATATGACCTAAGTAGTTAGTCCACTTACCATCTTCGTATATAATAAAATATGTATGCCATTGGCCCATTTTGGGTGTATCACTTTGCTTCCGCAGATCTCGGTAAGTGATATATTTTAATTCTTGAAGTACCCCAAAGATTTCAGTGAAGAAACAAAGTTACAATAGCAACTGTCAGCTGTAGTATTCGAACTGCGCATCTCATAATACACGTTACCAAGTATCTACCTATACCCCGCAGCTTGAATAAACATTCAAAATAATAATAAAACCCCCCTCTTCATTTCATTGTCCACCATCCACATGACAAGCAATATGTTACGCGGTTAAGTGTAATTTAAAATCATCACAGCTCGCACTGACTGCGGTTACAGCTTACTGGTTACTGGTTACTAGCCACCCTCGGAGTGGGGATGCACTAGTGTGCAGGACATTACGTCACAGCGTCCCGCAGGACTCGGCTTGCATCCCGGGGCATCGGCAGATGGCCATGCAATCACATGCTCCCGAGGGATCGCCGGTTGCTTGGTAACGTATGACAAACAGCAACATGGAGTGGTGGACATCAGATGGGGGTTGTGATCTATGATTGTAATGGGGTGATTATTGGGGGTGGATTGGTTGTGGATGAATTGAGGGGAGGGAAGTTGAAGGTGGCGTGTCTTAAGTTATTGGGTAGTTGATTTTAAGGAGTTATTGACATCAATCAGAATTTGAATATCTAATAATTACACTTGATACGTGTTTGACGTATGAAATAGAAATTTATTTATTTGTTTATACCTATTAATATAATCGGTATAACAAATATTTTAACATTATAATAACTAATATGAAAACATATTAGTTACAGTCAACAACAATAATAAAAGGAAAAATTGACCCTCAGCATAACAAGTACAACAGTACACACTGAGCCAATTGAGAAAAATTATACTGCTAGTAACTATTAGAGGAACCAAGAGTTGATCAGAGAGAAATCAATAATGGCGGAACAAGAAATTTTAGCACAGAACGAATGATGAAAGATTTTTATCCAACATCTTTCAATAAATGCTCTATAACTATGGCGATTTTAAACACGGAAAGTATCAGATTATCCACTAGTGGGTATAATTTTGAGAAAAGTCACTAGTGAGTAATTTTCTATTTATAACACTCAACACCTTGCTAACTACTTCGATTGACATTTTAATTTAGAAAACATTATTAGAAATAATAGGTTTGTTCCAAGTGGTCATTTCTAACAAGTTTGTGACATGTTTGTGACAATTTCACTGCGCCTGCGAAAAATGTAAACAAATTAACTTTGAAACATAAGCTTCATTTCTTTTATCTAACACCTCTCAATAAATGCTCTATAACTATGGCGATTTTAAACAAGGAAAGTAACAGATTACCCACTGGTGGGTAAAATTTTGAGAAAACCCACTAGTGAGAATTAGAAATTAGAAAACAATAATAATAACACACAACACCTTGGTAACCGATTGACATTTTAATTTCAAAAATTTAAAGCATATGTCAGTGTCAAATAATATTTCTTTAATAAATTTTGCATTTATTAAGTGTTGTTGGATAAAACGTTATACTTCACACGTGGGCAAAGTGGAATTACCCTCTCGATAAAATTATCACACTCAGCCTTCGGCTTCGTGTGCTAAAATTTCTCTCGTGGGTAATTCCTTACATTGCCCACTTGTAAAGTAAATATCTACTTATTATTATTGCTGAATGCATGATCGATTCCCGCCTGCGCGCTTATTTCCCGCCATTTGATCAGAAGTCTTTTTTCTAAATACTTTTCGAAATCGAGTTAAAATATTCCGTGATGGCCAGCGCTTCGCTACCGTTGGTTATTCATTTTATCAAGTAAAACCCTTTTGTATGTCAGTTACCTCTTGGAACCTATTGCGTGGGTAATTTCTTACTTTGCCCACTTGTAAAGTAAATAACTATTTTGTGGCGAAAAATGTATGAATTTCTTTATTTATATTTATATTTAAAGTTAGCTGTCAAACCAAAAAATGAGCATACACATGCGCTTCATTCCATTCGCCGTTCCAGTCTATGTTTCAAACTTAACTTGTTTACATTTTTCGCAGGCGCAGTGAAATTATCACAAACTTGTCAGAATTAACCACTTGGAACAAACCTAATGTTTCTTTAATAAATTTTGCATTTAATAAGAGATGTTGGATAAAGCGTTGCAAAGTAAATAACTATTATCAAGACCTATGTTTCAGTTGGATGAAATCTGTATTATTTTTTCCAATGTATAGTTGTAAAAATAATCGTATAGAAGTACCTCCCAACACTTCATTCGAGACTTTCACCACCTATTATCCCATTGTCCTCTCCCCCATCATGGGTTCCAGCCCACAGCCCACAGCCCAGGGACCACACGTCCACGCGACACGTGTATCTGTCCCATAAACAGGTCCGTTTATCAGCAAACGATCAGCGCAGGGACCCACACATGTGGCTGCCTGGATACAGGAGGTGCTGCTGAATATAAACAGTTGAACCGAGAGCACACTTGATCATGACGGCAACTGACAATTGCCTAATTATCTATAAATGTCATCGGAGGGAATCTATGCGTTGCCGTTGGTTTGATTTGTAATCGTGGACTGAATTGGGTAATCGGTTGATCAGTGTAATTTGACAATGATGAATCTGGTTGCTATGTTGCGCGCTCGTATTGCTGGAATTATATAAATAATAACAGAAGGCGCAGTTAGTTGTTGCAAACATATTTATTTCTAAAATTAAGGCATTATGTTAAGATCAAACATACGCGACGAAGAACGATTCCTTTATTTTAAAAATAAAGAGCATATTGTGTATTCTTCATTTATTTTCATGTTCTTTATGGTCAAATAACCTCCTTCCGTCAAAATTTCATGGATTTTTTGCAGTGACTTGTACATTGCAATATCAGATGAAACGAATATTTTCGTTGGGTTCGTTCAATTCCATGAATTTTGTTTTGCAAATTCAAATTTGAATAAATTATTTCTTACAATTATTCTTATCGAAAAACAAAACAATTATTACTGTGAAGTCTTTGAACATTCTAGTATTTATACATGTGGATGAAAATGATAGTTAACGCATTGAACTATAAAAAAATATTCGTTGAAGTCTAGTTGGTCAAAAATTCAGAACTTTGATACTGTATTTATCATTCCCATGAACCACTACAGTAATGACAATAATTCGTATATTTATAAATATGCTCATCTATAACATAGTAAGTTTATTTTTATTTGTTTCTCAAAAACTGTAAATTCAAATTAAAATAATTTTAGTATGTTATAGACGATCATATTTATAAATATACAAATTATTTGCATTACTGTAGTCGTTCATGGGAATGCGTGGCATATATTTTACTACTTTGAAAATTATGAACTTTTATCTACAAATGTAGGTATAAAACATTATATGTTTCATTTATTATAATAATGATATGTTGTTTCAAAAAAGTAAGGTTCATGTTCAGCTATCTTCAGCCCGTATGGTATAATTTTAATTTGATAGATATATCGCGAAATAATAATATATTAGAAAATCAAATAGGCCTTATTGCATGCATTTGTAAATTCTGAACAACTTTTGTATTTATACTTTTGCTGTAAATTGAATAGGTAAATATTTACAGCAATATCAAAAAATAGCAATCCCTATATTGCACATTTCAATTCTACACCCAGTATATAACCAGAATAGATAATAAACTTGTAAAATCTTATGTAGGTATGTAAACAGCGAGCGATTTGGAGTGGTTATCGATATAACTTTAAAAACCCAAATGTTGTTTAGAAACGTTATTTTTTTCATACATATGAAATTGGCGGTCGGTTTGACTCCCCTCTCACTAGATCCGGGGCTGTAAACAATAATATTTTGATGACAGTAGTAGGTAGTATGTATTACTTATGAAACTGTTGGACGTCTTGGTTGTAAAGCATATATAGTACAAATTCTTATATCAATTCTTCGAATACTGGCGTACAAATGATCACCCGGCTTGTTGACACCCCGCCAAGTCTTTACATATGTTTGAAGTCGCCGCCGACATCTCGAGGTGTTACCTGGACATCTGACCCTGCAGGAGGGCGTCCAGTCATCCGCCTCACCGACCCAGATCACTGCACTTGGATCTTGGGTTACTCGGGCGCAGGTAGAGCCAGATTGAAACATCTGGACGAATTATGTTATCCGTTTTAACTATGTTCAATAATGTACGAACGAAAAGGATAGAGTAAAGAAACTTCGATATTGAAAAAAGCTTTCAGAACTCATAGTATAACAAATAACAATAACTGGGTTTAAGTTCTGTAAATATTTATTAATAACACAACTTTGATCCATGTTACCCTTATTTTATTTTGTCAACTTGTATCCTTGACTACATATTTATTTATTGTTTTATATTTTATATTTCACCTGAAGAAGGCAGCACTTTGCTGTCGAAACGTTGTGTTATTAATAAATATTTCCAGAACTGGAAGTTTACTGGAAGCATTACACTATTAATTTAATTTATTTCAAATATTGAAACAAATCTATTCAATTGTCAAATATTTATGAAATATTCAAGAGAGACAACTAATTCAAGATGGCGTCGATTTGTTTGTATTCTGCCGTGCATCTTTTTTACTTTCTTAAGACTAATTTCTCAATGATGTCTGTGTGTGAGGATGGATGGATGGATGGATGTCCGTGTGTGAAATATCTCATGAACGAGACAAGATATGTAAACGAAACTTGAAATTTATAAGTTTCATTAAAATATGAAGAGCTGAATTGATTTTGAATGAAATTGAAAAACCCGAAGTTTTAAAAAATAGAATCAGCTGTGATAAAAAGTTTCAAATAAAAGATGTTGGCAAGAATATTTGGAATATAAAATGTTATTTGCACTTTTCTTGAACATGTTTCTAATTTTGAGAAAAACTAAATCATGTTTTTAATAATATATTTCAGTAATCTTAGTTACACTGGGAACAAAAGCTAAACTAATTTTTTACATCTATGTGTCAAACGCGTCAAATATATGAGTCGTTTTAAATATTATAAAAACAATATTTGTATTATTAGTCAGAAAATTTTAAGGACTAGATATTAATAAATATTTTAAATTAACATCATAGCTGAGAAAACAAAATTAAAGGTATAATTTCTATATGTCAAATAATTGTCACAATAGTTATACGCAAGCAACAAGACATGCATGTTCAGTTGGTTTTATTTGTATATGAAAGTAGTGTGGTGCCCACACCAGATTTTTCTGAATATATGTACAGGGCAAATCCCCACTACAACCAGCACCATGGTTTGCATGCGTCTGCCCTCACCAGGTTACATTCCCCTAGCCCTAGCCTATAAGCTTATACTCTCTCCTTTATATTCTTTCCTCCAATGTCAATAATTATTGTCAAAATAAAGTCATAAGCACGGAACAAGTCATACGTGTTCAGTTGGTTTTATAAGTAAAAGAAAGTAGTATGGTACCCACACCAGATTTTTTAATTTACTCGTCAAATACGTAACATCCTGCTGAGTGATTATATTTTATAAGGTATCTTGGTGAAAATTTGGGCGTGTGTTTGTGCGCTGCACTTAAGCGCATCATATGCACCGCTGCACTAATTTGTAATTATTAGCGGCCGTTATATTAACAGCTGTATTGTTTAATGAGTTTTAGATCGTTATGCAAATTAATAAGCATAAAATTTAATGGTCTAAAACGTAAATGAAATAGCGAAGCTCTGTAGGCCGTAATTAAAACCCCGGACCGCGTGTTTTAAAGCAGTGATGAGAAAGTCAGACTTTAAGTTATGGGCAGGCAGTGCTTGGATTGGTGGTCGAAGTGCTTAAAAAGGCAGATTTATTGAACAAGCTGCCGTATTTACTATATGCCGTAAGCGTGTGTGACTTGAATATTCATATAGGCACTTGTCGTGTACTAGTAAAAATACTGCTTATTGAAACTGACGTTATATTGAGAAGAAATTATTCACACAAACTTATATTCATTCTGTGCTTGTTACAAAATATGCTAGTTACTAAATCCTTTCCAAAGGGATACACTATAGTATAATTTTTACTTCTCACCACATCCTGCAAGGGAGGTGCAGGAGTTATGCAAAAAAATGGGTAGTGAGTTTTCAGTAGTTGAGCAAATTTTAGGGTTCCTAGAATACGATTTTAATAGTTTCGCGATGGTGTCTATGTGAGTGTATGTCTGTCTGTCAGTCTGTGTGGATCTCTGGAAGTTCATACATACATACATAACATCACGCTATGTCCCACTTAGTGGGGTAGCACGAACCCAGAAACACAGTCAACCAACAATCAATCTCCTCCAAACATTCCTATCCTGACACACCACTTTCGCTTCGTCCACATTCATAGTGCGATTCATACATGCTCGTTTATTCTTCACACTCGGAATCATTCGTTCACGCAACAAACCATCAATCATACCCAACCAGTTATTCCTCGGACGCCCACGCAATCATTCACCTTCAATCTCACCCACATATATTAGTTTCACCAACCTTTCATTCGACATTCGCTCAACATGTCCAAACCACATCAACTGACTCACTCCCACTTTCTTAACAACTTTCTTCTCAATCTCACACTCATTATAAACCAATGTATTCCGTATACGATCTCGTATCGTATACCCACACACTCCTTTCATATATCTCATTTCTACAGAAGTTATACGTTACTGTTTCTTAAAACTGAAAATTTTTGATATATTGTATATATCAATTGTATATCCTTTGAAAGTGCTGATTAGTTTTTGCTAATAACCCAATAACCGAAAGTTTTACTTGAAGCCCTATCAAGTTATTTTAAAATATCTCACTAAATTATAGTTTAATGAAAAAATTTTTAATAGAATAATGTTTCAAATATTATTATCTACAATTATTGTTTGAAACATTTTCCTCTTACTGTCACCATTTAACAATTACAACACGTTAAAGAAAAATTATATTTTGATAATTTCGTTTAAATCTGCTAACCTGTTTTTTGGAAAAAAAATAAAACAACGGTTGAAATATGTTTTTTTTTTTTTGCATATGTCATAATTTTTTAAAGGGATGAGCGTTTCTTGAAAGTTGTGGTCCATGTTCCTGCATTGTTCGATAAGAAATCTATGGCGGGAGGTATTGTGATGCCCACAACAGATTTTTTCGTTAGCCAACATTTCAGAGGCAAAAAGGATAGAATAATGAAAATGAAAAGTTTCTATTGAAGTAAATTACCAATACTATCGCTTCGATAGTGTGACTAATATCGAGTTCCTTTATAAAAATACATTAGATGGAATACAGATATTTATTTAAAACTTGATGTAAAATTATTAGCGGGCCGCCAATTAGACAGCGCTGCTATAGAATATTGTACAACAATGGAATAATACTCATTTCTTCGGCTCATGCTGCAAATCATACGAGTATGAAATGGACATTCCATGCGAGTTGTACACCATACTTTTCTACGACCACGATATTATTTCCAAATTAATTTATATTTTAATAATAAATTTGTCCCGCTTTCACCATTCAAATATTTGACTATTCTAAATAAGTATCCTAGCAATGGAACCTGTACTGAAATGAACTGAAACTGTATTGAAATACTCACAAAACAAATTCATTTCTCGCGGTGCTTGCCATGTACCTCAACAACAAACATACCATGGGTAGATTTCTAAGTGGCCGTAGAAATAGTTATTTATGTATCAAGGCACTGAAGTTCAAGTTTTTATCACGAATATGGAATTTAGTTGCCGAGGCCCGTAGGGCCGAGGAAAATAAACCATGTGAGTGATAAAAAGGATCTTCAGTGCCGAGGTACATATTAAGTTTTATTTAAAATCTAAAATTCGAAAAAACTGAAAAAAATTACAATATAGGTTAAGTTTATACATCTGTCAGTTGTCAATTGAAACTGACAGTCAGTGTTGCCAACCTTGAGAAGTGAAGTTATCATAAATAACACTCAAAATTATGTGTTTTGTCCTCAATTTCGTCATCGGAATTAATTAGTTAATTCTTCTTGCAAATCATGTTACGCCCAAATTTACTATAGTACGTTAATATATCTGCCAAAATTATCCTAATTGTACAATAATTATTTAACGGTTGCCAACACTGGGTTGCTCAAAATCGTCGTATAATGGGTTACTTTAGTGACGATTTTTGAGCACTTTAGTGCCGATTTCAAATAAAAATTATTAATTAGTAAAACAAATAACGTTTCAGTGAAGTGTCATCAAATCTTGGCCCTAAATATGTTAGTAAGAGAGAAACCACAGGGATAAAGTTAAAAATGGTGACATTATTAGTTGTGGGATTCAAACTGAGGATCTTATGTTCCCACGAAGCAAATTAATTAAATGCTATACTCGTAATTAATTAGCCATTGCAAAACATTGAATCTGACATTAATTTTCAAAAAACAATGTAGTATTCATGGAAAACAATACACATTACCCCTTTCTTCGCGTTTAGAAGTCCGATAAACTTATATATGGGAATGTACCTGTAAGTATACGTATGTAAATATGTAATTTGGCCCCTCCCACCGTTCAGAAGGGCTCTAAAGTTGAACCGTTTCTTGTTAGAGGCGGCGGCCGCATGAGTGGTTCGTTGTATATGTTGCAGAGTCGTTCAGTGTTGAGCCGAACCTACCAACGTTATAATTTCGTCCGGTGTATAATTTTATTGTAATGTTGATCACAGTTGGCAACTTAATAAAGCTATTTACTACACTGTAAGTTCTGTTTTGAACGTTTTTCAAGTGTAGAGCGAGGGTCTGCTTTGGAGTGTAGGAGGAAGCAGGGCCGAACTTAATCAATAAAGTATATCGAGGATATAGATAAAATTCGGTAAAACAATTATTGACGACTATACGAATGAATGAGATATTACAGGTAATAATAGTAGAAGAAAATAAAATGCAATTAAAAAAAGGTTGCAAAAACAAAAAAGGAAATAGTGAAATAAAGATGGGAGATTTCAAATCAGAGAAAGTTGAACAATTTAAATATTTAGGTATTATGCTAACAAGTAAATGATAAAGAGAAGCAGAAACCAAAGAAAAAATTACGGCATCAAGTTGGGCTTTTTACGTAAACAAAAAATTAATAAAAAAAAACAAAATTTTAACTAACATACAAAAATAAGAATTTACCGTACGATAATAAGACCAATAACAATGTACGCTGTTGAGACTATGGCAATGACAAAAAAGGTAAGAAGACTTAAGAACAATGGAACGAAAAATATTAAGAACAATATTAGGACCAATAAAAATATCAGAAATAGAATACAGAATAGGTATTAATTATGAAATAGTACATCAGTTGAAAGGAGAAGACATAGTGAAAAAGATTAAGCAACAGAGAGTCAGATGGTTTGCTCAGAGCAGAAGAAAAGGGTGCAATTAAATCATTAGTAGAATGGAAACCAGGAGGAAGAAGACGAGGCAGACCTAGATCAACATTGCTAAAGAAAGTAGAAGTAGATTTAAAAGCAGCTGGTATTCAAAATTGGTAAAGTAAAACAAAAGGTAGGAAGATGTAGAGAAACCTAACTACAAGGATTTAAAGGAAAGGAAATTCCAACAAAAGGATTTAGAGAGCTTTAAAATCTCCCAAGCAGAAGAAACCTGATGTTATAGTTTCTTCAAATTTCAAGATCCAATTTGCAATGATAAAATATAAGTTAATTTCGTTGTTTATTTGCTTATTAAAATGCATTTTTGCAATACCTGTTCTGTAAGTTACTCATTAATAACAAAATTTAAACATAGTAAGTGGAACTTTTATTGCACAATTTGTTTTCATGGTTACATCATTTACTTACCGTCCACGGTGGATGGTAAGTGAAACTTACCGTTCATGGTGGACGGTAAGTAAATATATATCATTCAAATTTTATTTTTAACCTCAATCTGTCAGCTGTTAATTTTGATACATATTTTTTCCTTTTCTTATATTTACGCAGGTATTGCAAAAAATATCTTACTAACCTCGAACTGTAAGTGATTTATTAGGTCTCGAATGTTTAGGAAATCTCGACCCTACGGGTCTCGACATCTCAAACTACATTCTCGACCTAAAAACTATCACTTATTGTTCACGGTACGTAATATACTATTTCATGTGTTAATATCTGTACAAAAAACTAATAAATATTTTGCTAAGAAACTACCATGGGAACCAATTCAAAATTAACATTGACATCCATATTTGTTGGAAGACGCACTATCCTATGCAGTTTTAAGGCATATGCCTATCTTTCTCCTACCAAAACTACGTCACGTATCTCTTTTCCTAATTTCTCGTAAACTACAAACAATTCATCAATTTAAAACAACACGCTCAATTTATTTTTTACATTTACAATCACACATACAAAACTCACAATTAGTTCACCGACCCCATTATAACCAACCACCACCAGGTACATCCACTTTTCTCCCACACACCCAATCCACCCGAATGACTAGTGAGTACACAGGGACCAATCCAGCTCCACAATCCTCAATTCCCGCTCAATATCCAGAGATACATCACCGGGTGAGTAGCCCGAGGCTGCGAACGCGATGTCCGGTGTCCAGCAGAACTAGGTGCGACGGGCTCGGATGATGACACCCGCGGGCTAATGGTCCTCATGCGTTATCAAGAGCAAAAAGACGGATTTATTGCAGAGGTTTTTGTTGGAATGGAGGTAGAGGTATGAGTTATGGATTGATTGATTTGAAGATTGGGAAATGAATTATTTTTGGGTGGTTATTGGGAAATCTACAGTTATTTGATTCTTGTTCTGCACAAGTACAGTACAAGCAAATATATCGTCAGATCATGTACCCATTTAGGGAAGAGGAAGCAAAGTGCTATAGTTAAAAGTGGTGAAAAGCTTACAGAAAAAGGTTCAAATAAAAGATGTTAGCAATAATACTTGGAATATAAAATGTTATTTGCACTAAATTATATATTCAAGAATATATTTCAATAATCTTAGTTGCAATGGGAAAAAAAAGGAAAACATTTTTAATATTTATGTGTCAAACGTGTCAAATAATTGTGAAGTGTCAAAAATATATGTCGTATGAAATATTATAAATGTAATTAATATTTGTATTATTAGTTAAAAAGTTTTGCTGACTAGATATTAATAGATTTCTATTTTAAAATAAAGTCATACCCAAGGAACAAGTCATACGTATTGAGTTGGTTTTATTTGTATAAGAAAGTAATGTGGTGCCCACACCAGATTTTGTTTGCTTCTTTTGACAAAACTGAATTATATATTTAATAAACTAATTTTAGTTGCTATGGGAACAAACAAATAACAGAAACTGTAATTATTAATCATTCAATACAGATTCACATACGGATAGAAAAATTTGACTCACGGAATATCCTCACTTAAAATTGTAATATTTTTTTATTACATTTCTTTATAATATAAGCGCTAAGAAACCCATTGTAGCAGAGCGCATCGTCAGATCTCAAATATTTTTCGAGATACGTCGATTTTTGGTATTTTTCCAAGTGCAACTTTAAGGGCCTGTAATTCAAAAACTACACGAGATATTTAAAAATTCTCTTCAGTATAGCGTTTCTGGTGCCTTATATAACAAAATAGCAAATTTTTTAAATTTTGAAATTTTTTGTATTTTTGTTCAAAATTTCGATTGGCGATAACTCGACAAATATTAAAGATACAGATTTGCAGTATTCACCAATCGTTTCAGCTCGTCGAAATACATAAGTATGCAAAGTTTCATAAAAATCGCTTTACGGGATGGAAAGTTAGAGCAAAAAGCATTAAAATGACGTATTTTGTCCTGAAAGTCAAGGGGTACCCCTTGACGTTTGGCCTGAATTTGGCCATATTCAGACTTTTTGCTCTAACATTTCAACCGGCTGTCCGAATTTTCTGAATTTTTCAGGGATTATGTATTTCGTCGAGCTGAATCGATTGCTGAACTCTGCAAGTCTGTATCTTTCATATTTGTCGAGATATCTGCAATCGAAATTTAAACAAAAAAAACAAAAAAATTTCAAAATTTTCAAAATTTACTAATTTATTATAAATGGCACGAAAAACACATAACTGGAGATATTTTTCGATATCTTGTATAGTTTTAGAGTTACAGCCCTTCAAAATTGCTCTTCGGAAAATATAAAAAATCGGCATATCTCGAAAAATATTACAGATATGACGATGCGCTCTGCTGCAATGGGTTTCCTGGCGCGAATATTATAAAGAAATGTAATAAAAAAAATTTACAATTTTAAGTCATATTTGGGGAAATTTCCGTATTTTGAAAAATATTACAAATCTCCATATTTCGATAAATATAAGACATATTACGATGCGTACTACAGCAATGCGTTTATTCATGTTTAAATTATACATAATTAATAAATTTCAAGTTAAGTTTCGAGGAGTATTTAATTTATTTTCCAGTAAACAATTTATTTGTATAAGAAAGTAGTGTGGTGCCCACACCAGATTTTTTACTTATGTTGATAACTATCTGACATTTGTCAACAAAACCAAAATAGCTACAGAGATTAGTCCCACGAATAATCACTAAAGCTTAAATTCTCAGTAATAATATAACAAGAACAAGAACAGCCTGAATTTTCAGTAATAATATAACAAGAGAGTGAGAATAAATTGAAAATAATTTGACAGATCTTTCGAAAACTTGTTGCCAGGCAATAGCCACGAAAGCCCGTAGGGCTTGAGTGGCTATTGCCAAATGGCGACAAGTTTGAGAAAGATACTGGAGAATTATTTTCTAATTTATCGAACTCTCGAGTTGTATTTAATTAGATTATTTTTTTATTTCATCATCAGGCACGTCACAAAATCTATCTTTTTGACTCATTTTACCTTGTGTTGATAACTATCTGACATCTGACATCTGTCAACAAAAACAAAAAAGCTACAGAGAAAATTGCCGGGAATATTCACAAGATTATTTTTTGACGTTTATTTAAACCAATCAAATGCTTTATTGTATATCACGTGTCTGCGTTTTAACCAATCCTGTCATGATTATACTGAGAATAATGCTCTTGTGATAATTCCCGGCAATTTTCTCTGTAGCTTTTTTGTTTTTGTTGACAGATGTCAGATAGTTATCATCAATACAAGTAAAAATGAGCAAAAAAGATTGATTTAGTGGCTTGCCTGATGAAGAAATCAAAAAATAATCTAATTAAATATAACTCGAGAGTTCGATAAATTAGAAAATAATTCTCCAGTATCTTTCTCAAACTTGTCGCCATTAGCCACTCAAGCCCTACGGGCTTTCGTGGCTATTGCCTGGCAACAAGTTTTCGAAAGATCTTTCAAATTATTTTCAATTTATTCTCACCCTCTTGTTATATTATTACTGAGCATTATTCTCAGTATAATAATGACAGGATTGGTTAAAACGCAGACACGTGACATACAATAAAACATTTCATTGGTTTAAATAAACGTCAAAAAATAATCAGTATAATAATGACAGGGTTGGTTAAAACGCAGACACGTGACATACAATGAAGCATTTCATTGGTTTTGAAGGCCAGGGTTTTCAAACACAAAATAAAATAGCTAAATTTTCATTTAAAACTCTTTTCTATATTTTGTTTAAGGCGGGAGATTCTGTGTTTGTACAGCACACGTTTCAAACATAATTCAAAGGCGTCTAATTATATATTTCTTAAACGCTCATAGGTATAGACTTCCGTTGTTTCTTTGTAAAGTGCGGAAATATAAACTTAGCAGACATGTTAAAATTGAAAGTTTTAAATTACATTGTATTAAAATATTCTGTAAGCAAATAATACCTGCTCATGTAACAGCTTTTCTCTTAACATATATTCATGGTTCATAAAATGTCATTAGTGTTGCGGAATATGCATATTACACACATAAACCAAACAATTTATATTTACTAAAATGTTCAAATAGACAATGAAACGTTCAAACATTCTTGTTTATTATTATTGCTTTCTTGCGAGCAAGTTTAATAAAATGACATAAAATTGCAGAGGCTTTAGTAATTTACTAGTAATAAATAAATAGTAGAATTGCAAGTGAATATAGTTTGCTTATCATTTGATTTTAGTATACACCTCTTGCACTCAATATGGATCGACAAACAGAAATACAACGCCGACAGAAATGCAGGGCAATTCCCCTGTAATTTGATTACTAACTTGTAGCTAACTTTAACATCACTCGTAACATTTTTGGGAATGTTTTTGATGGCATACAATAGTTTGTTACATATCAAGGTGAAAAGTGTTTTATTGCAGCTGAAGGTTAAGAGAGCTAATAAAATAAATACGCGGCCATATCCTTGTGGTACACATACTCAATGTTAGGTTAAAAATTATGGATCACCGATTTGAGTGAATCTGAAATCAATTGTACTTAATGTAGCAAGTGGCAGTAAAAAAAAACAGAAAACTTACTTCCGCTGATAATCTTATATTATTGACTATCAGTTAATCATCAAATATGTACTGATTTAGCAGGTTGAAAAATGTCAAGTTTTTGACCAGTTGGAAAGTGAATTTTTCTACTTTACTGAAAATTACACTGTCTCACATTAAATAAAAAGATTGAAAAGTATATATTTCGCACAGTTATGTGAAATAAGGTTGGAAATTATTCCACATGCAAGTGTGTCCAACTTATTAATAATATTATTGGATGAGCGATTATGATAGTCATTATTCACGAAGAGAAAGTGAATATTGACCATAATCCCGTATATAATATTATACTTTTTCTATTCCTGTAAATTTGGAAATCGCTTTTAAAAAAATCGAAATTCGTTGTCAACACATGTTGAAAAACGTCAACATAAAAATACACAATAACAACTGAGTACACGTCAACTGTCAAATGGCCATTGCTTGGTGATCCACATCACGTCTTTAAAATAACCGTGAATTATGAATTTCTGGCTCTGTGATTGGTCGAGAAGAGTGAATTATGCATCATAATTCACGGTCGTAATTATGGGTATTATTCTACAATATCAATTTTAAAATTAAATATGTTTTGTTTGTGTTTTTATATTTCATAATACAGATTTATAGTTGGTAACACTGCGCACATCTGCGCTTGCGCTGTGCTTTATGCTGTAGTAGTAAAAATAAAATAGTTTAAGTTTGAGATGCCATTTTTTGTTTCTGAAAAGTAAGAATTATTATTAATTAAATCTTGACAAATGTTGATGGCAGAAAAAGTATAGTGTGCAATTCGTATGCTACCTATTTCAAATTGATAACTTTCAGCACTTGTTGCACAATATACTTTGTAAAAGACATATTTAGCCTAGCACGCCAGAGGTCGAGGGTTCTAATCTCACTGAAGAGCATGGTCATTTGTGCATATAATTCATAATAATTTTTTCATAAAGCGACATAAAAAAGACATATTACAAACCGATTTCGAATAATAGTTATTTACTTTACAAGTGGGCAAAGTAAGGAATTACCCTCGAGAGAAATTTTAGCACACGAAGCCGAAGGCTGAGTGTGATAATTTTATCGAGTGGGTAATTCCACTTTGCCCACGTGTGAAGTATAAAGTTTTATCCAACATCTCTTAATAAATGCAAAATTTCTTAAAGAAATGTTATTTGACAATGACATATGCTTTACATTTTCTAAATTATTATGTCAATCGAAGTAGTTACGAGGGTGTTGTGTGTTATTATTATTGTTATAAAAAGAAAAATATTCACTAGTGACTTTCCTCAAAATTATACCCACTAGTGGGTAATCTATTTTATTCCTTGTTTAAAATCGCCATAGTTATATAGCATTTATTGAGAGGTGTTGGATAAAATATGTTGCTGAGATCTGTTTCAAATAGAGTGCCACACTTTTAATGATTAAATAATCTAATGACATATTTATTTATGAACAACATCAAGTTTTACTCCCAAATTAATGATCGTGTATTCCTCAGTACATTAACTCTTAATTCTCTTTCAACTCCATCGCTATTTCGGGCCAGATCCACAGCCCACTAAGTGAGATGTCTCTCTCAACTTCTCTCAGTTGATCTCTCAATCTCTTGGTTGGTGTGAGTGTGTCGGCTCGCTCTCTGTAACGCACAGCCGTGCAGAGGTGTTAGTATGATTAACGCTCGGAATGTGAATATATTAAATAATCCTGGGGGCAGGTGGTGCCCCCTGTGGTGCCCTGACGGACGCCCCTGACACAGCACCATGAGAGCGGCACAGCAAAGGGAATATACAGTGTGCTCGGGTTTACGGAATTGAGTTTTAAATATTGTTTTTATATAACAAAGCTGTTACGGTACCCAAAGGAGTTTCGTAACAGCTCAATTGAGTGTTATAATAGAGCAGTACCATTTATATTTTCAATGTTGGTAACGCTACTGAAATGTTATATATCAAAATATATCAAATATCACACACACACACATAAATAAATATAAATTGTAAGAATGTTATTTTTGTATAATTTAGAAACTAAAAGCAAAAGTTAATAATAATAATAAGAGATGGGAATCGTAAAGTTGAATTTTCAAACACAAAATTCCTTGAGTATTGAAATTTGGTTTTTTAAATAAAAAATCTGATGTGGCCAGCACATAACCTCCCGCCCAATACTACTCTTAAACGATACAAAATAGTACTTGTTGAGATAGAAACATACCTTCTTATTTATTTATTTTCTATTAATATTTCAGAAATTTTATTTAATTTCGTATTTTTATTTACTTTTTTGACATATATTTCAATAAGAAAACAGCTTCACAATCAAAATGACATGTGTCACATTTCGTAAAAAATTGAATATATTAAGTGTTTCCACGGTGTACAAGGAGTGCAAGTGTGAATTTTTGCTTCTTATATTTAAATGAAGAGCTGATTAGATTTTGAATAAAATTGGTCAACCGGAAGTAGCAGTTTACTTGAAGCCCTTAACAGTTTTTCGTGAAAAACACGGTTAAATTTCCTTTTTCAACAATTTATGTTATTTTGAAAGTTGTAGAATATTTAATTTTACATTCGTTTTGATTACACTAATTTTATTAATTTTCATTAGATTTAGAGATAATAAAATATAAAGAAATTAGGTTTCATAAATCTTGCAATCCTTGTACACCATGGAAACACTTAAAAATTTTCAATTTTTTACGAAATGTGACATTTCTTAGTGAAATATATGCCAAAAAATTAAATAAGTATGGTACGAAATAAAATTTCTAAAATATTAATAGAAAATAAACATATAAGAAGGTATGTATCTGTATCATCAAATACTATTTTATACCGTTTAAGAGTAGTATTGGGCGGGAGGTTATGTGCTGCCACATCAGTTTTTTTTTTCGTGCAGTTATTTCTCTGATGCCCACACAATCTATATATCCGGATATCCGGATTACTGATTTACTCTGATAATTTGCATAATACGAAACGTTGTGCTCAACTTATTTTTGAAGTATATTATTTTTTTTTAAATGTTGAATAAATTAAAAAGTTGCTTCGAGTAACATAAAATATATCTACCAATAAATAGAAATAAATTCTACGGAAAAATAACTTATTGAAACATGAGATCCTCAGTTCGTAACTCAGTAACGACAATGCGTAAATATTTAAAATTTCCAACTTCTTCATGGGGTAATTATCTCCGTTGTAACGTACCGGACTGTGGATTGCGAAATCCTCAGTTCGAATCCCATAACTGTCAGTTGTCATTTTATATTTACCCCTGTGGTTTCTTCCCACTAACATATTTGGGGCAGTAACTTTACCGCACTTCATTCTCAAAAACGTATCATTGACTAAAATTTGCAAAAGCAGAATGCCATAACCATAATGGATAAATGTTATGATATTTTCATTTAATTATTTAAAATTAAAAGCAAGATTTAACTTCAGTAAGAGTTCCCGTACAATGTGAACACTCTGTATCACGAGCGAGATAGTTGTAAATTGGTTCTTGGTGTTATTAAATTTATAGGTGTTAACCTAATTAAATATGTCAAGATGCTCAAAGAAACTGATTATGTATGTTGTAATTATAATTTCTTGACTCTGAATGTAATGTAATATTAATTTGTTGTGAGTGCAGCATTGAAACGGTATTGATTTATAAATGCGAACCGCACGTATATTCCAATTTATTTTATTCTTGATTTTTAATTAGATACTACACTACTACGTATATTTGTACTATATAGCAATTAAAATTGTGACTGTGCATCGTTTATTATGCTTTATTGAACAAAATCGTACTTACATTTCGACGAGCAGTGGTCAAATCTCCTCGTCTGCAAACTAAAAACAAAACGATTGTCACTCACTGAATTTCATAATAAATATAACGATTTATCACAAAATAATAAGATGCACACACGACTACAACACTACATTAAATGAAGACTGATAAAAACTGACCATTTCTAACATATTGTAAAACGTAAAGGACAAATCAGGTCCGTTGAAACCAGAACAAACGAGAAATTAATTTATGTTTGATTCGGAAAGTAAATCTATTCAATGTTGTGTTTTGTTCTAGTTCTAAAAATAAGCTATACTTCGACGAAGAATATGCAAAAATAAATTAAATACGATCTTTTGTAACTTTTTATTTAAATAATTTTATACGTCCAGCTTGAATAACTTTTATATGGTACAAAATATACCGTGTGTCCCACCTAAATGTTGGCTTAGACAAGTAACATGTAAAATCTTTTTGTAAATAAAAAGTGTCCGGCAAAAAATTATGTATCCAAATTTTATATCACAATGCTGCCAATATCCATACATCTTATTTAATGCAGATTATTTTATTTTGATACCGCAATTTAATGTAATTAATAATAATAATTTTTAATTTCTGCCTACTCTTTTTATTACTACTGACATATAGTGCTTGCAATTTGTTTTAAATATTTTAATCTGTCACTGTCATCAAGAATACATTAAATGTCGAGAACCGTGTAAATATTAGAATGTATTATGGGGGCGCAGTGCAAGACAAATATCTGAATACATCACAGGAATGAACGCTGAATGGTTTCCATCACCAGAAAAAATATAAAAAAATCTGGTGTGGGCACCACACTACTTTCTTATAAATATAAAACCAACTGAATACGTATGACTTGTTCCTTGCGTATGACTTTATTTTGACAATTATTTTTACATATAGATGTTAAACCTGTTTAATTTTTTCTTCTCATTGTAACTATGATTTTATTTTAAAATAGATATTAATTCATATCTAGTCTTTAAAACTTTCTAACTAATAATACAAATATTGCTTTTATAATATTTTAAACATCACATATTTTTGACATTTCACAATTATTTTATATATACACCCATAAAAATAACTTCTTGTTTCAAGAACATTTTCAGTTTCCCTTTGTATGCATTCGTTGAAGCAGTTGAAAATGATTAGATACAATTCAAAAAAATTTTAATTACGAACATAAATTTTATTTATCTTGTTTTTTCAGCTTTGAAAGAAAATGAATATATTTTAAATTTTGTTTTAAAAAATTATGAAAAAGAAGTCGTTTTAATTTTAAACAAAACGTTTTATTTAAAACGATATAATTTTAAATTAAAACTACTCCAATTTAAACTACTGCGTCCATAATGAGTTGAATACTTTCATATATTCCTTCAAAACTAAATTAATTTTCATGCAAGAATATTTATTAAACCTTCAAAAGTTTTCAATGAAAACGAAATCGAATCGGCACTATTCAAATCAATTTTTCTCTTCATTTAAGAGGAATCTGTTTGTACCAAGAAAACATTTTTTATTAGCGTAGATGTTAAATATGTTTTAGTTTCTGTTCCCATTGTAACTTAGATTATTGAAATATATTATTTAGTTTTTCTCAAAATTAGAAAAGTGCAAATTATATTTTATATTCCAAATATTATTGCTAACATGTTTCATTTGAAACTTTGATTCACAGCTGATTCTATTTTTTAAAAAAACAATTAATTTATTGTTTTGTGTGTCCAGTAAATTTCCATTTCCCGTTTAGCAATTTCCTTCAAAATCAATTCAACTACTCATATTTTCATGAGCCTTATAAATTCCAAGTTTCGTTCACATATCTTGCCTCGTTCATGATATATTACGCACACGAACATTCATCCATCCATACATCCTCACACACAGACATCATTGAGAAATTGGTCTTAACGGATTCAGTAGACGACAAAATATGTATTTCCGCAAAAATCTCGTCAGCAATTTTTTTACATTCCAATTTCAATATTTCCTTATACTTTGTATAAGAAAGTAAATAGCTTTGAAACCCAAAAACTCCACATTTAAATTCTATACCAGGTATGTGCGGGAGGTAAGTAATAATCAGTTTAAGGGCCTATATTTCCATCTACGAATAAAGTACCGAATAAATTATTCGCCGAATAAATGAAAAATGTTGCATCGAAATCATAGCTCAAATGATACTTATTGTTCTAGCTGTCATCCTTTGATGCATATATTTTATTTATTCGACGAATAACGTATTCGGAAGTTTATTCGTAGATGGAATTATCGGCCCTTAAACAAAGAAACAATAATATAAATAACAAATGCGCAACAAAGAGACATTTGAATCGTGACCCATAAACGTAAGAAAATCCTAACCCAAATGACAACAATACAGCTCTAGATGTTAATGACAATGTTAATATGCATTATTTCGAGAATTTATGGCTCGTTTGCCATAGATTCAACAAGTTATGAGTCATTTGAACATGTATGCAGCAAATGCAAATAATTTACTTACAAACATTTACAAGCGGAGAGACACACCGAGTTGTTATTGTCATAATATATGGGGATCATAATTCAAGCAGGCTATTAATCACCTTATGTGTCACAAGATGTATTGAATTGTAAATTAGATTCATGTAACACGAGTCATGATCGGCTTAGGCCTTAGTTAAGAGGAGGTCGGCGCGTCATCAGGGATGCTGGCTGAAATTGGAAAAGACAAATAAATAAATAGGTACCGACAGTTCTTTTATCGGTATACATACTGAAGTATTATCCACATATTTTTTGGAAAGAAGTAACGCAAACTTGTTGATGCATTAATAAAGTTATAATGGATTAGTGGCAGTTTCCCTGATGAAGCAAAAAATTGTTTACGAAATATTGGATTAAAATAAAATTAATTTAAACATGAGTGATCTTATAACTAAAACAAAAAATTGCTGCTAACCCGTTATAACTTTATTTATTTATCATTCCCATAGTTACAATTGAAATAATTGACACCAAGTTATTAATAATTATTTACGATACAAGTACGTAAAGCTAGTCTTTAGTCACGAGTGTTTTAAGACCCCTGAGTGACTAAAGACGCTATACGTATGTGTATCGTACAATATTTTATCTACGATATAATGAAAAACCCCAAAAAATATTTAAAAAATATTTTTATTTACGAAGTAGGATCACAATATTAAATGAGAAGTTTGCCATGATAACAAAATTTTTGCAAATTTGGCGTGTTTAAAAATTTTAATCACTCGTTGCTTGGTAACCCGTGACTGCCCGTGACTAATGGGATCGTGTTACTAAACAACCGTTTTACAAACTTTAAACTAACAGTTAAACATCAATTTTTAAACACTATCGTAGATAAAGTGTTTTTTAGAAATTCTGAAAGCTTTTCCAACTTACTGAAACATAGGAATAATTTGTAACAATTAAAAATAATAATTCCTACCAATTTAATTTAATTCATTAAGTAACTAAAATTAATAATAATAATAGTTATTTATGTATCAAGGCACTGAAGTTCAATTTTTTATCACGAATATGGAATTTAGTTGCCGAGGCCCGTAGGGCCGAGGAAAATAAGCCATGTGAGTGATAAAAAGGAACTTCAGTGCACAGGTACATATAAGGTTTTATTTGAAAACTAAAATTCGAAAAAACTGTAAAAAAATTACAATATAGGTTAAGTTTATACATCTGTCAGTTGCCAATTGAAACTGACAGTCAGTATCGCCAACCTCAATTTAGTCATCGGAATTAATTAGTTAATTCTTCTTGCAAATTTTGTTTCATAGTACGTCAATATATCTGCGAAAATTATCCTTATTGTACAATAATTATTTAACGGTTGCCAACACTGGGTTGCTCAAAATCGTCGTATAATGGGTTACTTTAGTGACCATTTCTGAACTTTTAATGACGATTTTTGAGCACTTTAGTGCCGATTTCAAATAAATGCTTTAATACGAGTACATTATCTACTGTCAATCAATTTAATAGTAACTATGGTAATGACACATCCCTATGTATACAGATTTAAAAAAATCTCCCGACCTATATTATCATGTACTTGCATATTTTGGGTGGGGCATTCTGGTAATCCAGATCACAGTACGTGCTATATTTTTCCGTGTGAAGTGCGACCAAATCTAAAATAATTCAGCACTTAAAAAAGTTAGCTATCTACAAATATATTACGGTAAATCGTGACTTTTCTATTAATCACAACGTTGATCACAACTAATAGACATCAATTTGCATAGTTAAGTACGTACATATAAAATTATTGAGCGCCTTATATCATGGAACATGTAAATATTTTGAAAAATGAAACCAGTTCTGAGATTAGATAAGTAATTTGTAGATATGTTAAAAATTTAAGCTCTGCTCACATATTTAACCTTTACTCTCTGACTCCTCATATTTTATTGAATATAATTTATACTAAAGAACATATTTTTACATATTAATAACTCAAACGAAATTTATTAGGCTTATATCGACACTCAACAAGGAATATAAAAAATTCAGGAAATATTTCGCCCATAAATTAATGACAAAAATGAGTATTTTTATTTACTTATAAGTAGTGGAGGAATAAAGAAAAATATAAATTTAGAAATCCCCGAAAACTTTTGGCTTTTGAGAAACCGTAACTCCAGAGAGAGATCCAGACTGACAGACAGACACACACACACACAGACATCGTATTCTAGGGATCCTAAAACGTGTTCATCCACTGAAAACTCACTACCGAATTTATAGCATGATTCCTATACCTCCCTTATAGGATGTGACTGGAGGTAATAGTTATTTATGTATCAAGGCACTGAAGTTTAATTTTTTATCACTAATATGGAATTTAGTTGCCTAGGCCTGTAGGGCCGAAGAAAATAAACCATGTGAGTGATAAAAAGGAACTTCAGTACCAAGGTACATATTAAGTTTTATTTTAAATCTAAAATTCGAAAAAACTGTAAAAAAATTACAATATAAGGTAAGTTTATACGTCTGTCAGTTGTCAATTGAAACTGACAGTCAGTGTTGCCAACCTCAAGAAGTGAATTTATCGTAAATAACACTCAAAATTATGTTTTGTCCTCAATTTCGTCATCGGAATTAATTAGTTAATTCTTCTTGCAAATGTTGTTTCATGTTACGTCCAAATTTACTATAGTACGTCAATATATCTGTCAAAATTATCCTAATTGTACAATAATTATTTAACGGTTGCCAACACTGGGTTGCTCAAAATCGTCGTATAATGGGTTACTTTAGTGACGATTTCTGAGCTTTTAATGACGTTTTTTGAGCACTTTAGTGCCGATTTCAAATAAAAATTATTTTATAGATGAAGTTAACAGTTAAGTCAAACATTTGAACTTGCACTCAGTGTTGCCAACATTGAACATTGAAGTAATCGCAAAGAACACTCAAAATGATGTGTTTTGTTTTCAAATAATTAATCGGAATTAATTAGTTTGTTTTTCTTGCACAATAATTATTGTATGATTGCCAATACTTTGTTGCTCAAAATCGTAGTATAATGGTTTGCTTTAATGTCGATTTCAAACCTTTTAATGACGATTTTACGTTCATTAGTGCAGATTTCATAAAATAAAACAGTTTAAATTTCAAATAAAACGTTATTGTAATAATAAATAACTGATGTAAAACATCTTCTATTACATATAAAAAATTAATAATTTGGTCACAAACCAAATTGCGAATAGCTTCTCCATCCGTACTTTCATCGTCTATTTCTTTTTCATACGGGCTGCACCTTTACAAGGACGTTAATTAACTCGGTAATCGAATAAATTTCTCCAAATAAAAACCATATCAAAAGTAAACATTCATCAATAGTCAAAAACAAAAAGAAACCAACTAAATATAAAATTAAATCTATAATAGCGTCACGTATTCCAAATTGATTATTCCTCAAAAAAAATCTCCCACAGCACCTAGTCCACGGGCGTACATTTGCCGCTCTGTAAAAATAGCGGGGCGCAGTACAGCGGCCCGAAGCATCCAGGTGTTAATTGGAAATGTGCCGGTATGCTCGCCTCAATTGTTACTAGGCAGACATTTTAATTTGAAAACTCCAACCGGTCGAAAATTAAAAAATAAAATAAAACGAGACACCGCTATACGGCCCCAACGTGCGAGAGCGAAATAATTTAATTTTGAAATGTGGTCGTCTGATTGAAATAACGCCCTATCTTCGCATTTTTTATCCTTTTCATAGGATTCATTTTAATCTTTTTACTTTCTTATACGCAGCAATCCAGCCTCTAGATTAATGCCTGATTATAATTTGTCGATATTCAGAATTTAAATAGTTATTTGTGTATCAAGTGCGGATAGAGCATTGTTTGTTGCACGCGACGAGAAATTGTTGATCGAGGCGAAGCCGAGATCAACAACTCGACAAGTGCACCGAACAAGATCTATCCGACGAGATACACACAATATTTTTTCTACAATCGTTGAACAATGTCAAGCTGTAGAAAAAAATTTTCAAAATTATCTTTAGTCACGCCTATAACAATTCAGTAAAATTGTAGTTACCCATGACACCGTAATCATGACAACGTTTATGAACAAAATAAAAATTTTCAAAGAAATCATAATTTGACACATGGAGTACATTTGACATATGGAGTACATTTGACATAAAGTCTACAGAGTGAATACGTTTATGGAGATTAAGTTGAAGTGTATGTATGTGTATGCCAACTGTATTTGCAATAGCAAGGTTATTACCAGAAAAATCCAATGCATCATTTACTTCTTTTACCTAATTTATTTTTGTTTTGTTTTTGTCGCTCTAGTGCGACAATATGTCACTTTGTCGCCCTAGAGCGACAATTTTAAACATTTCCTAACCAAAGATGGAATAACAATGTCGATATTGTGCAACGATTGTAGAAAAATTAAAATTGTAAGGCTGTTTATACATTTTGGGTGTAACATCCTGCAATGAAGATCATAGTAAATAATATAGTTTTACGTGAAATGCTGTCAAATTTTAACCCCCAAAAATGTTAGTGGAGGAGTAACAGCAGGTCAAAAAACAATAGCCTGTTTTTGATGTGAAGTAGATAAAAAAGCCAATACACATTGGAGATTGTAAAAAAAGAGACTCTGGAAAATCTGTGAAAAGGAAGAAGAAACAATGGATTGATAAACAGGATCGAAACTCTTGTGGATGAAAAGACAATAAGAAAAATGGAAATATAAAATGAAGTGACTGTGTAATTAATAAAATCGAAAGCTAAGAAAAAAATATTCTAAACCCACAGAAAATTTTTTTTATTATACCTGCATCATAATCTGTGTTTAAAACACGCTTCAGCGTTCATAAACGCAAGATTAAAACACGCCGTGCTTTAAAGGTTGCTAAGCAACAACACAAATAATTACTATTAATATCTGTCAAATCTGAAAACGTAAACATTAAATGTCAACCAATCTCCATGTAAACGACATACGTCAGCGTCACACGCGCAAAATTATGAATTGAATCAAAATCAAAATGTTGCTTTCCAGTTTTTCCCAAAGTATGATACAGGTATAATAAAAAATAGCGTATGACACACGTGTAAAAGTGCTTTTAAAGCACTAGCGACGTTAAAAGCACTCCGCTTCGCGTCGTGCTCTTAAACTCGTCGTACGTGCTTTAAAAGCTTACTTATACACTTGTATCATAATATACTATTTTAGAAGTCAGTAAAAAATAAATAAAATAAAATAAAAAAAATAGTAAATTATAAAAACTTTTGGATTAAGTTCTATAATAGTTATTTACTTTACAAATGGGCAAAGTAAAGAATTAGGTACCCACGAGAGAAATTTTAGCACACGAAGTCGAAACCTGAGGGTGATAATTTTATCGAGTGGGTAATTCCACTATGTCCACGTGTGAAGTATAACGTTTTATCCAAAATCACTTAAACTAAGAAAAAAAAATATGATGTGGCAAGCACATAACCTCCCGCCTAATACTACTCTTAAACGGTGCTTGATGATACAGAAAAATATCTTCTTATTTGATTATTTTCTATTTATATTTGAGAAATATAATTTTCTTTCGTATATTTGTTTAATTTTTTGACATATATTTAACTAAGAAAACAGCTTCACAATCACAATGACATGTGTCACTTTTCGTAAAAAATTTGAAATTTTTAAATTTTTCATGGAGTACGTAGAATGTAAGATTTACGAATTTAAGGTTTTACAATTTTCAAAATAAATTAAATTAACCGTGTTTTTTCACGGAAAACTGTTTTTGAGTTATACGAACGAAAACATTGGCACAGAACACACTCATACGGACACATACACACATACACACACCTACATACATACATACAGACATCATGGCGAAAATAGTAAAATCTTATTGTAGGGATTCTAAAACATACTTATTTATTGAAACCTCACTACCCATTTTTTTAACAAAAAACAATACGTCATTTACTAGAGGTAGGCGGGAGGTAAAAAGATATATACAGTCAAAAATATTGTAAAATAAATTCGTTTAAATATTCTTTAATTTAAATGTGAATCATTCTCAAATCCGTAGAATTTCAACCTTTCGTATAAGGAAGTCACATGCTGTTCTGCTGAAGAACCTTTAAGAGGTGCGAGAAAAGGTGTTACAATGTTTTTATTTTTGGACAGTTGGTAATTTGAAGGTAATTAGATTGCACCTTGCACCTGTACGTTCATCAGGCTATAATTTCAACTCGGTTAATTACTTTAATTATTTGCAATTTTGTGAGAAGGTTACAATCTGTCCTTTCCATTTGATTCTGTTTAACTACATATTAGCTATTGCAACTGTATACCATTAATGTTTTCAAATGAACCTTAATCCTTTATTTATAGAATAAATTCTTGTAAGGAATTGATACCAGTATGGTAATAATTAATAATTACAGACAAACATAAATTTGATTTGCTAGATTTAATGTTCTTTCATTTCGATCCAATTTAATCATTAATTTTGTAGCTCGATTATTAATTTTTTAAATAGGATTTAATCCTTGGAAATGTAAATAATCCCGTTACAAATAGATACCGGTATTAATAATAAGAAATATATATTTAGGTTTTAGAAATTAAAAAGAATTTTATATATTTAAAAAAATAAAGTACCAGCATTGTACAATAAAGAACAGGAGTTACTAAATTTGTTCCTTAAGTCAAATATATTAAGATGCATATTCACAAAGGTAATTTATATTTTAGTTCCACGCCAAGTACATAACTTCTTCTGGTACAAGTTCAAATTGTATATTCCGAGCAAAAAGTATATTATTGTAACACAATTTATGTTGTAGGACATTATTAAGCAACTAATTATTCATTTAACAGAAATATACGAGACCAGAATCATATCATTTGGCCCATTTAAAATCATACAAGGAAAATTGCTTAATTCACCATATTTATATCTTAAATTCTATCATTTTTAGCTCCAGCACATACATATATGTAAGGGAGGTATTATGTTTGTGTTACAAATTGATTAGATTTTGGAAAAAATTCAGCAACAGTAAGTGGTCGATTATTTGAAGGCCTATCAGGGTTCTTGAGTATATCTTAGTAAATAAATGAGATGGAGTAAATTTCATTGAATTAAAAAAGCAAAATAAATAAAAATATATCATCACGCCTTTTACCCATTATGGGTGTGGCACTCTGCTTACGCAGATCTCGTAAGTGATGTATTTTTGCGTATGAAATGCGGTTAACAGCCGTCAAGTCATAGCCCCCAAAGTTATTAGTGGAGGGGGAGCCACAGGGGTAAATTTAATTTGTCAACTGTCGGGAGTGGGATTCGAACTGAGGATCTCACAATCCACAATCCGATGCGTTACCACGGAGCAATTTACCTCGTAAAATAAATAAAAAAAGATGTAGAATAATATTACCTACAATTTCTATTTGTAATATTTTTCTATATTTTGTTGTAATCAGATTCAAAAACAGTGTTCGTGGTATCAGCAAATAGCTTTGGGCCAAATGAAATCTTTATGTTAGTGATTTTTGTTAATGTGTTATTATTTCAGTTGTAATTTTTCCTTAATTATTCTTAAAAATAACAAAATTTAAGAGTTCAACAATTTTCCCTTTGTAAGACCAACAAGTTATTCTAAAAATCTTAGTTCAGCCACATGATATGATTCTGGGTTCGTACGGATTAATGGCATGAACACAAGTTTAAGTTGTACATTCCAAATCAAAAATTATTGTTGTAACTTAATAATAATAACACCAATATTAGGACCAATAAAGATATCAGAAAACGAATACAGAATAAGAATGAATTATCAAATACTACAAAAGTTGGAAGGAGAGAACAGTGAAAAAATCAAGCAACTGAGAGTCAAATCGCTTGGACAATTGGACATATATGAAGAGCAAAAGAAAAGGGTGCAATTAAATCAGTAGTATAATAGAAACTAGAAGGAAAAATAAGACGAAGCAAACCCATATCAACATGGCTAAAGGAATTGGAAGAAAGTTAAAAAGCAGCAGAAATCAAAAACAGGTAAAGTTAAACAAAAATTTGGAGGATTTGGAGAAACCTAACTATAAGGATTTAAAGGAAACACACCTCAACTATGACGTCACAACATTTTTAAAAAATCATTGTGGCTTAATGAATAACAAGTAAGACTTTTTAAATGTGTAAATAGTCTTCAATATAGATAAAGTTCCATAAAAAAATGATTTTAAAATGGCGAAAGACCCCATTGTAGCTAATAATATTCTACATCCTTTTTATGGTAACAAAATTTTACATAAATCAATTGATTACTGAGCTCTGTTTAAAAAATCTTCTAGACCTTTAAGTAAACTACTACTTATGTTTGATACATTGTTACAATCTAATCATTTCGTAACTTGGACATCCAAAATTCAATATAAGCAATGAGCATTTTTAAATCCAGTATGTGCATTCTGTATAGATACCTGAAGAAACCTCAACCATATAACAATTTAAACTAGCACACTCTTGTCGAGCTAACGAAGAAGTAATTAAATTAAAACATTGCAACAATCTAATATAAGAAAGCAGTTACTACAGCAAAAAATAGATATCAAATAAACTTTAAAAAATCTTTTATCATAGCCGCCTAGTGATCTAACGACCACCAATTTCACCCATAATGCTCATCGGCGGATGACCCAACTTCCGGTGTGACCTCAGTGTCAGGACATTTGACTATCGCTGAAAAGTGGGGGTGATATCCACGCCGGCTCGATCAAAAGATTCAAAGCTAATGACTGTCAACTGTTATCTTGTTAGCATGACTTTGTAATTCATTGTATTTAGATTATAATTTGGAATTTTTGTTTATTTGCGGTAATTCTAAATTTAATTGATAATTTCTTGACATTTTGGGTTTGTTCACTTTGATGAATTATGAATTAAGTGATATTATTTAATATTTTGAGTTTGTAGATTAAAATAAATTAATGAATTTTGTGTACATTATTTTTAATTAATAGTTTTTTAGGCCTTCTTTTTATCTAATTTATAATTTGGTTTTCATCAAAATAATTATTTCAAAATTTATTACCATTTTTTGCACGATTTGATATTTACATTTTTTGTAATTACACAAGAAACTTAATTAATAGTTAATAGGTGTCGAATTATATAACTTAATAATTTAATTTCGGCAATTATTTACGAAAATAATTATTTTAGATATTTAATATTACAGGGTCTTCAGAAAAGTGGTAATAGCTTCAGCTTCAATGATTATTTGATTAATTTTGAGTCATCAAAATTGTAAATGTGCAATTAGAATTAAACGAAATTTTTAAATTATTTTTATGAAACCCCATTGTTGCTTTTTTGTTATGATTCCAATACTTCCTTATACATTGTATAAGAAAGTAATAAAGACGATAATTGTAAGTAGGTATTCATTGAGAAGCTTGCTAACCACAAACGTTCATCTTACAAATAATAGAATTCAATCAATTGATAAGAATGATTGTGAGCATAAATGAAGTAGGGAAAGGTTTAAATTTGCTCTTGAATATCGGTAAATGTAAAGTGTTGGTATTTGAGAAAACTGATTTGGTGACTGATTGTAATGTTTCAGGGAATGGTGTGAAACTGAAACAAGTGAATGAATTTGTATATTTGGGTAGTATGTTCTTGAGGGATGGACGTATTGACCGGGAGATTGAAAGGCGAGTGTCTGCAGGGTGCAAGGTATTGGGTGCACTGGGTACATTTGCTCGAAACGTGAATGTATCTAGAGATGCTCGATTGAGTGTTTATAATGGTGTGTAAATAAAATAAAAAATAAATATATCATCACGCCTTTTACCCATTATGGGTGTGGCACTCTGCTTAAATTGATGTATGGTTCTGAATGTTGGGTGAGGATGAGGAAGCATGAACGACGTATAACTGCTGTAGAATTGAGATATTTGAGAGGAGTGTTTGGGTATACGAGACGTGATATTATACGAAATACATTAGTGTATAGTGAGTATGAGATTGAGAAGAATTTTGTTAAGAAAGTGGGAGTGAGTCAGTTGAGGTGGTTTGGACATGTTGAGCAAATGTCGAATGAAAGGTTGGTGAAACTAATATATGTGGGTGAGATTGGGTCACTATTTTAAATTACAATGAATTTAAAATAATTTATTTTATGTAATTTAATACTCATAATGCCATCTCTTAAGTCGGCAGGAAACTAAAATGCCTCCTATATTGTAATCAGTACATTGTTGTAATCAAGTGTATTGTTGTAATCAACACGAATATATTGCTGTATTCAATATAAGTACATTGTTGTAATCGATATGAGTTTATTATTGTAGTCCGTGCATTTTTGTAATCAAATCATTATTGTCATGAATACACTGTTGTAATCAGTACATTATTGTAATCAATTATAATTATTACAATTATTGTATTATTGATGTGATCGTATACAGAATACATTAGTGTATAATGAGTATAAGATTATGAAGAATGTTGTTAAGAAAGTGGGAGTGAGTCAGTTGAGGTGCTTTGGACATGTTGAGCGATTGTCGAATGAAAGGTTGGTAAAACTTCTATATGTGGGTGAGATTGAAGGTGAACGATTGCGTGGGCGTCCGAGGAATAACTGGTTGGGTATGACTGATGGTTTGTTGCGTGAACGAATGATTCCGAGTGTGAAGAATAAACGAGCATGTATGAATCGCACTATGAATGTGGACGAGGCGAAAGTGGTGGAATATTTGGAGGAGATTGATTGATGGTTGACTATGTTTCTGGGTTCGTGCTACCCCACTAAGTGGGACCTAGCGTGATGTTATGTATGTATGTATACAATTATATTTGTTAATAAATTAATTGTTTAACAATTGTCCAGTACTCCATTCTAAAGTAAGTATGAATGAATCGTCTCCTCAAGATTTCTTTTATCAATCCCAGTGACCTCTGATAACACTGCATCCCGGCAAGTGTTTTCAAACGACCCGACAAACAACTGACAATCACATCGGCTTGCTTTAATACATAGTGTTATTAATAAATCCAATCACAGCGCTGTTAATTAATAAACACAAATGTAATTTGTATTTTTGTTTATTAATGAGTTGAAAGATAAGTTCTCATTGGGCGATTGATTCTAGAAATGAATGACAGTTTCTTAGATGTCGGCATTGCTTTTGAAGCGGAACAATTGAATGTTTGTTTCTTCATTTCCTGCGTTTTGTAGATAGTGAGGTTTTGATTGATAAGTTGGTAGTATTGAAGGAGATTATTTTGTTTTTAGAAGAAATTGCAACAGATGTATTGAAGTTTTTTAATCACAATAACTGATAGGATTTTTTGTACTTTTATAAAAGAGATTATCGAGAAGTAAATTAGTAAGTTTTAGACTACCAAATTAATATTGAGACCAATATTAAAATATTTAATTCTTTATATCTTTTACTGTAGTAGTAAATATTTATTTGTTACCTTGCGGTATGAAGTAATTTGAGGCGTTTTTGTCTATTACCTCACTTAATCGCTCTACTTTACTCCATGAAACAGTAATTTATTGTAGTAGTGTGGAATGTGACATATTAGTCACGAAAGATAAAGTTTACGTTACTTGTGACATTCCACACGAGTGCAATACAACGTTTTATACAAAACCACTCTCAAAACGCCTTAAATCGTTTATATATTTTTTTTTTTCACGACATGGTAAGAAACCCTATCGTAATTCTCCCGGAATAGTGGGGAAAATATGTTGTTCCTCTCTAGAGAGGAAAATATAGAAATGTTACCAATATGAATGTTATTTACAGAAAATATATTATAAAAATTATAAATAAATTCCTTATTTTATTGAAATCCCTTATTTTAGTGATATACATACTTTAAATTATCTTACAATTATGTCTTATATTTTTCTTTTTCTTATTAAATCACAATTTGACAACTTACTAAAGATATTTAAGATTGCTTCATTGGCAACACTGCTACACAGCCTTGTGTCTGATAACCTAACTTTTAACGTGTCAGTCTGTCAGTTGTATTCTCAAAGTGTATTTTAGGTCCGAGCAAATCGATTTTAGAAACATGTCGTGAAAAAAATGTGTTGTCTAACACGAGAGGAAAGCTCTTCTTCCACTCTCGTTCGAAATGCCTCACTCGCTTTGCTCATAAGGCAAACTTCAAACTCGAGGGGGAAAAAGAAGCGCTTTCCTCTCTAGTTTGACCAATTACTATTGTTTGACACTGACAAGACATTTGATATGCTATTTATAAAATATAAAAATTACAAAGTAGCTATGGAATGGTTGTTTCTGATCTGTCATTGTAAATTGTAAACGTTGGACATTATTTATTTCAATTAAGCATAGTTATAGCTTTGTTATGAGTCGGTTTTGGATAAAAACTATCTTACAATTTTGTCACACAAAAATGCACCTCAAATAATTTAAATTAATATAAATAAATTTTACGTTTAATAGAATGAAATTTTGAGAATTAATACCAGTATCATCCTAAGTTCAACTAAAAGGATCAACCAAGATTACACAACTTTTCAGCCAAACCAGTTGTCAAGATTGATTTGAATTGAAATTAGTTTTCATGATTTGTTTCAAAAAAATGTCTTAATAACTTTTAAACTAGCATGTTTATTTTTACGGGCTGCTTTTCAATTAAGTTGGCAATAATAATAAAAATTCCTGATTTTGTTTCGCCTTTGAAAATTAATTTTCACGACAAGGATATAAATATCCTTGTAAAGTAGCCTTAGTTTTTAATTATACTGAAGATTACAGCGTAATTTACTGATACAATTAATTTCTTTTTGCAATTTTATGTCTTGAGACGTATAATTATAACAAACCTTGTATCATCAAGTCGGCCATAAAAAAAATTGACGACGTCCATCATCTCAAATGAATTTTAAACTTTTCACAAATTATTTCTTGTGTACTACAGCGCAACCACGTGGAAGACTAGCGGTTAAATATGTGAACTAAATTTCAATTTGCAGATATCTTACAATTTACCAATTATAATAATATTAATAATTAATTACAATACAGTAACGTCGATAAAAAAAATTACTCTATTGTTTTCTTTAAGTTACCAAAAAATTAAGGTAGCACGGTAAATGTAATCTTTCAACAATTAGTGCTAATTGTTATTACCTTTTTTATCAAAATGTTACTTAATAAATTATTTACCAAATTCTAAAAATTAATTTATTTCTTTTAGGACCCGTATTTCCAACGTTAGATAAACAAGAGAATAAATTTAACAGTAGCGTCATGGCATACTATTATTTCTCTGATTAGGAATAATTAAAGTGCTCGATATTTTAGTTTTTAATAATATAAAATATGAATCATTTTATATGATTATGAAGCAAATTTAAGCATTTAAGCTACGAGTACTTTAAAAATTTGTAAAAATATAGTATGTTCCATTTTAAATTTTAAAGTTGATATTAATTACTAGAGAGCGTATTATATGCACGAGAAAACTGAATTATGTGCGCATATATATGCACTGATTTTTTGGGAAATATGCACTATATATGCACAAATATAACAATATATGCAGCAAAATATGCAAAAAAAATCTTATATTATTAGATGAAAAGTATCAATGAATGCATTATGAATTTTATTGCACAATACAGTCTTAATTCTGATTAACAATTAACAAATATACTACTAATATATATATATAAACTAGGTGTAGAAACTTGATATTATAAGATTGTCACATGTTTACATAATTACAATAACAAATTATTCAAAATTTTCTACAAAAAATAAGTGAAACATAAGTAAAAGATATATCCAGCTGAGAATTCTCGGTCTTATATTCATTGTACGCACTTTTACCAGCATTCGTGCATACAATGAATACCTACCGTTACCGTTACAGGGATTTCCCTAGAAATATTAGAGTTTATTAGTTTGTGTATTTGCTTATTGTATTATTTATTGCTTTTTCCGTTGCATTTTTCTATTTATTGCGGCTTCCTCCAATATTTGGGAATTATCTATGTGCATTACCAGAAATTTCAGAATGTTTATCACTAGACAAGGTCTTAAAAATATTGAAATATGCAATTATATGCAACTTTTATAAAAATATCCATTAGAATGCCTAAATATGCAGTATATGCAATTAGTAATTAGCATTAAATAACTGTAATCAACGTAATTCGTCCAGAAAATTGATTTTCTTTTAAGATATGCAAAAATTAATATAATCCGCTCTCTATTCATTACTAGTAAACCGGAAATGATGTCATGAATGTGCATCCGCTAACAATTAGCTTATATGTTGTTGTATCAATCATGTTATGTGAAATAAAAAAGTTGATAAATAAACCAGGTATTTGTAGACTGTATAGGAGATCCTAGCGAGCTCAGGGCTGCAAAACGCTTTGTCAGCCTCTATCTGCCATTCTAATTTACAAACCCATCATATCTCGTCCTGGGTGATAGGTTCCCATGAAATAATTTTGTGGAAAGTATTAAATGTTTAACACGCAACGTGTTTATTGTCTTTTAATTGGCATGTAATGATTTAAAAACCGATTTTTGTGTTGTCATCCCAGAGTGCTTAGTAATTGATTCTCAACTGTTCAGCTTATAACTGATTGAAGTGGGCGTAGACAGTTTTGTTTTTTTGGCGGTTTTTTCGACCGTGTTTAATAATATTTCAATAATCGGTTGAGAATGTTTCAATTAATTTTGGAGCGGACTGTCTCGTATTTTACACGAGGCTGACACGGTATCTATCATAATTTTCTCTGAAATAGCACGTTGCCTGATGATGAAATATCGGTCTTATGCGCTGGACACAAAAGGAGTCTGCAATGAAGACCGTGCGGACTATATTTAGGACGGGAATCCAATTTTGAGCGATGAAGATAGAGAATATTTTCTATTCCCATAACATTCAAACATTTATTGATTTCAAACAAACTTTTAATTTTATTAAATGAGAAATTCTATTGTTAGCTTTGCAGGAATTAGAAATACCAGGAAAATTGAGACGTATAGTTATAATAAGAATTAAGAGAATAACAGTCAACATTAAAGCTCAAATAGGATAAACAGAGATGTTCGAGGTAAATAAAGGAATACGATTTACTGTCGACAACTTTGATCAATTTGGCTTAAAAATATGTAATGAAGTAAATGGAAAATGTACATTAAGTACAAGAGGTGGACATATAAAACATATACTGATAATATTGCGATCGTCTCAAAAACATGATAGAAGTGTTACAGGAAATAATAAACTGAAATGAAGCAAAAACAAAAATAATGCCATTCGAAGTAATCGTTGGAAACAGAGATGAAATAATGATAGGATATTTCAAATTCGAACAAAATGAAAAAAATAAACATTTATGTATTAAATTAACAAACAAATAGAAAGGGAAACAAATATTAAAGAAATGATAATAACAACAAATAGAGGGATTTACAGGAAAACAAAAATTACTAAACATCCTGATTTTAATTAAAGATACAAAGTAGAGAATTTACCGAATGATAATAAGACCAATAACAATGTACGTAGCTGAGACTATGGCAATGACAAAAAAATCTGGTGTGGTCACCACACTACTTTCTTATACATAGAAACCAACTGAACACGTATGACTAGTTCCTTCAGTAAGACATTATTGTGACAAATGGATTTTAAACCTGTTTAATTTTCTCTTCTTCTTTAAAACTTTCTAACCAATATTACAAATATTGCTTTTATAATATTTCAAACGACACATATTTCTGACAAATTATTTAACATATAGTTTTTGTTGCCATTTTAACTAAGATTATTGTAATATATTTTTCTCAAAACTAGAAGCATGTATAAAAAAGTGCAAATAACATTTTATTTTCCAAATATTTTTGCTAATATCTTTCATTTCAAACGTTTTTTCACAGCGAATTCTATTTTTGAAAAAAAAAATGAAATTTATTGTTCTATATCCAGTAAACTTCCTCTTTCAGTTTTTCAATTTCATTTAAAGTCAACCTAGCTCTTCATATTTTCATGAAACTTATAAATTCCAAGATTCGTTTACATATATTGTCTCGTTCATGAGATATTGAGCACACGGACATCCATCTATCCATCCATACATCCATCCATCCTCACACACAGACATCATTGAGAAATTGGCCTTAAGGGATTCAGTGGACGCAAAAATATGTATTTCTAATACTTGTATAAAAAGTAAAAAGATGAAAATGTTTTAAGAATAATGGAACGAAAAATAATAACAATATTAGGACCAATAAAGTAATCTGAATAAGAATGAGAATGAACTATGAAATAGAACAAGAGTTGAAAGAAGACATACTGAAAAAGATCAAGCATCAGAGAGTCAGATGACTTGGTCATACATGGTATATGGAGAGAAAATGAAAAAAAAATCAATTAAATCAATAGTAGAATGGAGACCAGAAGGAAGAAGAAGACGAGGTAGACCCAGATAAACATGAAAGAAAAGAAAGTAGAAGAAGATTTAAAAGATTTCTCAAAAAATTATATTGATAATTGGATGATTTGGCAAATGCGTTTCAAGATCTGATCAAAAATCTGTACAAAAAGAGTCAAACAGATTTATAAAAGGTGTAATAGTTATGAATTTAAATATTAATATGTAATATTGCAGCATTCAATTTTTATATTTAAATTAACGAAAACAAGAAATCTAAAGATTGGATTTTTTGACAATGTGTGATCAGATGATATGTGTGATATGTGTAAGAAAACAAATTAAGACATTAATAATTAAGCAGTATCATAAAAAATGTTGTCTTATTTATTTGTCTGGAATCATGGATATAAAAAAGAATTGAACTGAAAATTATTTAAAATGTTTATCCTAATAAATGCAAAATATTTCTTTTTTAAGTCTCTAATAGATACTTAACTCCCTACATTTCAATTGCAATATTAATCACCCCTAATTTGATACAATCTCAAAACCATTTCATCTCAACAAGATATCGCAAACCGCAAAATTCCTCAAAACCTACATCTGTTCCCGTCACTTTGTCGGCACGGTCAATATTTTGATCCGAGCCCCAAAATAGTCCCTGGACCGGATCGACCCCCCTCCACCCCTCTCCCTGGCCAACCATATAATTACATGATTACAGCATTGTTCCCTCCAGCTGACAAGTCAATCAACCGGCTTTTTGTTGTTTCGGAAAATTAAAAAAAGTGATTATTATTTTAAGAATGAACCCTGCATTAAAAAACAATTTTTATCTGGTGCATACCATCTTGAGATGTGAGTAGGATTACAATGGGAGATGGAGAGAACAGGGAGATGGGTGATGGGATAGGAGTGCGTTTAGATTGTGGTATGACGAACGATGGAAGGCAATTATGTACAGGTACATAATAACACATCAATCAGTGAGTAATTACTGGGCCAGAGAGGAGAGGCTCTCTTAGAACTATGTGAGAGAGGATGGCTCATAGGCGGAGACCACTGCAGGACAACTGGGAGCGGAATTGACATGAAAGGATCAATAGATTTCACTGAATATTTTTTGACGTTTCTTTAAACCAATGAAATGCTTTATTGTATGTCACGTGTCTACGTTTTAACCAATCCTGTCATTATTATACTGAGAATAATGCTCTTGTGATTATTCCCAGCAATATTCTCTGTAGCTTTTTTGTTTTTGTTGACAGATGTCTGATAGTTATCAACACAAGTAAAAATGAGCAAAAACGATGGATTTAGTGGCGTGCCTGATGATGAAATCAAATAATAATCTATTTAAATATAACTCGAGAGTTCGATAAATTAGAAAATAATTCTCCAGTATCTTTCTCAAACTTGTCGCCATTTGGCAATAGCCACGAAAGCCCGTAGGCTATTGCCTGGCAGCAAGTTTTCGAAAGATCTGTCAAATTGTTTTCAATTTATTCTCACTCTCTTGTTATATTATTACTGAAAAATTTAATTATGTTCTTTTGTTTGTGCTTTTGCTCTGTATTTGTTTGTTTATACTTTGATCATCATCCATATTTTGAACTTGTCCTATGAGGATGATTTATCCTAAATGTATAAATAAATAATTACATCTCGGACCCAGAGGTTCCGGGTTCGATTCCTGGACAGGGCTGACATTCTATCGGTGTTTGTGATTGACTACAACTGAGACACCTCCATCCTCATATCGCCCATCACCCCGGCTAATAACTAAACTAGTTAAAGCAGCATCATAATTAAAAAAATATTTAAATTAGCCTATCACATCAAAGGTCATGGGTGCGAAACCCATTGAAGAGCATGGTCGTTTGTATTATTCATATAAATTCACATATGATTAAAAGAAGATAGACTAGCATAGCATACCAGAGGTCTTGGGTTTGAATCCGACTGAAGAGCATGGTCGTTTGTGTTGTTCACATATATTCACAATTATCCAATCATTAAGGGCCGGTTTATCAATCGACTGTTATGTTACTGTTCTGGTAATCCTCCTGTTAAATATAGAGAAATATGTATTATTTATGTTGCTATTAGTAAACACTTGATTAACAGTCAATTGATAAATTGGGCATAAGAGATATATTGACCAAAAGTAGTGAGTCCGCTTATCATCTTTATAAAAAAAAAAATATGCCGGTCTCATTGGTAGTAAATATGTCACTAGCATAGCACACCAGAGGTCGTGGGTTCCAATCCCACTCAAGAGCAATATTATTTTTGTTGTTCACATAAATTCACCATCATCCATTCATGAGACGGGCTTAAGTTATACATAAATAATCAGTTAATAGCGGGCAACTGAAAAATTCAGTCAAAACTACTGAATACTTTAGTAATTTTACGAAATGTAGTAGTTATATAGCCCTTTGCTTTATTATGTCATAAAATGATATCTAGATTATGTTTTTGATGGAAAACAAATTGTAATATTTAATAATTTAATGCGTATTAAAATAAAATATATTGACATTTTTTTAAAATATTTAAACTATTAAAAATCTGTACAATCCGAATATATATTTCATATTTCAATTCGAACTGAGTCCGTCAATCAATTCTACTAAATTTTCAATTATATCAATTGAGAAATGTCAGTTCCGTGCTGATGAACTGATGAATACAATTGTTTCTTGAATAACTGAAATATTCAGTAAATACAACTAATGAGTTCAGGTATACATACATAATATGTAGTACAAAACTGCATTTTTGATTGAATAATACTCGTAAGAGTATATCAAGCATTTCTTTTTACTAAATATTTCGTGTCAATTTAACTAACCCGATTTTTCTCTGTGTAATATCAAATTGCCTTAAATCAACCATGTTTAGATGAGAAAAGTAAAAGTTTTATCTTCTGCATCTTCCGTCGTAATCTCGATAAGTGATATCAATTATATAGGTGTATCAATTGTATGGTTATAAATGTTGGGCGTGTATGAACAAAATGAACGACGTATAACTGCAGTGGAAATGCATGAGGTATTTGAGAGAAGAGTAATCGTGTTGGAAATACGTTTGTGTACAGTGAGTGGTGAGTGTGAGATTAAGAAGAATGTTAAAAAGTGGGACTGAGTCAGTTGAGGTGGTTTGACCATCTCGAGTAAATCTTTATTTCCATAAACCAATACAGTTTGGATTTCGACAAGATATACACACTATTTTGTATGCAACCGTAATAGGTATTTGTATCACTAGGTTGGAAACTGCTATTTTGCGAGTGCGAGTTTATTTTGATAGGACGAGCCGTAGGCGAGTCCTATCAAATACGGGCACTCGCAAAATAGTTCCCAACCGAGGGATACACAAGATTTTTTCGCGTCAAAATTTATGTAAATTTAATAAATAAATTTAATTTATTACTCACATTCTTAATCACGGAACTTTTTTTAAGTTGGTTACTTCACAATATTTGAATGTCAATTCTGTCTATATTTTCCAATATCAGAAAATTAACAAAATTATTATTTAGATTTTACACTGCAAATTCAATTATAATAACTTACAAATATGTTTAAAATCCATAAATATTATGTTTTCTTGTATTGCAAATACTCAATTGTATATTGCTATAATATTTGTAAGTCAATGCAATACTTTGACATTTTTAGCGTCAGAAGTTAGCTAAAACTAGTGAAGTGATGCCACCAGCAATTTTTGTCGAACTAGTTCGGCAAAAACATGATTTAGAGATAGGTATGTAATTGTGTCAATGTCGGACGGCGGCGCGAAATAGTATATTACGTACCGTGAACTGTAAGTGATAGTTTTTAGGTCGAGAATGTAGGTTGGGATGTCGAGACCCGTAGGGTCGAGATTTCCTAAACATTCGAGACCTAAAAAATCACTTACAGTTCGAGGTCAGTAAGTTATTTTTTGCAATACCTGCGTAAATATAAGAAAAGGAAAAATAGGTATCACAATTAACAGCTGTCAGATTGAGGTTAAAAATAAAATTTGAATGATATATATTTACTTACCGTCCACCATGAACGGTAAGTTTCACTTACCATCCGCCGTGGACGGTAAGTAAATGCTGTAACCATGGAAACCAATTGTGCAATAAAAGTTCCACTTACTGTGTTTAAATTTTGTTATTAATGGGTAACTTACAGCACAGGTATTGCAAAAAAAATATTTATTACTAATTTTAAATAGTGGGTAAATAGAAAGTGGCTATGGACTTAACATTTGATAAACAAAACAATTAGTTTTGAAAAAATAATGGTAATTCTTAAGTATTAAAATGATTATTTTGTGCCGAATTTAGGGCAAAAAACTATAATTTTGGATTACGCGAGCGTTACTATAACAACAGCTACGAAATGCTTATTTCGCGTCCGGTTGCATAAGAAAGTTGTATAAGCGAGAAATTATATGTTGTATATCATCACATTTTTTCAGTAACATAGTTAATAGGAACGATGATCGACTCTAATAATGTAATAAATTAAAACATTTTTTGATTGCAGTCAAACTTTATTAATCCTAAATATTCGAATTGCCTTTAAAGAAGCTCATAGTCATTACCAGATTTTAATAAATTTTGACTGTAGTCCAAAGAATTCTTTCTTCTTTATTATTAGACTCAACTGTTTTGAAATAGAGTTTGTCTAGTAATGTTCCTAAAATACTCTATGCTTTATGATTTACTTTGTACTTCTTCAACTAATACGGCTACTAACTGTCAAGTATCTAAATAAATACCGAAGCCTTTTGGGTCTCCGCCACTGCACTAACGCCCAATTTGGGCCATGGCTCCGCCATCCTCTGGCTCGTTCACAACTACCGTAGGCGCTGCCCGCTTAGCAATATTGATAAAGTCATTACGCTTGTGTACACATCGTTACGGAAAGATAAAGAAGATAAAAAAGTTTTAAACGGTCTCCAGTTGTGGGAAGGCTGTGATCATGTGATCGTGATCAACAACTGAACATCGTCATCCTGCCGTTTAGTTTAGAGTCGCGCTATATAAATTTAGATCTTTTTATCAGGCTAATACCCGGCTGGAGGATAAAAGTGAAATAGTTGATGATATCGGAAGATTATATGTAATTATTGGATGTTGTGGATACAGTATGGTTCAAAATAAATACCTGTGCGTTCTTTTTGATTGGTTGAGACAGTCCGACAGAGATTTTCAAACATAACAAGACAAATTATTTAGTATTTATACATTTTGAATGTTGCATTAGGCTTTCGCAGATTTTGGTACGATTAAGCAATCTTAACTTTTCTCGTCCATTCATCTATCCACATGGCTGTCATTACCCCTTAAATTCCGGAAGAGGATACATTGAGTACCCCACCGATGTTTTTACTTCCCGCCTACCTCTGAGTAAGGGAGGTATTGCTTTTGGTAAAAAAATTGGGTAGTGAGGTTCCAACACGGAAAAAAAATTGTAACAATTACTGTCACAATTGCAAAACCCCTTACTACAATTTGTAGTGCATATAGGGATAGCTATTTATTGTAGTAAAAATTTATCAAATAATGTAGTGAATATTTTATATTAAGCGATATTACAATAAAATTAAAAATTACTACAATTTTGTACTAAAATCTAATATTTATTTTACTTACCATTTAATAGTTATTGTGTTAATTAGAAGTATTTATTTTATTAATATTCCAAATATTATTTATTAAATATTAATAAAAATTATATCTATTATTACCACAATCAACTTTCAGCTTTCAATATTATATGTAGCAGTAAATAATAGAGGTATTATTCAAAAATACTATGTTTGTATATTATATTTATTTATTAAGAAATATATAAAAAATATATTTTAACGATGTAGAAAATAAATAACCATTCACAAGGTTTTACAAATAAAACATACATTATATTTCAACTATGTGAAATAAATAATTGGCCATTCACAGCATTTGTTAACAAACAAAGATTAATATTGTACAGATCTAATATTTTAATAATTTGATTTTTCTTTTCTTTTGGATATATCACTTCATAAGCATGCATGTACATGAATATCAACTGAACTAGAAGATACTTTTTTATTTATGTTATATGGTAAACCTAATGTTGCTTTCTGGCTGTATACTGGCAGAGGATGCAAATTTGTTTTAGAAACTGTTAAATGAAATAAAATAAATATTAATAATTTAAACAAAAGCTTTTTACTTGAAATACTCTCGTTGTCGGCATCAGATGACATGTTTGGATGTGGTGTACAGCAAGTCTACAAGAGTATCTATCTGAGGATGTGCCTGAAGTCGAATCATTACTATTACTGATGAAAACTATTTCGGAATTGTCAATAATTTCCGGTGTTGCAGAAGTAGTTGATGGTTCATTTACAAACAATATGTTGGTATTATTTCTTGGCTATAAATTCATAACATCACGCATAATACCAAAATAAAAAATAAGTTAATTTAATACAACTTACCTCCCGAAATTATTTGCAGTAACCTTCATATTTATTGAGGAATTTTCTCCTCAAATCAACTATTGGAATCAGATATTTAATATCTTGCTCTGATAGAGTATTGAAAACAGTTATATCTATTTCTTGTTCTACAAAATAGAAGAAATTAATAATTAGCAGAGAATATATTTAAAATTGTAGCATTTAACATTTTTTAAATACACACTTACCATTAAATATAGATTCCAATCTTCTCAGCAATCCCCAATCTTCTAAGATACCACAAACAAGTGTATCCATACTTTTAACAATTTAAGTATTAGTAACTATATATATTTTAAAAACAACTAACTTCATCGGCCCTTAGCACAAAACACGATACAAAATACAACGGCAAATACCAGTGACGACTGACGAGACGCCGGCAGAGAGAGTAAACATGTTTCAGCTGATATACTACAATTTGTAGTAAAAAATTCTACAGACGTACATCATTTTTTATTGTAATTTGGAAATATGTACTTAAATTGTAACATTATTTACCAAAGGGTTACTAATAGTTTAAATTTTTTGTAATAATACGTACTTCAAAAAAAGTAGTAAAATATAGTTGTTTGTCGGTAGCATATTTTACAACAAATGTTTAAAAAAATATTATAATTTTTTGGTGCAGTACTAAATAATGTGTGAAGACTTAACACAATTTTATAATAATAATTCCAATGTTCAATTGTTTGAATATTTACAAAAAAAAAATTAATTTGTCCTATGTTTTTAATAAAATCTACTACATCCGAAGTACTACAATTTTTGACGAATTTACCTGAGAATAAATAGTAATGAATATTCGGAATTTATTATTTTCTGTTACAATTGTAGGAATGAATTCGACAAAAAAATTGTTACAAAATTGTATTAAATAATTGAAAATGATTTTTTTCTGTGAATGAATAAAGACGTTTTAGGGTCCCTACAATACGATTTTACTATTTTCGTCATGATGTCTGTATGTATGTATGTGTGTATGTGTATGTAGTCTTTTTTCATCCCGCATAACTCAAATACTATATTACCAAAAAATATAATTTTGTGTTTTTGTTTCTTATATTTATATAAAGAGCTGATTAGATTTTGAATAAAATTAGTCAACCGAAAGTAGCAGTTTGTTTAAAGCCCTTAACAATTTTCGGTGAAAAACCCGGTTAAATCAAATTTTTCAATAATTTAAGTTATTTTGATTATTGTGGAATATTTAATTTTACATCTTTTTGAATTACACTAATTTTATTAATTTTCTATAGATTTATGCCCGGTTTCACCAACGTTAGTTAAATTATAAACTTGGTTTAAATAAATAAAAACGTATCTAATTTTTGACATCAATGTCAATGACTCCATATGACATATACCTTCGATTTGCTTTTATTTATTTAAACCAAGTTTAAAATTTAACTAACGTTGGTGCAACCGGACATTAGAGATATAAAATATAAAGAAATTAAATTTCATAAATTTTGCTTTCCATGTGCACCATGGAAACACTTAAAAATTTTAAATTTCTTTCGAAATGTGCTTATGTCATTGTGATTGTGAAGCTGTTTTCTTAGAGAAATGTTTACCAAAAAATTAAATAAATATTCGAAATAAAAAATTAAATTTCTCAAATATAAATAGAAAATAAACAAATAAGTAGGTATTCTTTTTGTATCATCAAATACTATTTTGTACTGTTTAAGAGTTACATTGGGCGGGAGGTTATCTCCTCATCATTTCCTGATTTTTTACTTTGTATAAGATAGTAAAAAGAATATGTTTTTAAACGTTCAATTTTCTCTCAGACATTATATTTTCTCCATTTGTTCACACCTCTTAGATTGCTCCGGTCGCACCATAAAAATTGATATGTGGGTGTTAAATGTCATAATTAATAAAATATTGAAGCGTAGGTAGTTTATAGCTCAATAAATTAGCTGTAATCACAGATAAAATCGCGAAAAAGTTCCCTTGTTCTTAGCTGTGCGAACAAATACGTGTAGGATTGAAAACTAATGAAAGTTCGAACCCGTGACACATTAATAGAACTTATAGAATTATGAGCGGTTGTAAATTAGCACACAAATTATACATGAGACCGCAAATTCATTTGCAACTAGTGAAACCGCATAAGATTCATGCAATTTCAACAAAAAATAACGCATGGAATAAAATACTTTTCAATATTGAAAACTGTAGAAATTTAACCTAAACTAATAATTGGGTGTTTGACTAGATATTAAAAATAAAGGAACAAGAATATTATTTGGATCAATATATCAGAAAACGAATACAGACATATTTCAATATGCCGTAAGTTTCTGCTAAGATGCAACATTTATTCGGTATTTGGTGAAATCTCTCTTATCGCCTTTTTTTGGAAATACTAGAATATAATAAATAAAAAATAACAAGTGTTATCGGAATATTCTAAAAAGTAAATCCGTGGGTCGCGCGTAAAAAACAAAACAGCATCAGAGCATCCATTGTATCATGTTTGCGCCGTGATTGAAATTTATTCAAAACAACTCGTATCACGCTTCTAAAAAGCATTACCATGGAAATGAAAATAAAAAACGAACATCACGTGGAAATTTTCATAAAAGCAATCTCCAGTGACGCAAATTTAAAGCAGGGAATAATAAAGCAATCACTGTGTTGTCAAACGCGTGTAATTTACGGAGCCCATAGGAGTGATATATATTTCGGCGGCAGTCGGCCAAACACGCCACTTTTCCAATTTAAAATGCAATACGTAAACACGGCCGACGCTCAATCAATCACAACTACGGGCATCGCGCGACGCCTGCCGCGACGCCGCGGTGACGGCCGCTAGGTATAGTTTGCAGAAAACAATTGACCTCAGGCCAGAGGAGGACTCGCGGATTCAGATTGTAAAATAAATAAATAAATGACGTTCTCGGTGGTGCAGTGACTCCTAGGTTTCAGGCCTAGGCGGACAAAAACTAGGTAAACTTGTACGATTAAAGTTGGTATCAACTGACTGTCAATTTTTACTTTCTTATACAAAGTATAAGGAAGTATTGGAATCACGAAAAAAATCGCTGACGAGATTTTTGCGGAAATACATATTTTGACTTCGACTGAATTTCTCAATGATGTCTGTGTGTGAGGATGGATGGACGGAAAAAATTTCCACATTGAGATTGTGAACTGACAGAACTTGTAAATAAAAACTATTTTCTATTGCTATAAGATCACCATAAGCGGTTTTCGCAATTGTAGTCAAAATTGCAGGTATTAAACACTGCTCAAAAAAAAAAAATCGAGCTACTTGGCCGAACCAAGAAAATGACTGTTTTTAAAATATGGAGCATTTCTTTCAGGGACATGTTAACCAAAATCTGAAAATTCCCTCTGGAGATACATTCCTCCTCTACGATCACTCACTCAATTCTTCACCGATGAGGACGAAATTTTCAGCTCTGAAAAGGAAATTGATAGGGCTTTGTGACAATCGAGTCAAACAACCCCCTTAAGAAAAGATTTTTTGGAGCTACAAGCCTTCAAACTTTGAGATTTTTCATTGCTCAGACATGACATCACATAAAGCGATTTTTCAGGGGGTCGGGGGGAGCGAATCTCTTCGGGATTTTTGGATAGCGTAGAGGAGGAATGTATCTTCAGAGGGAATTTCCAGATTTTGGTTAACATGTCCCTGAAAGAAATGCCCCACATTTTAAAAACAGTCATTTTCTTGGTTCGGCCAAGTGGCTCGATTTTCTTTTTTTTTAGCAGTGTAGAAGTCAAATAAATAAACTTGGAGTAAACTATAACAGGTCTGTTAGACCTCTTTCTTTCATTTAGATACAAAACAAAACTTCCTATGTGTAACCGACACCTATATTTTCACTTCAAAGATCAAAGCATCTTCTGCAAAATATTTTCATGATTCTTGTAGTAAAAACATGAACAAATTAACTGGTCGTATCAATCAATTATATTCCGTGTTTGAACCCTTTGACTCCGGGTTGCGCATTTAAATAATTCCACTATTAGCAGTGAGCGGCACGTGTCCGTAGCGTGGCCGGGGGCAGGCGTGAAGCGCGATGGCGTGAACGTGAAGCTCAGCTCGGTCCGCACGCAATCAATCACGCGATATCTTCGGATTGAAAGACATTGAATTAGCCGGAAACTGTCCCGGCGTAGATGCACTACTGCTCGTTATTCTTCGTCACCGGCGGAGGATAGAAAATCAAGGACGATGCTAGGGGCGATGGGATGGATGCAGGAAGAGGAGGATTCAGGATTGTCTGCAGGAGGAGCTAGTGCGCTGTTTCTAAGCTCTTTACTGTAATAGGTTCTCTTAACAAATTTTGATTTTTACAATAGAACAAATCAGAATCTGTTAACGATATTAGCTGTATTCTTTTTGGTCAAAATCTCAGTTAGTGTTAGCTCACTTCAGATAAACTCAGTAAAATGTTGTTCTTTTTGTTACAACTGAACTGAGACAAACTGAGAGAATTCACTTGCCCCCTTACCGATGCTGCACCACCCGCGAAATAAACTCAAAATGATTTACGCAATTCAGTTCGGTGGAAGGGATAATGTTTGGTTTGTGTTGTCTGGAGAACTGTCATATTTATTAGGTTATGTGCACCAAATTGCTACCATAACCAAATATATCGATCTATTTCATTGATATATTAAATGTGTAAACTTATAACAAAATATTTTCAGTGTCATCAATTTTAATAGCATAAGTGTATATATTCTTGTTCAAGCCCACCTTTCTATACAATAAAATGCTGTTCTTTTTGGATGCCTTTCAGCTCAACTTAACTTAGTTCATCTCAACTCGGTATCGTATTAACTCAGCCGTGTAGATTCAGCCGAAAGTACCTGCGTAACCCTTCCAGGAAAATTTCGTTCCTTTTTCACAGCTGGAGACCATGTGCGTAGAAGACTTTATTTTGATAAATTTTTAGGGGGCAAGATTGCATGCTTGAAATACATAATTTTATTGTATGTATTTTGCCTGATTATTGTTTGATTATTTGGGTGACAATTAGTGAAAGTAGATTTTATTTTTTGAGGGAAATACTTATGTGAGTGGTTTTGGTAGTCAAATAATAAATAAAAAATAATAAATTAAACCATAATATTTAATTACCAAACATACAATAAAAATAAGATAAATATATAGAAATAAAAAAGTATATAGACAGTAAGAAACATGAAACACTAACAAACATAAACTAAACAAATATTATTGTTAAAAAAATGTACATTAGTAAAATAAAGCAATTTATAATTACAAACATTAAAATTTCACAACAGTTACGTCCAAATTACAAGAAAAAAATGCGCAACATATGTAACATATGTATTATCAATAAATTTCACTAATTGAGACAGATACAGAATTTTATACTCTATAGGTACATTTTCGATTTGAAACTTATTTGCCTAAAATTAGTAGGAAAGCAGGCCCTTAATTTGATATATTAGTTTGTAACGATGATGAGTACCTAGTGGTCAAAATCTACTTTAGTACATTTTATAATAAAATTATTAAGTGAATATAAAACCGGCTGCCCATTGGCCAGAATGAGATTATCTACATGTTCTCATTTGTTGAAATTTTAGTGTGAGTATTACAAGCAATCTTGTCTCCCTAAAAATTTATCAAAATAAAGTGTCCTACGCCCATGGTCTCCTGCTGTGAAAAAGGAACGAAAATTTCGTGGAAGGGTTACTCAGGTAGTTTCGGCTGAATCTACACGGCTGAGTTAACACTGCACCCTCAACTCACTTGTTAACTGAGTTGAGCTAAACTTTCCAAAAAGAATACAGCTATTGGCTGGTAGCACGAGCTCTATTTTTGGGTGTTTTAAGCTCTGTTTTAGTTCTGTACAATGTTCTAAAATTATTTTGTAATAAAATGCTTTAAATAGAAGTTACAGAGAAATGTATTATCTACCACTTTTATTTGAAGTATTTTTTATAGAATAATTTTAGATCATTGTACATAGCAAAAACCTCGTGGTACCAGCCATTATTTTTAAATTTCATATTTAAAATTCGAATGTTCAAGTTAAAAACTTGTTGAATTTTGGTATCAATTGTAACAGGTAATGTAACACAGGTACCTCGCAATAGGTACCAAGAGGTAACTGACATACGAAAGGGTTTTACTTGATAAAATGAATAACCAACGGTAGCGTAGTCGCTGGCCACCACAGAATATTTTAACTCGATTCCGAAGAATATTTAGAAAAACGACTTCTGATTAAATGGCGGGAATCAAACATGTCCATCTTTCTCTTACCAAAATTACGTCACGAAACCCTTCTTGGCATTAATATTTTATTTCTCTTAAACTATAAATATTTCATTGATTTAATATATGCGGATATTATATTTCCAAATGTGCCAGCTTATGTTTCATAGTTTTACTTATTTCACAATTTATTTGTTAAATTCAACGGCATCTCCATTCCCAATTTTTCCACGTAACTTAAAAATCATCCATCTATTTACACAAAATAAACCGAATTTTCACCTTGATGTCTCCACCCTCGCATTTCCAGCATTGCGTAGCACATTTGCAATGCGACGCACGTTCATGAATTCCTAAACAGCCCCTTCTGTCCCCCCGCCGCGCCACTGTTCCCAGCAATACAGAAGTGAGAAATGGCAGATGGAGATGTAAATTCAGTGTGCGTTCAGAAACACGCGAAGTCAGCGAAAACGAATGGAACGAATCAAAGTATGCGCTGACAACGACAACCGTGACCGGTACAACCGCCCAGCGCGATCGTCGGATGTTTTTGGATGAAAGAAGACAAGGGCACCTGACATTCGCAAGACGTTGGATGGTGATTTGGATTTATGGTTACATTTATAAGCAAAGCTCTGGTTTTCGTCACAATTGCTGGATGTACAAAACAATTAATTCAATTTATTTTGAATATCAAATCAGCTGCGAAAAAGTTTCAAATGAGAAAGATGTTAGCAATATAATTTGAAATACAAATAATTATTTTTGCAATACCTGTACTGTAAGTTACCCATTAATAACAAAATTTAAACACAGTAAGTGGAACTTTTATTGCACAATTGGTTTCCATGGTTACATCATTTACTTACCGTCTACGGTGGATGGTAAGTGAAACTTACCGTTCATGGTGGACGGTAAGTAAATATATATCATTCAAATTTTATTTTTAACCTCAATCTGACAGCTTATTATCACACCCTTAATGGGTAAAAGGCGTGATGATATATTTATTTATTTTATTTTATTTAATCTGACAGCTGTTAATTTTGATACCTATTTTTCTTTTTCTTATATTTACGCAGGTATTGCAAAAAATATCTTACTAACCTCGAACTGTAAGTGAATTTTTAGGTCTTGAATGTTTAGGAAATCTCGACCCTACGAGTCTCGACATCCCAAACTACATTCTCAACCTAAAATTATTATTACATACCACTAGTCCAAGAGCCAGCGTCACAAATCGTCGGTCATACTAACTAGAATTATTTAGATATATCTTAGTAAATAATTGAGTTATAGTAAATTTTGTTTTATTAAAAAAGATGTAGAATATACATATACATACATAACATCACGCTATATCCCATTCAATTCCAACAATCAATCTCCTCCAAACATTCCACCACTTTCGCCTTGTCTACATTCATAGTGCGATTCATACATGCTCGTTTATTCTTCACACTCGGAATCATTCGTTCACGCAACAAACCATCAATCATACCTAACCAGTTATTCCTCGGACGCCCACGCAATCATTCACCTTCAATCTCACCCACATGTATTAGTTTCACCAACCTATCATTCGACATTCGCTCAACATGTCCAAACCATTTCAACTGACTCACTCCCACTTTCTTATCAACATTCTTCTCAATCTCACACTGATCATACACCAATGTTTTCCGGATATGATCACGTCTCGTATACCAAAACACTACTCTCAAATATCTCATTTCTACAGCAGTTATACGTCGTTCTTCATTCACGTCCAATATTCAGAATATTGTCTACAATTTTTATTTGGAACTTTTTTCTATATTTTGTACCGTTTAGAAATTAAATATTTTTGGAAATTACGTGGATTCTAATGAAAATGTAAACTACCACTCTAAGTTAATGGCCAACCACCAAAATCTAATCAGCTTTTAATTTTGACGTCTATAAAATTTAGAAATTATATTGTCGTCCACACATGAACTTTTTATTGTACAGATTATATAAATAAACATTAATACAGCTTTGGTTTTTATAACAACTTATGGATAAAAATAGTATAATTATCTATTATCCATTAGAATTAGATGATTACCCTATGATTTCGTCTCATCAATTACACCGAAACCTTTTTATTAAGGTTACTAACCAGTCTACAATTTAAACTAAGTCCAACAAAAAATCTTTTTCACTGTTAGGAACTGGCTAAACAAAACTGTAACAACATATTCTTAAGTATGATATCTTTCATAGATTCCCCCAATCTAATGATATAACAAGACAACAGATGGAATGCAAGTATTTGATGTGTCTTTAACGATGTTAACCTGAACTTAAGATGCTTTTACCTTTCCAAAAGGTAATTAGGAAAGAGTGACTGTAATTTTGTATTTTGAAATTACAATGCGGACAGATTAACCACAGAGAAGACCGAGTAAACTAGACAAACTGAGCTAATATATCTAGTCCGGAAATGATGTCTTCATCAGGGTATTTCCTGGAGTCATTTAAATAGAGTAACCCTTTTTTATGGCCAAAACGGACGACAGACGAATTATGAACTGTCGTTGATACTTTAAAATAAAATATTATTATTAAAATGAATTATGTACTATACATGAGGTACTCTGAGTACATTTGTTCGAAACGTGAAGTTATCTAGAGATGCGCTATTGAGTATTTATAAAGGTGTGTTAGTGCCTAGTGGATGTGCATAACAGCTGTGGAAATAAGGTATTTGAGAGGAGAGTCATCGTGTCGGGAATACAATGGTGTATAATGAGTGCGAAATTCAAAAGAATGTTTTTAAAAAATTGGTCGTCAGTTGTGGTGGTATGGTCATTTTGAAAGGTTGGTGAAACTAATACATGCGGTCGAGATTGAGAGTAAACAATTACATGAGCATCTGAGTAATAAGTTGTTAGGTATCCATTGATTATTGAACGAATGATTCCTAGTGTATGAATGAAGCGAAATTGGTATGTCAGAATATAGGAGATTTATTAACTATAACAAATTATGGAGGAAAGGAAATACATCTTCATAGCTTACGTCCAGCTTCTATATATAAAAAAATACAAATTTATATCTACCGTGTGTTAATCTCCAGCCACATTTTGTAAGGGTTTTCTTTGGATAATAGTTATTTACGGTACAAGTGGGCAAAGTAAGGAATTACCTACGAGAGAAATTTTAGCACACGAAGCCGAAAGCTGAGTGTCATAATTTTATCGAGTTGGTAATTTCACTTTGCTATCGTGTGAAGTATAACGTTTTATTTTAACATCACTTAATAATACAAAATTTATTAAAGAAATATTATTTGACAGTGACATATGCTTTAAATTTATTTAATTAACATGTCAATAGAAGTAGTTACCAAGGTGTTGTGTGTTACTATTATTGTTATAAATAGAAAATTACTTACTAGTGACTTTTCTCAAAATTATACCCACTAGTGGGTAATCTGTAACTTTCCTTGTTTAAAATCGCCATAGTTATAGAGCATTTATTGAGAGGTGTTGGATAAACACGTTTTTACCTCTGGAGTTACAGTTTCTCAAACACTGCAGAACTGAAAAATGATATATTTTTTATTTTACACTTGTATGTATTCCCTTAGCAAGAGCTGATTAGTTTTTGATTATAATCCAATGATCGGAAGTGGTAGTTTACTTGAAGCCCTATTATGTTATTTTGAAATATCTCAGTAGATTATAATTTTATGTCAATTTTATTGTTAAATGTTATTATCTGCAATTTCTGTATGAAATATTATCTCACTAGCACTATTTACGATTTACAAAAAGTTAAAGAAATATTAAATAATTGGTACATTTTAAAAAGGGGTAGGTCCTCCTTTGTGTACTGCTTATTAAGGAATCTGTGATTTTAGTCCACGTCAATTTCTTTTACGAAATATAAATTCATTTTATGTTTCATTTATATTTCAATTTAATCATATACTCAGGTCTGTTTTTTAGTGTTTTAGCCTCGGTTATAGCACTTTATATATTTCAAATAAATGTGGTAACTTCTAATCAAAGCATTTTTTAATTAAATAATTTTGAAACATTGCACAGCGTTAAAACCAAGAATAAAGCACAGCTCTTAAAACCCCCAAGAACAGAGCTCGTGGTACCAGCCATAGTATATATGTAATTTCTATAACATTACAAAATATAAAATACCGAAATCCCCTTTCGAGAGGTTTTATGGCTAAAAGAAGCGTATTGGTATATAATTTAATAAAAAGTCTACGGCAAGAGATAATGTGCTGAACATATCAGATTTTTTCATCATGTAATCACGTCAAAAAAGAAGACAACCATCACCGATTACAGTATCACTTGACGGAACCACAGTTCGTTTGGTCGACTGTGACAAACACAATAAAATAAACGAACAACGAATTACTATGATTGTATTGTGACGTGACAATTGACATGCGGTTTAAGGCGATATTCCATGTGTCTTGATAGCGCGACCCGTGGACAGCGGGTGGGTTCTCTTGTGCCCGACAAAGCCTGCTTTACACTGCTACGAAATGCTGTATACGTTCTTGTAGAGGCAGATATCACAAGAACTTTGTAAGTATTCAACTTATATGTTCAATAAAATGAATTCAAACATATTTGCGCTATAATTGGTTACCTAGATATGTGTAGTGTATATATTAGCTGAACTGGCCTTGTAAGATTTTTTAAATTTGAAATCGGCACTAAAGTGGTCAAAAATTGACATTAAAAGCTTATTTTAAAGTTGTTTTAATTTTCTTTTGCTCTATGGATGAGGATGAAAGATTTGATGGAGAGACATGTTAGCTTTCTTCATTATTTATTTGGTTTACATGTTTTTCTATTTCTGTATAAATATATTGCCATTATCTATTTTTTTTTTTTTCGATGAATTATTAGTACCCATAATTTGCAACAGTGATTTATGATTCATAATTATTTCTTCTGGACCAATCATAGAGACAGAAATTCATAATTCACGGTTATTTTAAAGACCTGACGTAGATCACGAAGCAACAGCCATCTCACAATTGACATGTAGTCAGTTGTCATTGTATATTTTTATTTGAAATCGGCACTAAAGTGCTCAAAAATCGTCATTAAAAGCTCAGAAATCATCACTAAAGTAACCATTATACGACGATTTTGAGCAACCCAGTGTTTGAGCAACCCAGTACAAGGATAATTTTGGCAGATATATTGACGTACTAAAGTAAATTTAGACGTAACATGAAACAAAATGTGCAAGAAGAATTATCTAATTAATTCCGATGACGAAATTCAGGACAAAATCCATAACTTTGAGTGTTATTTACGATAACTTCACTGTTCGAGGTTGGAAACACTGACTGTCAGTTTCAATTGACAACTGACAGATGTATAAACTTAACCTATATTTTTTTATAATTTTAGATTTCAAATAAAATGTAATATATACCGCGGCATTGAAGTTCCTTTTTATGACTCACATGGTCCTACGGGCCTCGGCAACTAAATTCCATATTCGTGATAAAAAGTTAAACTTCAGTGCCTTGATACATAAATAACTATTATCCTTCTTTCTTGTAATATTTCCACATGTCTTACCATCTTTTTTTTTTGCATTTTTACCTCCCTCTACATACCTGTAAGAGAGGTATAGGAATCATACAAAAAACCGGTATTGAGTTTTCAGTGGATGCTCACGTTTTAGGGACCCTAGAATATGATTTTAATAGTTTCACGATGATGTCTGTGTGTGCGTTTGTGTCTGTCTGCCAGTGTTAGTAGATTTTTGGAGTAACGATTTTCTACAAAACTACTAAATTGAAAAATTTTGATAAGGTCTTATTACGGTGTGTATATTTGTCTATTTAGGTTTTCTGATACTGCTTTATTTGTCAGTAGTTTACTTAGTGATCCTATAAATTTTGATCCCTTTGCTTAGACTTAATGGGGTAAATAGCTCCGTGATGACATGTCGGTCTGTGGATCGTGAGATCATCAGTTCGAATCCCACAGATGACAGCTGTAAATTTAAATTTACCCCGGTGGTTCCCCCTGCACTAACATCTTTGGGGGCTATGATTTGATGGCTGGTAACCGCACTTCATATGTAAAAATATATCACTTACTGAGATCTGCGTAAGCAGAGTGGCACACCCATATTGGGTAAAAGGCGTGATGATATATTTATTTTTGCAATACCTGTACTGCAAGTTACCCATTAAGAACGAAATTTAAACACAGTAAGTGGAACTTTTATTGCACAATTGGTTTTCATGGTTACTTCATTTACTTACCGTCCACGGTGGATGGTAAGTGAAACTTACCGTTCATGGTGGATGGTAAGTAAATATATATCATTCAAATTTTATTTTTAATCTCAATCTGACAGCTGTTAATTTTGATACCTATTTTTCCTTTTCTTATATTTACGCAGGTATTGCAAAAAATATCTTACTAACCTCGAACTGTAAGTGATTTTTTAGGTCTCGAATGTTTAGGAAATCTCGACCCTACGGGTCTTGACATCCCAAACTACATTCTCGACCTAAAAACTATCACTTACAGTTCACGGTACGTAATATACTGTTATTATTTCTTAGTCTTTCTTTAATTTCTAATTTGGTTGTTATTTTTTCCCTAAATATATAAAGCTTCCGATTTTCCCAAATAGTACGAATTATTAATTCTGTCAAAAGTTTTCCTTCCCTTTATGATGATTTCTCTCAATTTGTTGCTTCTTTGCAGGTATATTACCCAAGTACCAAGCAACAAAATGGCGTCAAAACCCTTGAAATCAGTCCCGATTCCTCCGTTGTAAGGCAGCCTTCTCTTGGGCATCAGGGGTCAAGCCATCGTTTCCACGGCCGCCTGGGACAGTTTACTGCGGACTCAAATCCGCAATAAAGCAAACGGCACGCGGACACGCTTGCACGCACCCCAACCTCACGCACTTGTCTTTCATAGCCGCCTTGGTGTCCAGCGGCCAGGACATCTCGCATCAGCATGACACGGACACGACCGGAGCACCCTTCCATCAAATGGACGAATCCGGATCACATTTGTATACATGGAAAATGGCGGGGGGAGGAGAGAGGGGGAAAGGTTGTAGGCGGGGGCGGTTTATTGGAATGCGAAATATCTGTAGTGAGTAAATGATTTGTGGATTAATGTCCAGTTGCACCACTCTCACTTAAACGTCAAGAGTTCCTTAAAATTCTAAGTAATCCTTAAATATAAAAATTTCGTTGCACCAGCCAAATTTCAGCACTTAAATTGTCTGAAGGAATCCTTGAATTAAGTGTCCGACATTGGCCACTTAACGTCTACCTACTTAACAAAGAAACTGTCGAGTATTTATATTTGTGGTGAGGAAGAATGTTAAATTTTTATGATATTGATTACGACGATGACGATATGGATGATTTTATAATATTCGATTTATAAATAATCGTCCGAGAATAATATATGAACAAGCTGATCATTATTATAATTTGTCAGTTGGACAAATTATGAACAATTTCGTTTAACAAAAAATACTGGAATCGTATTTCTGTAATTGCTAATATACTTGTACTAATCCTAGAAACCCCTGAGCAACTTTCAAACTCTACCTCACCGTAAACAAAGGTTTCCCAGGACCATCGCCATATTTCCTCGTTGTGTTAGGTGAAAATCCTTCAATAGAACCCGTCACATTTTTCTCCATTACCTAATAACTTGTACACTTAATACAAACATAACAATAGCTTCCAGGCCTGCGTCAGGAACATCATTTTATTACATTTCTTCCGTAGAACATTAAATAAATCGGGCGTGGTGCATAGACTTGGATACGCACGTACTTGGGTGTCTGCAAGGCTTAGGGTAGCTGCATAAGGGTAGCAGGGATGGACGGGGAGTACTCTTGGGGGTGAGATATATTTCGTCCTTTCTTAGTTTGCATTGTAAGTGTAACCACATCGTTTAGCCAATAAATAAATCTTAAATTGAATGTGTAACAATTACACACATGAAGATGTATTTTTCTGGATTGAGATATGTATTGCGAAAAATGATTTTACTGAATTCTGTCTCAAACTTGGACACTATATTTTGTATATTAAATTAATTTAAACTCTTTTATCTTCAAATATGAACAAATACTGTAAATACATTTTTCTTGAACAAAATTACACATCTTGTAAAATATTTAATAAATACGTTTCGGTTTGGAACCATGAAGTGTTTATTGAACAGGGCTACCAACATTTATAAAAGGAAGTTTGAAGAAGAAAAGAAAAGGCTTACAGAAATTTTTCAAATGAATGGTTATGAAGAAAAGATGATTTCGAAAGCTTTCCGTCCAAGAAGAATAAAGAACAACCTTGAGTCAGAAGAAATTAATAAACGTTTGCTTGCTTCTCTGCCCTATGTCCAAAATGTTACTGATAATATTGGAAGATTACTGTCAAGAAATTACAATTTAGTTTCCGTTGCTCCACGTCTCAAACTACAACATATGATGAAGAGTACAAAGGATATTATCCCGCTTTTGTCCTCTGGAATCTACAAAATGTGAATGTGGTAAATGAAATATTGGACACTGGACAGACTGGCAGAACGATAAGTAGAAGAATAACAGAACACAAAATGCCGATCTCGGTGGCGTAGTGGCTATGTCACTAGCCTAGCGCGCCAGAGGTCGTGGGTTCGAATCCCACTGAAGAGCATGGTCGTTTGTGATGTTTACATAAATTCATATTCATCCAATCATGAGGCGGCATATGACCATAGTAGTTAGTCCGCCTCTCATCTTCGTAAAAAAAAAAAAACAGAACACGAACGGTTCATCTGAACCAACCAGATAAATCTGCTGTGGCTAGTCATGCCATAAAATTTCTACATAAAATGAAGTTTGAAGAAACGAAGATTATCGCAAGAGCTAAATTGAAAGGGAATCAATAGAAATCTACAAGCAGAAGAAAACCATGAAGGCTACGAGTTAAACAAGACATGGTTTCCCCTATTTTATAAATCATGAATTATTTTTACTTAGTTACCATATCTCTACTTGTTTGTGTTTTTCTTTTGTTTATAACCTGACGAAGATTTACGTGCAGTAAATCGAAACGTATTATTAAATATTTTGCAGAACTTTATCCAAAGCCTTTTTTACGAATTGAAATTAGTAAAAGAAGTTAAAAGCTTGTAAAATACAGCAGAAATGTGGTTGGTTGTTCGTGCGGAATCTCCCGGTGGTAGAGTTGCGCCAGGTCGATCCAGGAGGCACCCGCCGCCTCCAGGGCTGCAGGGGGGCCTTCACGAAGCCAGGAAGCAGCGAGGGGCAGAAGCGACGCCTAACGTTATCGCTGTAAGTTAACTGGTGCTGATTTGTATTCGAGGAACATCGTGGCAGTTTCACAGGCTGCTTGAAGCGACGCGGAGTCGTGTGCGGGGGTGGGGGTGGGGGCGTACATGGGGTAAGGCCCGAACACCTAGTTCCAGCTTTCTTTTTACTGTTGAAGTTTACTGCTGGAAATAATAATGCGGTGGAGGAATTATTGTATGTTGGAACATGGAGATTTTTAACGGGACTCATTGCAAAGTTGCAAGATGTAAAAATATACAAATATCATCACGTCTTTTACCCATTTTGGATGGGGCACTCTGCTTTCGAAGATAACGGTTGTAGTAAATAATCAATAGTTATATCACGAGTGCTAAAAATTTAATCGATTAAATTTGACATGCCTAGCTTATGCATAAAATTTTGCTTAAATAGTGTTTGAGTTCATAATAATTTTAAAAGCAAAATTTTATAAATAAGCTAGACATCAAATTTAATCGATTCAATTCTTTAGCACGAGGGGTATATGTCAAGATTATTTCATGAATTCATAGTATAAACTTTAATTTTTGGCGATGAAATTGTACTAAAACGTTGATTTTGACACATTTTCACATAAATAAATTGGTACACACATAAGCAAAAGGCTATTAGCTATAGCAAATTTATTGATTTTCTTTTTACTTGTTAAATAAATGTCAAAAATTTGTAATAAAAATAGCTTGAAATGAATAATTCAGCATGTTTAAAGATATAGAATACCAGTAAAGGTAAAGAACATGTAAGTATCTTGCTTCTGCAACTAATTATCCGGCTAAATATGCCTTCAAAATGTTCAAAATTTGCATATAAAAGCTAGCATCAATTTAATCGCGATTAAACAGCATGGCGCTGTTTTCTACATTTTTGTGAAATCTGTATACCAAATATTTAAAATTTTCTTCTATTCTTTTCCATAACCATGTTTCTTTTGCTTCCCTATCTCTTCCTATATTCGCATTCCTTTATTTTTGAGCATGAAGTACGGTTACCGTCCGCCAAGTCACTCCCCCAAAGGTGTCAATGAAAATCTCATGATTTTATTTTCTTTACAGAATCTGTCACCAATGTTTCATTGTCAACAGCACATAAGAAGATAATAACAGTTGTAAGAAACCAAGGCACCAAATAAAATTCCTCAGTAACGGCCTACTAACAGCACAAACCATCGCAATATTCTCCCACACTAACCAAAAACAGACAAAACACAATCGCTAAAACGACCTCAGCGCAATATCCCAAATATCACATGATCATTTCCGCAGCAAAGTGCCCGAACAAAAAGACACAATCACACGATAAAACACAAGTAATTACATTACATCCCTGTGTGTAATACCCTCACTCCACACAAGAGATGTCACCACTATCGGCGGATTAACAACACTATTAGCGTAATCTGCATTACCGGCACGCGTAAGCCACGTGCGAGACACGTGGAGGGTGCTACTCTGGACAGGGGCTGCGTTCGTCATGGAAGGGGTGAGTCTCCGAAGATGATTGATGGTTTGTCTCTATTGATATGGTGATTGTGTTAAGTGAATAATGTTATAGAATAATTGCTTAGAATATATTATTTAGCAATTGATTGCTGGTGTTGAAAGTTTTGATTTAAGAGAGAAATGTAGGAAATAGGAATTTTATTAGAAAAGTTTGACGGATTTATGAACTACTTTCTAACGTATATAATATTCTTGTCAATTAATATTTTACCTTGTCTGTTCAGTATTTATATCTTTTAATAAATTTAATTAAATACAGTGTTTCAATTTACAGGTTCACCATTGGAATCTTGAAAACTGTAAGAACTACCAGTTTAATAATGAATTCGTTTTCCTAAAAAAAATTCATTTGATATGAGCAATAAACCTATTTTTGTAGATTTTTTACTTTTTTATTGAAAGTATAAGGAAGTATTGGAATCATGAAAAAAAATCACTGACGAAATTTTTGCGGAAATTCATATTTTGAAGTCCACTGAATCCGTTAAGACTAATTTCTCAATGATGTCTGTGTGCAAGCACGGATGGATGGATGAATGAATGTCGGTGTAATATCTCATGAACGAGACAAGATATGTAAACGAAACTTGGTATTTATAAGTTTTATGAAAATATGAAGAGCTGAGTTGATTTTGAATGAAATTGAAAAACCGGAAGTGGAAATTTACTGGACACATAAAACAATAAATTCCATTTTTTTCAAAAAATAGAAACAGCTGTAGAAAAAGTTTCAAATAAAAGAAGATAACATTTACCTATATGTCAAATAATTGTGATATGTCATAAATATGTTTCGTTTGAAATATTTTAAAAGCAATATTTGTATTATTAATTAGAAAGGTTGAAAGATTAAATATTAATTAGTATCAACTTTAAAATATAATCATAGTTACAATGAGTATAAAAAATTAAACATGTGTAACATATATAAATATTGTTATTGTAAATATCTAAATTGCTGTCACTATACGTGCGATACTTTTTACTATTATAACAATCCATTTTTTTACCTCCCACCTACCTCTAGGTAAGGGAGGTAATGTTTTTGGTCAAAAAATTGGGTAGTGAATTTTCAATGAATAAGTACGTTTTAGAGTACCTACAATACGATTTTACTATTTTCGCGATGATGTCTGTATGTATGAATATATGTATGTATGTATGTATGTATATATGTGTCTATGAGTATAGTCTCTGGTAATTTTTTCGTCTCGCATAACTCAAATACTATAATACAAACAAAAAACAATTTGTGAATTTTTGCTTCTTATATTTAAATGAAGAGCTGATTAGATTTTGGATAAAATTGGTCAACCGGAAGGAGCAGTTTACTTGAAGCCTTTAACAGTTTTTCGTGAAAAACAGGGTTAAATTTCCTTTTTCAATAATTTATGTTATTTTGAACGTTGTAGAATATTTAATTTTACATGTGTTTTTATTACACTAATTTTATTAATTTTAGAGATAATAAAATATAAAGAAATTAGATTTTATAAATCTTGCAGTCCTTGTACACCATGGCAACAATTAAAAATTTTCATTTTTTTATTAAATGTGACACAAGTTATTTTGATTGTGAAGCTGTTTTCTTAGTGAAATATATGTCAAAAAAATAAATAAAAATACGAAATAAAATTAAATTTCTCAAATATAAATAGAAAATAAACAAATATGACGGTATGTTTCTGTATCATCAAATACTATTTTGTACCGTTTAAGAGTAGTATTGGGCGGGAGGTTATGTGCTGGCCACATCAGATTTTTTTTTTGTGTAAACAACTCTTGCATTAATAACAGTTTGTAGCCTTCGTTTCATGCTTCCAATATAATTTTGAATCGCATTTTGAAGTATATTTTCCCATTCTTGTAGCACCCATATTTTCAGAATGTCCCATACATACTGTCAATTACATTTAAAGAAAACTTCATTTCTATTTAAAAATAAATCGAGAAATTTAAGTGGAGCAATATTTTTTCCAGCAATGTAAAACGTAAAGAAATTGACAATCCACTAAAAGAATACTGCACCCCTAATTCGCAGCACTTTTTCCTTTTTATTACACGTGTTTCGCTAAAACCACCCTTAACCAATCCCCGCATTTTTCTCCCCTTGTGGTACGTTCCACGTTACAAGAAAGTTGGAAGCGGATACGTTAACAAGAACACATCGCTGGAGTCGACTCACGATAAAATAAACCCCTAGAATTCCCTTATAAAACACATAACTTATAATTCTAGAACACTAAAAGTGACACGCGGTATATTGTTTGCGAAACGATGGCGCTTGTGGCTTCAGGGCTGCGGTGGGGGAGAGGGGAAGTGTCTAGTGTGCGTGTTGTGGTAGCACTGATACTACTGGGGGAGAGGTTTCCTTTTTGACGATTTCATGTGAGGGATTTTGAAAGATGTGGAGCATATTTTGTTTTGTGAGCGAATAGTTTATAGGATTTTGATGGTGGTTGTATTTTGCTGAAATTTATGTTGCGGTGGATTGTCGGTAGTTGTGGTACAGTGGATAATAAGCTCCTCTTGTTTGCTCAGTAAAATGAAAAATGTACAAGAATTGAATATCTTGTGTAATATCATGTATATGATATGCACAAAGTTCAAATTTAGCAACATATTTGTGAAAGGGTATTTATCTAAATATACTAAAAATAAGACTTTAACTAAAGATATACAAATGAGAATATAGATTTAAGAATAATGGAAGGACTAATATAGATATCAAAAAACGAATACTGGATAAGAATGAATTATGAAATAGAATAAGAGATGAAAGGAGAAGATATTATGAAGAAGATCAAGTCACAAAGAGGTAGTTGACTTGAACAAATAAGGAGTGCAAAAGAAAAGGATGTAATGAAATCAGTAGTTGAATGGAAACCAGGAGGAAGAAGAAGACATGTCGGACCCAAATCAACATGGCTAAAGGAAGCAGAAAAAGATTTTAAAGCAGCAGGAGTTAATATCTGTCAAAAAGAAAAACAAAAGATAGGAAGATATGGAGAAACCTAACTATAAGGATTTAAAGGAAGAGAAACGGAGATTGATCCACTCCAACATAAGGATCTAGAGAGCTTTTTAAGAAGCGGTGTTACCCTACAGACATATTATACGAGTATAATCAATTATTACCAATTATCATTATCATTTAGAATTAGCAATCGGTTGAAGAATCTTGAAAAAGCTGATTTAAAATATGAATCAAATTTGGAATTACTTGAAGAAAAGAGCAGTAGATTATGTGGAAGAAAGAGCATCTCTTGGAAATTAAAGACTGTAACAGAAATAAATGTTTTCAAAAATCGAAAACAGTCTATGAAACATTTATATTAAAAATATAAAGACAATAAAAATTGTCAACTGATTCATAAAATACAGTCTCAGAATAATAACGAAGTTATTAATTCACAGAGACCGGAGTTACCAATTGCTTGGCTTGGCTGGGAGTATTTATTTACATCTCAGATCCATTTACCAATCTGTTGTGATCTTAGATCTCGCTGAGCTAGTCAATTTGTGTCATTGCTTCACGGCAGTTGACGGGTTACATTACACTGATGAGCTCCAATAAGAGCGAAACGCGTCTGTAGTTACCAATTAATTGGCTTGGCTGGTCTCTGTGAATTAATAACTTTGTTATTATTCCGAGGCTGTATTTTATGAAACAGTTGACAAATTTTATTGTCTTTGTATTTTTAATTAAAGACTGTATTACAGAATAACGTGAAGAGAAAGAAAATTCGAAGTTTACTTACCAAAAGACCAAAGAACAGGAAAAGAATGAGAGGGAAAAATAAAAACCTTTAACTTTTGTATGTTAACTCTTTTAATGTAAATACTATAGTAATGATAGGTAAAATTTTTGTAGAATCTAGGCTGAAAGGCTTGAATAAATAAAGTAATTTGGAATAACAATTTAGTGGAAATAACATCTATTGATATAATCAGCCATAATATTAATAATTTAGTTCCTTTTTTTTCACTCAGTTGGATTTCGATACTTAGCCGATTAGCTATCATCACTGTGGCATAATTATATACTGTTAAATGTAGTAGTATTTGTTTTATAAACTCTATAATTTATGTGTACAACATATTGGAAAAAAATTAATGTTATGCCATTGTCTATTTTGATAAATGTATGGTTGGAATCTATGCAATTTGACGTATAAACACCGAAATAAAGAGACAGGTTGAGGCAACAGCCATGGGAGGTAGCGTTTAAGCCGGTTAAGTCGATAACGCTAGTTAAGCAGCACTGCCCGTGGTCAGTAATTGGATGGGTGACCGCTATGCGAAAACCCATATTACTAAACATTGCGTGCCGTTGTCAAACAACCGAAAACGAGGTACCAATACAATATAATAATATAACCTCAGCAGTTGAGACTGCTTAAAAAAGATATAGGTGATATCTCAATCCCATTAGTTTTTAAATGGAAAGTTTGTAGTTCGCAAGCTTTTCAATAACAATTTCCAACTAACACCTTAATTTTGTAGATGCATCGTAAAACGCATCTTCATGCATAAACTTTCAATCAACTTTTTAGCTTGACTACAAATCATTCTTCAAGACCAACAAACTGCAATTACACTCCAATTACAATCGTCATCTCTATATCCATTTCCATCATAACTTCCACGTTTCCCACAATTTCGGCGACATCACAAGCACACCCTGTCGGCGTCATGTAACCGCTAATCACTTAATGTATGGTAATACCGGATGATTTATACCTCTGTAGCTTGGGACGAGAGCCAGCATACGCGCTACGCGTCACGCACGCGTCGATGCTATCTACGCGCTGCGCATCGCACGCAGGACGCACCATGCAAGGATTAGCTGGATGGTGAGCGCGGTGGTGACCGTGGAGGTGATCCGTGAGAACTGGGAAGTGTAGAAGCGCAAAGAAAAACTGTGATCCTTGGAGCGCTAGGCTTCATACACAGTTGTGTCTGTACTATGAGACTTTCTGTTCGAATCCTATAGCCGACAATTGCTTTTTAACTTGCTTCTCCACTTATTTATTTGGGAGTTGATAGACGATACTATACTCCAATGGGGTCTTTCACCAATTTTTTTTTATTTTTATTTTATGAAACTTTATCTATATTGAAGACTATCTACACTTTTAAAAAGTCTTAACTGTTATTCATTAAGCCACAATGATTTTTTTTTAAATATCGTGACGCCATAGTAGAGGTGTTGCTGGATCTAAAACAGTAGAGATTTAAATAATTTTTGTTACATAAATGTTCTATTTTATTGTAATAATAATAATAAAATAAGTAAACAAAAATATGACTACAATTATTTACAATCTGTACTATTTTAGATCCAGCAACACCTCTACTATGGCGTCACGATATTTAAAAAAAAATCATTGTGGCTTAATGAATAACAGTTAAGACTTTTTAAAAGTGTAGATAGTCTTCAATATAGATAAAGTTTTATAAAATAAATTAAAAAAAATGGTGAAAGACCCCATTGTGTCTGTACTATGAGACTTTCTGTTCGAATCCTCAAGCCGACAATTGCATTTTAACTTGCTTCTCCATTTATTTCTTTTGGGAGTTGATAGACGATACTATAATCCAATTGAGATTGATAGAATAATAAATTAAAATTTGCAAGAGTAGCATTGGATTTTTGTCAGCTACGCAGAATATATATCCACCAGAAAAATAAGACAGAACTTTACTATTAGACATCCAAAATTAAAATACGCTAACTAGTGATAGAAAGCTAAACTAACCCATAAGGTACATAAATTTCATTGTATTTTGAAGTAAATAGTTAATTTTTTAATATTAATAACAATAGTAATAATTTTAAGAGTAATACAATGTAAGTATTATATTTGATTAAGCCGTATTTTTTAAATAAGATGTAAAAATGAAAGGTACATTGTATTTGTGATTATAGATTAAAATTGAATTTTCTTCAAAAAAACATAGGAAAACAGGAAAATTTGCAGTGTGTATGGCAACAATTCTACTGCCAATAAATGGAAACTACCATCACTAAAGTACGCTTTCGACATCATAAGATATCATACAAAATGAATTTGACATGTACTTTTTGTGCATTGTGATCAACGCCATCTCTTGATAATTTGGAAGCCCAATAGGATGCTTATAGAATGCCGCTCGTTTTAAATCTAGAATGAAACTTACTTCTCAAACAATAGAAACATTGCTATAAACGTTCCGATAATTCCTTTTAGACCGTAACATAGACGTAGATAGGATTTTTCATAGTGATCTATTTATGTATTTTTCTACGACCGAGTAGAAAATATACATTTCCAACTGTCAGTTGAAAGCAGAAAATTGACGTTTGCCGCTTAGCAAGCGGCAATAAGATTTTTGCCGCTCGGGAAATTTCGACGAAAACATTCCTATTTCTAAAGCGTTTATTAATAAATTATATTTATAATAAAAAAATATAGTATTTCAAACATTCCTTTACATAATATTAATATAAGCAATGATGGAATAAGAATGAAATTGAATTTAAAAATAACAAATTTAGTGCATTTGGTTACCAATGTTGGCAATAAAATCTGCCCGATATGACAGCTGTAAAATACATAACCTACAAATGTAATGTTAGTTATCTCAATATAAATAAGAAATATAATAATTTTACAAATGAATATGGTAAATATTATAAATATTTTAATTGTTTTCTAATATATTAAACAAATTAATTTGTGTGTTTATATTTATAGTGCAACTTTGACAATTATCAAAATAACTCCTTGAAGAACTTCATTTCTTTGCATGGACTGTTTTTAGTTTTATACTTTTCGTACAATAGTTATTTGTGTATTAAGGGTGCAAAATGCTGCATTATAGCACGAGCATAAAGTTTGAAGCTCGAAGCGCAGCTGAGAGCTTCAATTATGCGAGAGCAGCAATGCCATTTTGCACCCGTAATACACACAATATTTTTCCTACAACTTTCTTAATATTCAAATAAAAGAAATAAATTAAATAAATATGTAAAATTATAATATTTTTCATACTAATTTATTGATACATTTTGATGTTACTAAGCAACAAAAACACTCAACACGTACCTGTCAACATCAACATAGAAAACCAAATTCTGGGCTTCAACCAATAAATTATCGGGCATTAATAAATATTAACCATTACTCGTACAAAAACTGCAGCATTACCTTAAATATTAATAAATAATTATACTTAACGTTACCTTAAATAAGTTTTTTTATTACCAATTGTATAATTTTTCTTAGGTTAGATTAGGTTAAGTTAATGTCATAAATTATTAATTTAATTCAATCTTTTATTTATCGAATTTGTCAATCATCCTTTAATTTCTATTACGTCGTTTCTGTTCTTAATTAGTTGCAAGTTTGAGTTCAATAAATAAAAAAAAATAAAAAATTAACAAGTAACTGATTCATTTAGCACGTAGGGCGCGTTCAGTCAGTTGCAAAGATGCAAGAGCTGTGCGTTTGCGCATGCTTAATTTACAAAAAAATTATTGGATACATTTCAAATATACGTATTTTTATTCAATCTTCTTACAATGCGGAAAAGACTTTGTAGCCCATGTGCGCAAAATACTTTTTTCACGTTGCCTGGGAAACACAAGTGTTGTTTATATATAACCAAGAAATAGCATATTTTGCGTATTGAAAACAATGAAAAAATGTCAAGTTTTTTTGACAGTTGTAGGAAATAGTTATTTGTGTATTAAGGGTGCAAAATGCTGCATTGTAGCACGAGCATAAAGTTTGAAGCTCGAAGCGCAGCTGAGAGCTTCAATTATGCGAGAGCAGCAATGCCATTTTGCACCCGTAATACACACAATATTTTTCCTACAACTTTCTTAATATTCAAATAAAAGAAATAAATTAAATAAATATGTAAAATTATAATATTTTTCATACTAATTTATTGATACATTTTGATGTTACTAAGCAACAAAAACACTCAACACGTACCTGTCAACATCAACATAGAAAACCAAATTCTGGGCTTCAACCAATAAATTATCGGGCATTAATAAATATTAACCATTACTCGTACAAAAACTGCAGCATTACCTTAAATATTAATAAATAATTATACTTAACGTTACCTTAAATAAGTTTTTTTATTACCAATTGTATAATTTTTCTTAGGTTAGATTAGGTTAAGTTAATGTCATAAATTATTAATTTAATTCAATCTTTTATTTATCGAATTTGTCAATCATCCTTTAATTTCTATTACGTCGTTTCTGTTCTTAATTAGTTGCAAGTTTGAGTTCAATAAATAAAAAAAAATAAAAAATTTACAAGTAACTGATTCATTTAGCACGTAGGGAGCGTTCAGTCAGTTGCAAAGATTTAAGAGCTGTGCGTTTGCGCATGTTTAATTTACAAAAAAATTATTGGATACATTTCAAATATACGTATTTTTATTAAATCTTCTTACAGTGCGGAAAAGAGTTTGTAGCCCATGTGCGCAAAATACTTTTTTTCACGTTGCCTGGGAAACACAAGTGTTGTTTATATATAACCAAGAAATAGCATATTTTGCGTATTGAAAACAATGAAAAAATGTCAAGTTTTTTTGACAGTTGTAGGAAATAGTTATTTGTGTATTAAGGGTGCAAAATGCTGCATTGTAGCACGAGCATAAAGCTTGAAGCTCGAAGCGCAGCTGAGAGCTTCAATTATGCGAGAGCAGCAATGCCATTTTGCACCCGTAATACACACAATATTTTTCCTACAACTTTCTTAATATTCAAATAAAAGAAATAAATTACATAAATATGTAAAATTATTATATTTTTCATACTAATTTATTGATACATTTTGATGTTACTAAGCAACAAAAACACTCAACACGTACCTGTCAACATCAACATAGAAAACCAAATTCTGGGCTTCAACCAATAAATTATCGGGCATTAATAAATATTAACCATTACTCGTATAAAAACTGCAGCATTACCTTAAATATTAATAAATAATTATACTTAACGTTACCTTAAATAAGTTTTTTTATTACCAATTGTATAATTTTTCTTAGGTTAGATTAGGTTAGGTTAGGTTACTGTCATAAATTATTAATTTAATTCAATCTTTTATTTATCGAATTTGTCAATCATCCTTTAAATTCTATTATGTCGTTTCTGTTCTTAATTATTTGCAAGTTTGTGAAATAAATTCAAAAATTAACAAGTAACTGATTCATTTAGCACGTAAGGGGCGTCAGTTGCAAAGATGCAAGAGCTGTGCGTTTGCGCATGCTTAATTTACAAAAAAATTATTGGATACATTTCAAATATACGTATTTTTATTCAATCTTCTTACAATGCGGAAAAGACTTTGTAGCCCATGTGCGCAAAATACTTTTTTTCACGTTGCCTGGGAAACACAAGTGTTGTTTATATATAACCAAGAAATAGCATATTTTGCGTATTGAAAACAATGAAAAAATGTCAAGTTTTTTGACAGTTGTAGGAAAAAAATATTGTACAAACCTCTTGCGTAAACTCGGTTCCCGGATTCGTTCTATGGCGGCGCGAACTTGGGAAAACTAAATGAGATATTAAAAATATCTCCATTGGCGCGTAAAGCAAAATGTCCGGTTATTTTCTAAACAGGCCTCCTATACTCCACTTAACGAGATATGCGAAAGGCGTGAAGATATATTTATTTAATTTTGTTTGTGGAAGATGGTTGACCTCGCCAATGTAGGAAGAGGATCTAATAGTTGTGGATAATTAAATCCGGCATGTAAATCAGTCATAGTATTAGTATTTACATATTTAATTAGCGATAAAATTAGTTATAAATTAAATGTTTTTATACAGACAAGTCATATGTCATGGTATTTGCATTAATTGTTTTACTGTCATTTGAGTGTTTTAAATCTCATTTTATTGGTATTCAATTCTTTACAACTTTAATTTGAATATTTTGTGAAAAAAATCACATGTGAAGATAAAAATAATACCAGGCTGCAATTACTGACACACTGACTGCATTGTACATATTTTTACCTCCCGCCACATTCTGGTAACGATTTCTCAAAAACTATTACATAGGTACACTGAAAATTTTGATATTTTGTGTACATCAATTGGGAAGAAGGTCTGATTAGTTTTTGGTGATAATCCATTAATCGGAAGTGGTAGTTTACTTGAAGTCCCATCAAGTTATTTTGAAATATCTCAATAAATTATGGAATATTTTCGACGAATCAGAACCGCTTATTAGCGCAACATCTGAAGTATCTTGATTCAGTTACGTCAGTTTGTTTTAATTTGATTTATTTGAGTTTGACGTTTTCAACAGTTTTATATTTGTATTTTTGTATAATTTCCAAAACCTTTTTATAGAAAGTATTGTCTACAACATGTAACGGAATGGCCTATCCAACGCTCGCAAACCATAGCCCTCGCTTTTGGCTCGGGCTACAAACTTTTTGCTCGAGTGGAATATGTGCCATTCCATTACTTGTTGTAGAATATACTATTATAGCGTAGGCAGTAAAAGCGACACTTTACTGACGGTTAGCAGTCCGTAAAATATCACCTTTAATATCAATCGGTAAAAATTATATTTTGACATTTTCGTTTTAATCCTGTGCTTTTTGAAAAAAAAACAACGATTGAATAATGTAATTTTTTGACGTGTCGTCATAGAAATAATTATTTATCTTACAAGTAGACAAAGTAAGGAATTACCCACGAGAGAGATTTAAGCGCACGAAGCAGAAGGCTGAGTGTGATAATTTTTTCGAGTGGGTAATTCCACTTTGCCCACGTGTGTATAACGTTTTATTCAACATCTCTTAATAAATACAAAATTTATTGAAGATATATTATTTGACAGTGACATATGCTTCAAATTCTCTAAATTAAAATGTCAATCGAAGTAGTTACTAAGGTTTTGTATGTTATTATTATTGTTTTAAATAGGAAATTACTCACTAGTGACTTTTCTCAAAATTATTTCCCCTAGTAGATAATCTGTTACTTTCCTTGTTTAAAGTCGCCATATTTATAGAGCATTTATTGAGAGGTGTTGGATAAACTAATTTTATTTAAGGGATAAGGGTTTCTTGATAGTGGTGGTCTCTGTTCCTGCATTGTAAGAAATCAATGGCGAGAGGTATTGTGCTCCCCACAACAGATTTATAATCTATTTCATACCGTTTAATAAATCAAATATTTGTTGCTAGAGCAAGTAAAATGATTTCTCTTGAAAGTACCTTGCACCGTACATTTCAGTTTGAATCATCCGTGTAAGAAACATCTTAATCTAAATGCATTCGGGCCCGATCGTCGAATTCTAATTAAAGACTTAAATAATTCTTTGATACGCTGCGCAATAATTTCTCGTTTATGAAATGTTTATGGGTTGCTAATGATAGCCGTGAAGTGTAAGGAGGAAATTGGATGTAGTCGTGGCGAGGGTGAGAGGGACATAATGAATGTTGTCTCACTCTGGGAGTACACCTACAGTCGATACAAGATACGTAGCAACGGAGCAAAACAAGCGAGAAACAAATAAGACGAAAGTGAGAAATAATCACGTGTTTATTTTAAATACGACGTACAATCTTCATCAAAGCATCAAACGTAACTTGTGTTCGTGAATGATTTATCAATAACATTTGGAAGACTAGGGTTAGCGATTAATGGAGCGTATCCATATTATTATAATAATATTATGAGATTTTGACAGAGTAGAGGGAGAGATCTTGATTTGTACCCAAAAGACTTTAAGTTAAAATCTTTCTTACACACATTATTTAAAATATTTGATATATTTTGGACCGATCAAAAGTTGTTTAGATGAGAGGTTATATACTGGGAATATCAGATTTTTACCTTCCGCCTACCTTTAGGTAAAGGAGGTAATGTTTTTGGTCAGATATTGTGTAGTGAGTTTTCAATGAATAAGCACGTTTTAGAGTTCCTACAATACGATTTTACTATTTTCGCGATGTATGTATGGATGTATGTATGTATGTATGTATGTATGTATGTATGTATGTATGTATGTATGTATGTATGTATGTATTTATGTATGTATGTATGTATGTATGTATGTATGTATGGATGTATGTATGGATGGATGTATGTATGTATGTATGTATGTATGTATGTGTGTGTGTGTGTGTGTGTGTGTGTGTGTGTGTGTATATGTGTGTGTGTGTGTGTGTGTGTGTGTGTATGTATGTATGTATGTATGTGTGTGTGTGTGTGTGTGTGTGTGTGTATGTGTGTGTGTGTGTGTATGTATGTATGTATGTATGTATGTATGTATGTATGTATGTATGTATGTGTGTGTGTGTGTGTAGTGTGTGTGTGTGTCTGTCTGTGTGTGTGTGTGTGTGTGTGTGTATGTGTGTGTGTATGTGTGTGTGTGTGTGTGTGTGTGTGTGTGTGTGTGTGTGTGAGTGTAAAATACAATTTTGTGAATTTTTGCTTCTTATAATTAAATGAAGAGCTGATTAGATTTTGGATAAAATTGGACAACCGGAAGTAGCAGTTTACTTGAAGCCCTTAACAGTTTTTCGTGAAAAACACGGTTAAAATTAGTTTTTCAACAATTTATGTTATTTTGAAAGTTGAAGAATATTTAATTTTACATGTGTTTTACTAACACTAATTTTATTCATTTAATTTCATAAGATTTAGAGATAATAAAATATAAAGAAATTAGATTTCACTAATCTTGCATTCCTAGTACACCATGGAAATATTTAAAAATTTTAAATTTTTTGCGAAATGTGACACATGTGATTATGAAGCTGTTTTCTTAGTGAAATATATGTCAAAAAATTAAATAAATATACGAAATAAAATTAAATTTCTCAAATATAAATAAAAAATAAACAAATAAGAAGGTATGTTTCTGTATCATCAAATACTATTTTGTACCGTTTAAGAGTAGTATTGGGCGGGAGGTTATGTGCTGGCTACATCAGATTTTTTATCGGTTTTTATTCAATAATTAGTTACTTTATATTTCATTTATAAACGTCAGACAACCAAGAAGACATAAATATATTGCGTTGTTTTGATAAAAATATCTGATATTATTTTCACAAGCCTCAAATTTATTTGAAAAGCTAAATCGTACGGCAATACTTTGCCAGTGTCCGGAAAATATATTCCCGTACTGTTATTTATCGTAACCCAGCAACGACACTAAAATACTGGATTAATGCACTTTGCGGTTCGAAAACACACCGGAAAGGAGTTAGTTTTCGTCCGATCGAAAAGAAACTAATATACTTTTGTCAAATTTTCAAAATGATATCATTAGATTTTGAGTACAAAACAGGCATCATTGTCTATTACAAAAACTGTAATGAAATCATCCTTATTCTAATTCCCTTAATCGAATGATTCAAAAACCGAGCAAATTAAAAATAATTCCATTAGTAGAACTATCACGTCAAAAAACGGTAATAAAAAACATAAGTTTTTTCGAAGCTCGGCAGGATCGTTCTACCACCCCCGACAAAAAATCCAATTTCACAGTGCGACAGACGACGTCTCCATAGCAACCACGCGTTGTCACAGTTTGTTATTATTTATACGTTATAAATTGAATGGAAGTCCCATGGGCGCGGGCGCGGGAAGGAGAGAAGGGTCACCACCCGGAAAAATTATATATCCGCATCAAAAATAAATTGCGTTGCGAAATCTGCGCTGACGGCCAGCTTCGGAAAAGGTCGGCACGGCTCGTGAGAGATCGGACTGAAGCACGCGAGCTGAAATACAATTAATGAAAATTCGTGCCTGGATTAGGTGGCCATGGAACCGTGGAAATATTACAATGATAAAGAGAATTGGGCCAGATTTACGGCCTGAAAGTTTATCACATTCTTTGCTTTGGGAATTATCGTCGGCTTGTGTTATATAGGTAAGTAACAGGACCCCACCTAACTTTCAATGGTTCAATTTGAAGAAACATATTATAGTGTAACGTTCGTGGGTTTTAAATACAAGAATAGTATATTCTATAACAAGTAATGGAATGGCACATATTCCACGCGAGCAAAAAGTTTGTAGTCCGAGCCGAAGGCGAGAACTACGGTTTGCGAGTGTGGGATATGCCATTCCGTTACATGTTGTAGACTATACTTTCTATATCAAGATTTTGGAAATTATACAGAAAATACAAATATAAAACTGTTGAAAACGTCAAAAAATTAAATTAAAACAAACAGACGTAACCCTAGTAACTAAATCAAGATACTTCATATATCGCGTCTCTGATTCGTCGAAAATATTCCATACGCGGCGTATGGAATATTAGTGATTCCATAACAATTTTTAGTTGTAGAATGCGTAGTTTCCAAAACAGTGTTATAGAAATATTATTAATAGCAAATAATTATAATAAAGAGTAAAAGTTAATTAACACTGTATATAAAGACTAAAATAACGAATACAAAAACTTATACACTAACACTTAGCACTACTATAAACAAACACTATTATTTATATAAACTAGCTGAGCAATATTTATTTATGACAATATATTTATGTTTACAAGTTTCTTCGAAGTTAACTGAGTCAACTAACTGACTGACTCTGAGTCAACTAACTGACTGACTCTAAGTCAACTAACTGACTGACTGCTCCCGGTGATTCGCTCTTTTATATTTCACTTTCTTTGGTTCCAGAAGCTTCAGGAATATTCTCTATTGTAACGCGAACGGACTAGTTCAAACAAGTCATCGCTGCGTCTATTCAAACCGCGGCGGAGCCGACAAGATTCTACTTGTCGGCTCCGTGTCCGTTAAAATAGAATAATTAAATTAACCATTATACTGTTTAATAATAATAACTGACTGAATGGTAGCAGTTAATAAATTTTTATTAAAAATCGGCCTCTACTGGTTTCGGAAACATATTTGGCTTTTCTCAGGAGGTGATTGTATTTTTGTACAATTTTTTAAATTACACATAAAAAATTACAGAAGTAATGAGAACAACACACATTCGAACGTCTAACATTAAAATAAATAAATATTTTTATTCTAATTATTAATATTTTTTACATAATTCATCTAATTAAAATTTTAATTTAAACTATGACTATAATAATTTTTTTTCACGACCGGAGAGTAACTCGGTTTCTGTGATACCAAATTCATTACAGAAACAGTCAATTTCACATCTACGGGAGATTTGGGCACTTTTTCTCCCGTCATGGGGGAAATATTGTGAAAAATAAACAAAATTAAATTAAACCAATAGTATTTATCATAAATTATATTACAATGCAAATAATTTTTAAATACATACAACCATCATAAATATTGGGGTGGTGAAAAAAATATTATATACACAGCAGGAGAGAACTGTATTTTTTCCTTGTCGTATTGTATCCCTCGTCTACAGTTCGTGCTTCAATTTACTTGTACTCTTCTCTCCCTTAATGTATAATATACTATTAAACGGAACAAAATAAAAAAACGTTAAAATGTTTCAAATAAAAATTGAAGCCAATATTTGCTCTACATCTTTTTGAATATAATAAAATTAATTCTAAATCAATTATTTACTAAGATATGTCCAATAAACTTGATAGGCCTTCAAGTAAACTACCATTTCCGGTTGAAGAATTACTACCACAATCAAAACAGTAACTTTAACATCTTAATTCTAAATATGAAATTTTAAATTTTCATTGCAAACTCACTACTGAAAATTTAGTCCCATCACAATACCTTACATATTATTTTGTTTTAATTAATATTTTTACCTTATCCTACATCTTTCAGTTTTCTTCTGGGCCATTTTCTTATCAAAACAAAAATTCCAATTAACATAAATTAATTAAATAACTTCGCAAAATTCATTACTATAAATTACATTTATCTTATCATAAAATTTAATAAATTATAATAATTTTTTACGCAATTTTAATTAATGTCATCATACCGACAAATATTCATAAATTATAGCTACCCTTCATTAACCGCTCATTTTTCTAAAATCATAAAAAACACAATTTGCTGTAAGGGCGCCTCCTCGGGGCAAACTCCCGCTCCGGGTTCAGCAGAGCGATTTCGGCGGTTTTCTAAATAAGATTTCTATCAACCAGGTACTTTACGTAAGTAAAAACTCGGATCTAGTTAAAATCTGAGCAGCAGCGTGAAATGCGGTGGGAGGGCGAGGGGCGCGAAGCAGCACGGGCGAAGCAAGAAGCAGAAGAAGCAATTTGCGTAAATTTCGAGTTTCAATCAGGGTTGGCGTGCGCGCGCACAAGACGAGTTACGATAGCAGAGTTTCACTTGTCTCCCGTTAATTGTATTAGTTGCTCGCTTCTCCACCGCACTGTGGAGCGCTGTCTACAGCGGAACAAGTGAGTACTGCATGTGTACACTATCACACAAAATACTGCCAAATCGAAAATTTAATAAATATATCATTATACCATCACGCCTTTTTAGCTATTATGGGTGTGGCACTCTGCTTACGCAGGTCTCGGGAAGTGATATATTTTGTGTTTTGTGCGGTTACTAGCCGTCAAGTTATATCACCCCCCCTGCCCAAGACGTTTATAGAGGGGTAAATTTAAAATGGCTCCTGCCAAATCAAATAGCAACAAATATATCATCAAGACACGTACAATCATAGTGAAGTACTCCGTTAAAGTGCGGTTACCAGCTGTCAAAACGAGACCCGTAGGGTCACAAAGCCTTAAAATAATAATAATAATATATAAATTATTATCTGTGACTACTGAAATATAGTAGAGTTCGCACACGTTAACTTCAAGCCAACAAGCCTATCAGTTTGTTAGGCTAGGTGGCTTGAAGTTAACGTGTACGCACTCTAACACTGGAGCGCGCACTTGTAGGTTTTTATGAAAGGGAAAACGAGTCCTAGACAGATAAATTTCATGGACCACTCTTCTTTGTCTAACACTTATTTGTAGAGCGGTTGCTATGTAGAAACAAAGTAAAACAAAGACAGATAGCCCAACAACTAGCTGTTTCTCTCGGCTCACATTTTCAACTCAGCATTCCAGTATTTTTATATTTCCATGCCTGTGGTAGCTTATAGCATAACTATATATTATATAACTGGATCATAAACTCTTTAATTCGATAAAGCTTAAAGTATATTAATACTCATGCTACATACGTAATTTTTAAATATTTTTTTTGACATTTTGCTTGTTTTTCAAGCTTATATTTCATATACGTCGTTGATTTTCAAATATTTTTGATCTGTCAAAATATATATGTATATTTTTCTGTATTTGTTAAGTCCATTATTTAGTATTTCAATTTATTATTTTATGATGTAATTTTATAATTAAAGTCAAATAAATATCAGTTTTCTTTTTGTGTCAGCTGATTTATATTTATTGTATTGCAGTATATTGAGGAAAGAAAAAATAATTCCGAAAGCTTGATCATTTAAATGAAAAGCGTTTTAGTTTTTGCCTAAAAAAATTATTCAAGTCATTAAGTTTATATTCAATATTAATACTTATGCAATTTTCTGCTTTCCTTATACTTTTAGTCAGTTGAAGAGGTTTGAATTAGTGAACAAATTTCATTTTACTTATTTAATAAATGCTAAAAGGACGTTCGAAAACATCAAACTTTAGTTTTTAAAAGTCAGTTACCAGCCTATATATGTACCAGGAGATTTTTTTTATCAGTACGAATAGGGTACGAATCATTTTCATCGAGACAGTTAAAGTGATTGACAGCAATGTATTAAAGCTTTTTTTTCTTTGAGTAAACATAGGAATAATTTACATAGATTATTAATAATAGTCAATTACAATGAAACAAACATTCCTAATATTAAACAAATAACAAATTTATTTTAATTACTTTAGTATAAAAGCACATTAAATTGCTAGTAAATATTATTTGTAATTATTGCAAATTATCCTTGTTTCATTATGTACTGTTCCAATACGTTGAAAACGCTTTTAGAACTCATAGTAATAAAATAGAATGATTTTTGCAGATCTTAAACCAAATAGCTTCGTGGTAACGCGTCGGAGTGTGGATCGTGAGATCCTCAGTTCGAATCCTACAGGTGACAGTTGCCAATTTAAAATTTACCCCTCCACTAACATTTTTGGGGGCTAAGATTTGACGGCACTTCATACGCAAAAATATATCACTTACCGAGATCTGCGTAAGCAGAGTGCCACACCCATAATGGGTAAAAGGTGTGATGATATATTTATTTATATATTTTAGTAATAAACAAAATGATTTAGAATAAATGAACTTAAATCAAAAATCATTTTATTTATCCTTATGTTTGCTTATTAAAACTGTTTAACATATTACTGTTAATCACTTTAATAATTATACTACGGTAATAACACTCCCCTATGTATACACATAAATATTTATAAATTTAGTATGAGACCTTCTTCTTTTTCTTGATTTTATGAAAGATTTATGTGGTGCCTTGCGGTGATCTCCGCATGTAAGTACTAAGGATTTATTTTTATTATTTCACATATGCAATTACATAATACATACATAACATCACGCTATATCCCACTCAGTGGGGTAGCACGAACCCAGAAACACAGTCAACCAACAATCAATCTCCTCGAAACATTCCTATCCTGACACACCACTTTTGCCTCGTCCACATTCATAGTGCGATTCATACATGCTCGTCTATTCTTCATTTTTTCACACTCGGAATCATTCGTTCACGCAACAAACCATCAATCACACTTTACCACTTATTTCTACTACACAATTTATTAGTAACGTTCTGAATTAGTCAAAGAGCACCCCTAATTAATAACACATAACGAAATACAACTAAATAGGATGAATAGTTTTTGGATAATTTATACAAAAAATATAGTCAGTAATTGTGAATCAATTGAATGCATGTACTTATTCTTTATAATACAGTTTAAGAACAAGCTAGTAAAAGCTAAAAATTATTTCCGGTGAGTGTACTCCTCTAAGTGAAACAACCCCGAGTACTCCACTGTCCCACTGCATTCATTTCAAAATGGCCGCCTAGGGTGTCGTCAGCGTAATTACAAAATGAATTGTCCAATGGCGGGATCGCTACGTTGCCATGACAGCGTTGATTAAAACAAGCGAATGTCTCCGCGCATCGCCATGGTAACTGGCTACCGTACCGCTAGATGCCTCTCGAGACGTCGCGCCGTCTCGCTCCGGCAAGGAAGACGCGGGTAAGGGTGTCTCTGTCTCACGTGAGGGTTTCTGGCAGATCGGAGAGATGTGGAGGAACTTTCAGCTTCACGGAAGCGATGTTGGAAAGTGAAACTTGCTGACGAAGATGACTTATTATTTTCGTTTAGTGGTTATTTTACAACGATTTTTACTGTTTGAATTATGTTTACATAAATGTTACATTAATATGTAATTTCATAATTGTAAATTCAAATGCAATACTATCCAAAGCACTCTTATACACTTATACAGGGTGTAGAATTTAAATGTAGTGTATAGGTGATTCATTGCTATTTTATATTGCTGTATCTTTTTACCTATTTACTTTACAAAAAAAGTGCAAATACAAACGTTGTTCAGAATTTAAAAATGGATGCTACAAGGCCCATGTGGTTACCTAAATATTACTAAAATTAACATTTATTACACTCAAAAAAATAACTTCTTGTTTCAAGAAAATTTTCAGTTTTTTTTTTTTTGAATGCATTCGTTGATGAATATTTTATTTATTACTCAATGATTTGGTTCAATTAAAAATAAATATTAATTTTGAATATAAATTTATTTATCTTCTCTTTTTCTGCATTGGAAGAAAATTAATATATTTTATATTTTGTTTTTAATAATAATGTAACAATCGTTTTAATTTTAAACAAAACGTTTTTATTTATAACAACCGCTACTTCGTTCCCATAATGAGCCTCAGTTGTTATTTTGATTTGTTCCTTCAAAACTAAATTAATTTTCATACAAGAATATTTATTAAACCTACAAAAGTTTTCAATGAAAACGGCAACGGTTTGACACCATTCAAATCAATATTTATCTTCAGTTATAAAACTTAATCAAAAAGGTAAATCTAATGATAAAGTTATAGATATATGACTTGAACTTGTATAAATATGAGGGAATAATCCTATAAAATTATTAAGAGGAATCTCTTTGTTCCTTTTTATCATTGTAGAATAATTGTAACACGACCAGAAAAATTTAATTGAAAACGAAAAAATATTTGACATTCTACTGATTTAGATTTATTTATTACAGTGTTGTATTATATTCCGTAGAATTTTATAATGATATGATGTTGTTTGAGTTCATTTCTTTCTATTAAATAAATAAATCTAAAACCGAGTGCCACAGTCCAAATGGTTAAATTTCGTAATATGTTTTTACCTCCTGCCATATCCTGTAAGGGAAGTATAGGAATCATGCTAAAAATTCGGTAGTGAGTTTTCAGTGAATGTACAAGTTTTAGAGTCCCTAGAATACGATTTTAATAGTTTCGCGATGATGTCTGTGTGTCTGTCTGTCTGTCTGTCTGTCTTTCAGTCTGTGAGTTACGGTTTCTTAAAAACTACTAAACTGAAAATTTTTATATTTTGTGTATATCAATTTTATACCCTTTGGAAGAGCTGATAAGTTTTTGGTAATAATCCAATAACCGGAAGTGGTAGCTTACTTGAAGCCCTATCAAGTTATTTTAAAATATATCAGTAAATTACAGTTTAATGAAAATTGTGTTATTAGATTAATGTTTAAAATATTATTGTCTACAATTATTGTTTGAAACATTTTCCTGTTACTGTCACCATTTACGAATTATAACACGTTAAAGAAAAATTATATTTTGATATTTTCGTTTAAATCTGCTAACCTGTGTTTTTTAAACAACAAAACAACGGATGAAAAATGTAATTTTTTGACATGTGTCATAATTTTTTTAAGGGATGAGCGTTTCTTAGTAATGGTGGTTCGTGTTCCTGCATTGTTCAATAAGAAATCTATTACGGGAGGTATTGTGCTGCCCACAACAGATTTTTACTTTTCGTCCCAATGACGTCTGTATGTGTGATTTGATAGAAGGATGGATGTGTGTCCGAATGCACAATAACTCATGAACGAGAACAGATAGGAGCTAAATTTATTCAAAATTGATTTTAAATTTGCAATCAGCTACGAAAAAGTTGACAATAATAAACTATATATTGCTGTGAAAACAAAAATATTCCGAAACATCTTTTCTATGTTATATGATGAAATCCAGTCATTGGTTACGGGATTCGAACTCAGCCTCTCCAGTCCGAAGCGCTACAACGAAGCTGTTGTGAAATGTACAGATGCGATAGAAATAAAGTGGTACACGACCTCTGCATATAATTGATTAGTCATTAACTGGAAAACCGGATGTAATAATGAGAAACAACATTTGTTTACTTGTAAGTGATAGCTTGTTTAATTGTTATCTAAGTGATTTATTGTATATAATTGTTTTCGCATATAAATAATTCTTGTTAAGTGAGAAGTAAGCCAAGTGTATCTCCAATATGCCACGAACAGATGTGATAATAGGGCTATTATGTACGATAATACAAAAGATGTTGATCGTATGCAACTAATTCTCATTATCGTAAATATAGAAGCAGTCAGCACTTTGCTGTTGAAGCGTCGTGATTTTAATAAATATTTACAGAACTTTTACCTAATTTTTGTTTATTTACGATATTATGAATTCTGAAAGTTTTTTTAATATTTAATCCTCATTAATTTGTGTGTTTTTATGTATAAAATATGTTTTGTCTTTACTGCTTTCAAATCCGTTTTTTTAAAATATGCTTTCTTAATTATTTCAAACATAATGGCTTGAAATATTAATTGCAGTTGACAATTAAAAGATGCATCAAATAGAGCACGATAAAAAAGCACGTTATTTATTATACCGGGAGTTTCAAATAAGAACATTTACTTTTTTGTTTACTTTGGATGCCAGCATTTTGCGTATTGACCAGGAGATTGAAAGGCGAGTGTCTGCAGGGTGCAAGGTATTGGGTGCTCTGGGTACATTTGCTCGAGACGTGAATGTATCTAGATATGCTCGATTGAGTGTTTAAAATGTTGTGTTAGTGCCTACATTGATGTATGGTTCTGAATGTTGGGTGTGGATGAAGAAGCATGAACGACGTATAACTGCTGTAGAAATGAGATATTTGAGAGGAGTATGTGGATATACGCAGTGGCGTCTTCTCCATGCAAGCAAGGCAAGCAGTGCTTGCCTTTATATTTTATCATTTTTTATATATTTCAACAATATATTTGTTTATAATTATTTATTTAGAATTTTAGTATTTCAAAACTTAAAAGCAAACAGAAATACACAATTATGTTTCAAATTGCCTACCGCACCGCTAATGCAATACGAGTACATTCAATGACGTACGAACTATTAGGATCTTATCCCGTTGTTCAAAACCTGCAAGCACAACTTCGAGTGCTTTCGCCGCCCATGCTTACAGTATACCGAACATTGTCGAACATGTAGCTTTCTATACTGGAAATAATGCGCCGTAAACGTTCAGTTGAAAGCAGTTTTTAAAGTGCTTCTATGAAGATAATTTACTGGTAAAAATTAAGAAAGGACAGAATAGAAGTAAATTTTATTTATAAGATATATTGGTGAATTTAATTTGTTATAAATAAATTTTTAAAGTAATAATAACTCTTGTATTTTAATAGAATGAACGACATTTGCACAATAAAAAAACTAGCTAGAAAAACACTTCGGTAGTTGAAGAAAAAGCTTTCATTGTAAGTGGTAGACCTGTTCCTCGTATGAAGTTACAACTACTGTTAAAAATACAATAAGATATTTACATTATTTTTCACAATTTTTTTTACCTATTTGTCATTGCTTGCCTTGTTATAAAATCCACGAGACGCCACTGGATATACGAGACGTGATCGTATACGGAATACATTGGTGTATGGTGCGTGAGATTGAGAAGAATGTTGTTAAGAAAGTGGGAGTGAGTCAGTTGAGGTGGTTTGGAGATGTTGAGCGAATTTCGAATGAAAGGTTGGAGAAACTATATGTGGGTGAGATTGAAGGTGGACGATTGCGAGGGCGTCCGAGGAATAACTGGTTGGGTATGATTGATGGTTTGTTGCGTGAACGAATGATTCCGAGTGTGAAGAATAAACGAGCATGTATGAATCGCACTATGAATGTGGACGAGGCGAAAGTGGTGTCAGGATTGGAATGTTAGGAGGAGATTGATTGTTGGTTGACTGTGTTTCTGGGTTCGTGCTACCCCACTAAGTGGGATATAGCGTGATGTTATATATGTATGTACAAACTTCTTCAAATATGTGCTCATGTGGGAAGAATGTCTTCCCGCATTTGCTATGTAAATAAATAATAAAGTGTAATGTATGACATATAATAGTTATTTATGATATAAATATTAACAGTGTCATTTTAAGAGTAATTGGGGAAGTTTGTGAAACGAAACGAACACATATATCATAAAAAAATTTATCTTCGATCTTCCTAGTGTATTTATAATACAAAAAAATGTAGAATGATATTTTGACAGGTAGGGTTATATTTGCTGATTTATTGATACAAATCGTTAGCAACTTGTCAAAAGTAAACAATAAAATCACATTTAACACGTTGCTATGTTATTTTTAACACTAGTGTCAGAAAGTGACACTTTTAACTTGCTAAGCAACCGTTAAAAGTGCTACTTTTAACAATGGTCATAGATAATAGTTATTTATGATATGTGTTAAAAGTGACATTTTATGACAGGTTATATTTATTGATTTATTGATTCAAATCGTTGGGAACGTATTCAAAATTAAAATAAAATTGCTTTTGACACGTTGCTATGTTACTTTTAACATTAAAGTCAGACAGTGACAATTTTAACCTGCTAAGCAACCGTTAAAAAGGCCACGAATGATGTAGATCAAAAAGATTTAAATACGTACACCATTAAGAGACTTTTTACACCCTGCACCTTACGGTAGCAGATTTCTTAATTATAACATTTATTTTTTCTAGCTGGTTGTAAATGTAATAAATAATAGCTCCATGGTATTTGACGGCTGGTAACTGCACTTGACGCGCAAGAATAAATCGTTCTCGATATCTACAACAGACCCCACACACACCCCAAATGGGTAAATAACATGATGATACATTTATTTAAAACCAATCAATTATTCCGTCCATCTTACACCATATTTCCAGAAGCTAGAAAGCCACATCGTTTTGCAGCTTCGTTCCTCAAGCTCTAAAAGCTCCACAGTCTCTAGCCAAGCCAGTAAAGCGTCGTCGTTATCAGATGACGTTCGCCATTCACTTGTTCGGTCGCTCAGCATTCGAGCCACATGAACGCTGTTCGCTGTCGCAGTAGCCGAGGGCGAGAAATAAATGAACATCGCATTGAATAAAAGCGTCCCTTAGCAACCAGACAGACGCAGAGCGTCCCTCGCTCCGCGCGGGAGGGGATGTTTGTGTGGTTAGATGACTTGTTAGAAATTCAACGAACTCAAATCAATGTGTTTGTTTACTAATAAAGTCAGTTTATTTCAAATATGGAGCCAGAAATAGTTTCAAATAAAAGATGTTAGGAATCATTTTTGGAGCACAATAGTTATTTGTGTATCAAGTGCGGATAGAGCATTGTTTGTTGCACGCGGCGAGAAATTGTTGATCGAGGCGAAGCCGAGATCAACAACTCGACAAGTGCACCGAACAAGCTCTATCCGACGAGATACACACAATATTTTTTCTACAATCGTTGACCAATGTCAAGCTGTAGAAAAAAATTAATTTTCAAAATTATCTTTGGTCCCGCCTATAACAATTCAGTAAAATTGTAGTTACCCATGCCACCGTAATCATGACAACGTTTATGAACAAAATAAACATTTTCAAAGAAATCATAATTTGACACATGGAGTACATTTGACATATGGAGTATATTTGACATAAAGTCTACAGAGTGAATACGTTTATGGTGATTAAGTTGAAGTGTATGTACGTATATGCCAACTGTATTTGCAATAGCAAGGTTATTACCAAAAAAATCCAATGCATCATTTACTTTTATCTAATTTATTTTTGTTTTATTTTTGTCGCACTAGTGCGACAATATGTCACTTTGTCGCCCTAGAGCGACAATTTTGAACATTTCCTAACTAAAAATAGAATAACAATGTCGATATTGTGCAACGATTGTAGAAAAAATATTATTTGCAATTTTCTTTTATCTGTTCTTAAGATATTTCATTAATCATTCATGTTACAGTACACAGGGTGAGTTTTTTAAAACAATAAATCAGTTTTGCTGGCTAACTAATAAAAATAAAAATGTGGTGTGGACACCACACTACTTTCTTATACAAATAAAACCAACTGAACATGTATGACTTGTTGCGTATGACTTTATTTTGGCAATTATTTGATATAAAGATATTAAACCTGTTTAATTTTTTGTTCTCATTGTAACTATAAATTTATATTAAAATAAAAATCAAATAGTCTTAAAAACTTTCTAAATTATAATACAAATATCACTTTTATAATATTTCACAAGACACATATTTTTAAACTTCACAATTATTTGACACGTTTGACACATAGATGTTAAAAATATTTTAGTTTTTGTTCCTAGTGTTACTACGATTACTGAAATATATTATTAAATATATAATTTAGTTTTTCTTCAAACGTCATAAAAGTACGTTCTTATGTATTTGTATTCAACAAGCAGAAGTTCAATATTGTCGCCGCCGGCGTAAAAGTGTATCCTTGGCAACACATTTACGCCGGCGGCGGACAAAGTAAAATATTATGAAAAATAGTTAGGTTGTAATTCAATAATTTGACAGTTAAAAATGAAACAAATAAACAAAAATAACAAAACAGCATATTCTACGGCAACTTGAAATGCTAGATAAGACAGAATATTTTTTGAAATTTTGAGCATTTTATAATATTTATAATTTTATTTTCTATGTTTGAAGAAAAAATAGCATGTGTTATTCGGAGTAAATGTGTCTTTGGGTGCTTCGCATGTAATTGTTCGACTCGCTTCGCTCGTCGTTCAAACTTACATGCTCAGCACCCAAAGTATCACATTTACTCCTAATGACACAATATACTATTTTTTCAAAGCATGTACAAGAAAAGTGCAAATATCATTTTATATTCCAAATAGTTTTACTAACATCTTTCATTTGAAACTTTTATCACAGCTGATACTATATTGAAACAAATGGAATTTATTGTTTTGTGTGTCCAGTAAACTTCCTCTTCCGCTTATTCAATTTCATTCAAAATCAACTCAGCCCTTCATTTTTACATGAAACTTATAAATTCAAAGTTTCGTTTACATATCTTGTCTCGTTCATGAGATATTGCGCACACGGACATCCATCCATCCATCCATCCTCACACACAGACATCATTGAGAAATTGGTCTTAACGGATTCAGCAGACGTCAAAATATGTATTTCCGCAAAAATCTCGTCAGCAATTTTTTCCGTGATTCCAATACTTCCTTATACTTTGTATAAGAAAGTAAAAAATAAATACACAGGCTCATACAGCAAGGAGGGGAACTTAATTGTACGGTTGGTAAGATAAAATTTTTAGGGGAATGTGGCGGGGAAAATGAAAGTTATATTTTCTTATATAGAAAGGGGTACTTTCACGTCACGTCTTGTAAGGGAAGTATAGGAATCATGCTAAAAATTCGGTAGTGAGTTTTCAGTGGATGAGCACATTTTGGTGCTCCTAGAATACGATTTTAATAGTTTCCCGATGTGTGTGTGCCTATCTGTCTGTCAGTCTGTGAAGGTCTCTGGAGTTATGGTTTCTCAAAAAAAAAAAAATTAACATTTTCAATATGGAAAATATAACTTCAGGTAGGCCGTTGAACAAAATTTGTCAACAATTCTTGTCGATGTAAAGTCATTGTTGACAGGTGACAGCTAATAATACCTAAATATTTTGTACCGTTTAGAAAATAAAATTTGTGAAAGGTTATGTGTTGGCCTCATCGGATTTTATTGTGTTTTTGTCAAAATTTATTTAGATAGTTCAATAAATATTTCTGGGTTTTTAGCAATATATGAAATTATATATTTCAATGAGACTTATTTCATTTAAAATTTTTAGGATTTTACAAGATAAACTCTGATGGTATTGTTTGGACATTTAATATGCCTCATAAATATAAATATAAATTTGTTTTCTCATCATCATCAATATTTATAATATAATTGCTAAATATACATTCATACAACATACATATTCTTTAAATGTTTGACTAGCTCCGCAAACATAAATTTCTAACCTATTTCAAAACGTTTTCCTTGGTAGAGCAACCTATACACAATGTTGCAGACAATAATGACAATTTTAAAATTCCTACCTTTCAGTGTTTTCTTCTGGCATCGCGGGAACCACTAGAAATTGTACTCAAAGTCTTTAGAAACACAACATTGCAATTATATTTTAAGATCAAACACTTTTGCACTAAGTCTGTCCATTTGCAATCACAAATTTCACTCGATAATATTTTAGTCATATTAATTGACAGAACAGTGGCGTACCCAATAGCTCACGAACGAACCTAAACTTATTAAGTTCCAAGTTTGCTAAAGGTATTACAGTGAGAGTGAAGTTTATATCGTTTACGTCAACTATATAGAGTAAATTTTGTTATATTCAAAAAGATGTACTAAATTTTCGATATTTCACACCTTTTAAATGTATAGACAATTGTATTCGGGCATAAATATAGTTTAAGATAGTGTTACTATCTACGCCACTGGTGATTGTCATTTGTTTTTAGTAACTTTTGTACCAGTAATTAATTCCCTAAATCGTTGAAATTGGAATCAGAGCATGTTGTGCCTAACGAAACAAGTGCCAGTCGGTGAGACAATGGCAGAAAATTCGTGCAATGTCATTGAGATTAGGTGTTTTGCTTTTTAAATGGAAAACAATTTCAAATATATAGTGGATTCATGTGAAACATTTATTTCAAATGTTTGTTTTATTATTTCAAATAGTTTTTTGCTCAGGGGAAGTAAAATAGTTGTTAGAATTTTAAAATACGTCTTTGACCATATACTTATATGTGTAAGCATTGAATACAAAATGTATTTCTGTAAGTAATTAAATATGTATTGTCTTTCACTTTATATAGTTTTAATAATGTATGATTAGAAATAACGATTTTCTGCCAATACTCACCTAATACAACTTTTAATTATTGGTGTAGTTTGTGAAGTGTTATTTAAGTGAATTAACATTACATTATGATTGTAAATAAAGAAATCAAAATTGTCCATAAAAAGTTTTCTCAACTCAACATAGAGGAATGCAATCACCAGTAAGTCAATTCTTTACTATACAATTTATGCTACATATATTAATCAACAAACATTTTATCTGATGTAATTTCATATTGAAGTCTTCCTATAATTTAATATATGTTTTGAGTTTAAAATGAATGTGTTGACCTCCACGATCCAAACGATTAAAAATATCGATTTTTGAGTTTGAGTGATCGCGATAAAATTTGAGACAGGACTCAAACGGTTTATATGTCTTCGTTGGGAACTTGTGGACAAATGAAGGAAGTAGTTATTCTGGATAATCTTGGGTCTGTTCATCCTTCGGGAACTGTTGTTTTTCAAACTGTTCTAACATCTGATGTGGATAACACAAAACTTTCTGATGACTCATTCCGTTTCTAAATATTTTAATAATACGACAGGTTTGATTTTTAGAATCGGATTAATTTTGTTTTGGTATATCTGATGTGGTAAGCACATAACGTCCCGCGAAATTATTTAGTTTTGTAGGTATTTTAGAACTGTTTTATTTATCTAAAATCTGATGTGGCCAGTGCATAATTTCCCGCTAAATCATTTAGTGTTATTATTATTACCTAATAAATATGATAATTGTGATTTTTTTAAAGTAAAAATTTGAATTTTTTTTAGAAAATCTGATATGGTTAGTACATAACGTCCAGCAAAATTTTTCTAAATATTTATTAATTATTACAAGGATAATTTTCACAATAGTTTTTATTTATTCTTTCACCAATAATTTGATGTGGTTAGCACAGAACCTCCCACTGAATGATTACACTATAAACCAATCAGAATGTTTCATTTGCACCAAGAGGTCGATTTTAGATCGAATATTTTTTACCATATTCTAGGATCTAGACAACCGTTCGACAATAGTTATTTCATAAAAGTCAGGAAAGTGGTATATTACAGTACTGTATTTTTTCTGAAACTATTGATAATAAATAAAAATTAATTTAACAGAATGTTTATACGGGATTTTGTGATCATGACTACGTTTCTAAAGTAAATGAACTTTTAAACGTTTTCTTGACTAGTCGGGGAAATATTACTTTCGCTCCGAATTTTAGGTGCGAAAATGGTACTTTCGCTTCGGTTTCAGAAAATAATATTTTATCCATTATGAGTGTGTAGCACTTGGTTTACGCAGTTCCCGGTAAGTGTCAACTTAATTAAAGTAATAATAATGTAACGGACGCGGCAACGACAAGTTGAAACTTGTTGTTTTACGCGGCCGAGTAAATGACACAGCGCCGACTTGTTTGAACAAGTCCGCTCGCGCCACAATAGAGAATATTCCTGAAGCTTCTTGAACCAAGGAATGCGAAACATAAAAAAGCAAATAATCGGGAGTTGATTCAGTTGACTTAGTTGACTCAGTTGACTTCGAAGTTACTATGAAGAACTTGTGAACATAAATATATTGTCAAAAATAAATATCGCTCAGCTAGTTTATATAAATAATAGTGTTTGTTTATAGTAGTGATAAGTATTAGTGTATAAGTTATTGTATTCGTTATTTTAGTGTTATATACGTAGTGTTAATTAACTTTTACTATTTATTATACTAATTACTAATTATCTATTATTAATAATATTTTTTTTTGTTTAAATAAAAACGTTTAAAACCCACGAACGTTACAATAACTTTTCAAACGATACAAATTAGATTAAAGTACAGCTAATATTATTTTCCGTATTTCTTATTATAACATTGATTAGTTCACGATAATTTCAATGATGCTTTTATTGTTAAATTTTATATTTAAAATTTAGAAGTTTATATTGCAATTTGAATAGTTTTTGGTACCAATCTGTCAAAAAAAAGTGGTGGATTACTTGAAAGCCTATTAGATTTCATGGGCATATGAATGTATACGAGGCAAAAGTGGTGTGTCAGGATAAGAATGTCTGGAGGAGATTGATTGTTGGTTGACTGTGTTTCTGGGTTTGTGCTACCCCACTGAATGGGATACAGCGTGACGTTATGTATATATATTTACCCATTATGGGTGTGACACTCTGCTTACGCAGATCTCGGTAAGTGATATATTTTTGAGTATGAAATGCAGTTACCAGCCGTCAAGTCATAGCCCCCAAATTTGTAAGTGGAGGGGGAACCACAGGGGTAAATTTAATTTGTTAACTGTGGGGAGTTGGATTCGAACTGAAGATCTCACGATCCACAATCCGATGAGTTACCACGGAGCTACTTATGTATGTATAATAGTATATTCTACAACAAGTAATGGAATGGCACATATTCCACGCGAGCAAACAAACACGCGTCATTGTAGAGGTGTTGCTGGATCTAAAACAGTACAGATTGTAAATAATTGTTGTCATATATTATTTTACTTATTTTATTATTATTATTACAATAACAATTTTTAGTTGAAGAAAGCGTAGATTCCAAAACAGTGTTATAGAAAAAAATTTATGTGATTATTAAAATTCATTCTATTTAGCATGATCCAATCCACAATTTCCAAAATGAATATAAACCAACAACCAACCAGCGCGGTTGTCAAGTGAACGTAGTAGGTATAAAAATCTGGTGAGTTCTGGAAATTTGCATTCGCTTTCATATTCATTGTTTAGCGCGGCTTGAAGAGCCATTGATTGGATCGATGGCAGTAAAACCCGCCGCGTTCCAGATTTGTTTTATTCGGCGTAAACTGGCGGTGTAAACTTTAAATCGGTTTTTAGCGGCGAGATTTGATGACACCAAAACGAACAAACGCTTCGATGCGTATTGAATTCTGAACGTGCTTATATTTGTGGAAATTTTGAATTTTATGGGGACGATTTATGGTGGTGGTAAATAGGATTTGTTTTTAGATTGTCGCATGACTAAATAACAAGGACATGAATTTGTAGAATTAATAGTATATTATTCAATGAGGATGTAATGTATGCTATTACTCATGAGTAGAGAGCGGATTATATGCACGAAAAAACTGAATTATATGCGCATATATATGCACTGATTTTTTGGGAAATATGCACTATATATGCACATAAATGACAATATATGCAGCAAAATATGCAAAAAATTTTAATAATTAAATAAAAACTATAAATGAATGCATTATGAATTTTATTGCACACTAATATACATATAAACTAAGTCTTGAAACTTGATATTATAAGATTATGACATATTTACATAATTACAATAACAAATTATTCAAAATTCTCTAAAAAAAAAAGTGAAACATAAGTAAAAAATATATTCAGCTAAGAATTCTCGGTTTTATATTCATTGTACCCACTTTTACCAGCATTCTTGTATACAATCAATACCTACCGTTACCGTTACAGGGATTTCTCTAGAAATATTAGAGTTTATTGGTTTGTGTATTTGCTTATTGTATTGTTTATTGCTTTTTACGTTACATTCTTATATTGCGGCCTGCTCCAATATTTGGGAATTATCATTGTGCATTACCAGAAATTTCACTAGACAAGGTCTTAAAAATATTGAAATATACAATTATATGCAACTTTTGTAAAAATATGCATAAGAATGCCAAAATATGCAATATATGCAACTAGTAAATAACATTAATTAACCCTAATCAATGTAATTCGTCCAGAAAATTGATTTTATTTAAAGATATACAAAAATTAAAATATACGCACTTTTTACTCTGATAAATACAAAAAATTGGTTGTTTATCATCATAGGCTACGTACTGTTGCAACAAAATTTTGAAATGATTTTAAAAGAAAATAAAAGAATAAAAAATCAGAAAATTAGTGTCTTTGGCTTTTTATGAGCAAAAAATTACGTAAAAGTCATTTTGTGGGCTAAAATAAAACTACGAAATGTCATTTCATTTGTTTTGTTTGTTGGTATTTAAGATAATATTTGTTGGGCTTCTATTACTAGTTTCATAGTTTCACTGTTTCATTGTGCTGTTTGAAAAATCTATTGAATAGAATTGTGTGTAGAGGTAGAGGTTAGGTTACATCACTACTAGCGCCACTGTTCTCAAACATTCGTATGATGTTTACTCGAATATAAAGTAAAATACTCTAAAGTTGCCAAAGGAATTTTATATTTATTTATATTAAGTTTAATTGTTGTAAATTAAGACTTATAATATGTAAATTAAAAATATATAATATCTGCTATCATGAAAAATCGTTGTTTTAGTGCCACTGGAGTAATACCAGTGACGTCACACAAACTTTGAAAAATTATTATTTCCGGTAATATATGAAATTTTCACATCGGGTTTTCACTGATCGTCATAAATTCTAACAAAGTTTCATAAAAAAATTTAAAAATTGGTTTATGGGCCCATTGTTGATGTCTTTGACAATTGTTTTTAAGAAATTAAATTTTACAAAAACTATTGAAACTTTTATTAGTTAATATTTTAAGCTAAAGTGGTATAACAAAATATTATGGGCCAGATTGACCTAGTGTTTAAGGGTTTCTAGTTTATTTGAGGTTGGAAATACCGGCCCTAAGAGGTACATAGCTCCGTGGTTACGCAATGGACTATGAATAGTGAGATCTTCAGTTCGAATCCCACAGCTGACAGTTGTCATTTTAAATTTACCCCTGTGGTTCCCCCTCCACTAACATCTTTGGGAATTACGAGTTGACGGTTGATAATATATTTATTTGTATATTCATATTAATTTTGCAAATCAAGCATGAAACAATAATGTCCCACGGTCAGGTTTCCAGCATTGTTCTCAGCACAAGTCAACGTTAAACGCAGCGCAACGTTAACGTAGTTCGTTCTTCAGCGCGTTCCGATTAACACGTCCGTATGATTTAGGGTTGACGTTTATAGCGATCCTTTTTTAATTGCGGCGTAAAATATTATACTTTTCGCGTCGCCTGCGCCTGCCTCGGGCCGAAAAAATATATGAACTCTTAATTAGCGGCCGCAGATAACGGCGTGCACGAGAAGCACGGAGGAGCACGGACCGAGATCTGTGTCTGTGAGGGATTCGACCCCTACGAATTCGACCCCGATGGTTTTGACACTCCCAACAAATACATTCATATAATAATTTCACAATGGCTGGTACCACGAGCTCTGTTTTTGAGTGTTTTAAGCTCGGTTTTAGCGCTGTACAATGTTCTAAAATTATTTTATAATAAATAAATCTGCCCGATATGACAGCTGTAAAATACATAACCTACAAATGTAATGTTAGTTATCTCAATATAAATAAGAAATATATTAATTTTACAAGTGTAAATATTTTAATTGTTTTCTAATATATTACACAAATTAAATTGTGTGTTTATATTTATAGTGCAACTTTAACAATTATCAAAATAACTCCTTGAAGAAGTTCATTTCTTTGTATAGACTGTTATTAGTTTTATACTTTTTGTACAAAAAATATTGTACAAACCGCTTGCGTGAACTCGGTTCCCGGATGAGTGTTTGGCAGCGCGAGCTTGCGAGCGCTGCCATAGAACTTTCTACTATCTACACTTTAAAAAGTTCTTAATTGTTATTCATTAAGTCACAATGATTTTTTTTTAAATGTTGTGACGTCATTGTAGAGGTGTTGCTGGATCTAAAACAGTACAGATTGTAAATAATTGTAGTCATATATTATTTTACTTATTTTATTATTATTATTACAATAAAATAGAACATTTATGTGACAAAAATTATTTAAATCTCTACTGTTTGAGATCCACGAACACCTCTACAATGACGTCACAACATTTTTAAAAAATCATTCTGGCTTAATGAATAACAATTAAGACTTTTTAAAAGTGTAGATAGTCTTCAATTTAGATAAAGTTTCATAAAAAATTTAAAAAAATGTTGAACGACCCCATTGAAAGGTCCACTCAAATTTTATGAAAAACTCTAAGCTTAAACCTAACCCGGATACATAGATATGTCAACATGATCCAATTTACCATCCAGCTCTTTCCTCTTTATTGCACATTATATCTTCAAATATACTTGAGTTTCACCGTTTATCACTTAGCTGTATCTCACCTACCTAAAAAACCAATAAAATATCTACAAAAATTAGAACAATTAGTTGTAAACCTAGTCTAACAATCGTCCGTCGAGCTGTGTCTAATTTGTAGCAATGAAACTGTTTTACGAGCCAACATATGTCATAATTATCAGTGAATAAAGACGTTAAAGTTGCGTACAGGTTATTGTGGCGTGCTAGGCGTGATTACGTTCACGCGCGTGGTTGTAGAGTGCGTGATGTTGCACCGGCCATGCACATCATCATTCACTACCCTTCACACGCTTTGTGTCTGAATGCCAAGCTAGTAATTGTTATTAATATTATTGTTCTCTGCCAATAAAATTAATAAACCTGTTGAGAAATGAATGCTGTTGTTTTTAAACAATATTGGATACAATGTTGTTGTGTTTGGGACGTGGGAAAGGATCATTCTTGAAGAATGAAGTAGTAGTTTACAGTATGTATTTATTCAAAGCTAGTTATGGTTTTTTGGAAATTGATTTATTACAGTGAAACCTAGATGAATGTTACAAAAAGATGAATAGTACATTGTAAGTTGCATTTCTTATAACAATGTTATTATTATGTTTAAACTCATTGATCGAAGTTTACAATACAATAAAACATAATGATGAATCTTAAACTTTCAATATGTGCTTTTATAAATATTCATATACTGATTTCAATACCCACTAATTTTCTACGACCATTTAGAAATCTGCTCATTGCATGTTTGTTGTAGCTAGGAAAATGAGATACATTGCAAGCATCGTTCGAAATGAATTTGTAGTAATCATAGATTTAATAATATATATGGATGGAAAGTTGTATATGCTTTTAATACAGTACTCTTTAATCAACATAAGAGAGAGACAGTCATATCTAAAATTACGCATTGGGAGAAGAACAGCAACATTTTCATGCCACCCGTCACATGCTCTGAATGTGCTGTTCTTCTCCCACTGCGTAATTTTAGTTATAACTATCTCTCTCTTATGTTGGCATTAAGCTGCTATATGTACAAATCAAGAAAATGTTTCCCACAAATTCATGCAGTTTCATTAGGTTGAAAATTTTATCGTTTTATAATTAATAGCCATTTTTGCAATACCTGTACTGTAAGTTACCCATTAATAACAAAATTTAAACACAGTAAATGGAACTTTTATTGCACAATTGGTTTCCATGGTTACATCATTTACTTACCGTCCACGGTGGATGGTAAGTGAAACTTACCGTTCATGGTGGACGGTAAGTAAATATATATCATTCAAATTTTATTTTTAACCTCAATCTGACAGCTGATAATTTTGATACCTATTTTTCTTTTTCTTATATTTACGCAGGTATTGTAAAAAATATCTTACTAACCTCGAACTGTAAGTGATTTTTAGGTCTCGAATGTTTAGGAAATCTCGACCCTACGGGTCTCGACATCCCAAACTACATTCTCGACCTAAAATCTATCACTTACAGTTCACGGTACGTAATATACTATTCTTCTTTAATTGCACACAACCTAAAGTGACATATTTACCTGTCAAATAAAACACCGTCTTTTGTAACCCTTTTTATACAATTATATGCACAACAGTATTTTACCATATTTGGAAATTTAAATATGACATAAATCATTGACAAAATTATAAATTAGAGAAAAAAGCTCGCACAAAAGTCTATCAAAACAGAATTCTACTTATTCGTCAAACTTCAAACCAAGTTCTTGTCATCTTGCCACCCGTCCCGTGACTTTCATCTCTCTATCTCTATCACGTTGTGTCTGTTACAGACTATATATGTCTATACTCCTTCCATACATTTTATTAGTTCTATGGTTTGAATACATCTCATTTCATTTCAGCACAGGTGCTATTACTAGGATACTTATTATGAATTGTCAAGTATTGGAATGGTGGAGCGGAACAAATGTGTTATTAAAATATAAATTAATTAGGAAATAATATCGTGGTCGCAGAAAAAGTATAGTGTACAACTCGCATGGAATACCCATTTCATACTTGAAGGAAATGAGTACCATTCCATGCTTGTTGTACAATATACTAATTTGCATTGCTGTCAATTTTTACCTATTCACTTTACAGCAAAACTGTAAATACAAAAGTTGTTCAGAATTTAAAAATGCATCCAATAAGGTCAATTTGATTACCTAACTATTAGTATTTCACGATATATGAATCAAATTTTGTCTTCTTGTAACATTTTCTTCTCCTGTCGCCTGCTCTCTGCTCGCGACAGTTGCGCGGAGCTGGCGCTCTGCCCCAGGGTCCAAGGCCCCGGAGACCTCACCCTCACTAATTACAAATCTGTTACTGGCGCCCTGCTCCTCCTAGCGAGCCTATGGGGACGGCTACTACGCACACAGACATTAGTTTTCATCATTGCGTTGAATCTAACAGTTGTGGAGGCTGTTTTGATTATTGTGGTACTGTGGTTGCTATGGTTTTAGGGAATAACAAAAGGAAAATATTGAAATCGTATTGTAGGGAATCTAAAACCAGCACCATATCTCCCTTACTTGTGTGTGGGGAGGTTAAAATTTGTAGAATAATATTTTTTGAGAATTTTGTTCTAAATTGAAAGAGGTTTCCTTATACTGATAGTAATAAGAGTAATAAATTAAAACGAGTAAACAACATTACCCAGCAAATAAAAACATTAACTAGATTTCTACAGCTTCCCTTATGAGTTTGCTACTTGCACTTTTAGATCTTGCTATAATTATCGTCTCTTCTAAATTTATTCTATGTCATGACTAACCTCAGCAGATTCTTCTGGCTGGTTTTGTAATTCTTGTTGTGCTGTTAGTCTGTCCAATGTAACATTTTCCACAATCACATGCAATTTCATAAATTCCAGAGGACTGAAGCAGAATAGTATATTGTACAAAAAGTATGGAATGGTACTCATTTCCTACGAGTACGAAAGTTTGTAGTATTCGCCTTAGGCCCATGCTGCAAATCATACGAGTATGAAATGGACATTCCATGCGAGTTGTACACTATACTTTTTCTACGACCACGAAATTATTTCCTAATTAATTATATTTTAATAATAAATTTGTCCCGCTTTCACCATTCCAATATTTGACAATTCAAAATAAGTATCCTAGCAATGGCACCTGTACTGAAATAAAATTACCGGTATTTAAATGCTCGCAAAACATTCATTTCTCACGATGCTTGCAATGTACCTCATTTCCCTAGCAATAACAAACATACAATGAGCAGATTTCTAAGAGGTCGTAGAAAATAGTAAATTCTACAACAAGTAATGGAATGGCACATATTCCACGCGAGCAAAAAGTTTGTAGCCCGAGCCAAAGGCGGGGACTACGGTTTTGCGAGCGTGGGATATGCCATTCCGTTACATGTTGTAGACTATACTTTCTATAAAAAGGTTTTGGAAATTATACAAAAATACAAATATAAAACTGTTGAAAACGTCAAACTCAAATAAATCAAATTAAAACAAACAGACGTAACCATAGTAACTGAATCAAGATACTTCATATGTCACGCTAATAAGCGGTTCTGATTCGTCGAAAATATTCCATACGCCGCGTATGGAATGTTAGTGATTCCATAACAATTTTTAGTAGTGGAATGCCCAGTTTCCAAAACAGTGTTATAGAAAAATATTATTACAACATTTGTTCAAAAGGAAAATTGTAACTAAGTAACAACAGATTATGACTTATAAAACAGAAGAAGCCATATCTTGTTAAACTCCTTGCCTATTATGATCCACTGATAGATATCTGTAGCTTCTCTTACAATAGCATGACTAGCCATAGCAGATTTCTCTGGTTGGTAAAAGCAAATGGCCCATTTTTATTCTATAATTCTTCTTGTTATTATTTTGCTAGTCTGTCCAATGTAACATTTTCCACATTCACACGGAATTTTGTAATGAAGCAAATAATATTCTTCGCACTCTTTAACATACTTTGTAATTTGAGATGTGGAGCAAAAGATATTATGATATTATTTCTTGATAGTATTCTTTCAGTTTTGTCTGTAGCATTTTGGTCATAGGGCAGAGAAACACACAAACGTTTATTATTGTTTACTGAAACAGCGTTGTTCTTGAATCTTTTTGGACGATAGGTTTTCAAAATCTTATCTACCTCATAGTTACTCATTTTAAAATATCCATAAGCCGATCCTTTCAGAAAACCAATCAACATATATGTTGTAATTTGCTACTTAGAGATGTGTTATATCGTATAATGTAACAAATCTTAAGTCAGCACATTATAGTTCATGCAATGATTAAGTAAGTAGGTCAGATAGTTTCAATAATATTGTTTACTTGTGACACTTATACTGCTGACTTAGGACTTGTACAAATATATATAAGAAGTAAGTAAGTACAGTAGAGTACGTTCATCATTGATTATTGTTTAATAAAGATCATGTAAGTTAGTTCACAGACCGAAGTTTTATTTCTGCTGACTCCCAGTCTCGACAGGACCCTCTTTTATTTTCTATCCTCTTAGGAGAGTTAGATATCGTTTAATCTTACTCTTTTAAATATAATTTTATATAAAACCTCTACTCAATATTATTTTCCCCAACATAGAAATCATTTCATTAATTTTCATTTCCTTGTATCTTCCATCATCAAGCAATAATCTCACTTAATATGAAGCAATACATATAATGTCGTCAAAGTTGATCCAAATTCTCATCGGTGCAGTGTCAGACTAACAACATTGGGGTGTTTCTTAATCTTGGAACATCTTGTAATTACATCACAGCAAGCTATGGAGACACCCTCTGACAAGAAAATACTACAAGTAAACAAAGACAGACGAAATAAAGATAGAGACAGAAGGGTTCACCCCTACAGGAGATAATTTGGTGCGGATCTGTGGAATAACTGAAATTGGCTCAGCCAATAAGAATGCTTTTAATTTATATGCATTACGAGTGCATATCCTTAATATATTTGTTGATTATTATTTAACTTCCGCATATACAGATTGTCAAATATTAATTTATTGCCTAGAATATATACATCATATTGTTACAATATCAATTAAGTTTTTCGCATTGTCATAAAACTTATAATTATGTAGTTTCGTTATTCTATTTTTTCTCGTTCGTATACGTATACACATCCATCCAACCACATAAACGTAATTGACAAAATAGTCAATATACATATCCTTTTGTTGGAGTGGATCAATCTCTGTTCTTCTTTCCTTTAAATCCTTGTAGTAAGGTTTCTCCAAGTCTTCCTTTCTTTTGTATTCTTTTCCAGTTTTTAATTCCTGTTGCTTTTAAATCTTCTTGTTCATCCTGTAGTCATACTGATTTGGGTCTCCATTCTACTACTGATTTAATTACATCTTTTTTCTGCTCTCCACATATGTCCAAATCATCTGACTCTTTATTGCTTGATTTCTTACAACGTCTTCTCCATCCAACTCTTGTTCTATTGCCTAGTTCATCCTTATTCCTCATTCGTTTTCTAATATCATTATTTATCGTTCTATTATTCTAAAATATTCTTCATCTTGTTTCGTCAATTGTCATAGTGTTAGCAGCATACATTGTTATTGGTCATATTATCGTTCAGTAAATTCTCATTTTTGTGTCCTTAGTAGCACGGTAAGGACCGGCTGAAAATTTGGGTTAACACAAAAAAACAAACACTTTTATGGGATTATAAAAATGATAGTGTAATAAAAAAAGGTTAAAACGGTGAATTAAACAGAATGACACACAAATACAAATATTACAATTAACGACGACGTAGGAATCTATTGAATAGTTGCAGTTACCAAAACATTTTTACAAACAATAATCTCATAAAATTCTACATTTTATAGAGCACTACACCTGTGAAAAAACGTCCATTAATTTCAAAATCTAAGCTAAATACACCCAACTATCCCATAAGCAGGTAGGTGCGAGGCAGGGAACCTCTCGCAGGGCCAACACAAATAATTGCATAAAAACTAAAAACCAAATCTAGGGTTCGCTCAAGCCTTTCTGTAAATCTGTTAACCCCAGATGGCATATCAAACAGATATTTCAGTATATTTGATACAATAAACTCAAATGTTTATTTATGATAACTAAAGATCTACAAAGTTCCTCACACGTGTGTTAATAAGTTTAACTCAATAACTCCTGTCAAGACGATTTTCGATGCATTTAAGTACAAACGCAGTTTGAAACTTGATATTTTAAAATGGTTTTGACAGTAAAACAATAAATCCTATTACATAATGCTTAAATATTTTAATTTTTCAACTTTCCAGAATAATAATGTAATAATAATAGCACCGTGGTAACGCATTGGACTGTGGATCGTGAGATCCTCAGTTCGAATTCCACTACTGACAGTTGCCAATTTAAATTTACCCCTGTGGTTTCTCCTCCACTAACAACTTTGGTGGCTGTGCCTTTACGGCTGGTAACCGCATTTCATACGCAAAAATATATCACTTACCGAGATCTGCGTAAGCAGAGTGCCACACCCATAATGGGTAAAAGGCGTGATGATATATCTATTTATTTTATTTTTTTGTAATGTTGCAATTTCTATTTGAAACTTTTTCTGTTTCATATCATTTCAAGTTGTGTAGGTGAGAGTTAATGTGTTGAGAACATTTGATTTTTATGTTAAATTCTAGATTGAAAAACAGAAACGCACAATCTGTCACTTCCCGTTATCTTACCGTTTTTAAAATGTTATTTTAATGGAAGTATTTTACTGGCACCCTGATTGACCATTATGTCTAGTTCCATAGTAAAGTACTAACGTTAATTTCTAATAATTCTTGAGAATGTCACAACGGAATATTTAAATTAGCTGATCATTCGCTTTAACGATTGTTTAATTGCAATGAGTATTCGTTATTGCTGCTTCTTACTGTCAATTAACGGGAAATTATAATCGTTACACATAAATTTCTGTTGCTTGTTTATTGCTACGCACTTATTTACGACAGCGCTTTTAATTAACCCAACTATTTTGTAACTGTGTCTGAATACATTTGATATTCAATAAGTTTTTAAACTTGTCTCAATATGGACACCTATAGTAGTATCACAGTATAAGAATTCATACAATATTTTATAGCTCGTCCTCTATTTTTATATCTTTTGTATTCTTTAACCTGTTCTATTTTTGAATAATTTATTGCATTTATACATACATACATAACATCACGCTTTGTCCCACTTAGTGGGGTAGCACGAACCTAGAAACATAGTCAAACAACAATCAAACATTCCTATCCTGGCACACCACTTTCGCCTCGTCCACATTCATAGTGCGATTCATACATGCTCGTTTATTCTTGTTATGTGAGTATGGGAAATAGTTCTGTGTTTGTGTTAACGCATTACACTATAGATCATTAGATCACAGTATAAGAATTCACACAGTAATAACACTTCAAATATTTCATGATCTCAATATTTCCGTGATGCGCTACCGAGAAGATGGATGCTCAGTGTCCGCTAATGGCTGATATCTTAGTAACCATAGAAAAGAGAGTATAGTATGTTAGTGTCAGTGTCAATTGTATCTGCATGCCAATTATAAAACCACAATTTTGTTTACTGCCTTACATGCAGAATTTTAAGCTCTACAATATTTATTTGAAGCAGTTTTGTCTAAAATAATTTGGGAAGCAATGCGCATTAATAGTTATTTATGTATCAAGGAATTGATGTTCAATTTTTGAAATCTAAAATTCGAAAAAACTGTAAAAAAATTACAATATAGGTTAAGTTTATACATCTGTCAGTTGTCAATTGAAACTGACAGTCAGTGTTGCCAACTTCTAGAAGTGAAGTTACCGTAAATAACACTAAAAATTATATGTTTTGTCCTCAATTTCGTCATAGGAATTAATTAGTTAATTCTTCTTGCACATTTTGTTTCATGTTACGTCCAAATTTACTATAGTACGTCAATATATCTGTCAAAATTATCCTAATTGTACAATAATTATTTAACGGTTGTCAACACTGGGTTGTTCAAAATCGTCGTATAATGGGTTACTTTAGTGACGATTTCTGAGCTTTTAATGACGATTTTTGAGCACTTTTAGTGCCGATTTCAAATAAATGTACTTTTTAAGAGAAAATATTTTTCAAAGTGTTGATTTCAAATAAAGACTGTTTTTTTCATTTTAAACACTTATGGCCCGCATTTAGTGTTTCGTGTTACACCATGTATACATGTAACGCATCAGACTATGGACTATGAGATCGTCAGTTCGAATCCCACAGCTGACATTGCCGTTTTAACTTTACCTCTATTTATATTTTTGACATACTTAAATAATAAAAATATATCACCTACTCAAATGGCTAAATAATAATTTTTCTTTTTACAAACATGGAAACCGGAGTTACTACTTAGGTCATATGCCGCCTTATGAGCGGATGATTGTGAAGAGGGATTCGAACCCACGACCTGTCGTGTCCAAATTTATTTTAATTTAATTTAATTGTCTCATATTTCAGTAAGAAATAAATGATTTAATCCATGAGTCCGCCATTTTGTGTATTTGGGACAAAAATAATTTAATCCAACACAAATAATTGTCGCGTGTGTTTTTTATTAAATCGGTATCGCCGGCGAGCTCTTGGAGCAAAAACCAACATTTCGTTTAATTAACAATCTATTCATGGTACCTCAAATGAATAAACGTATTTATTTCCACCAAAGTGATAACGAAAACTCGTTCCCGGTTTCCGTTGCTCGCAATTACGATAAAACTGTTTAAACGTGCTTTTTGTTCAGCGTTTGATAGCCGAGCAGCGCAAAAAGAGATGGCGCTGGGAAGATAAACGGCCCGTGGATTTAATCTGACTTCGCAGGGTGTAGCAGGAGGGGAAGTTCGGTCACTGGTGATAAACATGCGCCCAGGGAAATTTAATTCAAATGATGGTAGCATTGCGACGCTGAAAAAACACCGAAGTTAATAAATAATAAAGGATGAATTACATTTTTTTTAAATATGAATTTTGGGGTTGTTTAGATTTAATTACAAAATTATTTTGTGTAATTTCATTTGGAATATTTCCAATTTTACATTGGAATTATCAGATTTAATCGATATATTAAGAGGGGTAAATAGCTCCGTGGTAACGCATGGATCGTGAGTTCCTCAGTTCGAATCTCACAGCTGGCAGGTGTCATTTTTAATTTACTTCTGTGATCACATTTGGGGGCTGTGACTTGACGGGCGGTAACCGCACTTCATACGTACAAATATATTATTTACCACACTCATAATGGACAAAAGACTAGAATACTAGTCAGGGAAATACTACTTTCGTTCCACATTTGCAGTGCGAAAATAATACTTACTTCGGTTTCAGAAAAAAAATCTTATATGGCCAGCACATAATCTCCCGCCCAATACAACTCTTAAACTATGCAAAATTGTTTATTTTTGAAAAATTTAATTTCCTTTGTACATTTATTTAATTTTTTTAAAATGAATTTCAGCTTCATGACATGTGTCACATTTCGTAAAAAATTGAAAATTGGGCATGTACATGGAATGCAAGATTTATGAAATTTAATTTCTTTATATTTTATTATCTCTAAATTTAATGAAAATTAATAAAACAATTTAATCAAAAAGATGTAAAATTAAATATCCTACAATTTTCAAAATAACATAAATTGTTGAAAAATTATATTTAATCGTATTTTTTTCACGGAAAACTGTTAAGGGCTTCTAGTGAACTGCTACTTCCGGTTGACCAATTTTATCCAAAATCTAATCAGCTCTTCATATAAATATAAGAAGAAAAAATACACTGAATTGTATTTTTTATATTATAATATTTGAGTTAATACAGATATTAAGGCGGAACTAGTAAAATTGTATTGTACAGACCCTAAAACGTGCTTACTCATAGAAAACTCACTACCCAATTTTTTGACCAAAAACAATACTTCTCTTACTCAGAAGTAGGCGAGAAATAAAAAGTATATTCAGACATTTTTGGTTAAATCTGCTAATCTGTATATTAAAAAAATCAATGCTTGAAAAATGTTATTTTTGGCATGTCAATTTTTTGAAGGGATGAGCATTTCTTGATAGTGGTGGTCCGTGTTCCTGCATTGTTTGATAAGAAATCAATGGCGGGAGGTATTATGTTGCCCACAACAGTTTATTTTGATCAGCAATATGATTAAAAATTATAATTTACACATGTTATAAAATTAGGGAATTTCTCTTATAATTTTTGTATTCCCTTATCATATGTATAAGAAAGTAAAAAGGTCTGTCGAACATATGTTATAATTAATAATTTATAATTATGCAAGGAACTCCAATTAAAACTATAGTTTTATAAACTAAATTAACACGCATATTCGTTAATAACGAAAAATGTAATTAAGAAAACAATAAATTAATTTTAATAATTATTCTTATCTTCACAATTATTTACAAAAAAGAATAATTATTTAGTGTAATTACATTCATAAAATATGCGGAGTCCCGCAGCAGTGCCAATGAAAATTAATGCGAAAGCATTAATCAAAACTACTTTACTTCTAATAATATAATATAATAAACGTATACACAATTTATTTTCAATGCTAATGCCTGTCGCTTGTAATTAATATCTTTAATCGACAGTTTCAAGTTTCAAACCAACCATTGATATTTATATTTAGAGACTCCCATAAATTTGCAATCAATATCCATGGGAAGGTACCCACAGACATAAATCTTGAATTTCTATAACCAATTAAATTAATATTGAAGTAGACATCGGAAATGCTAATAATTATCTAAAATAAATGCTATTTAAAATCATTACAACTCGAGTACATTATACGTACAACTTTCTTACACACATATAAATTAATTGTTTAATATTATACTTGACACATGTTTGACATATAGAATAGATGTTTCAATTATTATTAAAAATATATTTTTCTATAACACTGTTTTGGAAATTAGCATTCCACAACTAAAAATTGTTATGGAATCACTAACATTCCATACGCTGCGTATGGAATATTTTCGACGAATCAAAGCCGCATATTAGCGCGATATATGAAGTATCTTGATTCAGTTACTATGGTTACATCTCTTTGTTTTAATTTGATTTATTTGAGTTTGACGTTTACAACAGTTTTATATTTGTATTTTTTGTATATTTCCAAAATCTTGTTATAGAAAGTATAGTCTACAACGTGTAATGGAATGGCATATCCCAGACTCGCAAATCGTAGCCCTCGCCTTTGTCTCGGGCTACAAACTTTTTGCTCGCGTGGAATATGTGCCATTCCATTACTTGTAGAATATACTATTATATAATATAGGGTGGTCCATTTTTTCTTGAAATAACTTGTGGAATACGCAGTATAATATGTGAAAGGATAAATAGTGGATGACTATCCGTTTCTTTTCCATTAAATCCTTGTAGTTACTTCTCCACATCTTCCTATCTTTTGTTTAATTTTTCCAGTTTTTATTCTTGCTTTTTTTAAATCTTCTTCTATTCCCTTTAGCCATCTTGATCTGGGGCCATCTTGTCTTCTTCTTTATGGTCTCAATTATACTACTGATTTAATTGAATCCTTTTCTTCTGTTCTCCAGAAAATGGCCAAAATATATATCCTTTTGTTGAATTGGATCAATCTCCTTTTTTGTTTTCCTTTAAATCCTTGAAGTTAGGTTTTTTCAAGTAGTCCTATCTTTTGTTCTACTTTACCAGTTTTTAGTTCCTGCTGCTTTTAAATCTTTTTGTATTTCCTTAGACATACTGATTTGGATCTGCCTCGTCTTCTTCTTCCTCATGGTCTCCATTCTACTACTAATGTAATTGAATCCTTTTCTTCTGTTATCCGTATATGTCCAAGCCATCGGACTCTCTGTTATTTGATCTTTTGCACTGTCTTTTTTCAACTCTTGTTCTAGTTCATAATTCATTCTTATTCTGTATTCGTTTTCTGATGTCTTTATTTGTCCAAATATTGTTCTTATTATTTTTCTCTCCATTATTCTTAAATCTTCATAATGTTTTATGTTTTTCGTTCTAGTATTTTTTTTTTGCGCGGAAAGTTCTATTTGTTGTCATTATCTCTCTTCTTTGTTTTCTACCACTCTTTCTCCATTGCGTGTATTTTCTAAATATTAACAGTTTTCAAATTATCGTATTTCTTTATCTACCTCTGTTTCTTCTATTTGTATTTTGTTTCATATTGATTGTGGTTCTGTTCATTGTTATCATAATTATACGCCTCAATTTTCCTGGTGTATTTCTTATTCCTTTAAAGGTAATAAAAGTTATTCTCTTTTACCTACATACATACGTACATAAAATCACGTCTCCAAACATTCTTATCCCGGTACACCACTTTCCCATCGTCCACATTTATATAGTTTGTTTCATACATGCTTGTCTATTCATCACACTCAAAATTATTCGTTCCCACAACAAACCATAATTATACCTAACCACTTATGCCTCAGACGCCCGCTCAATCGTTTACCCTCAATCTCACCCGTATATATTAGATTCATCAACGTTTCAAGATCGCCAAACCACCTCAACTGACTCACTCCCACTTTCTTATTATATACACCAACGTATTCCACACACAATTACTCTCCTCTCATATACCTCATTTCCACTGTAATTATAAGTCGTTCATGCTTTTTTATCCACACCCAATATTCAGAACCATACATCAATGTAGGCACTAACACACCATTATAAATACTCAATTGAGCATCACTAGATACATTTACGTTTCGAGCAATGTACCCATAACATCTAATACCTTGCAACCTGCAGACACTCGCCTTTCAATCTCCCGGTCAATACGTCCATCCCTCGAAAGCATACTACTCAAATAAAATGAAATGTTTGTTAGATATCTACAAAAAGCATTACAAGATTATTTAAATATTAACCTAAATCCAACTCCTACTAGTACCTACCTAGTAGGGATTCAAACTCAACTATCACGAAGTCAAGTGTATTTACTATAAATAAAAACGGACTACACCTATTGTGACTACAAGAAAGATAAGATAAACTCTCTATTAAACAATTGAAGTGTTAAAATTTTGCCATCTGTCACAACAATTAAACATAGCCTCAATAATCAAAACACCATATAAAATATTCACCACCCCCAATGACTCATTTCACCCCTCATAAAAATATTTTAATTATTATCGATAAAATCGCATTTGCATCGCGTTATCTGCGTTCAATTGTTCCATGCAGAATCTCACATACGGCCAGTGCATCGCACATCCCAGACGCTATATATCACCGGATAACATCTCATGTGTCTGTAAGTGGGAGAGAGATGGCACCAGGGGGGATGCGCTCCTCTAACCGTGTATAATCTCACACATATGTCCATTGATCTGATTTGATCGGGGCGGCCGTGCGAGCAGAGGCTACTGCGATGAAGGGATTAGCGCATGCGCAGATAGTTGACAGTCGCGTGGCGGAATAAAGTGTGGTTAAGGATTATGTGTGTCTTGGGGGCCTTTTTATGAACTGCACTTTAGATGCAGAGTGATATTAAAGAGGAATTAAAATTGATATGAATTTGTTTTTGGTAGCATTTGAACATAAGATCATTATTTTGAATACGTAATTTATTTTTACTAAAAAAAAGAGGTCTGAAGAGCCAACACATAATCTTCTATCTAAATAATTAATAAATGGTACAAAATAAAAAAATTGTAAGCCAATATTATTTTATATCTATTTGAATATAACATTTTTATTTTATGAGATATGCTCAAAGAACCTGATAGGTCTTCAAATAAACTACCACTTTCAGTTTATGGATTGCTAAAATATAATCAGATTTAACATGAACATCTAAAATTTAAATTTGAAATTGGACGTCACTTTATCTACCTTCCATTGGGCTTCCAAATTATCAAGAGATGGCGTTGATCACAATTCACGAAAGGTACATGTCAAATTAATTTTGTATGATATCTTATGATGGCGAATGTTTGCTTTAATATTGGTAGTTTGCTTTTATTAGCAGCAGAACTGTTGCCATACACATTGCAAATTTTTCTGTTGTTATAGGTTTTTTTGGAGAAAAATCAATCTTAACTTATAATCTACAAATACATGTACCTTTCATTTTTACAACTTATTTAAATTAATACTGCTTAAACAAATGCAATACTTACATTGGAATACTCTTAAAATAAATACTGTTGTTAGTAATTTTAAAAAATAACAAATAATTTCAAAATACAATGAAATTTATGTGCCTTATGGTTAGTTCCGATTTCTACCAGTAGTTAGCGTATTTTAATTTTGGTTGCCCAATATAGAGTATACAATTGAAATGTGGCGTATAGGGATTTCAATACTGGCTATATTGCTGAAAATTTTTACTTATTCACTTTACTGCAAAGATACAAAATTACAAAGTTGTTTAGAATTTAAAAATGTATGCAATAAGGTCCATATGGTTACCTACATATTAGTATGTCACGATATATCAATACATTGATGTATGGTTCTGAATATTGGGTGTGGATGAAGAAGCATGAACGCCCTATAACTGCTGTAGAAATGAGATATTTGAGAGAAGTGTGTAGTTATATGAGACGTGATCGTATCCGGAATACATTGGTATATTGTGAGTGCAAGATTGAGAAGAATATTGTTAAGAAAGTAGTAGTGAGTCATTTGAGGTGGTTTGGGCATCTTGAGCGAATATCGAATGAAAGATTAGTGAAACTATGCGGAAGAGATTGAGTGTTAACAAATACGTAGGCTTTCGAGGAATTAGTGGTTGAGTATGTGTGATGGTTTGTTGCGTGAACGAATGATTCCAAGTGTGAAGAATAGACGAGCATGTAGAAATCACACCATGAAAGTGGACGAAGCGAAAGTGATGTGTCAGGATAGGAATATTTGGAGGAGATTGATTGTTGGTTAACTGTGTTTCTGGGTTCGTTTTACTCCATTGAATGGGATATAGCGTGAGGTTATGTATGTATATATGTAAGAAATGGAAAGAAATAGAGTCTCAAATTCGCCATTGTATCATTACAATTTTCTTCGGTGTTTCTACAGAAAATAATACAACTTAAAAAATTGTTTGGCAATTATTTACAAAAAAATAATTCAATCCAAATCATATTTATCTAGGGACTTGTGAAATATATATTTTTTAAATAATGGAAATAAAAGTCCCACTTGGGCCAAAATATTTATTAGACTAGACTTTAAACCTGAAACCTGAAACCTGAGGTCTGAAGGACAAACTATGAATGTGGCATTAAATACAGATCAATTAAAGCTATGTAACTCTTATTTTCCAACGAAATTAGATCACTTTGAGTATATATCATAATAATGTACAGTAATAAATAATAAACAAAAACGAAACGAAAACATTTGAATTGATACAGTTATTACAAAATAATCATCATTGAAAAATTATGACATCAAAATAACTCAATTTGTTGAATGCCAGACCATATTAGAGCATCCGTGAATAAGGCAATTTAGAGTAGAGCCTAAGACCCTGGAGGTGTTGTACGCAGGAAGGCGCCCGGCAGGAGGGCCCAATTAGCATCTGCGGGATGTCTGTGTAAGTGTAGAGTCATAGTCAGTCGAATTAGGAACCGAAACGGCGACGGGTATTAATATAACTCACAGAGGAGAGTTGGAAATATTTTTGTTTCGATTCAATTTGATGTAATTGAGTTATAAAGAAAAAGAAAGTTAGGAATGTTATTATTAATTAAATTATATGTAATTATTTATGATTTTGTAACGTGGAAATTATTATTGTTATTTATTATTATATGATGTACTTTGAATGCATATATTTGATATTTGATTAATTGAATAGTTAATTGTTTTGTAAAGTTGAATAAACTTTATAAGTTTTTAGGAATTGTGGAAGATTTGTTATGTAGAGAAATGTATTGCTTCTTTTGAAGTTTTTAGAGGAGATCCTACTTCATTTCTTCTACTAAATTTTATTTATTAACTTCTTCCATTTCTTCCTATATTCATTGTGCTCACTTTTACCAGCATTTGTGTATACAATGAATACCTACCGTTACCGTTACAGGTATTTCCCTAGAAATATTAGAGTTTATAAAATAAATATATCATCACACCTTTTACCTATTATGGGTGTGGCACTCTGCTTACGCAGATCTCGGTAAGTGATATATTTTTGCGTGTGAAGTGTGGTTACCAGCCGTCAAATCATAGCCCCCAAAAATGTTAGTGGAAGAGGAACCACAGGGGTAAATTTAAATTGGCAACTGTCACCAGTGGGATTCGAACTGAGGATCTCACGATCCACAAAGAGTTTATTGGTTTGTGTATTTGCTTATTGTATTGTTTATTGTTTTTTCTGTTGCATTCTTATATTTATTGCGGCCTCCACCAATATTTGGGAATTATCAATGTGCATTACCAGAAATTTCTGATAGTTTATCACTAGACAAGGTCTTAAAAATAATGAAATATGCAATTATATGCAACTTTTGTAAAAATATGCATAAGAATGCCCAAATATGCAATATATACAATTATTATTTAGCGTTGATTATTTCACTCATTACAAATCAGACCAATCGGAATGTTTCATTTTCCAATGTTGTACATTTTAGATAAGTGATTAAACAGCACCATTTTGGACATTTATTTGACAAGTAAAAATAAAAACAAACAATTTGCTATAGTTACAATATAACAACAAAATTATATAGTGCCTTTTGCTTATTTGTGTACCGATTTATTTAAGTGAAAATGTGTCAAAATCAACGTTTTAGTACAATTTCATCGCCAAAAATTAAAATTTATACTATGAATTCATGAAATAATCTTGACATGTACCACTCGTGCTAAAGAATTGAATCGATTAATTTTGATGTCTAGCTTATTTATAAAATTTTACTTTTAAAAAAGTGTTATCGTACATAATAATTTAAGATAAAATCCCTCGACCTGCGGTCTAGGGATTTTTTCAAATTATTATGTACTCAAACACTTTTTAAGCAATATTTTATGCATAAGCTAGACATGTCAAATTTAATCGATTAAATTCTTAGCACTCGTGATATAACTATTGGTTAACTCTACACACAAAAAAATATGTATACTGTTCCAACACTAGGTAGTGTACCATCGAGTCCACATTATTTTTAGTGTTAAATTTAACACTATAAATAGTGCTTTCACATTTACTGGGTTGAATTAGTGTGAAAATCATTTTTTGTTAGTTAAATTTAACACTAAAAATTTTAACACAGGCCGATTTTTTTCTGTGTAATCAATGTAATTCGTCAAGAAAATTGATTTTATTTAAAGACATGCAAAAATTAAAATATATGCAGTTTGCATATAATCCGCTCTCGACAAATAACTATATATACATAATTATTATTTGATACTTTTTCTTTATTTTGTGCGGTTTACAAGTTTTAATATATTTTCCTTCTACTGAAAAAGTCGTGTTGAGTATCCTGTATCCTAACCATCTTAATTCCCTTTCCTCCAATTGCGTTAGTCATCCAACTGCCCCCACCACCACCAGCCACCACCCAGTCACCACCTCACCCACCGGAAGGCCGGTAATGGCAGGAAATAGCACTCGCGTCACCCACACCATCTCTCTACGCTTTCAGGTACCTTCAGCTATTCAACCATTGTCACCGGCACTTAACTCGAAGTGCTGCCGCTACTCCAAACACTACACAATGTTTGCGGGATAGAAATAAATATTAACCCATCAGCGACGAATGAAAGGTGATACTCTGCGACGGGGTGATAGAATGATAGAAATAATGCGGTGTCATCCAGTGAAAAATGAGTGAATTTTGGCAGAGAGGAATTCATTACTTTGGACACTGCATGGAATGAGGTTAGAGGCACTTGGGTTAGCAGAGTAGACGCTGAGTTGTATTTAAAAAACAACGTTTAAAAGGAGAATAACAACTTTTTTATTATAACAAAATAAACACAGGTAAATTATTAATTGAGATATATTTGAAAAACCTGATAGGCCTTCAAGGGAACTATTACTTCTGCTCGATGGACTGCTACCGAAATTTAATCACAATATGAAAATGATTTCTTCATTAGATTTTTATATCTTATTGTAGGGATTTTAAAAAGTGTTTATCTGTTGAAAATACCTACCGTAAGTAGGTACATACTACAGCATCTAACATTCACTTGCATTTTGCAAAATAATGTAAGATCAGAAGTGAGAAATTGTATAATCTTTACGAGGTGTTTACCTATCTCCGGTAAACAATGGGTAATATAGCTGTCCTTCATTTCGTATCGTTTATCTTTCTCATTCAACCAGCGAGAACGTATGTCGATTTTTCATTCGCTTCTGATATCTGTGGAGGGGTTATGGGGCATAACTTCTGAATAATACTGTACATATTCCATTAGTTTCAGCAGATGCAATATCATATCTAAACATTCATCTGTTTTAAATTTACTAAATATTCTCGAAACATTGGAAAGATTTGATCTAGGACGTTCAGGAAATAAATTATCAAACATTTCTCAAACTTTAACCAGAATTATACACTGATAAAAATGTTTTCTTGGAACAAACAGATTCCTCTTAAATGAAGAGGAAAATTGATTAAAATAGTTCCAATCCGATTTTGTTTTCATTGAAAACTTTTGTAGGTTTAATAAATGTTCTTGTATGAAAATTAATTTAGTTTTGAAGGAACATATCAAAGTATTCAACTGAGACTCATTATGGGGACGAAGTAGATTGAATATGAGTAGATTTAAATCAAAATGATATCGTTTTAAATAATAGTTATTTATGTATCAAGGCACTGAAGTTCAATTTTCTACCACGAATATGGAATTTAGTTGCCGAGGCCCAAAGGGCCGAGGAAAATAAACCATAGGAACTTCAGTGCCGAGGTACATATTCAGTTTGATTTGAAATCTAAAATTAGAAAAACTGTAAAAATATTACAATATATGTTAAGTTTATACATCTGTCAGTTGTCAATTGAAACTGACAGTCAGTGTTGCCAACCTCGAGAAGTGAAGTTATCGTAAATAACACTCAAAATTATGTTTTGTCCTCAATTTCGTCATCGGAATTAATTAGTTAATTATTCTTACAAATTTTGTTTTATGTTACGTCCAAATTTACTATAGTACGTCAATATATTTGCCAAAATTATCCTAATTGTACAATAATTATTTAACGGTTGCCAGCACTTTAGTGACGATTTCTGAACTTTTAATGACGATTTTTGAACACTTTAGTGCCGATTTCAAATAAATGAACTTTTTAAGAGAAAATATTTTTCAAATAAAGCTAGACGTTTTGAGTAAATAGCTCTTTGTATTAAATTCTCAGTAATAATATAACAAGAGAGTGAAAATAAATTGAAAATAACTTGACAGATCTTTCGAAAACTTGTTGCCAGGCAATAGCCACGAAAGCCCGTAGGGCTTGAGTGGCTATTGCCAAATGGCGACAAGTTTGAGAAAAATACTGGAGAATTATATTCTAATTTATCGAACTCTCGAGTTATATTAGATTATTTTTTTATTTCATCATCAGGCACGCCACTAAATCTATCTTTTTGCTTATTTTTACTTGTGTGGATGATAACTATCTCACATCTGACATCTGTCAACAAAAACAAAAAAGCTATAGAGAATATTGCCGGGAATAATCACAAGAGCATTATTCTCAGTATAATAATGACAGGATTGGTTAAAACGCAGACTCGTGACATACAATAAAGCATTTCATTGGTTTAAAGAAACGTCAAAAAATAATCGGATAAATTTCCAACACCGTCTTTGGGGGATGCAAATTGACGGCGCAGCACCTATGGCAACGATATCCGTTTTACACAAAATGTCACAATTATGATATATTTATTAATTATTGATGGTTAGTTTTTCTTCCACGAACTTGACGTTGAAATACCGTATACTGCGATTGGACAAAGTAGAATTCCCTATCAAAAATAGAAGCATGATATTTCTTTATAATTGATATAATCTTCATGAAAAATAAGTACATCTCCAGATAATCAAACCATGAAATAACTTCTGGCCCCTCTAAGTAATTCATCACCTTAAACCAGTTAAACCTCCACCCCTCCTCTAGAAATCCCCAGATCACCGCCACGGCCGCCGCGATGCCTCCAGAGTTCCAGAAGCTCTTTAGCTTCACTTCACACTACAAATCCTCCTTCGCCTATCCCCCCGTCCTACATCAAGTAGGCGCTGCTTGCCGGTGTAAATATTCACGACGATACATGCGACATCAATCATCGCAAAGTGACCTGTCAACGCGACAGCCCTGCCCGCGCCTGCCCCCGCGTGCCCCCGCCACGGCCGCCACTGGAGCTGCAGGAGTTAGTTCTGATGGTGGAGGGACAAGTAATGATTATTTTTAAGTTTGTAAACGATTCTGGTTGTTCTAAATGCAGGAATTGAAATTGCTGACTTTGTTATTTATTTATTCATCTACCAAAGACAGTAAAGAGTTTTAAAATAAAAAATCAGATGTGGACAGCACATAACCTGCCTCGCGACTAAACAATTGTAAACAGTACAAAATAGAGAAATACTAAATTATTTGGACTTTTGGATTAAATTGTGTGCAAATATTTATTAGAAAATTAATCAAAGTCCGTTCGTAACTTTAACATTCAAGGTGAAGGAAATGTTTCTATTGGATACATACCCCCACGTAAATGTTGGCATAGACAGTTAACATGTAAAATCAGTTTTTTGTAAATAAAAAGTGTCCGGCAAAAAATTATGCATCCAAATTTTATATCACGATACTGCCAATATCCCTACATCTTATTTAATACAGATTAATTTATTTTGGTACCGCAATTTAATGAAATTTATATTACTATTTCCTAATTTTCCGCCTACTCTTTTTATTTTTACTGCATAGTGCTTGCAATTTGTTTTAATAGTTATTTACTTTACAAGTGGGCAAAGTAAGGAATTCCACTTTGGACACGTGTGAATTATAACGTTTTATCCAGCACCTCTTAATAAATGAAAAATGTTTTAAAGAAATATTATTTGACAGTGACATATGCTTTAACTTTTTAAATTAAAATGTCAATCGAAATAGTTACCAAGGTGTTGTGTGTTATTATTATTGTTATAAATAAAAAATACTCAGTAATAATATAACAAGAGGGTGAGAATAAATTGAAAATAATTTGACAGATCTTTCGAAAACTTGTTGCCAGGCAATAGCCACGAAAGCCCGTAGGGCTTGAGTGGCTATTGCCAAATGGCGACAAGTTTGAGAAAGATACTGGAGAATTATTTTCTAATTTATCGAACTCTCGAGTTATATTAAATTAGATTATTTTTTTATTTCATTTATCTTTTTTGCTCATTTTTACTTGTGTTGATGATAACTATCTGACATTTGACATCTGTCAACAAAAACAAAAAAGCTACAGAGAAAATTGCCGGGAATATTCACAAGAGCATTATTCTCAGTATAATAATGACAGGATTGGTTAAAACGCAGACACGTGACATACAATAAAGCATTTGATTGGTTTAAAGAAATGTCAAAAAATAATCACTAGTGGATTTTCTCAAAATTATACCCACTAGTGGATAATCTGTTACTTTCCTTGTTTAAAATCGCCATAGTTATAGAGCATTTATTGAGTGGTGTTGGATAAATATTTTAATCAGTCACTGTCAATTTCTGGCGATGGAAACTATTCGTCGTTCATTTCTGTGAAGTACTTAGATATTTGTCTTGCACTGCGCCCCCATAATACATTCTAATAATATTTACACGGTTCTCGATATTTAATGTATTTATGATGACAGTGACAGATAAAAATATTTAAAACAAATTGCAAGCACTATACCTCATCTTCAGTAGCAATAAAAAGAGTAGGCGGAAAATTAGGAATTATTATTATTAATTTCATTAAATTGCGGTATCAAAATAAATTATTCTGTATTAAATAAGATGTAGGGATATTGGCAGTATTGTGTTACAAAATTTTCTGCCGGACTTTTTATTTACAAAATCTGATTTTACATGTTAATTGCCTATGTCAACATTTACGTGGGACACACGGTATAATATAACAACAAATAAAAGATGCAGTCTATATATACCGGGTGTCAACTTTTTATAGGACATAGGAAATACAATGTTAAAATTTTCATTATGCGATAGTTGGTTCCTTATGAATTTTAGATCAAAAGTGTAAATATAAAAATTGTTCAGAATCAAACTGCACCAAATGAGCCTAAATTTATTGATGCGATACATTTCTGTCATAAGCTAGACGTACAATAAAATGTAAGTTTTAGCTGTTTCCAGAGTGCTATGGTAAACAAAACATACAAACAGTTGAATTGTTTAAGTTTGACAGATGGCATTTGGAAGAGTTTTAATGATTATCTACTTGTTTCTAAATGGTAAATGTGTTCATGATTACTGAGAAATAATTTAAACAAGTCAGTAATCATTAAAACTCTGCCAAATGTCATCTGTCAAACTTAAACAATACGACTGTTTGTATGTTTTGTTTACCATGGCACTCTGGAAGTAGCTAAATTATAAATTTTATTTTACGTCTATCTCATGACAAAAATGTATCAGATCAATAAATTTAGACTCGGCGCAGTTTTTATTTCTGAACATGTTACTTATTCACACTTTTGCTTAAAAATTAATAGATAAAAAAGTGAAATTATAGCTATTAACATTCCTAGTGATGTTATGAGTATCATAACTGCCGCAGATGTCAGTTTGAAATCCGAGCTCGTAGAGCGAGGATTTTAAGACATCCAAGGCCTGTTATGACTCATAACATCCGTGGTTTGTTCAATAGTTTACCGGTTTCAGAATATGACGACGTTAGTGTCATTAATAAATATTATTTTATGAAATTCTTGTATGAATAACGTCTGTCATAATTTTAGAAAGTGATCAAGTAAGTCTGTTTGTTTTTATTTCACACCATGGTTACACTTGTTTTCTATCATATTTATAAATAATATTTTTACTTAAACGTCAATGTGTTCATAATGGCTAAATAAAAAGTGGATTTTGGCGATGCTGATTGCCTGAAAATATTTGAAACGCAGCAGGTAAAGCTCTGAAAACCTTAATTCCGTGTGTATTAATAAATAGCGTTATATTATCATTGTGTTTTATTTTCATTTTCTTGACTATTTTGACAGATCAGTAAGGTAATATTACCCTACAGCATAGAGTTATAACATACTTACCCTGCCTACTTTTGTGCATGTAAACATAGGTTTAATCTCCTGAAACCGGTAAAAATATTAACATTTTATTTCCTATAGCTCAAAGAAAAGTTACATCCGGTAAATGTATAAAATTAATTAAACACCAACGTTTCAACTTATTGTAAAATACATTTTTAGAGGTAATCACCTAATTAGTCGAACCGCTTAAACTTTTGATAAACAAAAGTATTTTTAAAGTAAAAGTACTCTATGCGTAATTAAATTTTTAACAAAGTTTTTAGCAAAGCAGTGATAATTAAAAAAAATTCCAGTAAACATTTTCGTCATTCTTCCGTTTCCATGTAAAATAAAATTATAAAGTTTACTTTGCAATTTTTTGATGTAAAATAATTAGGGAATCCAAAAATTGCCCATATCAAAAATAGCATTGAAAACACTATGATGCGTAATTCAATTCACCACTCTGTAGATGTACTTTTACAATAAAAACTATATAATAACTAAATGTGGAAATAGCTCCGTGGTTAACTTGACGGCTGATAACCGCATTTTACGCATAAAAAATCTGTCATATTTCGAGATTTACGAAAGCGGAATGGTACACCCAAAATGGGCAAAAATCAGAAAGAAATTTTTATTTATTTTATCGTCGGGTCAATTTTAATATATTTATCTCAGCTTATGGAAAACAAAATATATTTGATACGTTTTTCATACGACTATACTGTGAGTTTCAGATTTACTTTCCTGTCATTAATGTATTGCTTTATTAAATTATGTATATATCACAGTACTGTTCCAGATAGAATGCAACGTAGGTTGTCAATGTTAAATGAACATAATAATTTGAAGATATATACTAATGACAAAATAATAATTGATTATTTGGTACATACAATCATGACAGAAAAGCAAATGTTGCATAATAGTTGAAATTCACGGTATAATATAAATTTAAATTATAAACAACTGTATATTGAAATATATTTAGTCCAAGTTCAAATTATTTCCTTTTGTAATAAATAATATCTTCATTGATAAGTAGACAGTTGTAAAACTACAATCTTATACCAATTACTGTATTATTAGAACAACAAACAATGGATCAATTATATGCTTTAAAAAATACGAATAAGATAATTCTGTAGAACAATTATATCTGTTTCGCTTTTGCTGCAACATTAAAACAAGTTATTGAAATAAAACAAACAGCAATGATAAAATAAATAAATAAGTAAATACATCTTAATTTGATTACCAACCAAAAGCACCAATCCCGTCAAAAATAGAGCCCATCAAAATAAATTCAAATCCCATTTACAAAAAATCAACTAAATCTGACGCAGCAATAAATATCGCAAACATATTGGCATAGCACTAAACCCCAATAATGAGATTCCTGCCATGGGCCGTTCTACACCATGGGCGTGTTCAACATCCACCAATCCCGTCGCGCGATACAAGGGGGCGGGGCCTATCACGCCCCCAAGGTCCGAGGGCTCCTGACACGGCTTAGTGAGCCTCTGACGGCCCCCAAGACAACACATAGTGACCGGACAGTGAAATTGTGAAGAGTGACCTAGTGGATGTTGTTGGTTTTGATAGACTTGTGTTTGAAGGACTGTCGGACACTTACAAGGATAAGTGCTGTGCATACCAATCAGATTAAGCCTAAAGACCTTGTTTAATTGGATTTTTACTTGGGACACTTCAAGAAAGGGAGGGACTATTGAAAGACCAAGGAATGTTAGGACCCTATCCTTCAAGAGGTTTCGAAAATCTACACGGATTCTCAAGCAACCAGTAGAAGAACCAAATTTGAAGAATCTTCTAGACTCTAGAGGCTCTTTGTACTTCCTACAATTAGAAACTTAAATTAAAAGCAGATTAAAACTAAAGGGTACCGATAAAACCATCCTGGTGCACAATCTCGCTGAAGAACCTCTGTGACGATGCTCTCCACTGTCTAGCACCGTGCATCCTGCCATGGTGCTGGAGACGGGGGTGTTGCCGCCTCCGCTGCAGCTGTATGCAGCTGCGGCGGCGCATCTGAACCCACGACCTCCCTGGGCTCCACTACTGCATTTCCCGTCCGCTGCAAGTCTCTTCGGCATGCCGACGGGGTTCAACCCGCTCGCAAGACCTAGGTACCAGCCGCCGGGACGGGCGCCTCCTGGACCTGGAAGTGAGGATTCTGGTAGCGAAACGCACAGCCCAAACAAAGGTTAGTGGATTTGATTTGATAAGAGTGCGAGGAAAAATGGGGAGGCCTTCAAAAGATGCCGGACAACTTGTAACATCCTATGTGTGTTTTTCCGAAGATTGATCTAATTTCATTAATTAAAATGAACGCATGTACCTACAGCTTTCCTGTCAAAGATTGTTGTAGCTGTTCTCTCTTTTCGTATCCATAGTGGTGAATTATTAAAAGAAAAACTTGCCACTCGTTGCTATTAGAGAAGAGCGATGAAGTAAAATACCTCAGAAAACATCAACTTTACGTTGTCAAATGCAAACGGAAAAGTCAAATTTTTGTGGCAGTCGTCGGAACAATAAATTATGAAATTCTAAGACTAAGGACTATCTAAAAAATTGAGTCTTACCTCTAAGCCATAGAGTAATGAGAAAATATCTAAATATGTATTTCGCTAACAAAGTTATCGTCATCAGTAGATGCACAAGGGATATACTAAATTAATAACTATTTTACAATACAAGTGAATTTATTTAATTTCTCTTCTATTCTTATTGAAATTAAATGAATTTTATGTGCATAAATATAGGATTCTTTGATAAAGGCGACACAAAAGTACACTATATATTACAGTAGTTCTAGTATTAGATGATTTTGATATTGTAAGTATGCCAGAAGTAGAATATTAAAGAAAACAATTTACTTTTTTCACGACATGCCAGGAAACCCAACGGCTCTTCTCCCAAAATGTGAGGAAAATATAGGATGACGTGTTACCATTATGAATGTTAATTACAATAAATTTATTGTAAAAATTATGAATTAATTCTTAATTTTCTTGAAAATCCTTATTTCAGTAATATACATACTTTAAATTATCTTACAATTATGTCTAACCTAATTTTTCATGTGTCAGTTGTGTCAAAGTGTTTTTAAGGTTCGAGAAAATCGTTTTTAGAAACATGTCATGAAAAAATTATTGTGTCTAACACGAAAGGAAAACGCTTCTTCCACTCTCGCTCGAATTGCCTCATGAGCTCGAGTGAGAAAAAGAAGCGCTTTCCCCTCTTGTTTAACAAATAACTAGTCTGCGCCTTTGTCCAATAACACTAGTTTTACACATCTCGAAATCGTCGAGAAACTTCTTGTTTTCCGGCCTAGACCGACAAAAACTAAAGATTTTGATAAGAATAGTTAGAGTTTATATTTTTACAGTTCCGAGTCAGGGAGTTTTCGGACAATAATGTTTTAAAACGCAAGTCAAACACTTAATAACATTAAAATATTTGACAGAAAAACATTAGACATTTGTTTATCATTTTGTTTTATTCCATAGCGAATACTGTTAAATAGTAATTTCGTAAATTTTTATATTTAATTTCTGCATCAGTTACAACCCGCAATAAATGAATTTTAAAATCTACAACATTTATTCGAAGCAATTTTGACTAAAATAATTTGAGAAGTAATGCGCACGAAAATACTGTTTTCCTATGGCCCACATTTCGTATTACATCCTATATATGATGGACCATAATACGATAAAATATCAACTAAATAAATGTCACCGAATTTTGCGAAGAAAACAAATTAATTATTGTTTATATTTATAAATTCTTCGTATCCTTGTTTACAAATGTTCTGATATTACCAATATACAATATCCTTTGTAATAATATTGATAAATAAATCAGTAATTTTACACAAGAAATAATGTGTATCATACATTCAGAAATTGTTTTACAAGTGCTTGTAATTTACAAGCCTCATCTTTGGCTCGGCCTGTCAAAATATACCTAGTCGCACTCGTAAAAGTACACTTTCTGGACTAGAGACGAAAATAACAATTGGCGACATTTGAAATAAACCAATTATAATATTTTAAAAATATATAATCAACATTTTCCCCCTATAAATTATTAAAATGCCAATAAAGTTTATGCATAGCAACAAAGGTGGTCTTAAGTTTGTTTATAAGAATACCAAAGAGCTTTTATTTATATTACATATATTAAATAAACTATGAAAAATGTTTCATATGAAAGATATTTTGTTGCTATAAGAACCAAATAATAACATCTATTTTATGTTAAACATAACAGGCAGATTCATAAAAGGGATTAGCGCTAACTCCATTTTTATTATTACTCGTAACTTCAATTTCCATTCTTAGAACATAATTATTTTAACTAAGGTTGTAATCAAAATTGGTTAGCATAAAATTTCACATATTTTGATAATTATAATTAATTTAGAAACGAAGTTACAGATGATGAAAAAAATGGAGTTAACGCTAATCCCTTTTATGAATCTGCCTGTAAATTTATGAATAGTTTTAGAATTTGTAGCATTGATGAATAATCGAATTTATTAATTACTATATACACATAATCCTGTGATAAAAGCGATTTTAAAAGAGCGACCATTAAAAGGGCGCACGATAAGAAAATGCCGCAATATATAATAGTGGTTATAGGAGCTTATTCTGTAACTTATCTGTTAATTTTTAACGGCCTGTTAACAATTTTATCCAATAATGACAGACATCACTGAATAAAAATTGAAAATTTCATTTGACACGTGCATTTTTATTGGTTAAATTTTTAATGTGCCGTTAAAAATTAACAGGTAAGTTACAGAATAGGCCCCATAGTATGAGTTGATTTTGGTATTGTGAGTTACTTGAATTTATGTCGGTGTATTTCAAAAGTAGAATGTTAAATAAAACATTTACTTTGCTAACATTTTGCAGTTATTCGTTGTAAAACTGACTATTATAAATATATCTTCACGCCATTTACCCAAATTGAGTGTGGCACTCTAAGATGGGGTTACCAGCCGTCAAGTTCCTCTATTTTTCATGTTTATGGACGGATACCTAAAGGTCTTTGAAAAAATTGTCAAAATATATTCAGAAGCCTTAAAATATACATTTCCGCTAAAATATTGTCACAGACATTTTGTATGATTTTTGTACATTCATACATTAATAGCTGAAAAATTAAAAACTAATTCTTTTAAATTAAATTAAGGGGAAAATACATTTCTCTTATGTGGTTGGTATATGTAGTGTTTATTCGTAAAATTATTATAAATAATTATTTAACAATTAAGATATATATTCTCAAATTCATCATTTTAAACAGAATAGTATATTGTACAATGAGCATGGAATGGTACTCATTTCATACTAGTATGAAATGGACTTTCCATGCGAGTTGTACACTATACTTTTTCTACGGCCACTAATTATTTCAAAATTAATTTAATTTTAATAGTTAATAAATATGTCCCGCTTTCACCATTCTAATATTTGACAATTCTAAATAAGTATCCTAGCAATGGCACCTGTACTTAAATGAACTAATCTGTATTGAAATACTCACAAAACAAATTCATTTCACACGATGCTTGCAATGTACCTCATATCCCTAGCAACAACAAACATACAATGAGCAGATTTCTCTGTGGTCGTAGAAAAAACTGATTGCAGTATATATTTATATGATAGATAGTAGTTTTGCTATAGACAATATAAAAGGCAGATTTGTTAAAACGAGTAATAGTTTTTAAAATAATATTTGAATGTTTTATTTCGTGTATATTGTGTAGAATACTTGCAAAATCGCGGATCTAGTTTCAGCGGTCACAAGCTAAAAATAGAAACATCACTTTTCAGGATTTTTCAGGTTCAGCCTTACTTTCAATTGTCTAAAAGTTTGCCGATTGCTAGATTTTATAAGCGATTTTTATTATAAATTAACTGCATCGACTGCGCAAGTCATTAATTTACATTTGGTGGGAAAAATTGTATTAGTTCAAATATTATATGCTGTTTCATTTATAGTAATTCATGCTTTGAATTAAATGAATAAAAACTGTAGATACAATTTCATCAACTTATGACAATTTATGTTTATAAATAATTAAAGTAGAAGAATTTTTATAAAGGTACTAATAGTTAGTACAATTTTTAATACGGTACGAGATAAACTTTTAGATTATTCGGATATTTTTACTGACAATTTTAACACGACATTGTTAATAAAATTTGCCTATTTTATATATAAATTATGCTGACTACGCCCAGTAAATACAAATATAAAATATATAAATATAGTCAAGTTTTTGATACCCTACACATTTAAATAAATAAAGAAACATAAGTATAATAGTTATTTATGTATCAAGGCACTGAAGTTCAATTTTTTATCACGAATGTGGAATTTAGTTGCCGAGGCCCGTAGGGCCGAGGAAAATAAACTATGTGAGTGATAAAAAGGAACTTCAGTGCCGAGGTACATATTAAGTTTTATTTGAAATCTAAAATTCGAAAAAACTGTAAAAAAATTACAATATAGGTTAAGTTTATACATCTGTCAGTTGTCAATTGAAACTGAAAATCAGTGTTGCCAACCTCGAGAAGTGAAGTTATCGTAAATAACACTCAAAATTATTTGTTTTGTCCTCAATTTCGTCATCGGAATTAATTAGTTATTTCTTCTTGCAAATTTTGTTTCATGTTACGTCCAAATTTACTATAGTACATCATATCTGCCAAAATTATCCTAATTGTACAATAATTGTTTAACGCTTGACAAAAATGGGTTGCTCAAAATCGTCGTATAATGGATTACTTTAGTGACGATATTTGAGCACTTTAGTGCCGATATCAAATAAGTAAAATTAATTGTTTGTAAATAAATATTGATTATATTTTGATATTTTCGTTTAAATCTGCTAACCTGTGTTTTTTTAAAAAACAAAACAATGGTTAAAAAATGTAATTTTTTGACATATGTCATAATTTTTGAAGGGATGAGCGTTTCTTGATAGTGGTGGTCCATGTTCCTGCATTGTTCGATAAGAAATCTATGGCGGGAGGTATTGTGCTGCCCACATCAGATTTTTAACCCTGAGCATCATTTATATTTACACTTTTACTGTAAAGTATAATATTTTTTATAAGCAAATAACATGGATTCTATAGTTGTAATAATAGTTTTTAATCTATATAATCATAATATTAATTTTATTTTATTCAATTTCTATTTAAAAGAAATACAAAACTATTCTGCAAAACATATTATCATACAAATTACCGATTCAAATTGCTAATGATTGCTTTATACCCTACAATAATAGAAAGTACAAAAAACATGGCAGAACATTTTTAGAAGTCCAAAGCCTTCGAACCAATTACTGCAGTGGAAGTCGCTTATGATTAAAGACAATTTTAATTATTATTTAGTCTAACCGGAGATGAAAATGCTTTTAGCTTTTTTGCTAATCTTATTGTAATGCCTAATTGGTACTAACCGGAAATTATATATGGAAAACTAATTTTAACACTATTAGGGGCCATTATAAATCATTTATTAGTTGTGGCATGAAATAAGACTCTAGGCACGTTTTCTATGAAGTAAAATTTCATTTTTAATTATATGTTTAGCATAATTCATTTAAAACTGTTTGAAATTATTGGTAGGTAAATTAAAACTAAATTAGAAATGAAACAATTATTAGAATTAGTTTTTTGTTAGATTGTTATTTCCTGGTGTGAAATTAGATAATATTTATTGAATTAAATATATTTTTTACTTCCTTACATGTACCTCAATGACTTCTGTGTGCATGGATGGATATGTGCAATAACTCACAAATCTTTAGAATTATAATTTTTACCTCCCGCCTACCTCTAGGTAAGGGAGGTATTGTTTTTGGTCAAAAAATTGGGTAGTGAGATTTCAATGAATAAGCACGTTTTAGGGTCCCTACAATACGATTTTACTATTTTCGCGATGATGTCTGTATGTACGTATGTATGTATGTATGTATGTATGTATGTATGTATGTGTTTGTGTGTGTAGTCCAGGGCCTTGTCAGCTATATGCACGACTTGTGATAGAAATGTCAAATTAGTTCCATGGTCTTCACGCTACGTGGCAGCACACTCGTATTATTTTGAAGTTTCCAAGTGACATTTGAAACATTCACTTCTTCTGATTTCGTTTCGTTTGGATCGATAATACTCTGATTTAGTTGATTTTGTGTGTGATTATTCTGACTAGTGCATCTTATTTGAAAGGTAAGCTGATTTCACATATTTTCATTAATTGAAACTGTATTTGAATCTTAAAGGAGTTTGCAACTCATTTTACATCTTTATTTCTTCTAATTTGTTTTTATACATGATTATAAATGTCATTAAATTATTTTTATTTCATGCGTGGCTTCAAATGTATTGTTTCTGGCTGCAGGAGTTTCAATGAGGAGGATCTAACATTTGACGTTTTGTCGTCTACCAAATATTCCATCTGTATGAAGAATGGACGCAGAACATGTATCTTACATATGTATTATGTATATATTTTCTGTTATTTGATGTGTATTTCATTAATTTGAAATATAACATTTTTCTTAATACATAATTATTGTTTTCAATTAATTTTTATTCCTGTTCAAATTTGAAATTTCAAACTTTCCCGCCTGTATACGCTATTAGTTTGTGGTCCCGACGGTAGAGGCGCAGAACTTCTATCCTTTTCAATTTTGCTGTAGCTGACACGTCTCCATTGTCTTGTCTCTGGTGTAGTCTGTGGCAATTTTTTCGTCTCGCATAACTCAAATACTATAATACCAAAAAATACAATTTTGTGAATTATTGCTTCTTATATTTAAATGAAGAGCTGATTAGATTTTGGATAAAATTAGTCAACCGGAAGTAGCAGTTTACTTGAAGCCCTTAACAGTTTTTCGTGAAAAACACGGTTAAATTTCCTTTCTCAACAATTTATGTTATTTTGAAAGTTGAAAAATATTTAATTTTACATGTGTTTTGATTATACTAATTTTATTAATTTTCATTAGATTTAGAGATAATAAAATATAATGAAATCAGATTTCACAAATCTTGCATTCCTAGTACACCATGGAAAAATTTTCAATTTTTTACGAAATGTGACACATGTCATTGTGATTGTGAAGCTGTTTTCTTAGTGAAATATATGTCAAAAAATTAAATAAATATACGAAAGAAAATTAAAATTCTCAAATATAAATAGAAAATAAACAAATAAGAAGGTATGTTTCTGTATAATCAAATACTATTTTTACCGTTTAATAGTATTGGGCGGGAGGTTATGTGCTGGCCACATCAGATTATTTTGATAATGCACAGAGCTGATTAGATTTTTGTGGAAGGTTACTGGACACACAAAACAATAATTCAATTTATTTCAAATATACAGGGTGTGGCTTATTTAAACGGTCTAATTTAATACATGGATTAAACACTTTAAACTTGGGTGAAAAATTCATTTGAGCAAATATCTATAATTGCTTTATTACAGACACTGAAATATAACAATATTGGAACGCTAACTGAAGTTGAAAATGCGAGCCGAGAGAGACAGCCAATCTTTGGGTTATCTGTCATTATTTTATAGTGTGTTAAGAAAATTGATAAAAAAAGTAATTAACATTCAATGACTTTGAAATAAACTGTATAATATAAATAAACATTAAATAATACATTAATAGAAATGAGTTCATTTAAATATTATGTATGTAAATGACAGAAATATGTGTGTTGAAAATTTTCAAATTGCGGACGTCATTGTTTGATTTTTCTATGTAAAATACATATTTTTTTATGCTTTTGTAGTTTTGACACTTTTTAACTTTGTTATTTATGTTTTTGTCACAGCGTGTGGTGATTCATAAAATACAGATTTTATTTTCAGTTTCTTTGAAATCATCAAGTTCTTTATCATGAATTTACAATATTTTTTCATGAAATATCTTTACGATATTTCGAAAAATTATGTGCTCATTAGTTATTAATATATTAGCGATTCAGGAGAAATAGATTTACTCAAATTTATTTTTAGATTTAATAGTCATGAAATATGTGATAGGTGCATTAATCGAAGCATAAATAAATAAAATTATTATCGTCATATTTATATATAAATTCTAGTAAGCAAATGCCATCAATTCCACGGTATAAATGAGAAAAACAATATAAATTTGTTTATGTTATTCATTTGTTTCTTGATGAAGATTTATGTTCAATAATTCGAAATGTTGTGTTTTAAATAAATATATTTTTTCACGACTTTCCAGGAAACCCCACCGTTCTTCTCCCGAAATATTGAGGAAAATGTGTTTTCCTCTCTAGAGAGGAAAATATAGAAGTGTTGAAATATGAATGTTATTTACAAAAAAAAATTATAAAAATTATAAATAAATTCCTAATTTTATTGAAAATACTTATTTCAGTGATATACATACGTAAATTATCTTACAAATATGTCTTATATTTTTCTTTTTCTTATTAAATCACAATTTGACAACTTATTAAAGATATTTAAGATTGGTTCATTGGCAACACTGCTACACCGCCATGTGTCTGATAACCTAACTTTAACGAGTCAGTCTGTCACGTGTATTTAAGGTCCGAGCAAATCGATTTTAGAAACATGTCGTGAAAAAATGTGTCTAACACGAAAGGAAAGCTCTTCTTCCACTTTCGTTCGAAATGCCGCACTCGCTGCGCTCATGAGGCAAACTTCGAACTCGAGGAAGAAAAAGAAGCGCTTTCCTCTTTAGTTTGACAAATAACTATTGTTTATATTTCATGTTTAAACTTTGTAAAAATGCATGAAGGGGTAGGAAAATTCTGCATTATACCTACCTGATAATATTTCATTCTATATCAAATTAATGAGCAATATATAATTATATTTTAATTGGTAATTCTAGTAATAATGTATTAAATTTCCTCGTAAATCAATTTGCCAGAGAATTGTAATTCAAATGTCAATAAAATATATACGAATAGTAATTAAAATGCATAGTATAATTTTATTATTATTTGTGAAACCATAAAAAGTTATTTGCATACATCTAAGCGATAAACATACTAAATAAAATATTTTATAACCCAAAACCGTTCAAACTAATTACTGGACAATATTTTTACACATTAAAATCAAATATAGGCAGTAAAATAAATTATTTTTAAGTTATTTCCGTGGAATTTAAATCAAAACTAATTATTTTCATACTATGCATTTTAAATGGCATAATTTTATAGGAAAACGGTTTAAACAAAGTAGTACTTAATGAACATTGGCTTTTGATCATAAAATACTTATTTATTACTCATTTGTTTAGAAACTAAGAATAAGAATTATGAAATACAGCGCGACTAAGCGCAGTACCTACGGCGAGACGAAGAACTAACTTGTCATTTCTAATTAAACATACGTTTCACATTTACTTCGTTATAGTACATTAAAATATGTATATATGAATTAACCTTTTTGAAACATTGTGTATTGTTTTATCCATAACTATTATAACACCTCTAGGTGGTAACGCCGTTTCTTATGAAGCACTCTAGATCCTTTTGTCGGAGTGGATCAATCTCTGTTTCTTTTCCTTTGAACGTTTCTATATATAGTTAGGTTTCTTCGTATCTTCCTATCTTTTGTTGTATTTTGCCAGTTTTTAATTCCTGCTGTTTTAAATCTTCTTCTATTCTTCTACTTCTTTTAGTCAAGTTGATTTGGATTTGTCTCGTCTGATTCTTCCTTCTGGTCCACATTCTACTACACTTTTAATTGCATTCTTTTCTTTTGCTCTCCATATTTGTCCAAGATATCTGACTCTCTATTTTCTTCCAACTCTTGTTATATTTTATATATTGCATTATTATTAGGTATATTTTTGTCATTGTTGTAGTCTCAACAACGTACTTTATTATTGGTCTTATTTCTTATTATCGTTCGTTTTTAATGGACGAAAAAAAAGTAGCTCCATTGTAATGAGTCGGACTGTGGATCGTGAGATCCTCAGTTCGAATCCCACTGCCGACAGTTACAAATTTCAATTTACCCCTGTGGTTCCCCCTCTACTAGCATCTTTGGGGGCTATGATTTGACGGCTGGCAACCACACTTCATACGAAACAAATATATCACTTACCGAGATCTGTGTAAGCAGAGTGCCACACCCGTAATGGGTAAAAAGCGTGATGATATATGCATTATATATATATAAAAAAGAGGAGGTTCTCAAGTTTGCGCGTATATTTTTATGTTTTACCACGCATAACTTTTTACAGAGTATTTCAATTTTGATGAATTGGATAAGGTATACTTCGAAGTTGGTCCCATTTAAATTTGAATAAAATGTTCCTTAAGGGTAGTAAATAGGGGATGATTGATTGTTCACCCATTCAATTTTTACCTGTTAACCGATGCTACCATGCATAACTTTGTACTGGGTTATCCGTTTTCAATTATTCTTATTTTCTACCTCTAAAGTTTATTTGCCGAATAAATGAAAAATGTTGCATCGAAAACATGATACTAATTTTTAGCTGTCATTTTTTGATGTGTATTTTTTTTTTATTCGACGAATAATTTATTCGGAAGTTTATTGGTAGAAGGAAATATCGGCCCTAAGGATAACAAATAATTAAACCGACGAAAAAATTGTAACTAAGATTATTGAAATACATAATTTAGTATTTCTCAAAATTAGAAGTATGTACAAGAAAAGTGCAAATAACATTTTATATTCCAAATATTTTTGCTAACATCTTTTATTTTATACTTTTTTTCACACCTGACACTATTTATGAAAACAAATATATTGTTTTTTCTGTCCGGTAAACTTCCTTCAAAATCAACTCGGTTTCTCATATTTTCATGAAACTTATAAATTCCAAGTTTCGTTTACATATCTTGTTTCGTTTATGAGATATTGCGCACACGGACATCCATCCATTCATCCTCACACAGACATCATGGAGAAATTGGTGGACGTCAAAATATGTATTTCCGCAAAAATCTCGTCAATGATTTTTGTCATGATTCCAATACTTCCTTGTACTTTGTATTAGAAAGTAATATCGATTCCTTCGTGGTAACGCCTGAGAGTGTGCATCAAGAGACTTTTAGTTCGATTCCCACAACAGTTAAATTTTAAAATAATGTAACCAGATGCAATTATTACTTTTATAGTTTTGCCTCCACTTACACCTTGAGGAAGCAAAAAATATGTCAAACCGAGATCTGCTCTTAGCAAAAATGTACAACACACCCAATTTAAATTTAAATTTGAAAATACATAAAATATATTTGCTGAAAATTAATTCTTTGTGCTTATTGACATAATAACTTATGATCCAATTACAGTTTAAGATTCTATTCAGATAGCTTCTACCAATTTCTTTATAATGAATACAGAAGTGAAGTCAGATGCATAAGCCAGCTGCCAGTCATATCTGAAGATGTTTATAGAGATCTGAGATATTTAATTTCTCTTTAAAATTAGAAACTAATACCTATTTGGCACAAATAACTGAAATATGGGCGAATAAACCATAAACGAAATATGACAAATTTATATCAAAATCGTGTAACACTTATAGTATAATTAGTAGTAAAGTATTTTTTTCTTTTAAATATTTTGCAGTAAAGCGATATAACGAATTGAACATATTTTGACGTCACAGGTACTTGAATTGTGCTATTGGCTAGAAATATGAAAATTGCAAATCGCGCGTCTGCCGCTGCGTCCAACGCCTATTGTGGGCTAAAATAGAACTACGAAATGTCATTTTATATTTTTGTTTGTTGGTATTTAAGGTTATATCTGTTGGGCTTCTATTACTTGTTTCATAATTTTACTGTTTTATTGTGCTGTGTCGAAAATCTATTGATTAAAATTGTGTGTTGAGGTTAGGTTACATCACTACTAGCGCCACTATCCTCAAACTTTTGTTGTTATTTACTCGAATATCAAGTAAAATACTCGTAAAGTTGTCAAAGGAATTTTGTCTTAGTTTATATTAAGTTTAACTGTTGTAAATTAAGACTTATAATATGAAAATATTATTTTTATATTAAAAAATGTATAATATCTACTATCATGGAAAATCGTTGTTTTAGTGCCACTGGAGTAGTACCTGTGACGTCACACAAACTTTGAAAAATCATATCTCGGGTAATATATGAAATTTTCACATCGGGTTTTCACTGATCGTCATGTATTCTAATAGTTTCATAAAAAAAAAATTTAAAAATTGTTTTATGGGCCCATTCTATGTTGTATATTTTTAATTAATATAATTTTTCGAATGATAACGCCTTTTTTTTGGCTGGATAATGAATGATAAAAGAAACTCTTGGAAATCAGCTACTGGTTTATTTTTAAGAAATATACCTGTATTAGTTTTGACGTTAAATGTTGTGTAATAGTAATTGAAAATTCACCTCCTGAAGAAGACGGATGTGGCATCGAAACTAGTAAAGGTTGATTTCTTAAAAATAAACCATTGGCTGTCCAAAAGTTTCTTTTATCATAATTATTTGGTTTTTTCACCGGCGCTCTATAGCTGTTACCACTAAAATATAATAGTAATACTATAGAACTAATTAACCATTGTCATTCAACGCATAGATGTATCTGCCTCTTCTTTCTTCTCCAATGGTCTTGCTTCATAAACCTTCTTGGGTATTATTGTACTTTGCATCCTGTTGTATCCTAATCATCTGAATAGGGTCCTGTAATATTTAATAGTTATTTATGTATCAAGGCACTGAAGTTCAATTTTTTATCACGAATGTGGAATTTAGTTGCCGAGGCCCGTAGGACCGAGGAAAATAAACCACGTGAGTGATAAAAAGGAACTTCAGTGCCGAGGTACATATTAAGTTTTATTTGAAATAAAAAATTCAGAAAAACTGTAAAAAAATTACAATATAGGTTAAGTTTATACATCTGTCAGTTGTCAATTGAAACTGACAGTCAGTGTTGCCAACCTCGAGAAGTAAAGGTATCATAAATAACACTTAAAATTATGTGTTTTGTTCTCAATTTCGTCATCGGAATTAATTAGTTAATTCTTCTTACAAATTTTGTTTCATGTTACGTCCAAATTTACTATAGTACGTCAATATATCTGCCAAAATTATCCAAATTGTACAATAATTATTTAAGGGTTCTCAGCACTGGGTTGCTCAAAGTCGTCGTATAATTAAGGTACTAGAATATATGAGTATTCTCATCCGCCATTTCGGGTCCAAGTGTCATAAATAAAACAAATTATTGGAATCCAGTTACTTTAATTCTCTTATGTCAAATTTGAAGTTGATATTGATTAATAATTGCGATGTATCATTCCTTCAAATGTTGTATTCCATATCTAACAAGTAAGTGTACAGAATAAATTTTAATAATATATTACCATATGAATTGTGTAGTTGGATTTTACAGTATTTCAAGAAATATATTTTCTATATATCTGGCTGAATATAAAAACTATATAAAATAAAAATTTACGCACATTTTAAAACAATAAACACTAAAAATCCAAAGAATGATATATCACAATAATATTAATAAATATCAACTTCAAATTTGACAGATACAAATTTAAAATGATTTTTTTCTTCTTCAAAGTAACTGGATTCCAATAAATTGTTTAATTTATGACATCTGGACCCAAAATGGCGGACGAGAATACTTACATTCTTCTAGATTTCTAGTATAATGGGTTACTTTATAGTGACGATTTCTGAGCTTTTAATGGCGATTTTTGAGCACATAAGTGCCGATTTCAAATAAAATGAACCTTTATATTTTCAACGTCAACCAGTATTATTTCAGTGTTTGCAACACAAAGAAAACAAAGCACCTTGTGACAAACACCATCCACATTCCTTGATAGAGCCATCTGTTATCTGCAGCCATAACTAATGCCAAGCAAAGAGCCAGGACTCAATTAGTGTTCTACCCTTGTACAGAACGACGTGAAGCCGGCCACATATAATAACCGGTTAATCTATAATTCGAACCGAGTTGTATAGCTGTAATGATTTCCATAGGAAGTCATAATTCTGCGTTATAGACGTGCAAACACTTGTGCTGCACAGTAGCGAGAATTACAAGCGTAAGGATAAATATAAAGGACAGTAGCGACGTTATATTGCCACCGGTTACTGATGGAATTATTATAATGAACTGCAAGGATTCTTTCTACTTTTAGGCGTAAAAATTATTATGGCATTTCGCTGTTTAAATATATACCTTGAGTTTTAGTTTATAAACAATACATACTAATCTATCAATACTGTATTATTATGGATAACAATTATACTCGTATGCTAGGTGATTCATACGGTACAGAAATTATTGAACGTGTAGCTACGGTGGTCCCAAATAATACATTTCTCTTAATAAATTTTGGACAAAAACTCAATAACCATAAGAAGTTACAGCAAATTAAATTTCGTCATTATCATCATTATTTTTTCGTTTCCTTATGTTTCTTGTAAATCTGACAATTTGCTGTAATTTTAAATTTAAATTATGCACCCAAAAATAAATAATAGCAAAAGCAGTTAAATATAATTTTTTTTAAAATTATTGAACTTATTTCATAATCATAATTGTCTACATATTCCTCGTTATTAAACTATATTTTATCTAACACCTCTCAATAAATGCTCTATAACTATGGCGATTTTAAACAAGGAAAGTAACAGATTACCCACTAGTGGGTATAATTTTGAGAAAAGCCACTAGTGAGTATTTTTTTTATTTATAACAATAATAATAACACACAACACCTTGGTAACCACTTCGATTTACACTTTAATTTAGATAATTTAAAGAATATGTCACTGTCAAATAATGTTTCTTTAATAAATTTTGCATTTATTATTAGATGTTGGATAAAACGTTATACTTCACGCGTGGGCAAAGTGGAATTACCCACTTAAATTTTTATTACATATGGCAACGTTTCACAAATAAGTTTTTTGTTTGAAAAATAAATGCAAAAAAATTTGTCAAATTTTGACATTTTATATATATATATATATATATATATATATATATATATATATATATATATATATATATATATATATATATATATAATATTGCTTTGCCTAGTTTCCTAATGACTGATATAACAACTGTTTGATTCGATATTGATAAATTTACTTTATTTTCAAGTAGCTCTTGTGGCTTACGTTATTATTGATTAATTAAAGAATCGTATTGCATCTTAATGAAACTTATGGTATATGCAGGAGGTAAAAAATGATTGACAAATACTTTCTTTTGAGTATCAAATAAATAAGTTAAAACATGTAGAAGTTCAAGAAATTTAAGTATATTCATGATTCCTAAATGAAAAGCAACTCTACGTTCTTCAAAACACTACAAAATTTACCATCATCCACCGTTCGCATTCAACCTAACAGCTAGAACCAACAAACGTACCGTTTAACAAGCTAACAAACATAACATTTAACAACACTAACATCAGTAATGACCAGCCATTCCGCAGCAATTATCCACTGACAATTAATTATCTACAATGCAACACCTTTATTATAGATGACATTTATTTAACGCATCGCTTTGGTCGGATTGGCGCGAGGATTTATCGCGATACACACCTATGCGTTAATAAATATAAGACGAGGAAAAATTACTTTTAGATCAGTCTAACGAGTACCAATTTGTAACCAACAGATGCGAGCAGCTAACTGGTTATCTCGGATGTTTTTAGAGGCATGGAATTGACTTAATGGTAAAACCTTTATACCTTTCGGGGTAAGGTTGGTCTTGATTTTGGTTAGTTGTTTGATTGTTTTCTTCTATATTTTCCTCCACGCTTTATAACTTCGTTTTCTTTTTATTTCTTGCCACGCGAATCCTCTTCATCTTGCTGTTTTTTCGTTCAACATATTGATGGGTCTGTACCTCTTGTTTTCTCCTCTAATGGTCTTGCTTTATTTCTTTGGGTATCCTGTTAATTGTGTACTAACTATGAGTATCTTAGTTGTTCCTCTTGTACTATGTGTTCTAAAGATTTTATGTCAAGATTTTCTCTACACAATAACGTTCCTTTCATTAATAGTCTTGTTGATGATAATTAGTATTCCAGGTTAACCCACAAGAGGAAAGAGGGCCCATAAACCAATTTTTAAAAATTTTTTTTTATGAAACTTTATTAGAATATATGACGATCAGTGAAAACCCGATATGAAAATTTCATATATTACCCGAGATATGATTTTTCAAAGTTTTTGGTGACGTTTGTTGACGTCACAGGTACTACTCCAGTGGCACTAAAACAACGATTTTCCATGATAGTAGATAATATATATATTTTAATATAAAAATAATATTTTCGTATTATAAGTCTTAATTTACAACAATTAAATTTAATATAAACTAAGACAAAATTTCTTTGACAACTTTAAGAGTATTTTACTTGATATTCGAGTAAATAACAACAAAAGTTTGAGGACAGTGGCGCTAGTAGTGATGTAACCTAACCTCAACACACAATTTTAATCAATAGATTTTTAACACAGCACAATAAAACAGTAAAATTATGAAACAAGTAGTAGAAGCCCAACAAATATAATCTTAAATACCAACAAACAAAAATATGAAATGACATTTCGTAGTTCTATTTTAGCCCACAATAGGCGTTGGGCGCAGCGGCAGACGCGCGATTTGCAATTTTCATATTTCTGGCCAATGCAAGTACCTGTGACGTCAAAATATGTTCAATTCGTTATATCGCTTTACTGTAAAATATGTAAAAGAAAAAAATATTTTACTGCTAATTATTCCATAAGCGCTTTCCTCTCTAGTTTGACAAATAACTATTACGTCTATCTCATGACAGGAATGTATCACATCAATTAGTGTTTCACAAGACTCTTGATCTTGTCTTGAAATCAAGACACGATCAAGACAAAACCAAGATAATAATTATTTTATATTTCCCAAGACAAGACAAGAAAGTATCATCAAGAATCAAGATTTCTTGATATCTTGATAATAATTTTTTCAGTTCCGCATTTATGATTAAAATATAAAAATTTGATATACATTTGTCATTATGTGACTTTGAGGTTCGTTCCACATTTGTACACAGGTTTTAACACCATCTGGCGGCCTTAATGTGAACCTCAAAATTTTGTAAATAAGCAACACAAGATTTTATAAATTTATATGAATCGCACTATGAATGTGGACGAGGCGAAAGTAGTGTGTCAGGATAGGCATATTTGGAGGAGATTGATTGTTGGTTGACTGTGTTTCTGGGTTCGTGCTACCCCACTAAGTGGGACATAGCATGATGTTAGTTAGTTAGTCCCTGTTTTATTGGACGTTCAGTATCATTGATATAAAACGTTTTAAGAAGTCAAGTCAATGTCATAAAGCGTAAAACGCACTGTGCTTCTGCTTGTTAAGAACCTGGTTAGGACAGTGGTTAATAGTGGTTAAAAGACTGGTTATGGTTATGGTAAGCTGGTTCAGATTGTTGATTAAGTTACTGGTGAAGTTTACAACAGTATTTTGCATATTGTGAGCTAGGCTTAATAATGGATTAATAAATATTTTATTGGGGCTCTCCAAGAACTGGTTGATAATTAAATTTTTCTTTGCCTTTTGCATTATTATTGTTTTATATATTCTCATCTCTATCCTTTTTGTTAGACTTTTGTTTGTTGCTGTTATACTTTATTTTATTTCTGCTTCTCTTTTATTTTCCTAAGGGCCGGTAGTTCCAACCTCAGATAAACTATAGAATAAATTATCAATGGAATAAACAAAAAACATCGCATCAAAAGATGACAGCTATTCTATTGATAAATTTATTCTCTAGGTAACTGAGTTTAGAAATACCGGCCCTTAATACATCTGTTTATTTGTTCGTATATCGTGGCATTTATTTAAAATTTTGCGAAACCACCAAAGTGGTACGATGCAGGCTACTTTCCCCTATGTTTCAATGAATAAACACATAAGAATATTGCTGTTACTAATGTTAATAACCGTATGTGTCTGTTTACAAGCAATTTCAAAAACACATTAATTCTGACATATGTTTCTATCAGTTTTGCAATAAAATAATCATACGATAGAGATAATTAATTAAAATGTTAATTATTGTACAGAGATAATAATTCAATACTTGTTCTTAAGAATTCCATTTATAGAACAAATTAAAACGAATACATTTCGATTTCCTACGCATTTAAATTGCAGAGGAATATTAATTAAATATAACATCATTAGCTGCACTAATTAATATGCTATTAATTATCAAAAACAACTTTCGAGACAAATTAGTTTTTTTTAGTGCGACTTTTAATGTTTATTTGTTGAAAATGTACTCTTGATAATTTACAAAATTATTATTTTCTTATACAAATTAATTTAAATTTGGGTGGTTTATAATTACATTTGACACATGTTTGACATATGTACCAGACGTTAAATTTACTCTTCTCCCTGAGATCTTTAATTTGATACCAAACATATTTACAAATTAACTTGAATAAGAAAAAAAACAATTGATGATCGTCTTCTTTCCCGAGTCTTTTAATTTGATACCAAACTCAATAGGGTTTACTCAATATTTATTAAATTCAAATAAAAATAAATAAATAAATATATCATCACGCCTTTTACCTATTATGGGTGTGGCACTCTGCAAACGCAGATCTCGGTAAATGATATATTTTTTCGTATGAAGTGCGGTTACCAGCTGTCAAATCATAGCCGCCCCAAAGATGTTAGTGGAGGAGGAATCACAGGGGTTAATTTAAATTGGCAACTGTCAGTTGTGGGATTCGAACAGAGGATCTCACGATCCACAGTCCGACGCGTTACCACGGAGCTATTACAATAGAAGAATATTACAATAGTGTCTTGTTTATCTAGTAGGAAAAATAATATATTGCCGGACGATGGTGCAATGCCTGGATTCAGAGAAGTTTACTTTTCCTACGTGGCACACATACTATTTTTTTTTTCGATCGGTATATATTCAATAATTAGTTATTTTATATTTCATTTATAAACGTCAGAGAACCAAGAAAACTTAAATATTACGTTGTTTTGATAAAAATATCTAAGGATAGCATCAGCGTCAAATTTATTTAAAAAGCTAAATCGTCCGGGAATACTTTGCCAGTGTCCGGAATAGTTATTTACATACCAAATGCGGGAACGCTTGGTTCCCGGATGAGTGTTTGGCGGCGCGAGCTTGCGAGCGCTGCCATAGAACGAATCCGGGAACCGAGTTAACCCAATAGGTTTGTACAATATTTTTTGTGCGAAAAGTATAAAACTAATAACAGTCCATACAAAGAAATGAAGTTCTTCAAGGAGTTATTTTGATATTTGTCAAAGTTGCACTATAAATATAAACACAGAAATTAATTTGTCTAATATATTAGAATATAATTAAATTATTTATAATATTTACCTTATTCACTTGTAAATTTATTATATTTCTTATGTATATTGAGATAACTAACATTACATTTGTAGGTTATGTATTTTACAGCTGTCATATCGGGCAGATTTTATTGCCAACATTGGTAAACAAATTCACTAAATTTGTTATTTTTATATTCAATTTCATTCTTATTCCATCATTGCTTATATTAATATTATGTAAAGGAATGTTTGAAATACTATATTTTCTTATTATAAATATAATTTATTAATAAACGCTTTAGAAATAGGAATGTTTTCAGCTATAATATCCCTAGGCCATTGATAATTCGAAATAATTTTATCACAGTTACCGAAAGAACGTTGCTTGGTATCCGCCCGACGCCGCAGGCGGAGGGTTGTTACCTTCAAGCAACGTTCTTGAGGTAGTTGTGATCAAATTATGAGTATTTATCAATGGTCGAGGGATATTCGGTGAGAAAATTATTATTATTATTTTCATTTTCTAACCGTGAAAATAATATTTTGAAATAAACAAACTAAATATTGAATTAACTGTCAACCAGCTGTCAACGACTGTTACTTAGCAACAGGTGATAATTTCCCGGGGAAATTATCAGTGTAATTGTGACCTGATTGGTTACTTTTGCACACGTGATCAGAAATACAGGGATCCGATTGGATATTTCTTTAACCAAAAAATTTTCGTTGAAATTTCCCGGTTGTCTATCTGTTAGAGACCTGGGAAATGGACATTTCGGACGTTGCTTAGGCAACGCTAAACAACACATTTCAATGTATGAGTACAGAAAAGATATTCCCGTACTGTTATTTATCGTAACCCAGAAACGACACTAAAATACCGGATTAAAGCACTTCGCGGTTCGAAAACACACCGGAAAAAAGTCAGCTTCCGTTTGAAAGCAAAAATAATATTCCACATAGTATTAATAACATATTATAATTGAAACATTTTTACGCAGCAGTTGTTAAATTGGATATTAATTTAATTTAATATTTGTGCCCACTATTTTCGTTACTCTATCTTTTCTTGTTCATAAATAACATCCATCCATTCTCACAGATGTCATTGGAAAAATGGTCAAAACATATTCCCGGAACCTATAGTTTTTCTATGAAGAATAATATCGTACAAAAAAGTCTTCAAAGATATTAATAAACAATTAAACATCCACATAAATTTGTTTATGGTTGCCAGGCAAAATTGACAGTTCATATCTTATTTTCCGTTGAAAATTTATGAAGCCATTATTTTATTAAAAATTGAAATATGTTTGTCTGAGTTATGTAAAATGAAAAATTCAGAGAAAAATTATGGGTGTCTTTGTAAACGCCGATATATTTACATTCTATAATTGAAAATTCAACATGCAATAAGCAATAATTGCATCCATTTGTTGCACTTTTCACGGTGATGCTTGTAAACGTTAAATGCTATTGAATTCATTTCGTGACCGTATATTTTTCAAATTAAACAACACCTGGGAATTGAATTTCTGTTATCTTAATTCGAAAACACGATTTAGAAAGTATTTATTCTTTGCAGTTTTGATAAAAAAGTTGTTAAGTTTACACGTGGATATAACGTCATATATTTGTTTATCAATCATGTAATTAGAGCTAATTATTACTGTGGTAATATTCATTAATTATTGGCTTTAAACTATCTACAAATGGAGCAAATTAAAAATGTTCATTAAGAAAAAACGTTTACAACCAAAAACTATTCCTGTTTCTTATAGTTCCACTAAGATTTGATAGCCGGGATTTGACGGCTGGTAACCGCAATTCACCCGTGTAAAATCATCATATACCCACTGATAAAATTTTTTTCTTGAAACAAACAGATTCCTCTTAAATGAAGCGAAAAATAGATTTGAATAGCACCAATTCGATTTCGTTTTTATTAAAAATTTTTATCCAACACCTCCCAATAAATGCTCTAAAACTATGGCGATTTTAAACAAGCAAAGTAACAGATTATCCACTAGTGGGTATAATTTTGAGGAAAGACACTAGTGAGTATTTTTTTATTTATAACAATAATAATAACACACTACACCTTGGTAACTATTCGATTGACATTTCAATTCTAAAATTTAAAATATGTCACTGTCAAATAATATTTCTTTAATAAATTTTTCAATTATTAAGAGGTGTAGGATAAAACGTTATACTTCACACGTGGGCAAAGTGAAATTACCCACTCGATAAAATTATCTCACTCAGCCTTCGGCTTCGTGAGCTAAAATTTCTCTCGTGGATTATTCCTTACTTTGCCCACTTGTAAAGTAAATAACTATTATAGGTTTAATAAATATTCTTGTATGAAAATTAATTTAGTTTTGAAGGAACATATCAAAATATAAAGTACTCATTATGGGGACGAAGTAATTTGAATAGGAGTAGTTTTTATTCAAAATAATATTTTTTTAAATAAAAACGTTTGGTTTAAAATTAAAACGACTTCTTTTTCATTATTTTTAAAACATAATTTAAAATAGTATTCATTTTCTTTCAACGCAGAAAAAAGTAGATAAATAAGATTTATATTATATATTTATAATTAATTTTTTTTTTAATTGAACCTAATTATATTGTAAGAAATAAAATTTTCTTGAACGAATGCATACATGAAGATTACTGAAAATTTTCTTGAAACAAGAAGTTAGCCTTTCAATTCTACACCTGGTATGTTTCTACCATTTTAACATCATTTCAAAGGCGCGACCTGCAATAAATTTGATTTCAAGTGTAAAATACTATAAAATTATATAGTTAATTTACATATTTTATCATTTGTTTCTTTAAATACGAATGTGGAGAAGATAAAATGCCTTTTTCTACTCCTGTATAAATATATTCCCATTATATAATTTTTTCGAAGAATTATAAGTACCTATAATTCACTTTCGTGAATTATGATTCATAATTCATTCTTCTAGACCTATGAAATCCATAATTCACGGTTGTTTCATAGACGTGATGTGGATCACCAAGCAACGGCCGTGAGACAGTTGACATGTAGTCAGTTGTCATTGTGTATTTTTGTTTTCGATTATTTTCAAAAATTATTTTCGAATCTGCAGGAGCAGAAAAAATATAGTATTATATTCGGAATTATAGTCATTATTCACGCGGATGATTTGAATCACTCGCCTACGGCTTATGACGCTAACTTCATCTTCGTGAATAATAAACATAATTCCTCATATAATAATATACTATTATGGCGTTTTTAATTTATAATTTTGTGTTTTGAGTACGTTTGTTCGAAACGTGAATGTATCTAGAGATGCTCGACTAAGTGTTTATAATGGTGTGTTAGTGCCTACATTGATGTATGTTACTGAATGTTGGGTGTGGATGAAGAAACATGAACGACGTATAACTGCTGTAGAAATGAGATATTTGAGAGGAGTTTGTGGGTATACGAGACGTGATCGTATACGGAATACATTGGTGTATGGTGTGTGCGATTGAGAAGAATGTTGTTAAGAAAGTGGGAGTGAGTCAGTTGAGGTGGTTTGGACATGTTGAGGAATGTCGAATGAAAGGTAGGTGAAACTAATATATGTGGGTGAGATTGAAGGTGAACGATTGCTTGGGCAACCGAGGAATAACTGGTTGGGTATGATTGATGGTTTGTTGCGTGAACGAATGATTCCGAGTGAGAAGAATAAACGAGCATATACGAATCGCACTATGAATGTGGACAAGGCGAAAGTGGTATGTCAGGATAGGAATGTTTGATTGTTGGTTGACTGTGTTTCTGGGTCCGTGCTACCCCACTAAGTGAAATATAGCGTAATGTTATGTATGTATGTATGTAATTTCTAGATCATGCGTAATTCTTATTAATAAAGGTATGTCAAGGTTAAACGTAGAGCAACCCTTCAAGTAATATGTTTGTTTGTCTGTTTTACGCCCACAATTACAACCCCTTAAAATAAAAACACACCACATCAAATCCAAAACCACCCTTAACACAATAAACTCCCTGGAACAACCAGCATCAAAACCCCAATAAATCTTTTTGTACTTTTCCCTGTTCCGCCTCTCCCTAAAGCCAGCGTGTCGAAAGCCCCCTTTTAGGGGTGTAAATCCCGACAATTGGTATTCAGAGAACACTGCTCGCTGACAAAGTTGCGGTGATAAGCCGCTATTAGATTAACGCTAATCCAAACTCAATATAGAGACGGAATGAGAATGATACGCCGAAAGTCAAACAAAAGTTGATGGCACAGCGGGGCGGAAATTAGGGGTGGGATTTTGATTGGATTATTGTCAAGTGGAAGATTGGGGTATTTAAGGAGAGAGGGACAATATCGACAATATAAAAATTTGAGACCTAATGCTGAAGAAATTAGAATATTATACTTACTCATAAAATGTCACTTTCAACACTTTTGTCATAAATAACTATTATCTACGACCGTTGTTAAAAGTGGCCCTTTTAACGGTTGCTTAGCAAGTTGAAATTGTCACTTTCTGACATTAGTGTTAAGAGTAACAACAACGTGTTAAATGTGATTTTATTGTTACTTTTATCTTTTAACACGTTGCTAAAGATTTGTATCAGTAGATCAACAAATATAACCCTACCTGTCAAAATATCATTCTACATTTTTTAGTGTTTACTAATACACTAGGAAGATCGTAGATAAAATTTTGTTTGATATACCTGTTAATAATGAAGGTACTGAAGTTCAATTTTTTATCACGAATATGGAATTTAGTTGCCGAGGCCCGTAGGGCCGAGGAAAATAAACCATGTGAGTGATAAAAAGGAACTTCAGTGCGGAGGTACATATTAAGTTTTATTTCAAATCTAAAATTTGAAAAACTGTAAAAAAAATACAATATAGGTTAAGTTTATACATCTGTCAGTTGTCAATTGAAACTGACAGTCAGCGTTGCCAACCTCGAGAAGTGAAGTTATCTTAAATAACACTCAAAATTATGTGTTTTGTCCTCAATTTCGTCATCGGAATTAATTAGTTAATTCTTCTTGTAAATTTTGTTTCATGTTACGTCCAAATTTACTATAGTATATATTTGCCAAAATTATCCTAATTGTACAATAATTATTTAACGGTTGCCAACACTGGGTTGCTCAAAATCATCGTATAATGGGTTACTTTAGTGACGATTTCTGATCTTTTAATGACGATTTTTGAGCACTTTAGTGCCGATTCCAAATAAACTATTTTTTCTTCTCGCAAACAATAAAATATGACAGAACCACACAATACAACTGTCAGTGTGGTATATGAAACAGCTAAAATATTATTTTACGCTGTACAATAATATTTATATTATTGATTAACTTATATATCGTATACGTAGTAGCAAAATATGAATATTATAATAAGCTTGAAGAAAAAAAAGTTTGCCAGTTTTTATTAACTGCTGCTTTAAACAAAATTTTTCTACTTTCTTTAGCCATTTTAATCTAAATCTGCCTCTTTTTCTTCTTCCTTCTGGTTTTCATGTACTGATTCAATTGCATCCTTCCATATATGTCCAATCTATCTGTCTGTTTGCTGCTTGATCTATTTCCTTGCAACTCTTGTTCTAGTTCGTAGTTCATACTATTTTGAATTCGTTTTCTATCTTATTGGTCCTAATATTGTTCCTTTTATTTTTCGTTGTATTATTTCATCATTATTAATTCTTCTTTATCCATGTTTGTCTTTGTCATAATCTCAGCAACTTGAGATAATAAATAAAATAAATTGAAAATGCTTTCAGAACTCATAGTAATAACAGAAAAGATATTTGGCTTTAAGTTCTGTGAAATCTGAAATTAATATTCAACGTTTCGAATTACTACACTATTACAAGTAGTTCTTTATCAGTAAAAAATAAATTATAGATCTTCAATCCAAAAGTCTGTTCATTCAATAAATAAAATAAAACTCAAACAAGTCAAACATACCACCAGCAATATTTGTTTGGAAAACCAGAGCTAGGGCTTAACCAACCTACATATAATGTAGCGGTAAATTGACTTAGGGGTTCTTTCACCCTCCCCTTTCCCCCAGCTGAGATATGACCCCCCGGGGACCCATTACTTCACCCAAACTCTATTATTATTGTATAGAACAAATCTGAGCAGCGTTCGTGGAGTGCGCTAATACTAATATAAATCTCTTGTAAATAAAAATGTAACTGGGGATTCGAGGCGATGCTCTTTTTATAGGGGGCGCTTGGGAGGGTAAGGGGCGGGTTGACGGCTCGAAGACGAGGGTGTGTTTAGCCGAGGGAATTGGGGTGTTAGTGTGCTATGAATTTTGCCTGTGCTGATTTTCGTTTGGTTAATTTTTGATCAGTTATGGCCTAACAGATGGTTGTACAATTTATTTTTCATTGGGATTTGAACTCGAAATTTATGAGGTTTAGTTGTATCTGGTATGTTTTTCTTTATCATATTCTTCAATGGCAAGACAGTTCTAGAAGGACCAGGACATCAAATATCGATATTCGCTTATAATTCATTCTGGTGGTTGCTAGTGTAACCAAAGGTGCATCAGAAAAGTTCTTGTGCAGCCAGTACTATATTTTTATAGTGAACAAAAAGTCAAACTTATTTATTTATTTAGTCCTAAAACCTATCTTCTTTCCGGTGTAGGGCTGTAGTTTTGTATTTTTCTTTAACCTCTTCTTTCTTGTTCCCTAGGTTTTCTGTTCCAGAAGTATTTTCAAGCATTTCTATCTTCCATGATCTTCTTAACATTTTAGGATGCTGTTCCTGTGTTTCCTGTTGACTTTCTAATATCCTCTTCCTATGGTTTTGTAGGTTTACCTGTTTTCCTTTTTATCTCCCACCTACCTCTAGATAAAGGAGGTATTGTTTTTGGTCAAAAATTTGGGTAGTGAGTTTCCAATGAATAAGCACGTTTTAGGGTCCCTACAATACGATTTTACTATTTTTGCCATGATGTCTCTATGTATGTATGTCTGTATGTATGTAAGTATGTGTGTAGTCTGTGGCAATTTTTTCGTCTCGCATAACTCAAATACTATAATACCAAAAAATACAATTTAGTGAATTTTTGCTTCTTATATTAAATGAAGAGCTGATTAGATTTTTGATAAAATTGGTCAACCGGAAGTAGCAGTTTACTTGAAGCCCTTAACAGATTTCGTGAAAACACGGTTAAATTTCCTTTTTCAACAATTTATGTTATTTTGAAAGTTGTAGAATATTTACATGTGTTTTGATTACACTAATTTTATTAATTTTAATTAGATTTACAGATAATAAAATATAAAGAAATTAGATTTCATAAATCTTGCATTCCTTATACACCATGGAAACACTTATAATTTATCAATTTTTTTACGAAATGTGACACATGTCATTTTGATTGTGAAGCTGGTTTCTTATGCCCTGTTGTACCAACCTTAGTTAAATTTTAAACTTGGTTTAAATAAATAAAAGCAAATCGAAGTTATATGTCATATAGAGTAATTGACATTAATGTTAAAAATTTGATACGCTTTTATTTATTTAAACCAAGTTTATAATTTAACTAACATTGGTGCAACCGGGAATTAGTAAAATATATGTCAAAAATTAAATAAATATACGAAATAAAATTAAGTTTCTCAAGTATAAATAGAAAATAAACAAATAAGAAGGTATGTTTCTGTATCATCAAATATTATTTTGTACCGTTTAAGAGTAGTATTGGACGGGAGGTTATGTGTTGGACACATCAGCTTTTTTTTTATATTATTGATGATTATCTATGGTTGTGCGAGTTTTAATACACGAAAATCTGTAAATACCATTTTGTGAACTCTAATATTTACGAAGTATTTGCTATAGCATACAAGTATTTTTTTGTATTTTATGGAACAAATACAATACAAGAAAGAAACAAATTTGTTTATATTACTTACCGAGATCTGCAAAGACAAAGTGCCATACTTAAAATGGTTAAATGGCGAGATGATATATTTATTTATGTTATATATAATTCTCTTCATACCCGGATACTCTCAACAACATTAATACAGATATTAAAGGCATCAGCCAAGCTTATAGAAGACGATAGTCTTGTCGAATCAATTATTCATTAATAATAAACCAATAATTAAATATTCTCGCTGAGTAGATTTTTCTCGCAAATTGATTTCTTCTCCAGAATAATTTTTTCGCCAGAAATTTCTATCAGAGCCATGAATATTGCATGAGTTGATTAGCATTTGCTCTTTCCGTAATGCAATAGTGTATTGAAAGAAAGATTACACGTTTTCATTAAAATTTATACGGTGGCTAATGAGGACATTAGCAATCTTATATTAAGCTTGCGTTGGGTTGCGTGTTGATGGTGGTGTTGCTGTTTACTCAACTCTTGTTATTTTGTTATTAAGAGGACCGCAAGAGGCAACTCTTTCATTTTTCTTCACTTGCATGTGTTGGGAATATCGATTGTGAGTATGAATTTAATTTTAGAGGAGGTTTATAATTAATTTCGTGATTTTGAGATAGACTGGGGTTGTTGTACACCAGTTTCGTTTTATTTTATTTTTGAAAGGTTATATAAAATGGTTTCACTTTTAAAAAACATGCAATTATTAACAGATAAACTGATTATTTTTTTCATTACATTTTAAGCAAATCAGAATGCTTCATTTGCACGAAGACGGCGAATTTAGAGCGAAAACTATCCAATGGGTCTTTCACCATTTAAAAAAAAAATTATGAAATTTTATCTATAATGAAGACTATCTACACTTTTAAAAAGTCTTAATTGTTATTCATTAAGCCACAATGTTTTTTTTAATGTTGTGACGTCATAGTAGAGGTGTTGCTGGATCTAAAACAGTAGAGATATAATTAATTTTTGTTACATAAATGTATTGTAATAATAATAATAAAATAAGTAAAAACATATATGACTACAATTATTTACAATCTGTACTGTTTTAGATCCAGCAACACCTCTACTATGACGTCACAACATTTAAAAAAAATCATTGTGGCTTAATGAATAACAATTAAGACTTTTCGTTTCGAACCCATGGTCTACGCCATCGAGATCAGTAAAAATATATTTTTTTTAATTTGCTAAGATGAGAAATGGACTAACTTCTTTGGTCATATGTCGCCTCATAAATTGATGATTTTTATAAATTTCATTAACAACACAAACGACCCGTGCTCTTCAATGGGATTCGAACCTATGACCTGTGGTGTGCTAGGCTAGTGATATAACCACCACACCAACAAAATCGGCATCAAAATTATTATTATTTTAATTGTTGTTTGGGCGGTAGATTACCTACTGTTGCAAATTAGATTTTTACACATTTTAAGATTAGATTAAAATATATAAAAAAATTACCAAATTCAATTGGATTCACCCCCTTTTGAAAATTCCCTGCACGCCAATGAAAAGGCGCAGAGGCGAATAAAATAAGTGACCGATGCAAGCTTGTAATTTAAAATTACCGGTTATGTCCAACCTCAGAAAAAATTATAATAACCATCAAATTGAAAAAAAAAATCTTACAAAGATGGTGAACATGCCAAAGTATTTTATTCCAGCACACATTAAAATTCACACACTTTAAAATAATTATAGAATTATGGTCGTAAGCCATAAGTCAAGCATGAAGCCAGGCAGGGCCGGCTCCACGCTGAATTGGATCGCGGCAGGCCCGGCCTAGCCCAAGGGGGATAATTTCTCGTTAATAATTGGACAGCGATCGAACGATATCTTTAATAGGGACGTTTATAATGTTGCTTTGAGCGGTAAACCTACTTAAGATTTAATCAAGAGGATGAATTAATCTTATTCTAATATTATCAACCAAAAAGATGTTTATTTATGCATAAGTTTCATGATTTAAACAGAAAAAATTGCTGGTTTAATAGTTACAAGTAATTATAAAAGTTAGACAGCTGATATGAGCTCGTTGCAATAAAATTTTATATCTTCCTGGTGCTTGAAAATTAAAATAAGTCATTTTTATTCTTTAGTCGCCGGCAGGTTCAAAATAAAGATTACATTTTGCATTAATTAACTCTTATTTCTAATGTAAGTAATTAGCATTACATTACTCATTAAACAAAATTACACTGTAGATTGTTTCTAATTTTCAACAGTTCTTAAAAATTTATAGTTTTTTTTACTATCTTCACAACATATAGATTGGTACCACGAGCTCTGTTTTTAGGTGTTTTAAAAGCAGTGTTTAGGTCCGTTTTTAGCGCTGTACAATGTTCTAAAATTATTTTTTCTTCAAACGTCATAAAAGTACGTTGTTATGTATTTGTATTCAACAAGCAGAAGTTCAATATTGTCGCCGCCGGTGTAAAAGTGTATCCTTGGCAACACATTTACGCCGGCGGCGGACAAAGTAAAATATTATGAAAAATAGTTAGGTTGTAATTCAATAATTTGACAGTTAAAAATGAAACAAATAAACAAAAATAACAAAACAGCATATTCTACGGCAACTTGAAATGCTAGATAAGACAGAATATTTTTTGAAGTTTTGAGCATTTTATAATATTTATAATTTTATTTTCTATATTTTCGCATGTAATTGTTCGACTCGCTTCGCTCGTCGTTCAAACTTACATGCTCAGCACCCAAAGTATCACATTTACTCCTAATGACACAATATACTATTATAAAAAAAATGCTTCAAATAGAAGTTACAGAAAAATGTTTTATCTATCACTTTTATTTTAAGAATTTTTTTATAATAGTATATTATGATACAAGTGTATAAGTAAGCTTTTAAAGCACGTACGATGAGTTTAAGAGCACGACGCGAAGCGGAGTGCATTTAACGTCGCTAGTGCTTAAAAGCACTTATACACGTGTGTCATACGCTATTTTTTATTATACCTGCATCATACTCTGGAAAAAACTAGAAAGCAATATTTTGATTTTAGTTCATTTCTTAATTTTGCGCGTGTGACGTTTGACGTATATCGTTTACATGGAGATGGTTAGCATTTGTTTTTTACGTTTACAGCTTTGACAGATATTAATAGTAATTATTTTTGTTGTTGCTTAGCAACCTTTAAAGCACGGCGTGTTTTAATCTTGCGTTTACGAACGCTGTAGCGTGTTTTAAACATGGATTATGATGCAGGTATAATAAAAAATAATTTTAAAACATTGTACAGTGCTAAAACTGAGCTTAAAACACTGTTCTAAAAACACCCAAAAACAGAGCACGTGGTACCAGCTATTGAATCAACAATCAAACATTCCTATCCTGGTACATCACTTTCAACAACAACAGAACTAACCGTCAATCATACCTAACCATTTATTCCTCGGACGCCCACACAATCGTTTACCCTCAATCTCGCCCGCATATATTAGTTTCATCAACCTTTCATTTGACATCCAAATTATCTCAATTGACTCTCTCCCACTTTCTTAACAACATTCTTCTCAGCCTCATACTCAACATATACCGACGTACCTTTATACTTACTTACTGATATTATTGTTATTGTACTACGTATAATTCTATGAATTTGTAAAAACAAAAAGGTGTTTAGTTTTTTCGATTTAAAGAAAGCGTTTGACAGTGTTCTTCGAGAGACTATGTGGGATGCATTTATAGAATACAGTGTGGATGGTAATTTGTTGGGAGCGATTCGAGCGTTGTATGAAGGAAGTGAGGCTGCGGTGAGAGTTGATGGTAGATTGAGTGATTGGTTTCGCATAGATGTTGGTGTGAAACAGGGTTGTGGAATGTCTCCTTGGTTGTTTAATTTGTATATGGATGTATTGTTACAAAAGGCATTGAATGGAACGGATGGTGTACGTATTGGTAAACTTATAGGGCCTGCGTTAGCTTACACGAATTATGTTGTTATGTTGGGAGAAACTGAGGTACAATTGAGAAGAATGATTGTGAGTGTAAATGGAATAGGAAAAGGTCTGTTACTGAATGGCGATAAATCTAAAGTGTTGGTGTTTAAGAAGATTGTTTTGGTGACTGTTTGTAATGTTTCAATGATTGGTGTGAGATTTGGGTAGTACGTTTTTGAGGAATGATCGTATTAACTGGGAGATTGAAAGGCGGGTGTTTGCAGGGTGCAAGGTATTGGGAGCTCTGGGTACATTTGCTCGAAATGTGAATATAACTGTTGATGCTTAATTGAGTGTTTATAATGGTGTGATAGTGCCTACATTGATGTATGTTTCTGAATGTTGGGTGTGGATGAAAAAGCATGAACGACTTATAACTGCTGTGGAAATGAGGTATTTAAAAGAAGAATGATCGTATCCACAATATTTTGTTGTACGGTGAGTATGAGATTGTCAGATTGAGAAGAATATTGTAAAAAAAAGTGGGAGTGAGTCAGTCCAGGTGGTTTGGCCATTTGGAAAGGTTGGTAGAACTAATATATACATGTAAGATTGAGGGGGTAAACAATTGCATATGGACATCCGAGGAATAAGTGGTTAAGTATGATTGATATGTTGCATGAACGAATGATTCCGAGTATGAAGAATAGACGAGCATATATGGATTTGGACGAGGCTAACGTGGTGGAATGTTTGGAGGAGATTGACTGTTGGATGATTATGTTTCAGGGTTTATGCTACCTCACTGAGTGGGATATGGCTTAACGTTATATATGTATGTATGTATGTATAAGAAAGGAAAAGTAACAATAAAATAAAATGGTGTTTATTTATTTTAAATTAAATAAATATATCATCACGCCTTTTGGCCATCATTGAGTGCGGTTCTCTGCCTATAGTAGCGTAGGAAGAGGTACAACCAGCCGTTAAACCTCGCCCCCTAATAAATGTTAAGGGAAGAGAAGCCATATGAACTACAAAGATAATGATATACAAAGTTTATTATAAAAAATTCAGTCTCCCCTCAGTCCGGCCCTGACTGTCAAGCCCGTGGACGTATAATAGAGATGTTATGCTAATACCTACCTTCGCCTATTTTAAGCCCATACCTGTATTCACTTTGTTATTAAGTGTTTGAGATTTTCTAAATTGATATAGACTAACCGTCTAGTTTATATAATAACAGTTTTTATTTACGTTACTTTTTTCTTTTTCTCCAACATTATTTGTTTTTGTTAAGCACTGCAGCTTGAGCGAAAATAGTCATTTTAGCATTAAGTTGAATTAAAATAATTGAGGAATAATTTTGGTGCGAGAATATTGCAATTTGTACTGAGACTTTGGTTTTGAATTAAAGGGAGTATTAAACGTAATTTAAATGCCTAACGTGAGCCTATCAAGGAAAATTGGATAAAAGTTGTGAACATGGCTTCGACGGCAAAAGATTGTCACGAATTTACACTTAATTTACCAACACTCGGCGATGTTGAACAGAGACGTGCTAAATTATTATTTACCGAGAAGCACACGATTTTATTATTGCCTACCATTGGTAGGTATCCCAGTGGCTGGTACCACGGGCTCTGTTTTTGGGGTGTTTTAAGAGAAGTGTTTTAGCCTTGGTTTTTAGCGTTGTATAATGTTCTAAAATTATTGTATGCAAGAATATTTCAAATAAAACTGGTAGACAATATATTTCTCTGTAACTTCTATTGGGTTTTTTTTTAAATACAATAATTTTAAAACATTGTACACCGCTAAAACCAAGACCAAAATACTTCTCTGAAAACAGCCAAAAACAAGCTCTGAAGTTATTCCTTTTTAATAGGTGATTCTAACAATGTATTTGCTTTCCCTACAATAATTAAATAAATTAAATACTAGAAAGCTGCGCTTTTATACATATAAATCTAAATTTGAATGTTTAATAATTACTCTGAACAAATACAATAGATGTGTTAGGCCCGTTTGCAGAAAAAAATTGTAAATGCTCTTCAACGAGATTTGAACCCGCATCCTCTGGTGTGCTAGGCTAGTGATGTAACAAGGTGTTTAACCTATCAACAATTAACATTTTTTCTATAAACAAGGAAATGGTAAATAGGACATTGGCAAAAATGAAAAAATAGAAAAAAGGGCAAAAATATTTCATGTACACTGTCCAGTTGTTCTTCGGGCAATCAAGCAAAATTATAACGTTTAAATAATAGTAACGTTCGAAATAAATGCTGAATTTATATTGTCTGAACAATGCTTCAAATAAAATGTGCAGTGTTATTACAATTTGAATATTTCTGGATATATTTAACTGCCAGAATATAGTAAAATATCGTGGTATAATTATTGAACACACGAAACAATTAATCGTTATAAATGGAAACAGGGAAATAAATAAAAAGAAACTTATCTTTTGTTGTCTTTATTGCATCTGAGCAACACGAAAGACTGGGCGTATTCTGTAGCAAATCTGCGCTACTCGAATATTAATCTCAGCTTGCAACATTGGTTATTGAATCCTGAAAAATAAATCAGTACGAAAATACAGATCTGAATTGACGTATGGTTACGAGTCATGGGTACTGTCTCAAAGAGTGAAAAGCAAAATTCAAGTGCTGGAAATTAAATATCTAGTAAAAGTACAAAAAGTAACAATGTTGTACAGAATAAGAAACGAAATCATTAGACAACAATTGCAATAGGCTTCATAGAAACAAGACAACTAGCATGGTGAGGCCATATGATAAGAATGAATGAATCGAGACCAGTGTGGCAAATTTGGATGACATAAAGGAAACGAGGGACCGTGGAAGACCAAAACACATCTGGGATACCAATATTAACAAGACTCTGAAGAAGAGGAACTTTACACTGCAGGATACATGAAGGATGGCAATGAATAAGAAACAATGGGAGAAATTTTTGAATGATTAATAGAGTTTTTACATCCGATACCTTACAGTAGAAGGGTTCTTGACTATATCTAACAAGGCAATAGGAGAACAAGATGAGTTTTGATTGGTTAACTCTGTTGTTACACTAACAACAATCTTTTCTGTAAACCGGGTCTTAGTAAATTTGTAAGAAAGTAAAACATTTAATGTAGTCTTGTAACTATTCCAATACAAAATAACATAACAAGATGCAAGTTCTCAATACCAACTGTTTGATATCAAGTGTTTCCACAAGATATATTTAGTTAGATTAATGGAGTAAATAGCTTTGTAAAAATTCATTGAACTGTGAATTTTGTTTGAATCTATTACCATTTTAGCTTTACCCTTATGCTTCCTTCTCCATGGAGTCTATAACTTGACGGTTGGTAACAGCACTTGACGAATACAAATATAATACAAGATTTGCGAAAGCAGAGTGCCACATCCAAATTGGCTATATGGCGTGAAAATATATTTATTTGAAATCGGCACTAAAGTGCTCCAAAATCGTCATTAAAAGCTCAGAAATCGTCACTAAAGTAAACCATTATACGACGATTTTGAACAACCCAGTGTTGGCAACCGTTACATAATTATTGTACAATTAGGATAATTTTGGCAGATATATTAACGTACTATAGTTAATTTGGACGTAACATGAAACAAAATTTGCAAGAAGAATTAACTAATTAATTCCAATGATAAAATTGAGGACAAAACACATAATTTTGAGTGCTATTTACGATAACTTCACTTCTTGAGGTTGGCAACACTGAGTGTCAGTTTCAATTGACAACTGACAGATGTATAAACTTAACCTATATTGTAATTTTTTTACAGTTTTTTCGCATTTTAGATTTCAAATAAAACTTAATATGTACCTCGGCACTGAAGTTCCTTTTATCACTCACATGGTTTATTACGGGCCTCGGCAACTAAATTCCATATTCGTGATAAAAAATTGAACTTCAGTGCTTTGATACATAAATAACTATTATGTATTGAAATGTGGTGTCTCCATCACTAACTTTTCGGGGGCTGTTACTTTACGGCTGGTAAGCACTCTTCACTATTACAACTTCACATGAAACTATTTCAGCTATTTAAAACACCCTGAAACAGTTAAAAAGACTGCTGTAACAATTTTCTCTGCCAAAAAATCGCACGGTATAATTTTTGGCAACATTAATTTCCAAATAATTTTTCGACAAAATTTCCATTCTCTACGGCACTGGTTATAAAAATTACATGGTAGAATGGTAGGTAATAAGCAGGTTGATTAAGACATTTCCTCGATAATGATAGTTCCGAAGGATAATATCAGATAATTTGATGAATATTATGATAATAAGTGTAAGAAGTACAAAGGTTACTCTGAAATAAAAATGTAAGTACGCTAGACTGTATAACAAGATAATTATTATTTACTTTGCATTATATGAAATGAATTTCACCTGCCATTTTTTCATTTGATTATATGGCTGAGATTGACTATTAATATAATTGTTTATTTAGCTTGAAACTTTGATGCAAAAGATAAGGAATTAACACTAATTGTTTTTATTTCTGTTAACATTTTAGTTTCTTACTTACCCTTCACTGTAGTAACCTTCAATATAAAAAATAATTAAATATTTTATTAATCAACGAAAAGAAAAAAGAGGATCTCAAATCGACGCGTATATATTTATATGTATGACCGCTCATAAATTTTTGCAGATTAGTCTTTTTTATTGGATATAGTATACCTCGAAATTGGTCGTATTCAAGTTTGAAAAAAATCCACCGATTCTACCAGTCATAACTTTGTGTTGGGTTATATGATTTCAATTATTCTTTTTTTATTGAACAGGGTATACCACGAAGTTGGTACCCTAACGAGTAGCCACAAAAAATTGAATGATAAAAACAAAATATTAAACCGACGAAAAAAGAAACTGAAAAGCGAAAAATAAAATAAACCTTTTTAATCTCAATAACTAAGCTTGTAATCTAATGTAAGTAACTAATTTTGAATCGGCGTTCTTTGATTATTTGGCTATAGAAGAATGAGAAATTACCGAACGATAGTTAAATCAATTACAATGAACGCTGTTGAGACCATAACAATGATAAAAAAGATGAAGAAGATTTAAGAATAATGGATTAAAAAATAATAAGAATAATATTAGGACCAATGAAGCTACCAGACAACGAATACAAAATAAGAATAAACTATGAAATAGAACAAGAGTTGAAAGTCGAAGATATTGAAATAGATCAAGCAACAGAGAGTCAGATGGCTTGGACATATATAGAGAACAGAAGAAAAGGATCAGTAGTAGAATGGAGGCCAAGAGAAAGAAGAAGACGAGGTAAACCCAGAACAACATAGCTAATGGAAGTATAGGGTGGCCCATCGCATGCACCAGATTTAATTTTGAAATGAAACACAGTATTTATTTGAAAATTTATATTGATTTATAAACGATACTTGTTGACATTAATTATGGAATAAGATGTTGGTCAAATGACCTCCTCGGCTGTGTTGACAAAATATTCGAAGCCTTTTTGCAAGGCAATTAGCCCAAATTCTGAAATAAAGCGTTGGTTCTCGTTTTCGCTTCAGGAATTGTTCATGGTTTGTTAGCATAGACTTTGAACTTTGAACAAAACCCCAGAGGAAAGAATCTAATGAAGTCAATATCTTGGCGGCTTGGCATTTCTAGAAATCACATAACCAGGAATATGTTGCTTTACAAATTGATGGTTCCTCTTGCTCTATGGCATGTGACTCCATCCTGTTGAAACTACAGTTCGTCGATGTCCATGTTGTCCAAATTATCCCACAATAAGTTAGCTGTCATAATTCCACGAACTTTTCGCAAAACTTTCGCCAAATTTGTAATATATTGTAACAATAATATGTATTATAACAATAATAAGTGTTAGAGTTACCAAATCAAATACAAAAAAAAAATTAAGGGAAATTTAAATCCGGCGTACCCGATAGGACAGCCTATAGAAGAAGATTTAAAAGAAGCAGGAATTAAAACATGTATCGTAGGAAGATATGAAGAAACCTAACTACAAGTATTTAATGTAAAGGAATCGGAAATTGATCCACTTCAACAAAAGGATCTAGAGATCTTCATAAAAAGTGGCGTTACCCCATAAGGGTGTTACGCATTTTACGTGTAAAAATATATCATCTACCGAGATCTGTAAAAGTAGAGTGTCACCCTCAAAATGGGTACTTAGCATTCTAACATTTTAACATCTGATATTTTTATGGGTGATAAAACTGCAATGCGTTAATATATATCGTGATGAGCACCATCTGTGTTTATTTAAATAAGTTTTTGAGACCCAAAAATCCCTGTCAAAGTCGACGCAACAAAATAAGAAAATATGAAACCATGAAAATAATACAGAATTCAATTACATTCCGAAATAATAAAGCAGAACAATAAGACATCAAACAAAGATACCATCAAAAGTATTTCAATATCAACCAACATTATCTTGAAGCACAGCCAAGAAAATTGAGAGAAACAATTTAGGATATAATATTAAAATTCTGCACGCCACGAACGGTCAGATATCGTTCCGGAATATCATTCCAATCCAGCCGAATTCCTGCTATATGTTACTTGATATATAGATTCAATTCATCCCAGCAAATAGAATTTTGCAGAGATAATTCCGGAAGAGCGATTCCGGGCCGTATGTTCAGTGGGCATACGGCCCGAGGAGATGCAATCAGATTTTGATTTATTCAATTTTTGGAAGCGAGTTGGTCGACTCTGATATATGAAAGAGATAAAGTTATATTTCATATTGCTATATTCGGAATACAGTCTGGAGTCTGTTGTTGTAATGCCAAATAGGTCCCATGGGCGTACGGAGGAATTTTCTTGGGGTTGCTTATTAAATATTTTATGTAATTACTGTCTGAAGTCTCAACTTCTTTCTTGGGGTCAACCACCTAAGAAAACTCTAACTTATCAATAGTTAAATACGAGTATAAAGGGAATATTATTTTTTACAATACCTGTACTGTAAGTTTCCAATTAATAACAAAATTTAAACACAGTAAGTGGAACTTTTATTGCACAATTGGTTTTCATGGTTACATCATTTACTTACCGTCCACGGTGGATGGTAAGTGAAACTTACCGTTCATGGTGGATGGTAAGTAAATAAATATCATTCAAATTTTTTTTTAACTTCATTCTGACAGCTGTTAATTTTTCTACCTATTTTTCCTTTTCTTATATTTTCGCAGGTATTGCAAAAAATAACTTACTAACCTCGAACTGTAAGTGATTTTTTAGGCCTCGAATGTTTAGGAAATCTCGACCCTACTGGTCTCGACATCCCAAACTACATTCTCGACCTAAAAACTATCACTTACAGCGAGCTAACCTTAAAAGAATTTTGCTTCGTATCTTTCGAATTCAGCCATTTTAGATCGTTGCACATTTAACAAATATTTTATTAAATTTGTTTCTATACAATTCCAAACATATCACAATCAAATTAACAGAATTAAACCTACAAAACTAACCTAATTATCTCATCATTTTTGCTGAATGCAAGTTTTATTCGACGGTGCAACTTAAAAAAAATGCTGTGCGATTTGTGTTTTTATTGTGTTGGCAATAAAGAGGGAATTACGTTGAACCGGGCGATGTTAGCTACAATAAAGCAGATAATTTCACGGCTCATAAGCAGCCATGCTTCGCGAGCGCCATTCAGAATTTAATCTGTGCCTACTCTAATTCCCTGCCCAGTAATTAAGACTGACAGTTGCTGAATTTTATTTGTCGTTTGTTCAACATGCAAATAAACCTATGATGTGTATTGTAAATGAATAACGTGGCGCGAAATTCATTTTCTCTTTGGTTGGTGTTTGTTCCTTGATTGGTGGTTTGGTTACTTCTACAATATTTTTCTAAATATTAGAGAGGATTAATTGTAATAAATATTTTTAGGTCTTGTACTTGTGGTAATTTACTTAATACATTGAGCCCCGCACTGCAAAACAATATTTCTCTCGAGGTGTGGCAATAAAATAGCGCGACTGCTGCTGTAAAACTTTCGTTTAAAGTTGTACATTTTTAATTATTATTCCCTTTAATATACACTCTTCCTCTATCCCTAAACCGCTCCGTGCGAATTCGGCATTGTTCAAAACAGTGCTGGAAGCCTTCTTCTATGAGCTCGTTCATGATGCGTGCCACTTCTTTTTTTCACAGCTTCAACAGTCTGAAATATTTTCTCTTCAAAGCAGATTTGAACTTGGGGAACAGATAAAAGTCACATTGTGCCAGGTTAAGCAAATAAGGCAGATAGTCTAACACTGGGATGTTATACTTGACTAGAAACGAGCTTCTTTTCGTTTAATTGTTAGAATTTTCGGCACCAATTTCGCATATTCTTTTGGCATTTAGAAATTCTAATTTCAAATTTTCCTTACGCATTCCTTGACAATTCTTACAGTTTCGGCAATCGCACGTTTAGTTAATCGAAGATCAGATCGGATCAGATTACCGCTTTTTTAAATATTTAATCAGTTTTTGATTTCGAAGGGCATCCCGGACGTGTGTCATCTTCAACATCCTTTCAGCTCTCTTGGAAACTATTCAAATACCTACGCACGAGAAAAATATTCATTGCCAGAAAAACGGTCATTTTCAGTAGCGAATATTTTACGAGAATTCGTGGCTCTGTTAAAACACGTATCGTTTTTCCGGTGAAACAAAAAAAAAATAAAGATTTAATACAAACGATGACCACGGCCAGGTGGATACGTCTACAGATATGGGAAAAACAGCAATCTTCATACTACCCAGTTGTCAGTCGTACGAATTTGTCGTCTGTAGTAGCATCAGTCCCGTTATTTTTTTGCTACACCTCGTATTGTATTTAGAAAAAAGAAGTTTTCTAAATTTTTAAATAAAAAAATTTGTATATCCTATAATCGCTTTAAAATTAGTTCTATGTCTATCCTGTCCGATCCGCTATACCCAGTATTTCTTCATGGGCCCGGCGAATCGACTACTGTACATAAATTATATTAAAATCGTGCCCACCGGTGTACACACAGTCTCAAAGTAGAATAGTGTCCACCGGTAGGCATGTTGGGCTCAACGTGTTAAATGCCTATCAGGTTTTTGAACATATCTCATTAAATAATTAAGTTGTGTATATTTTGTACGGTTTAAAAATTGCTGGCGTTGTTTCTCGCTATGAACAGAAGCTGACGAATTGTGGAAATATCTTCTGTCCGGTATAACGGAGATCCTTGGCAACAAATTTTAGGACTAGAATGTACTAATTCTTCTAACATGAATGTTATTCGTTATTTCCCACTCGACAGTTCAAGAACAAATAGCAACAATTTACAGCAAACAATAGAAATGTTACAAATGTAAACGGATATGTAGTATGTACGTCTGTTAAACAACCAAACAAGATTGCAGCTAATTAGTATATGCTTCAGCGCTCGCAGCGCCGCTGTGTTGATATACACAAACGTATTATTCATTGTGTTTACGCTAAAATTATTGAAAGGTATTTAACAAGCTTAACGCGCGATTTAATTTCATTTGTATATTATAATATCAAATGTATCATAAACGTTATTATCTGCGTTTAATTATTCAGTTAGTTTTGCGTTGATTTTCAGGATAAGTACGAAAACGATATTCTTATCCCACAAAAAACATATACCGTGTGTCCCACGTAAATGTTGGTATAGGCAGTTAACATGAAATGAAAAACAATGAAAACAGTAGGCGGAAAATTAGTAAATTTTATTATTAATTTCATTTAATTGCGGTATCAAAATAAAGTAATCTGTATTAAATAAGATGTAGGGATATTGGCAGCATTGTGATATAAAATTAGGATGCATAATTTTTTGCCGGACACTTTTTATTTTCAAAAAACTGATTTTACATGTTAATTGCCTATGGCAATATTTTCGTGGGACATACGGTATAATAAATAATAACAGTCGTTCATTAGGTTCTAATATAAAAGTTGAGCTCAAATATATAGTAACCTTAATTGTAACATAAATATGTTATTCAAATTTTGAAAACCAAATAAGTGTATGGTGTATGGTTAATTAGGAGTTAATTACAAAGTATAAGGAAGTACTGGAATCAAGAAAAAATCGCTGACGAGATTTTTGCGGAAATACATATTTTGTCGTCCACTGAATCCGTTAAGACCAATTTCTTAATGATGTCTATGTGTGAGGATGGATGGATGGATGTTCGTGTGCGAAATATCTCATGAACGAGGCCATATATATATATATATACGGAACATGGAATTTATAAGTTCCATGAAAATATGAAGAGCTGAGTTGATTGTGAATGAAATTGAAAAACTGGAAGAGGTAGTTTACTGGACACCCAATACAATAAATTTATTTTTTTTTAAACAGAATGAATAGTGAAAAAAATTTTAAATTAAAGGTGCTAGCAATAATATTTAGAATACAAAATGCTATTTGCACTTTTCTTGTACATGTTTCTAATTTTGAGAAAAACTAAATTATATATTTAATAATATATTTCTATGATTTTTTTTTAAAAAGGTATTAATTAATATATAGTCTTTAAGGCTTTCTAACTAATTACACAAATATTGCTTTTATATATTTCAAACGACACATATTTGTGACACTTCATAATTATTTGACATGTAGATGTTAAAAATATTTTAGTTTTTGTTCCTATTGTAACTACATGTCAAATAATTATGAAGTGTCACAAATATGTGTCGTTTGAAATATATAAAAGCAATATTTGTGTAATTAGTTAGAAAGCCTTAAAGACTATATATTAATTAATACCTTTTTAAAAAAAAATCATAGTTAATGAGAGCAAAAAATTCAACAGGCTTAACATCTATATGTCAAATAATTTTCAAAATAAAGTCATATGCAAGGAACAAGTCATACGTGTTCAGTTGTTTTTATATGTATAAGAAAGTAGTGTGGTGTCCACACCATATTTTTCCGTGTATTTTTCTACGTTTTCTTGTTCGTTGTTAGCCTTGTTGTTTCTTCCCATTTTCAGGTCTTCTTATCACGCTTTTCTTGGTCATCCTCCCTTCTTCTTTCTTTCTCTTGCTTCAAATACCTTCCTTATTAGTCGTTCATCATTCATCATAAGTTTATGTCCAAACAAACGTAGTTGTACTTCTTGAAGTATTGTTTCATTTCTAATATCGTCATTGACCCATTTCTCAATAATGTTTGTGTGAATGAATAGATAGATAGATGGATTGATAGACTAATGGATGGATGGATTTCTGTTCGTATCAAACAAGACAATATATAGTAACCAAACAAAATTGATTTTGGTAACAATGAGGTCCATCTTCTTTTTGAAGATATTTACACCATTCTTCTATCAACAATTGTATATCATGATTTAGCTAGAAAATATATGTTTTACTATATCTTAAGTGTGAAGTGCCGTCAAAATAAATGCCCCAAAGTGTTAGTGGTAGAGATAACATTTTTTTTTAGCAAAACGGATATAAATTATTATTAAAATTAATACCAATGGATTAAATTTATAGCTCTCATAATTATTTTAGCGAGAAAAATTATTTACGATATTTTATTTTGATTTAAAAACTGTGCAAATAATTCAAAATAAATATTAATTAACAATTTTTGTTGTGAGTTATATATGTCAAGCGTATTAATAAAAGCAAATGTGTCTAAAATTAAATATGATTTTAAAATATGACGCATTTATTACATGGAATTTCAAAATAAATTATTTGTTGTTTCATATACTGCGATAACAATAATAAATTTGAATTTTGTATGTGTCAGCCTCATAAAAAATAATTATAATTAATTAATTTATTTATGAGAGTTTTTGAATAAATGAAACAGCTATTTTCATTCAATTACTGAAATTCTAAGCAACAAAAAATAGTAGTTATGAATAATAAATTATTATAATTTTAATTCATTACACTTATTCATATGTTAAACACCTTTAGTGCTAATTTAATAATTATTATAATTAGTAATTTCATTAAAATCACTCTTGCAGTACTGAATTTAATTTTATGGGTAATTTATTGAACCGTGGTAACAAATAAATATATCATCACGTTATTTACTAATTTCTAAATTACGCACTGCTTTATATGTAGAATAATCTCTGCTTTTTTCATATATACTTAGTTATGTTTCTTCACATCTTTCTATATCTTTTGTTTTACTTTGTCACTTTTTAATTTCTGCTGCTTTTATGTCTTCATCTACTTTGTTGTTACTACTGATTTAATTGGCCATCTGACTCTCTGTTACTTGATCTTCTTTACTATGTCGTCTCTTTTCAACTCTTGTTCTATTTCATAGTTCATTCTTATTCTGTATTCGTTTTCGGATATCATTATTGGTTCTAATATTGTTTTTATTATTTTTTGTTCCATTATTCTTAAATCTTCTTCATCTTTTCAAAAAGAGAAAACTGTCTTAGAAACAAATATATAAAAAATATAAAGACAATAAAATGTTAATGTATCATAAAAAGAAATAGTTCTCAGTTCCACTTACCAATCTGTTGGGATATTAGATCTCGCTAATCCAGTCATTCGGTGCCACTGCCTTACAGCAGTTGATGGGTTACACTACGCTGATGAGTTTAAGTAAGAACGAAACGCGTCCGTATTTACCGATTGATTAGATTTGCCGGTCTCTGTGACTTAATAACTTAGTATTATTCCGAGATTGAATTTTATGAAACATTGACAATTTATTGTCTTTATATTTTTTATATTTTTTTTCTTCATCTTTCTTTGTCATTGTTATAGTCTCAGCAGTGTACATAGTTAATGGTCTTATTATTATTTTGTAAATTCTCAGTTTTGTATCTTTAGTTAAATGTTAATTTCTAGTAACTTTTTGTTTGCGTTTATCAATTTATAAGTCTTGCTTTAGTGAATGGAAATAGTTATTTACATACCAAATGCGGGAACGCTTTAGAAATAGGAATGTTTTCGTCGAAATTTCCCGGTTGTCTATCTGGTGGAGACCTGGGAAATGGACATTTCGGACGTTGTTTAGGCAACGCAAAATAACAAATTTCAATGTATGAGTACAAAAAATTTATTACCACTCGTCAAACTGATGCCTCCACAAATAAAATATATATCTGTTCCATTTTACGATTTCTAAGTGTGGCACTTTACTTAAAGCAGATCCCGACATTTTATAGTTTTTAGCGCGCTAAGTGCACCAGCCGTCAAATTGGCTTACCTCAATTATGTTTGGGATACAGAAGCTACAAGAGATATTTCAATTCTTTTTTTATCTTTAGAATATTACAAATTAGCTGCATAAAATTATAAATTAAATTAACGAATGTAATTTCACTTGAAAAATGGTCGTCATTATTCCCAGCAACAACCTCTCTTAATTAGAGTTTCTTGCGCTACTCTTCAGCTTTATTAATTACCAATAATACTTTAAATAATTACCCTATACTTGTCAATTTAATAATCAACAGCAGCTTGTTTCACCTGTTGTCGACACCGACAGAGATCAAAACAGCCTGTGGTGTAGTACGTTTCATGCTTTGTGATATTGACTTGACTATTTCACTGTTGCCTGAAACCATTTTCAGCACAATTTCTCTTTATTACCATGATTATTTCACTCATTACTCAATCAGAATGTCTCATTTTCCATTGTTGTGCATTTTAGATAAGTGATTAAACAGCACCATGCTGTTTATTCGCGATTAAATTGGAGCTAGCTTTTATATTCAAATTGCGGAAGCAAGATACTTACATATTCTTTATCTTTACTGGTATTCTATATCTTTAAACATGCTGAATTATTCATTTCAAGCTATTTTGATGGGGTCTCGGGATTTTTTCAAATTATTATGTACTCAAACACTTTTTAAGCAAAATTTTTTGCATAAGCTAGACATGTCAAATTTAATCAATTAAATTATTAGCACTCGTGATATAACTATTGATTATTTTTTGACGTTTCTTGAAATCAATGAAATGCTTTATTGTATGTCACGTGTCTGCGTTTTAACCAATCCTGTCATTATTATACTGAGAATAATGCTCTTGTGATTATTCCCAGCAATATTCTCTGTAGCTTTTTTGTTGTTGTTGACAAATGTCAGATGTCAAATGATTATCATCAACACAAGTAAAAATGAGCAAAAAAGTTAGATTTAGTGACGTGTCTGATGATGAAATCAAAAAATAATCTAATTAAATATAACTCGAAAGTTCTATAAATTAGAAAATAATTCTCCAGTATTTTTCCCAAACTTGTCGTCATTTGGCTTTCGTGGCTATTGCCTGGCAACAAGTTTTCGAAAGATTTGTCAAATTATTTTCAATTTATTCTCACTCCCTTGTTATATTATTACTGAATTAACCAATGAAACTTAAATTTTGATCAATTGAAATAATCTAAACAAATCGAAGTAATCTGCCATATATTTGATTCGAGATTGTTATAGGTATGAATCATGGGAAAATGTATTAGATATATACATACATAACTTCACGCTATATTCAACACAGTGGGATAGTATGAACCCTGAAACACAATCAACCAACAATCAATATCCTCCAAACAGTTCAACACTTTCTTTTCGTCCACATTCATACAAAATTATTCGTTCGGACAACAAATTATCAACTATATCTTATCACTTATTCCTCGGATGCCCACCTAATCGTTCAGCCTTAATCTCATCCTCAAATATTAGATTCGCTAACCATTTTTCTATATACATATATGTACTAATTTATTTTGTATTAATCAAATAATCTTTCATAAAAATTCCACGATTTCAATTAAAAAACTGTATAATCAAAATTAACTCAGTTCTGCGTATTGTTATAATACTGATACTATTTCTATAACTTTTTTTTTTATTCCGAAGATGGGACGCGGACTAACTGCTTTGATCAAATGCCGATTCATGAGTGGATGATTCTGAATTTATTTGAACATCACAAACGACCATGCTCTTCAATGGAATTCGAACCCACGACCTATGATGTGCTAGGTTAGTGATATAGCCACTACAATACCGAAATTGGCAATTCTATTATTATTTATTATTTTATAAGTCCAAAAATGTTCCACTTCCGATTTAGTAATTATACCAAAACTCAACTCAGTTCAATACTAATTAAATGTCATTTTACAAAATGTATTATTGATTTTAAACAAGCAAATTACTAGTGGGTATAATTTTGAGAAAAGTCACTAGTGAGTAATTTTTTGTTTATAACAATAATAATAACACACAACACCTTGGTAACTACTTCGATTGACATTTAATCTAGAAAATTTAAAGCATATGTCACTGTCAAATAATATTTCTTTAATAAATTTTGCATTTATTAAGAAATGTTGGATAAAACGTTATATTTTACACGTGGGCAAAGTGGAATAACCCACTCGATAAAATTATCAAACACAGCCTTCGGCTTCGTGTGCTAAAATTTCTCTCGTGGGTAATTCTTTACTTTGCTCTCTTGTAAATTAAATCCCATACTTGAAATAAATTGAATTTAAATATAATTATGATGTTACAATACTCCATCTGTTTTCGTTCGTGAGTTGTTAAACATACACACTCATCGATCCACATAGAGGTCGTTGAAATGGTTAAAACGAAATCAGGGAAACTTCAAAACATGTATTTCCGCGAAAATCTTGCCATTAATTTTTTTATAGATTCCAAAACTTATACTACGTATAAGATAATAATATAAGTATTAAAGATTTTTTCTTATTATTCGTTGTTCTTTTATAAATTTTGTTTTTGCAAAATGGCTGCGATGCTGTCCCAAAGTAAACTCAATAGAGCATGAAACGGACTATACCTAAGTTAATTGTACCTTTGTACCAGTATAGAGATTCTGCATGCATATTATACAGGCTTGTTAATAGCGACAATCTGATATTAGACTACCCGCTTTGTACGAGGATATTCGTTTTTTATAGTTAAATGAAGTTCTTTTATTTTATTTGATTGATTGGTTGTTGATAATTGTAACGAGTTTTAGATCTAATTAATCTGTAGTACATACTACTAAAACAGTTTTAGTATGATAATGATAGCTATTGGTAATAAACTATCTCAGTAAATAGTATAGTACCATTATAGGATAACACTGCTTCTTATGAAGTATTGTAGAATCTTTAATTTGAATGTATCAATCTTTATTTATTTTTTTTTTTTAATCCTTGTAGTTAGGTTTCACCACTTATTCCTATTTTTTGTTTTACTTTGATATCCTTTAATTCCTGTTGTTTTTAACCCTCTATTGCATACTGTTCCCGATCGGGAACATAAAATTTAAAATTCTTCTTTTCTTTTCTTATGCAGTTTACATTTATGGCAATCATGTTGTAACCATTTGGGAACATTATATACACTTTGTCAATTGCCAATTAGGTCATTCCTCGCAATTTGATTAACATAAAAAAAAAGTTGAAGTGGAAAAAGTATAATTACAGAAACTGAGATAGAAAATGTAAAATTTGAAGGAAGCTGCTTATTACCTGCTGATATATTACAGCTAAATACTCCTTTACAAAAATTCCAAAAATTTTTTTTATCTGATGTTTTCCTAAAAGAGGTTGTTTATCAAACAATTTTGTATAGTACGCAAAGACGACCCAATAGACTAAAGTTCTATTGTAAGTTGAATTTGTTCATAATGTTCCCAATAGTGAACAAAAATTTAAAAATTTTTTTTTATTTTAAGAAAAAATTTATGTAACACACTTATTTTAAATATAGGTATGAATATTTCTTTTGTAAAAAATATTTTTTGAGCCCTTATTAAAAAACAATAATAATAATTCATGCAATAGAGGGTTAATATTCTTCTCCTTTCTTTAGCCATGTTGGAGTTTGCCTCGTCTTCTTTTTCTTCCTGGTCTCCTTTCTACTACTGATTTAATTATATCCTTTTCTTTGCTATATATGTCCAAGCCAGGCCTACCAGATTTTTTAGGGAATATGTTTGTAAATAAATGAATTCACTACAATTTTTATTGGATTTAGATAGTCGGAAAGTGGACTGGTGTAAAATAATTTTAAGCTTGATGATGAACAAGTGATAACAAACGAACAACATCATTTTTAGAATTGTAATTGTAATATCTCCACCTACTGTACTGTACATTGTTATTTAAGATATTAACAACTATTGTAACATATATTTCAAGAATCGTAACCTTCTGATGATGGTGTTAAATATACCGAAACATTAACGTATTCTGGCTTAAAATTATTTTAACGCTACCTATTTCATCCACAATTTATATTTGAATACTTTCTTCTATTTTTTGTATCGTTTAGAAATAAGAATTTGCAGGTTATGTGCTGGGCACATAGATATATTTTATCCACACGGTCACTAACCTTCTTCTTTTTGTTCTGATTGCAGGGGGCGGTACGAGCGGTAGCAGCGGCGACGGTGGCGACTCTGAGTCTGCAGCGAGTAAGCGACGTCGTTCGCGCACCAACTTCAACAGCTGGCAGCTGGAGGAGCTTGAGAGAGCCTTCCTCGCCAGCCACTACCCTGACGTCTTCATGCGGGAAGCCCTCGCCATGCGCCTTGACTTGAAGGAGAGCCGTGTTGCGGTAAGCCCAAAAGAGTTTACATATACTAAATAAGTAAATCAAACCTCAGAAGCTATGTTGAAACAAACTAAAGGCTGGTTCGTCTGTTGGTAATTCTTCTCTTCTAAATGGATTGACCGATTTTGAAGAAACCTGGATGATTCTTAGTTGTAGTAGGACCCGGTTGGTGGAACTGTTGTTGAGATACATGAAACAAACTAAAGACTGGTTCGTCTGTTGGTAATTCTTCTCTTCTAAATGGATTGACCGATTTTGTTGAAACCTGGATGATTCTTAGTTGCAGTAGGACTCGGTTGGTGGAACTGTTGTTGAGATACATGAAACAAACTAAAGACTGGTTCGTCTGTTGGTAATTCTTCTCTTCTAAATGGATCGATCGATTTTGATGAAACCTGGATGATTCTAAGTTGTAGTAGGACCCGGTTGGTGGAGCTGTTCGAGATACAGATTTTTTTTTAAATTTTACTGACTTATATTTATAATTTATACATTTGATCATCCAGTTGATCAAATGAGTACAAATTTTTTTTTAGCAAAATCGGTCAAGTCGTTTAAAAATAGAAGAATTATAAATACCGGAATTTTATAGTCCGGTAATAGTTATTTATGTATCTAGAACGAAAAGTGAACTTTTAATGTACTAGCAAGTTGTTTACGGCCGAGGCGTCAGCCGAGGTCGAAATTACTTGCGAGGAGACTTTGCCCGCGGGGCCTATCGGGTCCCAGGCCGCAACCCCGACGCAGGGATTCAATAATTTTACGTGAGCAATGACAGCCCCTAGTTTGATAGACTGATAATTTTACAAATAATAAATTCCCGAAAAACAGTTGCACAAAATTCAATTTTGTAGCATTGTTTTTGAGAAAAACAGTGTCACAAAATTGACTTTGTGTACGTGAAATAGGAAAAATATTTTTTTCCATACCTGCTAAAATTTTTTTTGAATAAAACTAAAATGCATTTAATTAAAAAAAAATTTACATAAATATTTATGTTTCATCTTATTTTGTTATCAACGCTTATTTGTATACTATATAAGTTGCTATGTAATTTTGCTTAAAATATAGAAAATACACACATACATTCTCTCATTACTATAGCAACATTACTTTATACACTAGTGGATAAAGTAATATTTTATCTATTCTTACTATTAAAGTATTATTATTTCTTAAAAGTCATATCAGATTTGTTGTTAATTTGTTCAGAAATATTACAAATTAAAGTAGAGAAAAATAAATGTGATCGTTTTAGCCTCCGATATGTCAAATCAAATCAATATTCCCGTGACATATGACCTCAATTACCCAGCAATTTAAAATTATCCACAATTCCCAAAATCTATAAAAATTATCAACTCATCCAGCTGCAGCATAAAAAGCCCGACAATTTTTATCATAGCTTGTAACAATAAATCAAAACAACATTGAAAGAAACCAGAGCACGGCATTTACAAAACAATTTCCTCTTCAAGTTATCACGAATTCCTAGAATCGTTAAAATTTTATTTCTTGCACATGAATAACTGATTAATATCTATTAAGCATAGCGCAACCTTTTAACATATAGGCTCGTGTTTGATTTATGGAACATCCCGCTAAGAATGTACCGTAATGTAGTAAACATATGCACGCGTGTTACCAAAGCATAAATCTACATTTTCACTGCTTTTATATGTTTGGATTCAACTGTAAACTTGTTTATATTTTGTGCTGGTGTTCTGGAATATTGCGGTTTAGAATAAGATTAATAAAGGCGACTAATTAGCTGATGAGAATTTTAAAATATATCTGTTGAACTGCCTGAGACACTAACGTAATTTTACCAGTGAAATTAGTTGTAGATTGCACTCTAAACTACCCCGAAAATAATTAATGTAAATGCAATAGTTTAAAAAAACTTTCGAGAAATGGAATATTTCAACTTAATGTGGGGCCCGACTAAATGTATGGGATAATGAATAATATTGCTTTCTTAAAAATATGTAATATGAGACAATACAATTGACGAAGAAAGGCAATAACTTCGTTCTTCACTTGTTCGCTTTCGTGTCACTAAATTGGTGAAGATCGTAACTTCGTTCTTCACTTCCATGTTACTACGAGAAGTAGTGCGTCTCCCATTGTTGTGTTGTGGATCGTAAGACCCTCAGTTCGAATCCCACAGCTAACAGTTGCCAATTTAAATTTACCCCTGTAGTTCCCCCTCCACTAACAACTTTGAGGGCTATGACTTGACAACCGGTAACCGCATTTCATGCGCAAAAATATATCACCTACCGAGATCTTCATAAGCAGAGTGCCACACCCGTAATGGGTAAAAGGCGTGATGATATATTTATTTATTTTATTTAATTATAGCACCCATAATTCACGACAGTGCAGTATGATTCATAATTCACTTTGCTCGACCAAACACAGAGCCAGAAATCTATAATTCACAGTCATTTTAAAGACGTGATGTGGATCTCCAAACAACGGTCGCCTGACAGTTGACATGTGGTCAGTTTTCATTGCGTATTTTTTACGTGTGTTTTCAAAGAATTTCCGAATTTACTGGAACAGAAAAAGTATAGTATATATGCGAAATTACGGTCATTATTACGGTTCATCTTTATAAATAATGAATATCATAATCCCTCATATAATATACTATTTTTTAACAGATTTTTGATTATGAAACTATATTATGACGCTATCTTCATCATCTTAATAGAATTCAGCGTATTTTGTTTTGCATAGAGCAATCAGTTCTAAAAACAATACTAAAAGGGTTATAATATATGCGATAGAATAAACAGCACAACAGCAGGTATTTAAAGTTAGATATCATCTTTCCCAAGTAACAACTTACTATATATAGGTAGTATAAAACATAATGAAAACTTAAAATGGCGAGAAGTGTGTGTAAGGCAGTAATTTGTTGTTTGTAATTTATTAGAAACAGGCGTGAATGTATACATTTTCCATATATTTTTAGCAAGTCCACAGTACACATTTCACATATCATGGACGTATATCTTCACACCTTACTCGTAAAATGCCAATGTATAATTAAAATAACGAGCCTAGCGTACTGTGCAATTTCACATTTATCTGAAACGCTACACCGTTCTATTGATTGTAAAATCACAATTATAGATCACTGTCTTATCGGAAATGTTCATCTAATTTTAATTATACTTTGTACTTGGGTACAGCGTACGCGAATAATTATTTGTTAATATTTGTAGTAAAAAGAAAAATATTTTTAATTAATGTTTCTTTCTATACTTTAAGTTCACAATATATTGTTAACCATTTATATATAGTTAGTATCCTTGAAATAAAATATATTGCCACGCCATTTACCCACTCTGGGCGTGGCACTCGTACTTTCGCAAAATTCGGTGACATTTTTTACTAGATCCCAGCAAACACAATTTCAACATTGATGTACCTGGTATGTAATATCTGAAACCTAAGTAGTATATCATTTATATACATACTAATAACGTAATATACATATACCATGTCGGACATCTCTTGAGAGAGCGTAAAGCTATATTGTTGGTATGTCACATTGGTCTTGGACATGGTACATACCTACAACATGTATATGTTATGTTACCGTACTTATAATATATTCACAGTTAATTAGAAAGTTTTATATATTTTATATAAAAATATAACAATAGTTATTTACATTATACGTGCGGTAAGTTTAGTTTTACAGCGCGAAGTTTTGTATTGAAGCACGACGCGCAGCGGAGTGCTTTAATAAAACTGAGCGATGTATAATAAACTTAACGCACACATAATGTATTACATTTTCTGGCCGACATACCGTTTTACTGTATTTATTTATATGTATTTTCCATAAATTTTCCTAATTGATATTTATAGTAAGCTGTGCATCAAGACGCTTTGAAAAACTGTCATAATCAAAAGTAGAACCACTCCCTCAAAATATAAATTACTTTACGAGATATTTCAAGTTTTTGTAGTGGTGTGACGAGAAGAAAGGCAACAATTTCACTGAGAAACATCCTCTTGGCATATTTCACAGAGCGGGTACCGCAAAATAAAAAATCTTTGTGGGCAATTTATTCAATTATGATTTGCAAAAACACAGATATTTCGTAATATCCAAAACTACTTGAAAAGAAAGATTTCCAATTATAACCTAAAAATATGACAATTTAATAATTCCCGTATAGACTACATGAGCGATTCAAATGTTACCTACCTTTCTCGATATTCTGTATTTCAATTAATTTAATATAATTAAAATTAAAAAAATCAATTCTTATCAATCCAATCAATCAGTTTTATCTTTTGACATTTTATTAGCAATGTGTCAATTACCAACTGTGAAATATTGATGCTTAGTTAGGATAAGTGTTAAGAGATGGCGCTGCTGGCAAATGTAATTTTTATGTAAAAATTTTAATTTAACTTATTTCTATGTTACTTTATTTAACGATTTTTGCGGTAACTAGAATTTTTTTAATCACTCTTTATTATTACAAAGTTACTTCTTATTTTAATAGCCTCAAAAAGCTAAAAAATATCGGTGCGTGTTCCCGCACCGCGGTGTTTCAAAGATCATGGAAACTGTAAAATCGTAGTTACCGCAAACGTAAATGATGTGTGATTGTTATGTTTACAGTTCAGGAGGCCAGAAAGAAATTTTAAATATTTTATAGTGTACACTGAACAAATTTGAAATATATTTAATTTAATTTTGCTAAGTGGTTATATATTTCCGTATCGTAATTTAAGTGAAGGAAATTGTTAATTTTTAAATAAATAAACATTTTCAAAGAGATTTTACTCAAAAATGTAAAAAAACAACTATTCCATTCGTTTATTCAAAGTTGTTTATACCAATAGTTTTGTTATGTACCATTAACGTTACGATGTCTACATACATGGGATGTCATTTCTCATAGATCGTGTTGCGGACATAGGTCTATCCATGTTATGTATATATAATATACTCGCGACATAACTGTGTTTGCTGGGTGTTAAATGAATATATATAAAATTTACAGCAATATAAAAAAAAACTATTATTGAAATCCTTGTATTCCATATTTCAATTCTACATGCGGTATAATTCTTAACAAAAAAAAAATATAAAATAGATAAAATCCTATTAAAATAGCAACGATAGTTTTTTGTAAAAATTAACAATGCCGTAAAGTCTTATTTACTGGAATGATATTTGTCCAGTGAACATGCAAATTTAATGCACTATGAAATAAATAAATATATAATCACATCATTTACCAATTATGAGTGTGGCACTTTGCTTTCACTGATCTTGGTGCCATGCGCTCAAAGCCCCTCAAAGCAGGGCCTGATTAACCATGTCGAGGCCCCTAGGCAATGAAATTTTCGGGGCCCCTTTATTCTGTTCTAACTTATTAAAATATATTTTTCTACCACAATATATTTATATTCATGATTACACCATTTTTTTCCTACATTACGAAGGTATGCCACTTACCCTGCAATAAAACAAATGAAAGGAAATTATGCGTAAAATTAAATACAATTTGGGTGGTTGGTATTTTTAAAATGAAAATAGTTTTGTAAAGTACAATATGTTTCAATATTAACTCTTCTAACTTTTTTAGTTACCAAATCGTTTTGAACATTTTGAAAGTTGATATTATCATTTTTCTCGATGCGCGGGGCCAGTTGCCTAAACTGCCTTATGGATAATACGGCCCTGCCTCAAAGATGTCAAAATGTAACTGTCGGTTATGGGATTCGAACAGAAAACCTCTGATCCGGAACCACGCAGCTATTTACCCGAATCCATCAATAATAAACAAATAACACTATAAGTTGCAAAAAGAATCAGTGCGCCCTCTTTATTTGATTCGCAGTGCAGCAGTAGCCCTCCGTGAAATATTAGTTTTGCAAATTGGTTTCTGTACGTGGAACATAACACGCTTGCTTGAAAATCCTTTTACGTGAATGTAACTTGCTTTAAAGTAACTACACTTCCGGGAATTTACAGCGGTGGAAACTTGAATACCCCTAGGACCGCACGCCACACCGCCGCGAGTTTCAGTTGTTTTCCTGCAAATGTTCTCCAAATAGAACCGCCATAGCAGCCTATTTTTCACCCGGACCACGGGTGCGAATCGCTAACACAAAACATATACGGAAAGAATAAAATGGAATTATTTCCCGGATGGTATAAATATCATGAAAAAATCAGTCACGAGATCGAAGACGAGGTTTTAGCGGTAAAATATCTTTCTAGGTCCTTTATATACTTTTGAGTGGATGGATGGATGTGTGTATTTTAATCTCCAGGATCAAGAATACATTAAATGTCGAGAACCGTGTAAATATTATTAGAATGTATTATGGGGGCGCAGTGCAAGACAAATATCTGAATACATAACAGGAATGAACGCTGAATGGTTTCCATCGCCAAAAATTGATAGTGACAGATTATAGTAATTTACTTTACAAGTGGGCAAAGTAATTTTATCGAGTGGGTAATTCCACTTTGCCCACGTGTGAAGTATAACGTTTTATCCAACATCTCTTAATAAATGAAAAATCTATTAAAGAAATATTATTTGACAAAGACATATGCTTTAAATTTTTAAATTAAAATTTCAATCGAAGTAGTTACCAAGGTGTTGTGTGTTATTAATATTGTTATAAATAAAAAAATACTCACTAGTGGCATTCCTCAAAATTATATCCACTAGTTGGTAATCTGTTACTTTTCTTGTTTAAAATCGTCATAGTTATAGAGCATTTATTGAGAAGTGTTGGATAATAGTATATTCTACAGCAAGTAATGGAATGGCACATATTCCACGCGAGCAAAAAGTTTGTAGACCATACTTTCTATAACAAGATTTTGGAAATATTCAAAAAATACAAATATAAAACTGTTGTAAACGTCAAACTCAAATAAATCAAATTAAAATAAACAGACGTAACCATAGCAACTGAATCAAGATACTTCATATATCGTGCTAATATGCGGCTCTGATTCGTTGATAATATTTCATACGCAGCGTATGGAATGTTATTTTTTGCCGGACACTTTTTATTTACAAAAAACTGATTTTACATGGTAACTGCCTATGCAAACATTTACGGTATATTTTCATGAATTAACAAAATTTTGTTTATAAAATGTTGCTTATGCCCGGTTGCACCAACGTTAGTTAAATTTTAAACTTGGTTTAAATAAATAATAGCGTATCTAATTTTTAACATCAATATCAATTACTCCATATGACAAATAACTTCGATTTGCTTTTATTTATTTAAACCAAGTTGAAAATTTAACTAACGTTGGTGGAACCCGGCATTACACCCTCAAAAAACTATCGATAATTTAAAGAAAAATATTCAGGAGATAAATATTGGTGGAGGTGCCCTAAACAACACGAAAATACTTAGTTGTACAAAATTGTAAGTTTTCCATTCTGCCGAAAATTGCTTCTCTTTGAAAATCACCATTAATTGAATGGTACAAACGCATATTTATACTTCCACCCCCAAAATTTTCATCGAAAAACAGCGATTTTCCCGAAGACCTCTCTCCCATTTCCAATTCAAAGCATATCCGCCCTGATTTGAATACACTCAACGCCCACAGAGGGCCAGCGCGTCCTAGGAAACATCCGGTCCTCGGAAAGACTGCAGGACAGGTCAAAGGCAGGAGTTAGAGTGCATAAAGGCGTGTAATACGAATCAGGATCGATCCCCGAGGAACTGTGTTGCTGTCTGCGTCGATATCGCTGCTCTTCTTTCAAAGGGGTTTGTGTCTGTGCTAAGAGTTGGGGTTTGTGTCTGTGGTGAGATGATCACAAACTGCTGAGATGCTGACCCTTCAGCCCTTGGGGTTAGCGGCGATTTGCTGCTGATGGCGATAGGGTTTCGATCGCCAAGGGCGTAGGCACCGCTTTTTCTAAAGACAGAAAATTTTACTATTTTAACATAAATAAATATATCATCACGTTATTTACCTATTTACCTATTTTAGGTCTGACACTCTTTCTTTGTAGTTATATATATTTTTTAAGCGCACAGTACCGTCAAATACCAATTCCTAAAAGATGTTAATTCAAGACAAACCACATGGTTAAAGTTACAATAGTAACTATCAGCTGTGGGATTCAAACTGTGGAACTCATTATCCACGATCTCATGATCCACAATCTGATGTGTAATCACTGAGCTATACAATAGAATAGCACGAACCTTGAAACAAAATTAACTAATCTATCTCCTCTAAATATTCCACCACTTTCGGCTCGTCCACATGCATATACCTACCTCTGCTCATCAAAACCTGAAGGATCGTAATAAAACCTAAATATATAATAACTAAAACAGACATTGTGAAAATTTATCAAAATATTGGTTTAAAATTATTTTTTTGTAAACAAAATTATGTAAAATTTCTATAGTTCATCTCATCACGTAAATGATTGGAAATTATGTTTTTCATCTATGTTACGAATAATCAGTCATTGAATTGAGGATAATATAACGTTTATTTGAAATCGGCACTAAAATGCTCAAAAATCGTCATTAAAAGCTCAGAAATCGTCACTAAAGTAACCCATTATACGACGATTTTGAGCAACACAGTGTTGGTAACCGTAAAATAATTATTGTACAAGTAGGATAATTTTGACATAGATATGACGTATTGCAGTAAACTTATACGTAAAATGAAACAATATGTGCAAGAAGAATTAACTAATTAATTCCGTTGAAGAAATTGAGGATAAAACACATAATTTTGAGTGCTATTTACGATAACTTCAATGTTCGAAGTTGGCAACACTGAGTGTCAGTTCCAATTGACAACTGACAGATGGATAAACTTAATCTTTATAACATTTTTTTTTACAGTTTTTTTTTAATTTTAGATTTCAAATAAAATTTAATATGTACCGCGGCACTGAAGTTCCTTTTTATCATTCACATGGTTTATTTTCTTGATAAAAAGTTAAACTTCAGTGCCTTGATACATAAATAACTATTTTGTAAGCAAAGTATTTAATAAAAGAATGAAATATAATATAAATTAAACATCAACATGAGTAGATTTATTATAATTCTTCGAGTTTTGGTGAGAGAATTATAAACAATCATTCTGCCAGCAAAAACGAAAACAGAGGGAACTATAGTATATACTGGATGAAAAAAGATTGACGGCGTTTTGATATTTGATCTGGAATTGACTTGAGTAGTTAGTAATACTGGAAAATTAACCCAATATACCAAATCTTGACGTCAAGGAAAGCCACTGAACAAAACACTTTATTTTCAAAAAAATTCTGCGAAAATTATGCAATCCCATAAATCTATTTTAGAACCAAGTAAATGAATTCTCCGTCTTCTCCTGAATGAAATATGGAGAAAGTCTTCGAGAAGAAAGGTTAAAACACTGGGAGAAACTTCTGGAAATTCAGTGAACATTTAGAATCAATCCTGCACCCTGATTCGTAGTTCGTTCGGGCGAGTCTTATCAGCAGCCAGTTTTCAACAAAGTTAGACATTCGACTGCATATGTTTGTTACCCCACGTTCGCAAAGTGTAGAAGATATAGAGGTACCCAGTGGCGTAGATAAAACAAGAAGTAGGGGTTAGTCAATCACATTGTTTTTATAAGCTAGTGTGATTTCTTATTAAGGACCTTTTTACTTCCTACAAGGGAGACATTGTGACGGATAAAATTTTGGATAGTGAGTATTCATCAAACATGTTTTATGAGCACTAAACTACGATTTCATTGTTTGCAATTTAACCACGATATCATTTTGAAATTACACATTTAGAAATACCTACTTCCAGTTACGAGCTGATTAGATTTTAGTAGCAATCTATAGACCAAAAGTGGAAATTTACTTGAAGACCCATCAAGTTTCTTAGACACATCTTAGTGAATAATTATCTAGGGTAATAGTTATTTATGTATCAAGGCACTGAAGCTTAATTTTTATCACGAATATGGAATTTAATTGCCGAGGCCCGTAGGGCCGAAAAAAATAAACCATGTGAGTGATAAAAACGAACTTCAGTGTCGAGGTACATATTAAGTTTTATTTGAAATTTAAATTCGAAAAAAATGTAAAAAATTACTATATAGGTTAAGTTTATATATCTGTCAGTTGTCAATTGAAACTGACGTCAGTGTTGCCAACCTCGAACAATGAAATTTTCGTGAATAACACACAAAATTATGTGTTTTGTCCTCAATTTCGTCATCGGAATTAATTAGTTAATTCTTCTTGCAAATTTTGTTTCATGTTACGTCCAAATTTACTATAGTACGTCAATATATCTCCCAAAATTATCCTACTTGTATAATAATTATTTAACGGTTGCCAACACTGTGTTGCTCAAAATCGTCGTTAATGGGTTACTTTAGTGACGATTTCTGAGCTTTTAATGACGATTTTTGAGCACTTTAGTGCCGATTTCAAATAAATTATGTTATATTCACTATTTACTATATCAGTGGAAAACATAATTTACTCTTTTTACTTCCCGCCACGTCCTGTAAGGTAGGTATAGGAATCATTCTAAAAATTCAGGAATGAGTTTTCAGTGAATGAGCACGTTTTATTGTCCCTAGAATACGATCTTAATATTTTCGTGATGATGTCTGTATGTGTGTCAGTCTGCCAGTCTGCCAGTCTGCGTGGATCTTTGGATTTACGATTTCTTAAAAACTACTAAACTGAAAATTTTTATATTTTGTATATTTCAATTATATAACCTATGGAAGAGCTGTACAGTTTTTAGTGATACTCCAATAACTGGAAGTGGTAGTTTACTTGAAACCCTATCAAGTTATTTTATAAACTTTGTATTATAAATCCTACCATGTTTGGTATCAAATTAGAAGTCTCATGGATAAGATTTCAATTCTAGTGTCAATATGTTATTTTGGACGATTGTCAATTGTTTTCTTTTTATAAATATTGTATAAATTCTACCAAGTTTGGTATTAAATTAAAGGTCTCACGGAGAAGATTTAAACTCAAGTGTCATAAAGTTATTTTGAAAGATCGTCAATTGTTTTTACCTCACGCTACATCCTTTAAGGGAGATATAGGAATCATGCTAAAAATTCGGTAGTAAATATACAATAGACAAGCACGTTTTAGGGTCCCTAGAATACGATTTTAATAATTTCGCGATGATGTCTGTATGTGTGTTTGTCTGTGGTTGTGTGGATCTCTGGAGTTACGGTTTCTCAAAAACTATCAAGTTATTTTGAAATATCTCAATAAATTATATATTAATAATAATATTTGGAATATAAAATGTTATTTGCACTTTTTATGTGTATGCTTCTAATTTTGAGAAAAACTAAATTATATATTTAATAATACAGGTTTATCCACTTACATACCGTGTGTCCCACGTAAATGTTGGCATAGGCAGTTAACATGTAAAATCAGTTTTTTGTAAATAAAAAGTGTCCGGCAAAAAATTATGCATCCAAATTTTATATCACAATACTGCCAATATCCTTACATCTTATTTAATATAGATTACTTTATTTTCATACAGCAATTTAATGAAATTAATAATAATAATTCCTAATTTTCGCCTACTCTTTTTATTGCTACTGACCACTACTGACGTATAGTGCCTGCATTTGTTTTAAATATTTTAATCTGTCAGTGTCAATTTCTGGCGATGGAAACCATTCAGCGTTCATTCCTGTGGTGTATTCAGATATTTGTCTTGCACTGCGCCCCCATAATACATTCTAATAATATTTACACGGTACTCGACATTTGATGACAGTGACAGGTTAAATTATTTAAAACAAATTACAGGCACTATATGTCAGTAGCAATAAAAAGAGTAGGCGAAAATTAGGAATTTTTATTAATAATTTCATTAAATTGTGGTATCAAAATCAAGTAATCTGTATTAAATAAGATGTAGGGATATTGGCAGTATTGTGATATAAAATTTGGATGCATAATTTTTTGCCGGACACTTTTTATTTTCAAAAAACTGATTTTACATGTTATTTGCCTATGCCAAGCTTTACGTGGGACACACGGTATATGGTACTGCATAATTTTTAATTTTTTCTTTTGTTTTTGTTATTATTTAAATACGGCCACCTAACTTACTTTGGAAGAGAGAAGAAGGTAGCACATTGGATGGAAATGTTTGGGTTGCCCTCAATAGTAAGAAAAGAAAAACATTTCTGCTTACGAAACTATTGCTGAAATTTTTTTCTTAATATTGAGAGTAACCCAAACACTTTCATCCAAGCTAATCTCTTCCTTTTCTCATTCACAGTAAGTCTAGGTGTCATATCTAGTCTACAACAACAACAAAAACCATATAAGTTTTTTCGAAAACCCTACACAATTAAATAATTTTATCTACAATGGGAACAAAAACTAAAATATTTTTAACATCAAAATGTCAAATAATTGCCTAGGAACAAATCATACGTGTACAGTTGGTTTTATATGTATAAGAAAGTTGTGTGGTACCCACAACAGATTATTATTATGTATAGCAGAGACTGGGTACAATAGCATGTAGATACATAAAACCTTTTACGTAATGTTATGCATTTGAAGATAATAATTGAAATGTAGATGTATATAATACTTCCCGTCGTTAATAACAAACATATATTTATAAGAAACACTCTTACACGCAAAACGTATTTTATTTTGCAGAAATTTACAATTTATCTTTGAAGCTTCCTCAATAAAGTCATTTTTCATAAATTTGATAAAACAAGGTGCTTATTAAATATTATTTTTCTATCCGGTTGCAAGCGATATATTACTAGCTAGTCATTATATCGACAGGTAATAGCATCTGCTTTTAGTTTTTATGAAAACATCCCTTAAGGCTTAAGGAGAAAGAATACTGAACAGAAGAGTCATTTATCAAATGAAATGCAACGTCGAAAGTAACAAAGTGTTGAGAATTTTGCGGTAATTGTCACTGTTGGTGGTTGTTAGCTTAATTAAGTTATTATTCGTTAATAACAGAGTAATGAGCTGGTTTCTGTGCGAGAAATTTAAATAGCTTGCGCGTGAGTGAAACGTACTAGCCCTTTTACTCTTAAGAAAATAAAATTGTACTCATCTTTTTTTGCGGTATACATACGAGTATTTTGACGTTCATTGAATCCGTTAAGACCAATTTCTCAATGATGTCTGTGTGTGAGGATGGATGTTCGTGTGCGCAATATCTCATGAACGAGACAAGATATCTAAACGGAACTTGTAATTTATAAGTTTCATGAAAATATGAAGAGCTGAGTTGATTTTGAATTAAATTGAAAAACCAGAAGAGGAAGTTTGCTGAACACACAAAACAAAAAATTCAATTTTTTTCAAAAATAGAATCAGCTATGAAAAAAGTTTCAAATGAAATAATATTTGGAATATAAATGTTATTTGCACTTTTCTTGTATATGCTTCTAATTCTGAGAAAAACTAAATTATATATTTAAGAATATATTTCAAAAATCTTACAATGGGAATAAATGCTAAAACATTTTTAACATCTATGTATCAAAAGTATCAAATAATTGTGAAGTATCAAAAATATGTGTCGTGTGAAATAATATAAAAGTAATATTTGTATATTACTTAGAAAGGTTTAAAGACTAGATATTAATTAATTAATACCTATTCTAAAATAAAATTATAGTTACGAAAAGAAAAATTAAACGGGTTTATCATCTATAATAATTATCAAAATAAACTCATATGCAAGGAATAAGTCATACGTGTTCAGTTGGTTTAATTTGTATAAGAAAGTAGTGTGGTGTCCACACAAGATTTTTATATTTTAAACATAAATGCGAAATGCAAAAATTTATTATCAAGATATCAAGGTTTCTTGACAAGAAATATTGTTTTTCTTCAAACGTCATAAAAGTACGTTGTTGTGTATTTGTATTCAACAAGCAGAAGTTCAATATTGTCGCCGCCGGCGTAAAAGTGTTTCCTTGGCAACACATTTACTCCGCCGGCGGACAAAGTAAAATATCATGCAAAATAGTAAGGTTGTAATTCAATAATTTGACAGTTAAGAATAAAACAAATAAACAAAAATAACAAAATAGCATATTCTGTGGCAACTAGAAATACTGGATACGGTAGAATATTTGTTGAAGTTTTGAGCATTTTGTAATGTTTTAATGTCTATTTTCTATGTTTGAAGAAAAAATAGCATGTGTTATTCGGAATAAATGTGACTTTGTATGCTTCGCATGTAATTGTTCGACTCGCTTCGCTCGTCGTTCAAACTTACATGCTCAGCACACAAAGTATCACATTTACTCCTAATGACACAATATACTATTTTTATGATATTTTCTTGTCTTGTCTTAAGAAATGGAAAATACTTCTTATCTTGGTCTTGTCTTGATTTCGAGACAAGATCAAGAGTATATCTTAATTCTTGTAAAACACTAATTTTGGCGTTTCTTACTTTGAAAAGTCTTTCTTCTTCTCCCAAAATGAGACTCAAAAAGGGTAATTGTCATGATGATTTTTCTGCCCATTTTGACAATGCAGCTATAATTACCCGTTACGGTCCTGCGCAGCAGTGCAAGCGCGCATGTGTTCCTAGGCGGCGGGCAATAAAACAATACACCTGGTGGGTAGACAGTGGCAAAATAATTTATTACCGGCTAATCATAACTTATCACGCGATTGCCGAGCATTTTTCTAGTGTGTTTTACATTATTATCATACGTACCACGTTGGCAGAGCTGCGTACCAGCGGCCTGCGTCTCACCCTCTACCTGTTTCAATTATTTCTCGTGCACGGCCAGCCGTTACTTAAACGCACCGATGTTGCTTGTCGATGTTTTATTTGACTTTTGCCCCACCGAGAGCTGATAAAGCTGCGCGCAGCCGCGCCGCGAATGCAGAAAGAAAGTTTGACGGGTTTATCGCTTGTTTGAGGTAATAATTATGAAAGAACTGTTGTTGTGTTAACTCACTAATCGAGATTAGAAGACGCGTGCAAGCAAAAAATTATGTACGTGTACAATGTAATGGAGCCATGTAGATGATGTTAACAACAGGACTATCGAAATAAATATTGTATGCAGTAGATAGTGAAACTGGTGGTCAGAAGGCTAAGATCACTCAGCTTTACAAAAACAGTTTCGTATTATGAAAATAATTGTAATTCGTAGCTCTGATAAACTGTCACAAATAAGGGTCACTATAATAAGTTGATGGTTTCTTACAGTTGTCTGTTGACTCATCATCAGCAACTTTACTAAATCAAGTAAAACATTTGGTCATTGAAAATAGTGAAACCCCGACCTTACGCTCCGCGATAGTAGAAACAAGAACATATTATTATTAATTATTATTAATTATTAGTAAATATACATACAAACTAAGTCTAGAAACTTGATATTATAAGATTATGACATTTACATAATTACGATAACAAATTATTCAAAATTTAAAAAAAAAGTGAAACAACTAAAAGATATATCCAGCTGAGAATTCTCTGTCTTATATTCATTGTACCCACTTTTACCAGCATTCGTGTATACAATAAATACCCACCGTTACCGTTACAGGGATTTCACTAGAAATATTAGAGTTTATTGGTTTGTGTATTGGCTTATTGTATTGTTGCTTTCTTCGTTGAATTCTTCTATTTTTTGCGGCCTCCTCCAATATTTGGGAATTATCAATGTGCATTACAAGAAATTTCAGAATGTTTATCACTAGACAAGGTCTTAAAAATATTGAAATATGCCATTATATGCAACTTTTGTAAAAATATGCATAAGAATGCCCAAATATGCAATATGTACAATTAGTAATTAGCATTAATTAACTCTCATCAATGTAATTCGTCCAGAAAATTGATATTTTTCACGACATGGTAGGAAACCCCACCGTTCTTCTCCCGAAATAGTGAGGAAAATGTGTTGTTCCTCTCTAGAGAGGAAAATATGGAAGTGCTGCCAATATGAATGTTATTTATAAAAAAATATATAATAAAAATTATAAATAAATTCCTAATTTTATTGAAAATCCTTATTTTAGTGATATACATACTTTATATAATCTTATAATTATGTCTTATATATTTCTTTTCGTTATTAAATCACAATTTGACAACTTATTAAATATATTTAAGATTGGTTCATTGGCAACACTGCTACACCGCCTTGTGTCTGATAACCTAACTTTTAACGTGCCAATCAGTCAGTTGTGTTCTCAAAGTGTATTTTAGGCCCAAGCAAATCGTTTTTAGAAACATGTCGTGAAAAAAATGTTGTGTCTAACACGAGAGGAAAGCTCTTCTTCCACTCTCGTTCGAAATGCCTCACTCGCTGCGCTCATGAGGCAAAGTTCGAACTCAATGGGGAGAAAGAAGCGCTTTCCTCTCTAGTTTGACAAATAACTATTGTTTAAAGATATGCAAAAATTAAAATATATGCACTTTGCATATAACCCGCTCTGTACATATAAATATGTGCAAGAGGTAACAATCATATTTCGATGCATACACGTGAAATAGCATCGTCTCTTGCTATACCTAAAGGTATATATGTAGTATATCGTACGAGGAGTATATGGTATTGGTATGCAGTTTATTAATAGTACCATGCATCGCGTATTGCGCATCGTGCTTGGTGCCTCTTGGTCGATGGTGTATTCGGTATTGTACGGATAATTTAATGCATCGGTTAGATGTGCTCTACAATTTCATTAATGCCCTGTTTAATTTATGCTGACATTCAAATCGATAGCATTTAGCCCACCAAATTATAGGAAATTGCCCGTGATTTATACATTATTATTTGCCATAACTACGCTACAATAGGAAGTGTTCATTTAGGTATTAAATTACAGCTATAATTGAAAGGAATTAAGAAACATGAAGGTACGATTCTCAAATACATAAATAAATATATCTTCTCGCCTTGTATTCGTTTTCAGTGGGATACTCTACTTAAAATGTTGAACATCTCATAATATCCAGACCGATGTGATAACGCGATTACCCAATTCGAATGAACTTTTGATTCGAAATGTACAATTTGTATTTTTAAATTTAAAATAGTTTATCCACACACCAGTGTTGGCGAAGAGGACTTGTGGATGTGGAATGTCTTGTGGTTATTTAATTTGTGTATGGATGTGTTGTTAAGAAAAACATTGAATGAAACGGATGGTGTATGGATTGGTAGACGTATAGTGCCTGCGTTTGCTTATGCGTATGATGTATTGGGTGAAACTGAGGAGCAAACAAGAAGAATGATTGTAACCATAAATGAAATAAGGAAAGATTTAAATCTGCGAATGAATTTGTATATTTGGGTAGTATGTTTTCAAAAGATCGACGTATTGACCAGAAGATTATAAGGAAATTGTCTGCAGAGTATAAGGTATCCTGAGTACATTTGCTTGAAATGTAAATGAAAATGCTCGATCGAGTGTTTACAATGGTGTATTAGTGTCTACAGTGATGTATGGTTCTGAATGTTGGGTGTGGATGAAGAAGCATGAACGACGTATAATTGCTGTGGAAATGAGGCATTTGAAAGAAATGTATATATCAAACGAATGTCGAATGAATGGTAAATGAAATTAATAAATCTGGACAAGGTTGAAGGTGTGTGTATCCGAAGAATAACTGGTTAAGTGTGATGAATGATTTGGTGCGTGAACGAATAATTTTGTATGACGAGATAGGGATGTTAGGGAGATATTGATTGTTGATTGATTGGGCTTCAGGGTTTGTGTTATATATTACTTATAGTTTAATTAGAATGTGAAAGTTGTCATTTAAATTATTTCATGGTAGTGATTTATTCTTATAGAAACTAAGGGTCTGTTTCCGGATATCTAAAAAATCTGGTGTGATCGCCACACTACTTTCTTATACACATAATACCAACTGAACACGTATGACTTGTTCCTAACGTATGACTATATTTTGACATATAGATGTAAAACCTGTTTATTTTTTATTCTCATTATAACTACGATTTTATTTTAAAATATGTATTAATTAATCATATCTAGTCTTTCAAACTTTCTAACTTATAATACTAACAAACGACACATTTTTTTTACCACAATTATTTGACATATAGATGTTAAAAAAAACTAAGATTATTGAAATATGTTATTAAATATATAATTTATTTTTTCTCAAAATTAGAAACATGTACAGGAAAAGTGCAAACAACTTTTTATACTCCAAATATTTTTGCTAACATCTTTCATTTGAAGTTTTTTCACAGCTGATTCTATTTAAAAAAATAAATTAAATTTATTATTTTGTATGTCCAGTAAACTTCCTCTTTCTATATCTATATATTTGCGAGGTGAGGAGCGTATTTACCGGCCGAGTTTTCATTCCTTATATACATACAATATGAGAATGCGGTCCACCTAAAAATGCGTTCTACCTAAAATGCGTTCTACCAAAAGATAGATAACCCATTTACACTGGTTAAACTATACTAAGGTCTACGAAAACAGATTGCCAGTGAGTGCCACACTCAAAATGTGTAAATAGCGATGATAAATTTAATTATTTATTAGATTTAATATATAATAAATAAAATGTGTCAGTTTGGGGACTCCTGTTGGATATCCAGTCGAGATGCAAGGTAGAATCCATTGCAGGACTGCAGGCTCCCGCCACAGGAAACCAGAAACATAACAGGAGCGCCACCAATAAAGTAATCATCACCCATATGAAGTCATCAACCCAGCCAGCACAATATCAATTTATATGTATATCATGCAATTACAACAAAGCTACCAGTGCCGATTTTCACCCTTATTCAGCGTGTCCGCACGGCCACCCCACAGATCTGATACATGCATTATCAGGCTGGCCACTACACGCCACCAAGACGTACTGCCAACATAACGCCCCCAAATTACCATGTTAATTATAGAGAAGCGGCGCCTACGTAGCGTGATTGTGGGTAATATTCTGTGTGGTGCGCGCAAACGATCAAGTTACCTTCGCCTGGCTCTGCTAACCGACTGACTTTTGTTTCCACGCTTGCTCGATGCTGATGTTGGTCTTCACCCAGAGGGTTATCTGCCGCTGGAATCGGGAAACACAATGTAGTTGCTTTTATCTAATCAGGAATTTCAATTTTGGTTGTAACTGGTTTATGTGGAAATTATAATTCTGTCAAATTAAAATGATTTAGGGTTGCTTTACACTCATGGTTTGTTATACTGGATAACTCAATTTACTCTGACATATTTATTACCTTTTTTCGCTCCCTCTCTGGACATTTTCAAACGAATTTTCAAAACTATATGAGAGGTACAAAATACGAGTAGTGTTTCACATGACTCTTGAACGTCTTGTAATCAAGACAAGACCAAGGCAAGACCAAGGCAAGACCGAGACAAGACCGAGACAAGACAAAAAAGTATCATCAAGAATCAAGATTTCTTGCCAAGAAATCTTGAAATCTTGATAATGAATTTTTCAGTTCCGCATTTATGATTAAAATATAAAAAATTGATATACATTTGTTAATAAAGTGACATTGAGGTTCATTCCACATTTGTACACAGGTTTTAACACCATCTGGCGGCCTTAATGTGACCCTCAAAATTTTGTAAATATACAACACAAGATTTTATAAATATGTGAAGTCAAGATTTACATATAAATTTTATGTTGCAAATATATTAAGTTGATACTTTATGAAATGTGCAATTTCTTATGTATAAATTCAAAGTATTTGTATATAATTTTCCTTTTTCTCTAAATATATGGTCGTAATGCATATATATTTAAAAACTTAATTTATGCCGAAACATCTACATAAGAAACATTTAACTAAAATTAAAAGGGAGGGACAAGGATAGACGCCCACGCTACACTTTTGAGCGTTTGGATTGGATAAAACGATAGAGAAGAGGATTCTCCTAAAATGTCAAGAATTCTTGAAACAAGACAAAAAATACATTGTCAAGAAATGAGTAAGACAAGAAATGTTTAATTTTTTGTCTTGAAAATCAAGCCCAAGACAAGAAGTGATCATTAAGACAAGATTTCTTGTCTTGATGATACACTAAATACGAGACGTGATCGTATACGGAATACATTGGTGTATGGTGAGTGTGAGATTGAGAAGAATGTTGTTAAGAAAGTAGAAGTGAGTCAGCTGAGGTGGTTTGGACATCTTGAGAGAATATCGAATGAAAGGTTGATGAAACTAATATATGTGGGTGAGATTGAAGGTGAACGATTGCGTAGGCGTCCGAGGAATAACTGTTTGGGTATGATTGATGGTTTGTTGCGTGAATGAATAGTTCCGAGTGTGAAGAATAAACGAGCATGTATGAATCGTACTATGAATGTGGACGAGGCGAAAGTGGTGTGGCAGGATAAGGAATGTTTGGAGGAGATTGATTGTTGGTTGACTGTGTTTCTGCGTTCGTGCTTCCCCATTGAATGGGATATAGCGTGATGTTATGTATGTATATATGTAGGTACAAAATACTGCAGTCAAGATGTAAATTCAGAAATCACTTTTGAAAGTGATAGAAATTCGTTGAAAAACGTCAACATAAAAATACACAATGACAACTAAGTACATGTCAACAGTCAGACGACCGTTGCTTGGTGATCCCCACCCCTTTTTTAAAATAACCGAGAATTATGGATTTCTGGCTCTGTGATTGGTCGAGAAGAATTAATGAATTATGGATATTATAGTCATGGAAAAAATTGAAATAATGGGGATATATTTATATTGGAGTAGAAGAAATATATTATAAATTATCATACACATACACATACACATTCTTTTAATGAAATATTTCTTAAAATGTAAAATACGAAGAGGCCAAAGATACCTCTTAACTAAAGCCCTTTAGGCACTTCTAAAAATTCGTTATTATTAGCCATTCTGCAGCTTTATTGAAAACCAACCATGAAATTATCCTCAGATTCTGACACCCAAAGCGTTGTAAATGAAGAGAGTAAAAACCATTCCGATCACATTAAACAATATTAAAAATTCCATGTTTCCAAATGACCACATTACCCAGAAATCCAGCCATTCATTCCTCACTCAATCACCATACTCAGAGACGGTAGCTGTCGTTAAATAAGCAATTAGGCCCAATTATAAGTCAGGCTTAGTCGGCGATCGGGATCTCGTGGAATGAAGGCACCCTGTTGCAATTATATTTTATTAGTTGATCACAGCTGCTTGGAGTTTGCTTGTTACGTATTATGTCGTGTATGCGTGACTCTACGTACATGTTCAGGTATTTCCATTTTCAGGACGTTGAGGTTCGTGATGTGTGCTGTCAGTGGATACAATCTACTAGCATAGTTTGTACTTTGTATTTGTTGGAAAACATTTTTCAGGTATGTTCAGTGAGGCAATTGCTTCATACGTGCGTTCGAGTTACTTTCAATATTTAATTTATGGGCAGTTGGTAGTTGGATTGATTTAAACCTTCAGGTTCAGCTGAAACTCTGCTGTTTTTGGAGTGTTTTAAGAGAAGTGTTTCAGCGCTGTGCAATATTATAAAATTATTATACAGAAAAATACTTCAAATAAAAGTGGTACATAATGTGATTTATATTTGAAGCATTTTTTTATAAAATAATTTTAGAATATTGTACAGCGTAAAACCGAGTCTAAGACACTTCTCTTAAAACACCCAAAAACAGGGCTTGTGTTACCAACCATAGTTTTTAGAACGCCCTATCATTTTCTTTGACACTACCCCTTTACTACAAGTTATTATTATCACCTGATTCAACCACTTAAGTATCTATATCGCGTTCCAAGTTCAAAATGACTAAATGACCTGTTAAATACTTATATTCTCCCTTAAGAAATCTTCAATTTGATACCACACTGACGAATGCTCTAAAGTATTTTTTTTTTTCATGCAGCTATGACAGACATTTAACTTGAGACCTAACTTTAAGTTAATTAGATAATTTTCAACATTAGATGCAAAATCTTCTTACTGAGACTTTTAGTTTGATACAAAATTCGGTAGGATTCAAATAACATATAAAAAACAATTGACGATCGACAAAAATTAATTTTTGTCATTTGATCTCGTCTTTTCCCTGAAACTATTAATTTGATACCGAAATCTGCAGAATTGGATTAAACTGTATGAAATACAATTGAAGATCTTCAAAAATTTATTTTAGACACGAGCTGAAATCTTCTTCTTGAAACCTTTAATATGATAGCAATCTCGATAGGATTTATTCAACACATAATACATGTAAATTTTTAAAATTATTAAATATATAATTATAATTACAAATAACATTTTTAATTTCATATAGCCTGTCTCGGTGGCCTAGTGACTAACTTTTGTTTGATAGTTTTTTCGCAACTAATTTCATTTTCGTAATAAATTAAATTTATTATTTTGTGTGTCAAATAAACTTCCACTTCAGGTTTTTCAATTGTTTTCAAAATCAACTGGATTCTCCGCATTATCATGAAACTTATAATTATGAAGATTTGTGAGTTACAGTACATACAGACACACATCCATTCAAGCATCCGTCCATTCATGCATCCATCCATTCCTTCATCCTTCCATCCATCCATCCATCCATTCTTCCATCCATTTATCAATCCATTCATCCATCCATTCATCCATTCATTTATTCTTCCATTCATTCATCCATTCATGCATCCATCCACACAGATGCCATTGGGAAAATTTCAAAATGGAATTAAGGAACATTAAAGTCAAAACTAGTATATTGTACAACGAGCATGAAATGGTACTCATTTCCTACGAGTATGAAAGTTTGTAGTATGAGCCAAAGGCGAATGCTGCAAATCATACGAGTATGAAATGGACATTCCTTGCGAGTTGTACACTATACTTTTTCTACGACCACGATATTATTTCCTAATCAATTTAATTTTAATAATAAATTTGTCTCGCTTCCACCATTCCAATATTCGACAATTCTAAATATGTATCCTAGCAATGGCACCAGCACTTAAATGGAATAACCTGTATTGAAATACTCACAAAACAAATTCATTTCGCACGATGTTTGCAATGTACCTCATATCCCTAGCAACTACAAACATACAATGAGCAGATTTCTAAGTGGTTGTAGAAAAATATATTTCCGAATTATGTTTCATATATTTAAATAATCATAGTTGCAATAAGAACAAATAAATAACTGAAACATTTGTTCTATGTGTCAAAAATGTATCAAATGTAATTATTAAACATTCAAATTCTGCTTATATGTATAAGAAAGTCATGTGTTGCCCACAACAAATCTATTACAATTCGTTGTATAAATAAGTAAGTCCTTATTTGTCCAGATTTTGTACGAATTTATTAATTAAAACTCCCCTCTTAGTAAAAACCTCTTCACCCGCCCATGTTAGTATTCCAGTTTCAGGCTCAGGGGAGGCCTAACTTCAGTCACAACTAGGCGCTCGGCGTTTGGCATTGCATGCATATTCGTTGATATGTTAATTGTGCAAGTAAATTGTAATTTTTGTCAGGAGTCTGCATAATTAAATTAATTACAGACATTATTTAAACGCGAGCCAAGCAGCGAACAAGCAAGTGAGCAGCCTGGTCGGAGTAATGGCAGTACTTTGCGGAGATTTGAATCGCTTGAATGAACCAACCCGGCCTACTCGTTGCCTTCAATTGTTTAATGAGTTGCTATGGTATCATTCTGAAGCGCCCGTAGTTGTTTCTGTGATTCTATACCGCGATTTGATTAGTATCTTTTCGTTTCATTTGATGGCCGCTGATTCAATAATGAGGAGATTATCGGAGGCAGGGAATTATAGATTAGATGATTCGGGTTGCTTTGAAGTGGAACTGAATTAATACGGAGAATTTAAATATTCTTTGTGTTAGTTCGAATGAAACTGTGTTAAATAAACCGCCAAAATATTAAGATTTGGCGACGGTTGGATGGTCTAAAGTGTAAAACTTACAACGGAAGACTATTATATGGGGTATATTCTTTTTTGTAATACCTGTACTGTAAGTTACTCATTAATAACAAAATTTAAACACAGTAAGTGGAACTTTTATTGCATAATTGGTTTTCATGGTTACATCATTTACTTACCGTCTACGGTGGATGGTAAGTGAAACTTACCGTTCATAGTGGATGGTAAGTAAATATATATCATTCAAATTTTATTTTTAACCTCAATCTGTCAGCTGTTAATTTTGATACCTATTTTTCCTTTTCTTATATTTACGCAGGTATTGCAAAAAATATCTTACTAACCTCGAACTGTAAGTGATTTTTTAAGTCTCCAATGTTTAGGAAATCTCGACCCTACGGGTCTCGACATCCCAAACTATCACTTACAGTTCACGGTACATAATATACTATTAAAAGTTCCTAAAACATTACAGCATTTATAGCACTACCAACTAAGCAAAATGAAAAGTGGCTGCTAAATATCACTTGTGTTTATGTTTTTGATGTTACATAAGGGTTTAATTAATAATAAACTTACAATGGTATCGTTAGCAATAAGTTAAAAGTAACAATAAATTCACTTTTAACACATAGCTATATTACTTTTAACAGCAGTGTCAGAAAGTGACACTTTTAACTTGCTAAGCAACCGTTAAAAGAGCCATTTTTAACAACGATCGCAGATAAAACAAATTTTATTAAATCATTAGGCAATTAATAAGGCCATTATTTTTAGTAATGATAATATTACACAACTACTAACTACACAATTATAAGTTTTATTTTGATGCTTTTTAAATGATTTTTTCCATAATTTAATAACTACTCATGATGTTTGAATGTGAAAGAATTTTTACAAAATAAATATTATTGAACAATAAATAACTTGTCATGTAAATGTCATATAAATGCCGTTCTAAGCTAAAGAAAAATAATGCGCAAAGCAGTCAAACATAACATGTATATAATTGGGTTTTATTGATTCGACCTTTTGTTTCTAGTTTCGCTGTACTTGCTAAGCCCCTGAATTGTCTCATCCATCTAACCTTAAATTAATGAATTATTACATAAATATCTATTTCATATATCGCATAAATTATATAAATTGTACTATAACTAAACTCGAGGAAAAAAACGCTGCACTTGAAAATGTACTGAAAATGGCTAAATTTCAGATTGCCATAACTCGGTTACATTTAGTTGAAATTGGATGATTCTTTAAGTTTTAGAAACTTTGAAATGTTCTCTTCAATGTTAGTCAATATGATATCAAATCCATTACACCCCCTCCCACCCCCATATGAAAAAAAATGTTCCTGATGTCAAAAAATGTCAAAATTTGACAGCTCGTACGCAGTGCCAAAAAATCGTAGACTTAATTGGCAAACAGGGCAATAAAGTTCATACACTTTCCTTTAAGTTTCTCAAGTTTAGAGTAACTATGATAATTTTGCGCGAAATTGTATATTACTTCATTTATAAGTCTATAATAGTTATTTATGTATCTAGAACGAAAAGTGAACCTTTGAGGTACTAGCAAGTTGTTTACGGCCGAGGCGTTAGCCGAGGTCGAAATTACTTACGAGGACCTTAAAGTCACTTTTCGTTTGAGGCACATACAAAATTCTATTTCATACTGGGTACTAAAAGTTGTTAAATTATAGAATTTATTAAAAGAAATTATCAAAAATTTGTAGAAATATGAGTTGATATAAGTAGGCTAAATAACAATTTCTATAGGAACAAGTATTTGTTTATAAATCTGTTTATAAATAAAGAATCAATTAAAAGTCAAATTTTACTTTAAAGTCCTAGGAAAATTATCTATATAAATCTAATCTTAGGTTCTTTGGCTACAAAAATATAAACAATACATAGTAAATTTCATTGAGTATAAAGTGATATTTGTTTCAAACAAATTATGGTTAAATAATCTTTCTAGTATGGTTACCCTTAAGAGGACTCTATATCCAGTGATTGTAGATCGTACAAATTAATACCTCCGCCTATGTATGCAATAGTGAAACACGCATGTCAGCATCAAAAGTTCAACTACTATTTCGGAGTCAGTTGAAGTTGTGTTTGTGTTTTCACGTATGCAGGCAGCTAGTTTGCAAGATAAACGAGCTATTATTTTCATGTCACTCCTGATGGTGAAAATAAAAATATCCATATGATGAATGAGGTTTTTTCCTAAAATTTAGAAAACATACAGAATGAACACACGGATTTAACTGGTAAAATGTTCAACACAAACTATATTTTTTGTAATGGGATAAATCCGAATTCATTTTTGCGTTTTAGTGCAACGCGGCTTCAGAGCAAGCAGACAAATAAAAATTATGTCAGAAAAGGAATGAAAACGCTTTAAACATGAAAACTATAAAATTTGTATACTTTACAATCTTTAACAGCTTATTCATGATGAAATCATTTGAGGAAAAAATCCTATATGGACAATAATAATAATTTTTTAATTTTAGTAATCAAATAGCTTCGTAGTAACGCATCGGACTGTGGATCGTGAGTTCCTCAGTTCAAATCCCACAGCCGACAGTTGCCATTTTACTTTTACAACTCTTGTTGGTTAAATAAATATATCTTTACGAATTTTACTTATTATGAATGTGGAACTGTGCTTACGCAGATCTCCATTATATATTTTTGTGTTTGAAGTATGGTTACCAGCCATCAAGTTTCAAATAATATATATACTTGTTCACTTTTTCACTCCTAGCAACTTCATATTGGGAATACATTTGGAAGATAATTTTCTCATAACCAAATCATACAATATGAAAGATACGTTCGTACGAAATAGTTAAAGTTTCTGCTATGTACTTAAGTCCAGTTCGTTGATCGTCCAAAATTATGTAGTGCACGGATTCAACATTTTCAAAAGTGGACACAGAAGCGGGGCTCCCAACACTGCGTTCATCGTTGACATCTGTTCTTTTTTTCTTAAATTTGGCAACCCTTTTTTTGCTGGCGTATAAAGGGCATGATCCTTCAATGTAGCCAACATATTCGCGTAAATTTCCTTACCGGATAATCCTTTTAAAAGCTGGTATTTGATCACCGATATTCAATTTTATCAAAATTATAATTTTTATGGGATATGGTATATTTAAAATTGGCTGAACTTTTTATCGTCAAAATGGGGTCATACACTTTTATTAATTTTTTTTCAGTAAGTTTGAGTAAAATTATAAATACAGATACTAATTTTAATATTAAAAGGCATTTAGTTATTAAGATACGATTTTTTTTGAAATTGGCATCCCATTTCAAATTTTTCGCTTCTTGACGTCATCTTGTAATTCTACGAAACACGCTCTTGCGGAGAGCGAGGAACTACACCAACTGTCAAACTGACTGTTATCTGTCATTGTTATTTACTGATAGGTTTTTACAAATATAGATTATTCACATTACCTGGGCAAAATAATATAACAAATATAATAAATATAAGTTTAATTTGAAAATCGTTGTTAACTGCAACATATGACTTGAGATGATAGGTGTGATAATGAGACTACCGACATTACCGACAAGCGACAAAATATAGTACATCAAAGCATTTTTATTTTAACACGTCCTAAACTCTTTGTCTAAAAACGTTATAATTAACGAATACCTAATTTAATTTATCGGAATGTTCATTTTAATAATAATAAGTAATTATTACAAGCCTGAAAAGCAAATTATTATTTGTTATCAACACCTCTTTTGCCTTGCCATGCTGTGTATTCTATTACAAGATGACGTCACTGTTTTGCAACCGCGAAACTTCATAACGGAAATTATGAATGAAAAGTTAATAAATTATAAGAAATATTGAATAATATGTGACTGAAATGATCTAAATTTTTTAATTTGTAAAAAACACAACTTTTTTGGAGAAACTATGTGTCAAGCAAACATACTTGTTTGGTTTTGTTTGTGGGAAAGTTCTAAGGCTCACTATTTATCAATACACCCTCGTATGTACAAAAACGTTGTGTAGTGTTAACACCAGATTACAAGATTACCCGAATACTAAAACTACTTCTCTTTGCAGGTATGGTTCCAAAACCGTCGCGCCAAATGGCGCAAAAAAGAACACACCAAAAAAGGCCCCGGTCGACCAGCCCACAACGCCCACCCCCAAACCTGCTCGGGGGAGCCCATCCCCCCCAACGAACTGAAAGCTCGCGAACGTGCCCGCCGACGGAAAAAGCTCCAGAAGGCTCTGGAGCGCCAAGCCCGCAAGCTACGCGCTAAGGGCATCGCCGTGGACCTGGTGGCGTTGCGCCGGGACTACCTCTCGCAGCGGGGGGCGGACGCCCTGGACAGTGACAGTGACATTGACGTGGTGGGGGGCGGGGACTCGGGGGTGGAGAGCGAGAGCTTCCCGCAGGAGGGCGGGCCGCCGGAGCCCGGAAGGAGTGATCCACAGGCGTCGGTGGACAAGACCAGAAGGCCCAATCCATTTAGTATTGAGTCGTTGTTAAATACGTGAAATGAAAGTGTTTGTAAATTGTGCAATAATGAGAGCGTGGTTGGATGCTACGTGCGAAGATTGGTCAGTAAGTAAATACATATTTTTGGTTTTTGGGAGCTGTTGAATTTGTGTCGATTGTTTTAGTTTGAATTAATAAGAAAGGGCTGCAAGGGTTACCAGTTATCAATTACAATTAGCAATTGGAATAAATGAAGTACCTAAGATAAGATTTAAATCTGTTATTGAATGTCGATGAATGTAGAGTTGCACTAGAACTAGAAAATGAAAATTGACCATGCGTTCAGCCGAACCTAGCAGCTAGCTAGCGTTTGCTAGTGATAAATTTTAGCAGATGAAAAGTAGTATGAACATGAACGGAATTTTGCTGGTACTGTCATCTTGTGTCAGTCAAGTTAACCTCAAATTCTGATAATAGACAAATCGAAAACAGTATTTAATAATTGCTAAGTAATAGATGTCAAATACTTCATATATTTCACTATGACATTACAAATGAATTTTTATACATTTCACAGTTCTAGAAGGTTCACTAGCTCATACATACATACATACATACATAACGTCACGCTATGTCCCATTTAGTGGGGTAGCTCGAACCCAGAAACACAGTCAACCAACAATCAATCTCATCTAGTGCAAATTATTTCGCTAGGTCTCTAGTCTAGCTGCTGAAATCTAACCGTTACTTAGTAAAACGATCAGCTGTGACCGCTAGGTTAGCGATCTAGCTGCTAGGTTAGGGTGAACGCGCCCATTTTATTAATTATTTTCTACGACCATTTAGAAATCTGCTCATTGTACCTATGTGTGTTGTTGCTAGGGAAATGGGGTACATCGCAAGCATCGTTCGAAATGAATTTGTTTTATGAGTATTTCAATACAGGTCATTTCATTTCAGTACAGGTGTCATTGCTAGGATACTTATTTAGAATTGTCAAATATTGGAATGGTGAAAGCGGGACAAATTTATTATTAAAATTAAATTAATTAGGAAATAATATCGTGGTCGTAGAAAAAGTGTAGTGTACAACTCGCGTGGAATGTCCATTTCATACTCGTATGATTTTCAGCATTCGCCTTCGGCTCATGCTACAAACTTTCATACTCGTAGGAAATGATTGCTATTCCATGCTTGTTGTACAAAATACTATTTTCTACTCCTGGTATTAAAAGGTCATTTAACATATTTAATCACACCTTAACAAGCTATGGCTTCCAACGTTTTTACTTACAGCGTAAAGTAAGTTAAACATGGATTGAAGTTAGCTTCTTTCAGTAATTACCAAATTTTTTTCAATTTAATTGTTAACATGATTAAATAATTAACAAATATTATATTTTTCTGTTATCTTAATTTGCGGTCGTAAAACTGTTTTCACACCACTAAAAATGGGGTACTAAGGAGGCATATAACCTCAGCAGTTGCGACCTCTTAAAAAAATCTTAATCACACCTTGAATATCTGTGGTTTCAAACTAATTTATGGTCGTAGAAAAAGTACAGTATATTGCTAGTTTTATAATCTCTTTAGACACTCATGCCTAATGAGATGTTTACAAAACTTGTTACATAATATACTATTATGCTCTGTGGTCTCTTTTCATAGGTTTGCTCTATGAAAAAGATTTGAAAGTAATATGACCGTTGTATTTTGGTAAGTGTAAAAAACCGTAAATATTGTCTGTCGTTTCCTAGGTATAATATACATTACCCATTACCCTGGACTTGAAAATTCCAGAAACACATTGGTATATTTTACTAAAAATAGATTGGTCATGGTCATTGTAGTGTTCGGAAATTATAACTTATGTTTTTCTGGAATTATCAAATTCATAAAGTACTCGTAATTCACTGTCAACTTTTATACTCTAGTTCTAGTTAAACTATACCTACTGCGTAGGTATTTGAGAAGAACGATTTGGTGACTGATTGTATTGTTTCATTGAATGAATTTGTGTATTTGGGTAGTATACTTTCGAGGTTTGGACGTATTGACCTAGAGATTGAAAGATGGGTATCTACAGAGTGTAAGGTATTGGGTGCTCTGGGTACATTAGTTCGAAATGTGAATGTATCTAAATCTGGAGATAATTCCATGATGTAACAACAAGAGCGTTAAAAAATTCAAAGCTTATTTAGAAGCTTGCAAACTTACAATTAATGGAATAGAGACATCATGCTCTCTCTCTTATCTCTCAGAAACGTCAAACAGCATAACCGTACTTTTGAGAAAAGTTTCTGATTAGTTAAACAATATTTCAATATATTCCACTAATTGTAAGGGTAGTTCAAGACGCTCCAATTGATTACTAATTGTAATTAATAATTGAATTGCTCTGCAGCCAGCTTTAAAAACATTTTTGTACGAGATAAAGAAATTAAATTGCAAATACAAAACAAAGAATTCATAATAAAACATTAATTTCTTTATAAATTATCGGAAACATATGGTCTGCGCTATGAACATAATTCAACATATTCTGCGTGAAATATAAAATAACAGCAGACATTCTTCGTATAAAATTAGACAATAATTCGAATGTTTATAATTCTGTTCACACGTAGCAACCAATTTAAAATAATTGAACATAATAACAATGTAAATAGTATGTTTAGATCCTTGTGTAAAAACAGCCCTTGACGAGACTTATGCAAACAATAATACTTGTATTATAATAGATGATTAAGCAATACTTTTCGGTGCCATCCTCTTCGATCTTTACATCTGCTTCCTTCTGATTGTAAGTCTAACTTGAAAAAGATTATTTGTTTATACTAAAGTATAATAAACCAACAATTATTCCAAGAGTAAATATTTCAGAAGGATGGCCGATAAAAGGACAAAAAGGGTGGTACAAATATTCCAGTTCAAATTGATTTATTAGTTTGTAGCAGGACCGTACTCGTGCATGTATTTATTTCGTTCAAGGTCTTTGAAAGGCCGATGTTGCATGGAAACGATACTCAAATATTTGTTAAACAAAATGTCAAACAATGAACCAATGAAAACATTGTAATAAATTAGCAGTTGTCAATGATACAAGTCATTATTTAAACTTTATAGCTCATTGGTTGAAAATCTAAGACCTACCTTTTAAAGCGTTGCAGCCAATAAGAGCTAGTGAAAGGGAAAGTTATACAGTTTGTTTATTATATTTATTGCATAGTTACTGGAATTTATGTACTAAATTTTTATAAACAACTTTTAAACGGAACAATATAGAAAAATGGTTTCAAATTGAAATTGTATTCTGATAGGCCTTCAGTGAACTACCATTTCCGGTTGATGCATTAGTATCAAAATCTAATCAGCTCGTAACTTGAACATTCAGAAACTGAATGTAAAATTTAAAATTATTTTATTTGAAATCGGCACTAAAGTGCGCAGAAATCGTCATTAAAAGCTCAGAAATCGTCACTAAGGTAACCCATTATACGACGATTTTGAGCACCCCAGTGTTGGCAACCGTTAAAAAATTATTGTACAATCAGGATAATATTGGCAGATATATTGACGTACTAGTAAATTTGGACGTTACATGAAACCAAATTTGCAAGAAGAATTAACTAATTAATTCCGATGACGAAATTGAGGACAAAACACATATTCAATTGACAAGGGACAGATGTTTAAACTTAACCTACATTTTGAATTTTAGATTTCAAATAAAACTTAATATGTACCTCGGCACTGAAGTTCCTTTTTATCACTCATATGGTTTATTTTCCTCGGCCCTACAGGCCTTGGCTACTAAATTCCATATTCGTGATAAAAAATTGAACTTCAGTGCCTTGTTACATAAATAACTAATGTTTTGAGTTATTGTGGACGTTCATGAATTGTCATATATATTAAAAATATATTATGTACACAGATTTCTATGACACTAGATTGGGTATAAGCCGCTACGGTGCGTTCCCAATTGAACGCCGCCATAATGGTCAAAATTGAGGTTTTCTGATACTTCAATATTTAAAAATCTATCTCTTTTGGTTATGGGTATGACCATAATTCGTGGTATGACCTAAAGAGAGGTGGTGGCGAGCGCAGTGTGGAGAGAGTGAAAGCAGAGCTTCAGATTGCGTACTTTACTTTACAGAAGTCTGTCACAAAACCTCAATTTCACCCTTTCAATTGGGAACGCTTTCAGATGGCAGAATATGACCTATGCTCAATCTAGTGTTATATAGAAATCAGTGATTATGTACCGAGATCTGTTCTAAACACAGTACCACACCCTTTACTTGACACAATTTCTACATTAATTTAAAATCCTTTAAATTCAATGAACAATTTGAAAATCTAAAACTATTTAAGTCGGGAACAAGGCTTCTTGATTTAGGACCAGTTGCATAAAGCATTGTTAACTAACAACTTGTAAAATGAACAATGGCCAAGATGTTCAACATTATATTTTTTTCTACGACCACTGAGAAATCTGCTCATTGTATGTTTGTTGTTGCTAGGGATATGAGGTACATTGCAAGCATCGTGCGAAATGAATTTGTTTTGTATTTCAATACAGATAGTTTATTTAAGTACAGGTGCCACTGCTAGGATACTTATTTAGAATTGTCAAATATTGGTATGGAGAAAGAGGAAAAATTTATCATTAAAATTAAATTAATTTTGAAATAATATCGTGGTCGTAGAAAAAGTATAGTGTACAACTCGCTGGAATGTCCATTTCATACTCGTATGATTTGCAAACTACAAACTTTCATACTCGTAGGAAATGAATACCATTCCATGCTCGTTGTGCAATATACTATTCCACATTTTACAACTTATATTTTACAGTTCTATTGGCATTTATTTTATGCATAGTTTCTGTTCCAATTCTTCCCTTTTTTCATAGTTAACAACATAGTAAGTTAACAGCGCTTCACGCCTGGGTTGAAGTTAAAGTTGTATAAATATTTTGAGTATCGTTTCGGCAACGAATAAGCCAATGGCAAGTGCCCAGGGCTATTGGTGATCTCATCATATCATGTTGAATTTTTATCAGAATCGTCCTTAATTCGACTACTTGTAAACGTTTGCGAGACGAAGAACTTGTTATATCAGAATGTATGTAAATATCGGTTGATATCGGATCATTCGTTACCGCCACTGACTATGTATAAGTGATACACAAATACTAATGTAATATTATTATATCAAATTAAGACATAAGTATAAATATATTATTTATTCCAACATATACAGTTGTTGTCTTTTCTGCCCTTAAATATTTGTTGTTTGTTGTATTTCAGGAACAGGAAGAGTGTTTCAAGAATTGTCTCCTTTTGGTTTCCCCACCTGCGGCATTTTGGAGAACTTTGATATTTGAACAAAATTTAATCAATTTAAATATATCACTATGTCGGACTATGTAAGGTAAACAAAATTTAATATATTATTGGGATCTGACATGGAGGCATGGCCTATCCAAGATGGCGTTAATTAGGGTGAAGATTCGAATGTGACATTAGTACTGTACGCGTATAAAATATAAAAAATGAGGCTCACGATTAATAGATAATATTTGCGAATTCGCTAAAACAGATCCTGCAAACTAAATTTTAAAGAAGCTGAACGCATTTTATGTACTTGACAAATGATTAAAAGCAGGAAAAAATTAAATGAAAGTGACAGTGGCTATGGGTGTATATCAACGTCGAATTTACGAGGTGACCCCCATCAAATTAATAGGAAAATTGCAGGAAATGAACAAGTGATGAGTGTTGTTTGTTCCTGCATGGCTGGTTTTGGGTGAAAAATGCAAAAACTGCATTGCTACGTTGTTGTACTGTTATAGGTTAGTTGTACGTTTCTTGGTCTAAATCAAAAATAAACAAATGACTATAAAGGAACAAATATATGGAACATTAACTTTGAATACAAATTTAATTTAATTTATGAACTTAGTTAACTACAAAGTGAAAATATTTCGAAGCCAATTCTTATTATAACCTAAAATTTTACTTACTTCGAAGTACATAACCTGGTCTGGTACAAAATATTTTGAGCATATTATTTATTGTAAACGCATTCATGTTGTTTACTTCTGTTGGTTTTTCCAAGCTTTTTCGCACTCCAAATTGGTTTACTTTATAAATAAAACGTTTGTCCAGCTTCGGAAAATAATGGAACGTAACGTCCAGATTTTTCCGAGATATTTTCACCGTACTTTGTGCTCGAAAATAATCCTCTAGATGGCATATCGCTACATGTCAGATCCTAATTTACGAATAATTTTATCACCTGGCCATTCGTTGTTATCATTTTTGCTACTTCGTTCGAAATACTTCGATTATTGTAATCAGAACTTCATTTTTTGTACTAATTTTAGTTTTTATAAAATAATTTATTTTTATTTTGTCCATAAATTTTTATTGCATGTTATTTTTATATATCAATTTTCAGACTTAATTTAAATATAATAGCTGGTACCACAAGCACTGTTTTTGGCATAAATTTATCTGTAGTATAAACAAAAAATATCGCATCAAAACCATCGCTTAAATGATGATTATTATTGTAGCTGTCACCTTTTGATACGATATTTTTTGTTTATTCCACTAATAAATTTATTCTCCAGTTAATATGAGATTGGAAATACCGGCAGTAAATAAATCTAAAACAGTTTTAAGAAATTCCAAATATTTTTCGTTTTTGTTTAATTTCCCATGGCCGTGTTATGAATTTGCTCATAAATATTACTTTAAATACCATCAAAAGTAAATCATAAAAATTAATAGTAAGGACGTACCTTTAATATCAAACCCAATATTTTTGCGACGCATGCGCAAATTGAAAATCGATAATCGTTGCCAAATCAATCTGTCATTCTACATCAAAGTGTTTATAGATCGGCCATTTTAAGTTGTTGTATCTGCTCGTATTACAGAGTTTGTTACTTGCGAATCCATTATGAACCATGTAAGTGTCTTTGCAATTATGTGGAAGTGAACGATAATAATAATAATAACAAGTACATAAATATATAAAATCAGTAGTGCTGTGACAACTCAATGAGTAAGCCGGCAAGAACGACGTGCCTGTTTCGACAACGTTCTAGCAGCGAGATTGCCTTCACTAAGGTAAGTCAAAACGCTTTTTAAGATTCATTATTGTTTGGTTGTCTTTACTAAAACACATTTGACAAATATATTCCGCATACTGCATAATATAATCTATAAGAGCATTCAACAGGAATACATTCTTTACTTGATTTGCAATACCTACTCTGTGTGAGGTTAAATCTGTTTGCTTCGGATTTCGTCTTATGGTAGATAGCATTGATTCCTTTTGCAATCAACATAGATTTCTGTTTAGGGATATTTGATTATCTATAAGCAAAGTTAGACAACGAATATGTCCAACAAACTATACAATGTTACATTAGATTTTGTATATTTACAAGATAATAAATCGTGTTTTAATTCATTTTAAACATTCAAGTATTATTTGTGATTGAGCAGAGCTTGTAGTGTTCCCCATATCCTTCTGTATAGGGGGCCTAGCCGAATTTAAAAGACGATTAGACGCAAGTATCATGTTAAATTAATTATTGTTTATATCTGTTGAAAACGAACACAATTTAATGTAAAAGGTTGGAGCGTGGATTTGACAATAGTTATTTGTCAACCTAGAGAGGAAAACGCTTCTTTTTCCTCCTCGAGTTGCGCTGCGCTCATGAGGCATTTCGAACGAGAGTGGAAGAAGTGCTTTCCTCTAAGTGAATATTTTGTTATTTATTAAAATGCGTTGTTATTTAAGTTTAAAATAACTTTTGGAACTTATAGCAAAATTATAATAGTATATTATTGTATGAGGGATTATGATAGTCATTATTCACGAAGATGAAGTTGCAAATCATCCGAGTGAATAATGACCATAATCCCGAATATAATACTATATTTTTCTACTCCTGTAAATTCGGAAATCACTTTTGAAAATGATCGAAATTCGTAGAAAAACACACGTTGAAAAACATCATCAAAATACACAATGACAACTGACTACATGTCAACTGTCAGACAGCAGTTACTTCGTGATCCACATCACGTCTTTAAAATAACCGTGAATTATGGATTTCTGGCTCTGTGATTGGTCAAAAAGAGTGACTTATGAGTACTATAATTCATCTAAGAAAATAGGGATATATTTATATAGGAGTAGAAATTATTTTCTGGCATTCTGGTATTTTTAGTATTTTCTAACAGTCAACGCATAAATCTATATTTTTCCTTCAGAAGTTAAATAGCTGAATGTTATTTAAAACGCGAAATATTTTCCCCAAATTCTAAGATCACTTCAAAGATACCGACATTTCACTTCTAAAAAAATTATAGTTAATAGAAACACGTAACAGTTCTACCACATACAATTTGAGAAATATACACGTAAAAATTAATACCCCCGATAATATCAAAAAATTAAGTTATTATAAATTTTATCTAATCATGCTCGAACCAAAACGAAAGCCGAAACCAGGAAAGGTCATCTAGATTATTTGGGAACCTCTGTAGTAGAGTCTAATCTCAAAGGTGCCACAAACAAATCTGTAATTAATGATTTAGAGAAAGATTTTAAACCTAAAATTATTTAGAAATTAAATAACAATCACTAATAATTAAGACACGAACTTAGAACCAACCGTTCGTAGAACTTAACACATTATAAATATGGATAATAGTATTTACGGATTGCGTGCTCGAAATTATACTCTGTCGAACGCACTTATAATACTCTGATTCAATGGAAGTAGGCCATAGGCGTGCAAGAGGGGTCACGATGAATTTTTCCGTGCTGTATTTTTAGAAAATAATACTAAATTATATTCATCTGTGTTTATTTATTTCTAGGGGTAATTACTGAAAAGCGCTGTTTCATTTTTCTCATCTTCCGTGATAGCATGATACTTCGAAATACTCTTTTATTTTATAAATAATTTGTTCCTTACAAATTATGTTATTAGTTCTGTAGTATGGTGTGATATTAATGTTTAAATACTATTATTTGTTTTTATACTTTGTCGGCAACACAAATAATTTGATAGGTAATATTATTTATATATAAATACATGATATCATCACGCAATTTACCCGTTTTGGGTGAGGCACTCTGCTTATGCAGATCTCGGTATATGATATATTTTTATTAGTGAAGTTCGATTTTCAAATGATAAAATGATCAAATTTTCGTAACAATCAATCAATCGAAAGGTGTAGTTTATTTGAAGGCCTATCAGATTTATTTCGTCATATCTCAGTAAATAATTGAGTTAGGGTATTTTGTTTTACATTTAAAATGGTGTAGAACAATACTGGCATTATTTGAAACATTTTCAGTCAATCCCATCAAATCGCTATGGCTCATGCCGTAAACTTCATCCGAATTAATAATAACTATCATAATACGCTCGTACAATAATATACTATTATCCAACACCTCTCAATAAATGCTCTATTACTATGGCGATTTTAAACAAGGAAAGTAACAAATTACCCACTAGTGGATATACTTTTGAGGAAAGTCACTAGTGAGTATTTTTTATTTATATAATAATAACACCCAACACCTTAGTAACTACTTTGATTAACATTTTAATTAAATTTTTTCAATTATTAAGAGAAGTTAGATAAAACGTTCTACTTCACACATGGGCAAAGTGGAATTACCCACTCAATAAAATTATCACACTCAGCCTTCGTCTTCGTGTGCTAAAATTTCTCTCGTGGATAATTCCTTACTTTGCCCACTTGTAAAGTAAATAAATATTAATTCACCATATTTATATCTTAAATTGTATCATTTTTACCTACCGCACATACATAAGAGAGGTATTATGTTTGTGTTACGAATTGATAGAATTTGGGAACAATTCATCGACAGTAAGTGGTACATTATTTGAAGGCCTATCAGGGTTTTTGGGCCTATATTAGTAAATAAATATGATGAGATAATTTCATTGGAATCAATTGATATAGAATAATATTACCTACAGTCTTTTTCTATATATTTCAATGTCATCAGATTCTAAAACAGTGTTCCTGGTACCAGCCAATACCTTTGGGCCAAATGAAATCTTTATGTAGGTGATTTTTGTTAATTTGTTCTTATTTCAGTTGCTATTTTGCCTTAAAATATTCTTAAAAATAACAGAATTTAAGATACAAATAATTTGAGTACAACAATTTTCCCATTTTAAGACTAGAACAAATTTTTTCAAGTTATTCTTAAAGTCCTATTTGGGCGAAAAGATCATGGGCTCGTATATGTAAGGGAGATATTGCGAAAAAAAGAGCAAATAAAATAAGCACGTTTAGTGTTCACTGGAACACGATATCACCTTTAGGTTGAATATTTAGTATTTGGGTCCATCAACCGAAATTGATAGTTTACTTAAACGCCCATAAGTTATTTTTGGACATATCTCAGTAAATAATAATTCAAAAAGATGTAGAATAATATAGGCTACAATTGTTTTTAAACATTATAAAAAATTGCGACAGGTTATGTGCAGGAGGTATGTTGATGGACACCACATACTTTCAGAAACACTCTGAAGTTCTTTTCTCGACGAATCTGCCACCGGCAGGCGACGCGACGGCCCAATGACGCGGACTATGAGTATAATGATATTTTAATGGACACACACCTACTGAAGTTTAATTGAATACAAGGTGTATGCATGATCATTAGTCCAACGCAACGAACGGGCTGCCAGTGGTGTTACAGTATCACTATATTAAAGTGGTTACCCAGCCAACACAGTTATGTCGCGAGTACGTTATATGTACATAACATGGATAGACCTATGTCCGCAACACGGTCTATGAGACATGACATCCAATGTATGTAGACATCGTAACGTTAATGGTACATAACAAAACTATTGGTATAAACAACTTTAAATATACGAATGGAATAGTTGCTTGTGTACATTTTTGAGTAAGATCTCTTTGAAAATGTTTATTTATTTATTTATAAATTATCAATTTCCTTTACATAAATTACGATACGGAAATATATAACCACTTAGCAAAATTAAATTAAATATATTTCAAAGTTATTCAGTGTACACTATAAAATATTTAAAATTTCTTTGCTATATATTTACATAAAATATATAAAACTTTCTAATTAACTGTGAATATGTTTTAAGTACGGTAACATAACACATACATGTTGTAGGTATATACCATGTCCAAGACCAATGTGACATACCAACAATATAATTTTACGCTCTCTCAAGAGATGTCCGACATGGTATATGTATATTACGTTATTAGTACGTATAAAAATGATATATACTACTTAGGTTTTGGGTATTACATACCAGGAACATCAATGTTACAGCTGTGTTTGCTGGGTATAATATTAGTTGATGTTGGTATTGGGAGTAACTTGGATTTACATAGGCGTATATCAGATGTAGAATATGCCACATGAAATCATTTACTTTGGTTTAATTTAAAAGCAATCGTTACAAACTACAGCAGTTAATTATGTATTAAATAGAAATTGTGAATATTATAAAGTTAGTTGAACAGTGTTTATTTAGAAAAATATATAGTTTTATATTAACATAAAAATTAACGGAAATGTAATTTTTTTTTTATTGTTCAAAAATTGCTTTCCATATGATTGAGGGCCACTTAAAAACAAAAACACTACCAGAAAACAAGTAACCGTTGAAATTCATTTAAATTTCAATTCACTAAACGTCAAAGTAGATTGGATAATACTTTCATTCGCGAAGAATATGTAGACAAAATACTTATTTACTTTACAAGTGGGTAATTCCACTTTGCCCACGTGTGAAGTATAACATTTTATCCAACGCCTCTTAATAAATGCAAAATTCATTAAAGAAATATTATTTGACAGTGACATATACTTTAAATTTTCTAAATTAAAATGTCAATCGAAGTAGTTACCAAGGTGTTGTGTATTATTATTTTTGTAAGGAATAAAAAATTACTCACTAGTGACTTTTCTCAAAATTATACACACTAGTGGGTAATCTGTTACTTTCCTTGTTTAAAGTCGCCATAGTTATAAAGCATTTATTGAGAGGTATTGGATAAAATAAGTTTCATTAATTAAAAAAATAAATACAATTTACCAAGTTTGTAAATATTTTGTTGGGTGCATAATAAATAAGAGCAAATTGTTAGATTTGAAAGGAATATATTTTTATGGAAACAAGAGAATGTTGTTGTTATTAATTCTTTGAAATTATTTTCAGCGTTATTGAATAAGTATCTAGACTTTCAATCTTTTCAGTACGTTAAGAACCTCCCTGTATTGTTCCAAGGGAAGAAAAAATGCATTTGGTTCATCTTAACGGAAAAACAAACAGATTGAGTTTTCTCTAGATAAATCTACACAATTTAAAAGGCTAAAAGTGCATTAGTAAACTGCACGAATTTCCAAACCACTCTTTCCTCAAGTTGCCAACTAAAACTCCAGTTGAAACCACCCTCAACTCCTTTCGTGCCCGCATTCATTTCCATGTATTCTAAACGCCAAACGGTAAACAACCCAACACGTATATGAGCCCAGCACATCGGTCGTACCGTAACGACTACATACGTAGTTCGTATTTCGTAGGAGCTAGGAGGTAGAGCCAGTCGCGCTAAGCAAGTTACCGGCTGCGAGCGTGATCCCATGTCGGCAAGTGCCCTCGCGTGTGCTGGCATCAGATTTCGAGCGATCGCGGGGCTAATGACTCAATTGCGGGCGTCACTACCAGGATGGAGTTAGCGCTGGGTGCCGGTGGTTTCCACAGGGAGTTATTGACATACTGAAATATTTTACCTTTCGACATACTCTCTGCAGTGTATAATCAAATAGCGGTCGTTGAAATCAGAACACCGAAAAATAATACCGAGTTTAGCAAGGGGTTGTTTATTTTTACAAGAATTAATTATTAAAATTTTACAGGAGAACTGTGTTCTGCGCGCTCTTCATCCTTGATAGATAATATTGGGCGCGTTCAGCCGAACCTAGCAGCTAGATCGCTATCCTATCGATCACAGCTGAACGCATTGCTAAGTAACCGCTAGATTTCAGCAGCTAGTCTAGCGACCTAGCGAAATAAATTTGCGCTAGATGAGCTAGAGAACCTTCTAGAACTGTCAAATGTATAAAAATTCATTTGTAATGTCATCAATATTAACCATGACTGCAAAAAAAAAACTATAAAAATAATATGCAATGAAATATTATATTAGTAATATAATATTATTTTCGATTGCTGCTCCAATAATCTAAATAACTAATATAAATAAAAATATTGTTATTGTAAATATCTAAATTACTGTCGCTATAGGTAAGATAAATTAATGCTATTGTAGTAATCAATTTTTTTTTTTTTTTCATGTATAATAATGAAAAATAATATTCGAATGGGTACTTGGTAAAAAAATAAAAGTGATAGTTTATTTGACTCACAATAGTTATTTACTAGTGGACAAAGTAAGAAATTACCCACGAGAAAAATTTTAACACACGAAGCCGAAGGCTGGGTAATTCCACTTTGTCCACTTTGCCCACATGTGAAGTATAACGTTTTATCCAACACCTCTTAATAAATGAAAAATTTATTTAAAAATATTATTTGACTGTGACATATGCTTTAAATTAAAATGACAATCGCAGTAGTTACCAAGGTGTTGCGTGTTATTGTTATAAATTAAAAAATACTCACTAGTGACTTTTCTCAAAATTATACTCACTACGGTCCTTGTTTAAAATCGCCATAGTTATAGAGCATTTATTATGAGGGGTTTGGATAAAATAATAAGTTCTTTATTTTGTATATGAAATCAGTTAGGAAAAAGTTTCAAATATTTGGAATATAAAATGTTATATAGAATGTTTATGTATCTTAAAATAAAAAAAAAGTATCGGAAAGATAAATAGGTAAATAGCTCCGTGGCAAGGTATCGGACTGTGGATCGTGAGATCCTCAGTTCGAATCCCACTTCCAACAGTTGCCAATTTAAATTTACCCCTGTGGTTCCTCCTCCACTAACAACTTTGGGGGCTATGACTTGACGGCTGGTAACCGCATTTCATACGCTAAAATATATCACTTACCGAGATCTGCGTAAGCAGAGTGCCACACCCGCAATGGGTAAAAGGCGTGATGATATATATTTTATTTTATATAAGAACAGTTAAATTTAAATATCAAAAAATAATTTTTAACGATCGTCAATTGTTTTTTACAATATTTAGTTGAACCTTGTCAAGGTTTGTATCAAATATAAAGGGGTTAATTTAAAATAGCTAAAATTAATTTTGCACTTTCATTTGTTTAATTTTGTCGGGTTTAGTGTCAAATTGAAGATTTCACAGAAAGAACTGCACTATAATAGTATAATATCAAAAACGTATTTTTGAGAGATCGTCAATTATTAGAATTCTTTCAAGATTGGTATTAAATTGAAGCATATTTATCGAAACATACACATTAATTTTTGGAGGTCCCCTGAATTTTATATATTCTATATTTGTATGTATAAGAAAGTCATGTGCTGGCCACAAAAATTTTTTATTTCTTGCTTTAGAACTTCGTAGTGTATGACAAATTTAGTTCTAATTATTTCTAAAGTACTGTAAGTTTGAAATTTAATTTCTGCAAACCAGTCATAGTTTATGCAAAGTGAATGAATCTTCACCTTTATACCATATAGTTTACCGTAACTTACGTACAGTAATAAATACTTTTTGATCTCACCTCGTATCCTTAATGTTATCTTTAAAATTATATTTAGCCCTGAAACCAAATCGCTGCCACTGTAATAAAGTTATTACTCTTCGAATACTTGCTCGAAACACTCACAAAAACAACCCACTAATTGAAAATAATTTCTCAACAACACAAAAGGAAGACTTGGAAAAAAACTAGTCCACAATATTTGTAATAAATGACCGCCGAAAAAACCCAACCTGTGTTTATCCTGCTCGGCTTCCTGTTCTCAGTGATAGAAATATTTTTTCCCTAAATTCCGAAATGAATCACGCACAAATTGTGTCGAACGGCAAACGTTGTAGATCGCATGTTCGACTAACTTACACCGACTTTTTATAGAAAATTAACCTGTATCATGCTAGTGGAGCCTCGGAACACTGTCGCGCACTAGCGGCAAATGCGAGGGCAGGATGGTGTGAAAAATTACTTAATTTGACGTTGATGCTTCACTTGGAAGGATTTGGAGCGTAAGCCAGTGAACTATAACTGAGAGTAATTAATAATAATGCACAAAAATTTGGGCTTGAATTTTGGGGGCCGTTACTTGACCAGTGATAACAGTATTTTAACGAGTGAGAATATATCATATTGTGAGATCTACTAAAGAAGAGTGCCACACCAAAATCTGGGGTGGTCATCACTCCATTTTCTTATACATACAAATATATAGAAGAATTGTCAGATTTTCAACAATATTATGGGGGATGGATTAGAGCCTAAGTAATTTATTTGTTATAAGGTTCAACAATATTTACCTCCCGCCTACCTCTAGGTAAAGGAGGTATTGTTTTTGGTCAAAAAATTGGGTAGTGAGTTTTCAATGAATAAGCACGTTTTAGGGTATCTACAAAAAAATTTAACTATTTTCGTGATGATGTCTGTATGTATGTGTATATGTGTGTAGTCTGTGGCAATTTTTTCATCTCGCATAACTCAAATACTATAATACCAAAAAATACAATTTTGTGTATTTTTGCTTCTTATATTTATATGAAGAACTGATAAGATTTTGGATAAAATTGGTCAACCGTAAGTAGCATTTAACTTTTCAACAATTTATGTTTTTTTTGAAAGTTGTAGAATATTTAATTTTACATCTGTATTGATCACACTAATTTTATTAATTTTCATTAGATTTAGAGATAGAGATTTTGGTTATCTGTAAGAGACATGTGAAAGATAAAATATAATATTTAATTATTTATACTTATACATTCATTTAAAATGAAGTAAGTACTAAAAATACTTAAATAATATATTAACTTAAGTCGAAATTAAATTATTTTTTGTTTGAATTATGAAATTACAAAAACGGATGATCATTGTCAGATTTGAAGGCGCCAAAGTTTTACTACTATTTTTAATACTTGTGACATATGACTGACTTAAACAAAACCAACAGTTTGAATTAACTGGATTTTGGAAAGAACTACCACACAACAAAATAAAAAGTTACAAAAACCTTTAAAGTAAAATTGATATTTTATATAAATTGGAAAGGAAAAACATCTGTATCAAAGTACCTAAAAAGAAATACGCGTTGTTGGATAATTATTGTAAAACTTCGCTAAGTAATCCAATAAATAATATTATCTTGATTATTAATTTTTAACTGATTTAATACTTAGAAGTCTCTAGAGGGAATAATAATACTAGTGATAATATATTATTCACAAAATAATGAGGCATTTTTGCATTCAGCAGTAAAAGCTTACAGGCACCTCAAACTTCACCGTAACTTTTACAGATATCTGTAACATATTTAAGATTTTCTGTGAGGAACACAAGGTATCAGAATTGCCATTTGACCTGTAAGCATTTACAGATCTTACAAATTCTCTTACAGACTTTACAGAATTGCTCAGAATTGGCCTATAATTTGCAGAGATGTCAAACTTAACGAATGATTTTCTTAAAATAAACTGTTGTCTTATTTTCGTTATACATAACCTCAAAAACAGTTAATATATAAAATTGAAATATACTACCATCAACGACAAAAAACTATAGCAAAATATTTATTAATTAACACCAGCAATACGTGTAAAATTCTTTGTTTATTGTTGAATCATTCTTCTCTTCAACGGCCTGTACCACTTCTATAGGTCTTCTTGATTAATATTCTTTCAGATTGACGATCCGATGACGTTTCGAAAATTAATGTTGACAGAGATATTAATAGTATTGATAGATCATCAACAACATTTATTTAAATAAATTGATTTCATTGCTAATACCGTTATTAAATAAATCAAGTTTCGTTTGATTAATCAGTATCACATAATTATGTTAATAAATTTAGATTTCTTCCAGAACGAAGAAGTTTGTAAGCGTATGTCTTCACATGCGAGATTTAATTGTATAATTAACCAAGGAATGTGTGTACATTTATTATATTTGTCGCTAATTTAGTCTACATATTTAATTTGTTATTTACTGTGAGAACCTATTAAACCAATGTATCATTTTCAAATTATAATAAATAAATAATTATATCATCTGAGCATTTACCTATTTTGGAGGAGGCACTGTGTTTTTGCAGATCTCGGTAAGTAGTGTATTTTAGAGTGTACAATGCCCTCAAACAACAAACCCCAAATAAAGGGGGAACCACAAGAGTAAAGTGAGGATTCATTATCCACAGTGCAATGCGAAAAATATATGACATTTCAAAAAATCTGATGTGGCTAGCACATAACCTCCCGCCCAATACTACTCTTAAACGATACAAAATAGTATTTGATGATACTGAAACATACCTTCTTATTTATTTATTTTCTATTTATATTTGAGAAATTTTATGTTATTTCGTATTCTTATTTAATTTTTTGACATTTGAGTTATGCGAGACGAAAAAATTGCCACAGACTACACACACACACACACACACACACACATACATACATACATACATACATACATACATACATACATACATACATACAGACATTATCGCGAAAATAGTAAAATCGTGTTGTAGGGACTCTAAAACGTGCTTTTTCATTAAAAACTCACTACCCAATTTTTTGACCAAAAACAATACCTCCCTTACCTAAAGGTACGCGGGAGGTAAAAACAGATTTAGGGTTATTTATTAGAGTGTTCTTAGAAATTTAATTTAACCCGTAAACGAATAAGCCATAAAGTAATAAGAAATTAAATTTCATAAACTGCCGATCTCGGTGGCGTAGTGGCTATGTCACTAGCCTAGCACGCTAGAGGTCGTGGGTTCGAATCCCACTGAAGAGCATGGTCGTTTGTGATGTTTACATAAATTCACAATCATCCAATCATGAGGCGGCATATGACCATAGTAGTTAGTCCGCCTCTCATCTTCGTAATAAAAAAAAAAAAAAATTTCATAAATCTTGCATTCCATGTACCCCATGAAAATACTTTTTAATTTTTTACAAAATGTGACACATGTCATTGTGATTGAGAAACTGTTTTTTAGTGAAATTTATGTAAAAAATTAAATAAATATACGGAAGAAAATGTAATTCTTAAAATATAAGTAGAAAATAAATAAATATGAAGGTATTTTCCTAGATCATCGAATATTGTTTTGTCCCGTTTAAGATTTATATTGATCGGGAGGTTATGTGCTAGCCATGTAACATGTAAAATCAGTTTTTTGAAAATAAAAAGTGTCCGGCAAAAAATTATGCATCCAAATTTTATATCACAATGCTGCCAATATCCCTACATCTTATGTAATACAGATTACTTTATTTTCATACCACAATTTAATGAAATTAATAATAATAATTCCTAATTTTGCGCCTACTCTTTTTATTGCTACTGACGTATAGTGCCTGCAATTTGTTTTAAATATTTTAATCTGTCACTGTCAATTTCTGGCGATGGAAACCATTCAGCGTTCATTCCTGTGATGCATTCAGTTATTTGTCTTGCACGGCGCCCCCATAATACATAATACATTCTAATAATATTTACACAGTTCTCGACATTTAATATATTCATTATGACAGTGACAGATTAAAATATTTAAAACAAATTGCAAGCACTATACGTTAGTAGCAATAAAAAGAGTAGGCGGAAAATTAGGAATTATTATTATTAATTTCATTAAATTGCGGTAACAAAATAAAATAAACTGTATTTAATAAGATGTAGGGATATTGGCAGTATTGTGATATAAAATTTGGATGCATAATTTTTTCCGGACAATTTGTATTTACAAAAAACTGATTTTACATGTTAATTGCCTATGCCAACATTTACGCGGGACCCACGGTTTATAAGAAGAATGATTTTATTTTTCTGTCCACGCAGTATTTTAACAGTGCCATCTTCTCAACGCGCTCGGCAACCCATCTAACTCCTGTTCCTGTCTAAAATGATTAAGCTACGAATTAAAAAAAAAACCCATGGCCTGCCTTTAGAGGTGTTAGAGCCGGGCAGGTATAAAGCCGCCGCTCCATTGAATTCAGGGCCTGACTTACGGGTCAGTAGCTGTTATAATAAAGTCGTAAGATGAAAATTAGCCATAATTTAATCTCTGGACAGATTTTTTTGTCCGCGGAGAACTTTTTTAATTTCAACATCATAACTAGGTGTCGGGCACGCCATGTTAAAAATAATCGCTCAATAAAAGTCCGCTCGTTCAGGTGAGTCCATAAACAATATTGTTTAGTGTCCCCGAGTGAAATTAATAAAGATACTAGCGGTTATAAATACGTTCCGCCGACTGTACGTGATAAGTTTATGGCTGGGATAGGGCTGTGATAAATATTTTATAATATACGAATGTCTGTTGAAGCGTAAATAAAAGCCGATGAAAACGATTGTCCTTTATTGACCGTAGCTGGAGTGATTTAGGATTGATATATCCGCGAAATTTAACTTACACATTTAGCGGTAATCATGGTCAGTATCAAATATGTAAATAAATATTTAATCACGCCAGTTTTCTTTAAAATATTTCTTAAATGAACATTATTAAAACACTAGTTATGGAAGTAGGAAACGAACAAATAATAACAAACTTAATTTTTGATAATGAAAAAATAGAACAAGTCAATAAGTTTCAGTATCTTTAAACGATAATAGAAAATAATGGCAAACAGAACATTGAAATTAATGAAAGAATAGTCAAAACAGCAAGAATTTTTCATGCAACCAAAAATTTTCAGTAATAATATAACAAGAGGGTGAGAATAAATTGAAAATAATTTGACAGATCTTTCGAAAACTTGTTGCCAGGCAATAGCCACGAAAGCCCGTAGGGCTTGAGTGGCTATTGCCAAATGGCGACAAGTTTGAGAAAGATACTGGAGAATTATTTTCTAATTTATCGAACTCTCGAGTTATATTTAATTAGATTATTTTTTGATTTCATCATCAGGCACGTCACTAAATCCATCTTTTTTGCTCATTTTTACTTGTGTTGATGATACTTATCTGACATCTGACATCTGTCAACAAAAACAAAAAAGCTACAGAGAAAATTGCCGGGAATAATCACAAGAGCATTATTCTCAGTATAATAATGACAGGATTGGTTAAAACGCAGACACGTGACATACAATAAAGCATTTGATTGGTTTATATAAGTCAAAAAATAATCTCAGAAAAAAAAGGAAACAGTACGAAAACAGAAGTAACCGTATATAATACTACTCAGGATGATACTTAATATACGGAAAGTTGAACCAATTAATAAATAATCGTTACAAACTACAGCGGTTATTTATATTTTAAATAGAAATTGAAAATAGTAATGTATTATCATAAATGTAATGGCTATTCAAACTTTTCATTTAAGGCTCAAAAATTTTTGGCGACATAGTTGCGAACTATTTAAAAAGAAAAACACAACTAGAAAATAAGTTGACGTTGAAATTCATTTAATTGTCAATTCATTAAATGTCAAAGTATATCAAGTCAACTAGTAATATGTAGGAATATATAGACATAACTATGATTTATGGAATTAAAAGATTTCTATAATTCACCATTTTGCGATTAATTTTTGGGTGCAAAATTTAAAATTAAAATTACAGCATATCGTCAGATGTGAAAAAAATATAGTATTATGGCAACGAGAAAATAATGCTTCTTCACAATTAATAGGTTGGTGTTAATATAAATAAAATTTAATTTGCTGTAACTTTTTGGGTGTTGAATATTAGTCAAAAGTTTATTACGAAAAAGGCATTATTTTGAACCCCTTAGCTACACTTTCAATCTTTTCCAAACGTTTTGAATCATCCTGTGTACAAATCTATATTGACATACGGTTGCAAGTTATGGATACTGCCCCAAACAAATAAAACAAATTTCATACTCTGGAAATGAATCTAAGAAAATTACAAGATGTAACAATTTTGGATAGAGTAAAAAACGAAATAATTAGAGAACAATTGCAATAGACTTCATAGAAACAAACAACCAGCATGAAGGAAAAGAGGAATCGAGAAAGACCAAAAGACACCTGGGATACCATCACCAACAAGACTCTGAAGAAATTGAACGTTACACTGCAGGATGCACAAAAGATGGCGATGAATAAGAAACAGTGAGCGAAATTTGTGCACGATTAAGAGTATTTTTACACCGTACATCTCACAGTAAAAGGGTTCTTACTATCGTGTCCATTTCGAAGAATTTTAATTTCACTTTTATTAAATGATACGCGTACTAAACAAAATACATAAAAGCAAAACCCTGTCCGTTGTTTATGATTTCATCCTGTCTGAATATTAATTAGATATTTGCCATCTGCGAGTCCTTATTTGTCATCCGCCAACACTTTCCTCAAATGGCTTCGCACCCCTTAACAAACTTATTTCAATGGCAGTGGATGGCATTTATGCTTCCGCGGATAAGATTTACAGGCTTCCCAATCGAAACTTAACACGCAATCTCTTCCTTTTTAGATGTATCGGGATATTATAATCAGGGCAAGCCAATATACTCGTAAATCGGAGAGGAAATTATTGAGGGGATTACACTTAAAAAAATAAATAATTCCCATAAAAATAAACTGTTACAGTTGATATTTATTTGTAGTTTAGTTGATGATCAGATGATCACTAACATTTTTTGGGAACTTGGAAATGCACGCTAAAAAAATGTTTCACACATAAAGATCTGCTTCCGGTTGACCGATTGCTATTTAACCCTTCCGTAACCAAAATTATTTACAATCGTCTGTGCATATAATTGTGGTATATTTAATACCCATGTTTTTTTAAAGTAAAATTTTTCGTTTTTAATTTTTTTTTCCAATGCACTTCTGTTTTTAGGTAATTCTTAAGTTAATTTTTTATACAAAAATTGAAAATTGTAAAGTAGGCAAATAAAATCAACAAGAAAAATAATACTTATTTACTTTGCCCACGTGTAAAGTATAACGTTTTATCCAACATCTCTTGATAAATGCAAATTGTATTGAAAAGAAATATTATTTGACAGTGAGATATGCTTAAAATTTTCTAAATTAAAATGTCAATCGAATTAGTTACCAAGGTGTTGTATGTTATTATTATTGTTATAAATAGAAAATTACTCACTAGTGACGTTTCTCAAAATTTTACCCAATAGTTGATAATGCATCTTATTTGTACCTTAAAATTCATTTTCCGGACTTAAAATATAAATAACTATTTGTTTATTATAGTTTTCGGATTTTTGGGTTTGATTTATTTTCTTAAATTATCATAGCATAATTTGTCCGGATTTGCATTTTCACTTGGCCGTACTGTATTTCTTTCTGTTTGACATTTATGACCTGAAAAATCTACCTACACCTTATATAGTTAATGGGCCCATAAACCAATTTATTTTAATATTTTTATGAAACTTTTTTAAATTCTATGACGATCAGTTAAAACCCAATGTGAAAATTCCATATATTACCAGAGATATGATTTTTAAAGTTTGTTTGACGTCACTGGTACTGCTCCAGTGGCACTAAAACAACTATTTTATAATATTTACGTTTTATAAGTGTTAATTGACAACAATTAAACTTAATATAAATAAAGATAAACTTTAGAGTATTTTACTTTATCTTCGAGATCATACGAAAGTTTGAGAACAGTGGCGCTAGTAGTGATGTAACCTAACCTCAACACATAATTTTATTCAATAGTTTTTCAACACAGCACAATAAAACAGTGTAATTATAAAGAAAGTAATAGAAGCCCAACAAATATAATCTTAATTACCAACAAACAAAACATGTAAAATGACATTTCGTAGTTCTATTTTAGCCCACAATAGGCGTTGGGCGCAGCGGCAGACGCGCGATTTGCAATTTTGATATTTCTGGCCAATAGCATCAATGCAAGTACCTGTGACGTCAAAATATGTTCAATTTATTACATCGCTTTACTGCAAAATATTTAAAAGAATAAAAATACTTTACTACTAATTATTCCGTAAGTGTTATACGATTTTGATACAAAATTTGTCATATTTCGTTTATGGTTTATGCGCCCATTATTTATTTACTAAAATAATCTTTGTTCTAATCCCCTACAAATAACAAAAGCAATTGATTTTAAAATTAAATCATTGCAGGAGTAATAAATTAAAAAAGATATAAATATAAACTGGCATAAATCAAAATGGCGGACAGAAATGTATGTTTTCCCTGACAGAAATAAAAAAAGCGCAGTTTTTTATACTTATTGCCGAGGAGGCTAATATATATCAGTTGGCTATGAGAGGGTTGAAACATTTGCACGTCAACAGACATAGGACAGGTAGACGGACAACGCATTAATACACATAAACCAGGCGGCAGATGAAAAAATAACACGACATGGCACACTGCGACCGGAGAGTGTAAAGTATGATGCTGCCAGTAGAGCAGCGAGGGGAGGAAATGTGCGAATTACATTGCACCCTTAATATTATTCATTTGTTTGAATTTACTACCGTGATTACAGATGTTCTAGTTTTTGTAATTCGTGAAAAATTATTTATACTTTTAGGACTACTCCTATATTTTTAAATTAATTTAAAATTACTTGTTTAGTATTTTTCTTATGAGGAAAATAGTTCTGTGGTTTAAGGAATAGTGAGGCCCTCATTGACTTCAATTGTTTTTCCCAACTAATATAATTTCGAATATTTGTTGCGTATAAACGAACACCCAAATTGTGTCCAATGGGGTCTTTCACCATTTTTTTTAATATTTTTTTATGAAACTTTATCTATACTGAAGACTATCTACGCTTTTAAAAAGTCTTAATTGTTATTCATTAAGCCACAATGATTTTTTAAAAATGTTGTGACGTCATAGTAGAGATCTAAAACAGTAGATATTTAAATAATTTTTGTTACATAAATGTTCTATTTTATTGTAATAATAATAATAAAATAAGTAAAAAAATATATGACTACAATTACTTACAATCTGTACTGTTTTAGATCCAGCAACACCTCTACTATGACGTCACAACATTTTTTAAAAAATCATTGTGGCTTAATAAATAACAATTAAGACTTTTTAAAAGTGTAAATAGTCTTCAGTATAGATAAAGTTTCATAAAAAAAAATGTTGAAAGACCCCATTATTAAGATTTAAGTGTTATTTTTGACCCGAGTTTCTACGTAGGTATTATGAAGAATTTAGCCAATTAAATACAAGGCTTGAGTTATATAATCGGTTGATTCTTTCCTAATTATTTAAAGTCAAAATTTTCAATATCAACAAACGTTTGCATATTATACCGTGTGTCTCACGTAATGTTGACATAGGGGCCTATTCCGTAACTTTCATGTTAATTTTTAACGTCCGGTTAAAAATTTTAACCAATAATAACAGCCGTCACTGAAAAAATATTGAAATTTTCATGTGACACATATATTTTTATTGGTTACAATTTTTAACTGGCAGTTAAAAATTATCAGGTAAGTTACAGAATAGGCCCCATAGGCAGTTAACATGTAAAATCAGTTTTTTGTAAATAAAAAGTGTCCGGCAAAAAAAATGCATCCAAATTTTATATCACAATACTTCCAATATCTCTACATCTTATTTAATACTGATTAATTTACTTTGATACCGCAATTTAATGAAATTAATAATAATAATTCCTAATTTTCCGCCTACTCTTTTTATTGCTACTGACGTATAGTACCTGCAATTTGTTTTAAATATTTAAACGAAAATGTCAAAATATAATTTTCTTGAACGTGTTATAATTCGTAAATGGAGACAGTAATAGAAAAATGTTTCAAACAATAATTGTAGATAATAATATATGTAATATTATTCTAATAACAAAAATTGTCATTTAACCATTATTTACTGAGATGTTTCAAAATAACTTGATAAGGCTTCAAGTAAACTACCATTTCCTAAACTAATCAGCCCTTCCAAAGGAGACAAAATATCAATATTTTATTTTAGTAGTTTTTGAGAAACCGTAACTCCAGAGATCTACATAGACCGACAGACAGAGCGACAGACACACACACACAGATATCATCGTGAAACTATTTAAATCGTATTCTTGGGACCCTAAAACGTGCTCATCCACTGAAAATTCAGTATAGAATTTTTAGCATGATTCCTATACCTCCCTTACAGGATTTGACGGGAGGTAAAATCCTAAATAAGAAAGCTTCACACCAGTAAATTTGACAACAATTTTATCAATGTTTTACATATTTCAATGTAAGGAAAGAATGTTTCTATAACACTGTTTTGGAAACTGGGTATTCCACTACTAAAAATTGTTATGGAATCACTAACATTCCATACGCGGCGTATGGAATATTTTCGACGAATCAGAACCGTTTATTAGCGCGACATACGAAGTATCTTGATTCAGTTACTATGGTTACGTCTGTTTGTTTTAATTTGATTTATTTGAGTTTGACGTTTTCAACAGTTTTATATTTGTATTTTTGTATAATTTCCAAAACCTTTTTATAGAAAGTATAGTCTACAACATGTAACGGAATGGCCTATCCCACGTTCGCAAACCGTAGCCCTCGCCTTTGGCTCGGGCTACAAACTTTTTGCTCGCGTGAAATATGTGCCATTCCATTACTTATTGTAGAATATACTATTTCCTTATTCTATATTTCTGTAGCAAGCTGTCAGCAACTTTAAATTTTTTTCGCGAATACATATATTATGTATGGGAAATTAAAGATATGTAGTGGTGTGAAGTTTTCAATGGTTCCAATTAAATAGAAACAACCTGTATATTTCCTAAACCATCCTATTAAGTTGTTAACAGCAATAACTCTAACTAAATTGCTTGTAAAGCCACAAAACAGATAGGTATTCAAATTAGCAGACACCCCCAACACTCTAACAATAAAAAGAATTTAATTCTACCTAATTTATAAACACTGCATTCACAAAGTTCCCTTAACAACTTAATAAATAAGACCTTATCAAAATTAACCACCCTAACTTTAGTACTAAGTTCTCACTCCCTTACAATCGTTTATCTTTGTCACTCCTTTATTTAGGTTCCCCTTTGAATACGACGTCTGTCCTAACCTTTTCGCATATTTTACATTTTGTAAAATCTGGGGTGACACCACATAACCTCTTGACAGATTAAAGATTTTGAGCGTTGGGAAAAAGAAATCATAAGAGTATTGCATTTAGTTATTGTCTTTGTCTGACAAGAGTTAATATGAAACTATCACGTGCAAGGATAATGAGAATAATGAAATAGAGAACAATTTTGCCTGTTAAAGAGATGTTGTAATTTTATCAAGGATGTTGGAAAGGAAGACAATCATTTTGTTGATTGTTTGATTAACAGCTGAAGGTGTAATACAAAATACAAAAAGGTTTAAATTTAATCCATATTTAAACAAAGTTTAAAATTTAACTAACGTTGGTGCAACCGGGCATTAGTAAAGTTTATTTTAAGAAAGGGCTGTGCAACTGGGCATAAGTGATTAAAGATTGGACAGTCAAGTTTGTAAGCATTTCACTAGAACCAAAACATTCTGCTATCATCCTAAAGAATTAAACATTGTCTTAAATAAATTATTTCCATAAGTCGCTCTGTGCATTGTTGCAATTTATCATACAATCTGTATTTCTCCTTCACATTATTCTCCGCTATGCTTTCAAAGTTGTAACAACACAACTTTCAGTTGACACCAGAAACCGAGAAACTTCCCGCATTCCAATATTTCATTTCCTTCTTTCTGGGTGATTTACGCGCGGCATTTTTACATTTTATTATAATTTATTTCCTCTAGTTCTCAGTCCTCTACATACTGCAAACATACGCAATAACATAACGTAATATCGTAACCCTTGGTCAAAGTCACCCCCCGAAAACCAATTAGTGCGACGGGGAGAGGAGATGGTGGTGTCTTTGTCGGGAGTATAGGTTGGTTGGGTAATTAACTGGTGTGCGTTTGACTCGAGTTTATGGGTGTATGTTTGACATAAAGTTGCACAGCATAATCGAGCTGTTACTTTATGGAATACATTGAAAGTTAAGTCATGGCAAACGGTTTTTAGGAGATCTGGAGTTATTTCAAATTTAATATATTGTTTCAGTTTATTGATTCAACATATTAAAGAGTTTTAAATAAAAGATGTTAGGAATAATATTTGCTATATATTACTTGTTATTCTCTTGTATCTGTTATTCGGGGAAAATAGTTATTTATGTATCAAGGCAATGAAGTTCAATTTTTTATCACGAATATGGAATTTAGTTGCCGAGGCCCGTAATAAACCATGTGAGTGATAAAAAGGAACTTCAGTGCCGAGGTACATATTAAGTTTTATTTGAAATCTAAAATTCGAAAAAACTGTAAAAAATTACAATATATGTTAAGTTTATATACATCTGTCAGTTGTCAATTGAAACTGATAGTCAGTGTTGCCAACCTCGAGAAGTGATCATAAATAACACTCAAAATTATGTGTTTTGTCCTCAATTTCGTCATCGAAATTAATTAGTTAATTCTTCTTGCAAATTTTGTTTCATGTTACGTCCAAATTTACTATAGTACGTCAATATATCTGCCAAAATTATCCTAATTGTACAATAATTATTTAACGGTTGCCAGCACTGGGTTGCTCAAAACCGTCGTATAATGGGTTACTTTAGTGACGATTTCTGAGCTTTTAATGACGATTTTTGAGCACTTTAGTGCCGATTTCAAATAAACTAAATTAAATTTCCTATCATATATTTCAACAGTAATGAGAACAAATAACTTAAACAACTATTCTACAAGTCAAATATGTGTCACGTGTAATCTAAAAATCTGATTGGGCAATACATAATCTCCCGAAAATTTTTATTTCTAAACACTACATAATAAAGAAAACAGTTTACACCTTCTATAACAACAAAAATTACTATATTAATTTATTTACTAAAGACTGGTGTTTCTTACCTCAAATAAACAAAAGAATAAATTTGTCAGTGGAATAAACAAAAAATGAAGCATCAAAAGATGACTCACTCAAAACTCACTGTCGAAAATTTTGACCCGATACAGTACCTTCCACCTTTACAGGGTGTAGAATTGAAATGTGGAATATAGGGATTTCAATGTTATTTTTTTGATATTGCTGTAAATTTTTACCTATTGACTTTACAGCAAAAGTGCTTAGAATTTAAGGATGTATGCAATAAGGCCCTTTAGGGTACCCAATTATTAGTATTTAATGCTATTTCAATCAAATTTAAATCAATATTTATCAGGGAAGTTGTAACGTGGGCATTAGAAATTAAACAAAAACGAAAAATATTTGACATTTCAAAATTAGTATATTGTACAACAAGCATGGAATGGTTCTCATTTCTTACGAGAAAGAAATAAATACTGCAAATCATACAAGTACGAAATGGACATTCTATGCGAGTTGTACACTATACTTTTTCTTCGACCACAATATTATTTCCTAATGAATTTATATTTTAATATTAAATTTGCCTCGCTTTCACCATTTCAATATTTGACAATTCTAAATAAGTATCCTAGCAATGGCACCTGTACTGAAATGAACATGAATTGAAATAACTCAAAACAAATTCATTTCTCACGATGCTTGCAATGTATCCCATTTCCTTAGCAATAACAAACATACAATGAGCAGATTTCTAAGTGGTCGTAGAAAAAAGTAACAGTAACATAAACTCGAGATATATTTTAGTGAAAATAAAGTAAATTACAAACACTCAAAAATTTGATCCTGCATCCCCAATCCTACTAAGCAAAACCGTTACATCTTCGCCACCAAGATCGACAACTTATTAAGTTATTACCAACATTACCCCATCAAAAACACAATCTATTAGTCATGATACTCCTTTGTGCTATTCACTAACAAAAGCACATCACCAAACAACAGCCATCGTGTTGAACAACACCGCAACAGGCAACAAACAACCTAAGAAAAAGAAGAAAAGAAAACAAAATGATAACACTCTTTCACAAAGCCTACCCGACTGGTCTATAATGCCATGTTGTTAAGACCGAGTACAATTTACCTGTCAAGCTGGGTTATTAAGATATCTTTGTCAGGTGTGCGAGGTGGGCCCCTCTCCCCTCGCCCCTGATTTGGGGAGCGGGCCATCCCATTCCGGTTACTAATTATACTGGCCATTCAAATTTAATTTTGTAGTGTAGTTATAAAATAATTATTTTTTAACTACCAAACACAGGTTTTTCTATACGGCTTATTTGAGTAACCGATCTTGTTCGGTTGTTTGAAATTGTGGGATAAATGGGGTTGGTAGCCGTGCGTGTAAAGCGATGGGCTGTGCTGCTTGAGCTACCAGGTTCGAATAGCGATAATTTACATTATTTGTATTATTCGTTTTAAAATAAAAACACTTAATACAATTACAGTAATAGATATTTACGATTTCAGTGAGGTAAGAGCATTATTAAGATACACATGTGAAATTTACACTACGAGGCGATAGCCGAGTTGTATAATCACATAAGTATATTAATAATGCATTATCACACGTGTATTGTACAATAGTTTATCTACGCCCGCCTAAAGTTAAAAAATTTAAATAATTTTTTTTTTTGACAAGTAGAAAATTAATCCAAGTAGTTGCTGTAAAAATGTTTTCAATCCATGACCACCACAATTTAACATTAAACAATTATGCAGTTGTTTTTCATAAATTTTTTAAGCATTTCGTGAAAATGAGTGATTTAGAAAGTATTTCGTCGGATATAGAAGAACAAGCTTAAAAAATTATTAATTGATTAAATATTAATTAATTTAAATAATTGTAAAGATTGTATTATTAACATTTATAATAAATAGTACGTTAATGAAAATGATTGTGGTAATCAAGCTCTTAACTCACGCAAAATGAGAGAGATACGTGACATTTAACTCTCGGGGATAATCGTTATTTACTGTACAAGTGGGTAATTCCACTTTGCCCACGTGTGAAGTATAACGTTTTATCCAAAACATATTTTATCCAACACCTCTCAAGAAATGCTCTATAACTATGGCGATTTTGAACAAGCAAAGTAACAGATTATCCACTAGTGGGTATAATTTTGAGAAAAGCCACTAGTGAGTATTTTTTATTTATAACAATAATAATAACACACAATACCTTGGTAACTACTTCGATTGACATTTTAATTTAAAAATTTAAAGCAATTGTCACTGTCAAATAATATTACTTTAATAAATTTTTCATTTATTAAGAAGTGTTGGATAAAACGTTATACTTCACACGTGGGCAAAGTGGAACTACCCACTCGATAAAATTATCACACTCAGCCTTCGGCTTCGTGAGCTAAAATTTCTCTCGTGGGTAATTCCTTACTTCGGCAACTTGTAAAGTAAATAACTATTATCCAACACCTCTCAATAAATGCTCTATAACTATGGTTATTGAAAGCAAGGAAAGTAACAGATTACCCACTAGTGGGTATAATTTTCAGAAAAGTCACTAGTGAGTAATTTTCTATTTATAACAATAATAATAACACACAACACCTAGGTAACCACTTCGATTGACATTTAAATTTAAAAAATTTAAAGCATATGTCACCGTCAAATAATATATGTTTAATAAATTTTGCATTTATTAAGAGGTGTTGGATAAAATGTTATACTTCACACGTAGGCAAAGTGGAATTACCCACTCGATAAAATTATCACACTCAGCTTTCGGCTTCGTGTGCTAAAATTTCTCTCGTGTGTAATTCCTCACTTTGCCCACTTGTAAAGTAAATAAGTATTATCTCTCTTATCCCACTTATATCGTAAATATTTATTATTTCATTTCGAATTTTTCCCCAGTTTATTAATAACGTGATAAGGTTACAACACTTTAAGCTACTGGACATTAATATCTCCTACTGAAAAGGATACCAATTATTTATATACTAAAAGTCTTGCGAATTTACTAGTATCTAAAACAGACTACACCTACTTTCACCACAAACGAAAAATTACATTTTTACAGTTCATACAATTAATTTTACGGTTCTACCACATTAATAAACCAACGTCTAGATGCTAGGTAGAACCTAACACAACACTAAAACCATCAATATAAATTAAAAACCATGACTATAACCGTATCATCAACCGTATATGGTAGAAACTAGACACAATGTTTATTAGTTCCAATGCACCTGGGTGTCTATCAAAACATTGTCAACACAACAATCAACAGTAATAAAGACTTTATTGCCTATATTATCTCCTCAACCTGAACTAATTGTTATTGGTAAACTGTTAAAGTTACCCTCGGCATATACAGGCTGTCTCGGAATTGTATTCGTGTTGGATATTAAAATGGAAATAGAAGATTTTTATCTGTATTTCATAGATAGCTTTTCTAATAGAGTAAATATGGGGGGAAGATGTGCATTATGGTGTTGGATAGTAGTGCCAGAAGTTTGGGATGTAGTTGAAAATGAATATTGGACAGAATGTTTCTTCATTTCTTATGAATAGTATAAGAAAATATAGGATTCATGATAAAAACGATAAAGAGATTTTCACTTTGAATGTCCCAAGTGTATAGATTATTGTTGTTTGATTTATTTTGAATATTGATTTATATCGCGGTATATTCGGAAAGAAAATCGTAAAATGAATTCTATATAATTATTTATGATGTATAAGGTACAACGGTTTATTTCATACCTATGCCGTATTTTTGGATGCAAGTTTTCTTTCTTGTTTTCTTTTATTTCTTTTTTAAAAATTATAAATAACAATAAATAATGGTCGTCTTGGTCTTAATAAAAATAAAAAATAAAATGATATTAACCAACTTTGTTTTGTTGGGGTAAAAAGCTCCGTGGTAACGCATCGGACTGTGGATCGTGAGATCTTCAGTTCGAATCCCACAGCTCACAGTTGCCAATTTAAATTTACCCCTGTGGTTTCCCCGCAACTAACATCTTTGGGGGCTATGATTTGACGGCTGGTAACCGCACTTCATACGCAAAATATATTACTTAGCGAGATCTGCGTAAGCAGAGTGCCACATCACACATCAGTAATGGGTAAAAGTGTGATGATATATTTATTTTATTTTTTTATTTCTAACAACATTTTTCAAAAATGAATGCGGAAAACGATATTGTGGATCCTATTAAAATATTGCTTAACAACGATAAGTACCGTAAAAATTACAAACCTGTAAAGTCCTATTTACAGGATTGATTTCAAACATGCAATTGTGATACAGTATGACATAATAGATATTTATGTAACAAGTACATAATTTAGAGTTTTATGGACAAGATAGTTAAGAAGGTGAATGAATAAAACACTATTATGCACGTGTTACATATTTTATGTTCGACTATATATTACACATGACGTAGACATGAACAAATATAATAATTTCAAAGTATGCTTTTTTTGTTGTTGTTTTGTTATCATGTTGCTTACTTTTTATTATTATTTGTGCAACCTGTCAATTCACATCTCAATCATTCTGACCTGTTATTATGGAAGCAATAATTCAAATTCCATCAGAATAATTCTGCTAATTGTCTAATTAATATTACCATTACTAAAAATGTTGAACCTATTTAATTACTTACCTAATAAATTAATAAAAATTATTTTGTCGTTAATTTTGATAATAGACATTTTTACTTTATCGGATTACTCCATAAAGAGCAACGTTATGGCAACTAAACAATATCATAAACAACTGATTATAATACAGTTTAACATAATAAATATTTATGTAACAAGTACATAATTTAGAGTTTTACGGACGAGACTGTTTAGGGGCCGAGTAAGTGCAGTAAAGTGAGACACATAAAAGGATGACTCAATATAACTTTATTATGTATGTGTTACACACAATATTTTATGTTTGACTGCATTGCAGATTATTTTTATTTAGCTTAGAATGACAATTATGTTTGACACATGACGTTAAGTTCGGAAATATTGCACAATAATACTTATAAATGTGTAATTAATATTACCCTTACTAAAAATGATGCTCCTATTAAATTATTTAGCTAACAAAATTTGTTCTGTTGTTTATTTTGATAATAAACATTTTTACTTCATTGGACTAGTCTACAAAAAACGACTTTATTGTTTCAATACAAGTGATTATAATACAATCAAACTTAATAGTATATTACGTTACTAGGATTAAAAGTGATACTTTGTTTGGCAAGTGTAAAGAAATCAATAATATAATCTAATAATCATAGAATAAATAAATAACTGACACTTTTATTTTATACCGGGTGTTGACCGCGACTCCGGAACTTAGGACTTTAACATGTAAAATTATAATTTCGTAATTACCTGCTTAACAAATTATATTAGACAAAAAAGGTTCAAATAAAGATGAGAGATCATAAAATTCTACGTCAGAATCAATAAACAGAATTAAATTTACATGCCCCATAACGCCAGAAATTAAATATGAAAATATTAAAAATTAGCTCAAAAATCGGGTTAGCCTTGGAAATGAAACAAAATTCTAAAAAAAATAGTCAATTATGCAATTTATAATAATAATTAATAAAAAATACAATTTTCATTTCCAATTGTATACAATTTTGTTTCATTTCCAAAGCTAACCCGATTTTTGAGCTAATTTTTTATATTTTCATATTTAATTTCTGGCGTTATAGGGCATGTATAATTAATTCTGTTTATTGATTCTGATGTAGAATTTTATGATCTCTCAACTTTATTTGAACCTTTTTTGTCTAATATAATTTGTTAAGCAGGAAATTACGAAAGTATGATTTTACATGTTAAAGTCCTATGTTCCGGGGTCGCGGTCAACATCCTGTATGTCAAACATGTGTCAAATGAAATTACTATACATTGAAATTCATGATTGTAAAGTCATGTTTTGTTCATACCAGATTATTATGTTTGTTTGTTTGTGAAAATGCAAATAAAAATAGCAAATACAGAAGACTATAAGCCAAGCGAGTTGTTGAAAACCTGCACCGTATATTTAACGAATTCCATTGATAATTACACTAATTTCTCGTAAAAGTAAAGGACAAGTTTATAAAAACACCGCCTTTAAAAGTTACATCTGTATCAGTAATAAAATTAGTGAGACACGACTTTTTCATGACAGTCTAATTACCAAAAAAAGTTAAATACCTTTTATCACGACATTCCTACGAAAATAAAAATAAAGCAACCGACTGTTCGAATGAATACCAGTTGCTATACCTGTGTTCTAGTAACTACACCTTTTGTTTTACGTTTTGTTGGGCACCCGCACATTACAAAAACAAAAGACTTACGCTATGCTCCTGCGAGGAACAGATGTTACTAGGCAATGGGTTACTTGTATAGGGTGATCCACAAATTGTAGTTATAGTTAATTTTATTACTTTTAAATTTTTTAGATGACAGAAGAATATTATCAGTAATAATATAACAAGAGAGTGAGAATAAATTGAAAATAATTTGACAGATCTTTCGAAAACTTGTTGCCAGGCAATAGCCACGAAAGCCCGTAGGACTTGAGTGGCTATTGCCAAATGGCGACAAGTTTGAGAAAGATACTGGAGAATTATTTTCTAATTTATCGAACTCTCGAGTTATGTTTAATTAGATTATTTTTTGATTTCATTATCAGGCACAGCACTAAATCTGTTTTTTTTTGCTCATTTTTACTTGTGTTGATGATATCTATTTGACATTTGACATCTGTCAACAAAAACGAAAAAGCTACAGAGAAAATTGCCGGGAATAATCACAAGAGCATTATTCTCAGTATAATAATGACAGGATTGGTTCAAACGCAGACACGTGACATACAATAAAGCATTTCATTGGTTTAGAGAAACGTCAAAAAATAATCAAATTACTTTTTTTCACGACATGGTAGGAAACCCCAGCGTTCTTCTCCTGAAATAGTGCGGAAAATGTGTTGTTCCTCTCTAGAGAGGAAAATAGAAGTGTTACCAATATGAATGTTATTTACAAACAAATTATTATAAAAATTATAAATAAATTCCTAAATTTATTGAAAATCCTTATTTTAGTGATATCCATACTTTAAATTATCTTACAATTATGTCTTATATTTTTCTTTTTCTTATTAAATCACAATTTGACAACTTAAAGTATTTAAGATTGGTTCATTGGCAACACTGCTAAACCGCCTTGTGTCTGATAACCTAACTTTTAATGTGTTAGTGTGTCAATAGTGTTCTCAAAGTGTATTTTAGGTCCGAGCAAATCGTTTTTAGAAACATGTCGTGAAAAAATGTTGTGTCTAACACGAGAGGAAAGCTCTTCTTCCACTCTCGTTCGAAATGCCTCACTGCGCTCATGAGGGAAACTTCGAACTCCTCTCCTCTCTAGTTTCACAAATAACTATTTACCTCTCGCATACATTTCTAAGGGAGGTATTATGACGGGTAAAAATTACCTCCCGCACATAACCTCCCGTCCAATACAACTCTTAAACGGTACAAAATAGTATTTGATGATACAGAAACATACCTTCTTATTTGTTTATTTTCTATTTAGATATATTTGAAAAATTTAATTTTCTTTCGTATATTTAATTAATTTTTTTTTTACATATATTTCACTTTAAAAAACTGCTTCTCAATCACAATGACATGTGAAAATTTTTAAGTTTTTGCATGGTGCACATGGAATACAAAATTTATGAAATTTAATTTTTTTATATTTTATTATCTCTAATTCTAATAAAAATTAATAAAATTAATATAATCAAACAGATGTAAAATTAAATATTGTACAATTTTCAAAATAACATAAATTGTTGAAGAATTAAATTTAACCGTGTTTCACGTTTTTTCCATGTCAAATTGCTTTCGTCAGTTGTTACGTTTTCGTAAATAAAAGTTTATCGGATAAAACATAAATCTCTTGTGGTATTACCCTCGAAAATTCAACTCATATGCCATCTGTCAAAAATGGTCCATTAGATTTTGAAGATTTAAAATTTTCTACCAAATGAAAAGAATTATACTGATTTTATTTTGACGTTTCTTTAAACCAATGAAATGCTTTATTTTATGTCACGTATCTGCGTTTTAACCAATCCTGTCATTATTATACTGAGAATAATGCTCTTATGATTATTCCCGGCAATATTCTCTGTAGCTTTTTTGTTTTTGTTGACAGATGTCAAATGTCAGATAGGTATCATCAACACAAGTAAAAATGAGCAAAAAGATAGATTTAGTGCTGTGACTGATGATGAAATCAAAAAATAATCTAATTAAATAAAACTCGAGAGTTCGATAAATTAGAAAATAATTCTCCAGTATGTTTCTCAAACTTGCCATTTGGCAAAAACCACTCAAGCCCTACGGTCCTTCCTAACTATTACCTGGCAACAAGTTTTCGAAAGAGCTGTCAAATTATTTTCAATTTATTCTCACTCTCTTGTTATATTATTACTGTCAATTCAACTCATATGTCATCTGTTAAAAATGGTCCAATAGATTTTGAGGATTTAAAATTTTCCGCCAATTGAAAAGAATTGCACTGCATTTTTCACTAGTGATCTCATCATCATTTTATCGACAATTTTAAACAATTGAGTTGTTACACTGTTGCTGTAGAAGTGAATCTATTTGCAACTCAGTTTAAAGAAACAATACATTTTGACTCGTTGAATTTTTCTCCGAATACCATTCGTGTTACAAGTTATGTTGACAATTTTTGGTACTGCATAACTCATGGTTATTACGCTTGAAAATATCACTCGTGCTACACACTCGTGATATTTTAAATCAAGCGTAATACCCATTCGTGGTACAGCAACAAAAATTGTCGACATAACTTGAAACACTAATGGTATATATAAATATTTCCCTCATAAAATTATCGATAATTCTCACTAGTGCAAATTACTAATGTGATTCTGACTTGCTGTCAAATAAAGTTTTAAATTTTGCTGTATTTTCTATGAGAGAAACAGCGTTTGGCTAAATTTTAATCGGGAAATAGTCCTTCGAATATCCCTCGTGCATGTGATTGTCGATAACTTGACATGCACTTGGAATATTATATATGACAACACTACATCTATTAGTAGTTAAAATATCTAAAATCATATCCTGGCCTTCAATGCGAATGAAATTTAATTCTTTCTATCTGTTGTCCCACCCTGTATTTGCCCATAACTGCGCAGTCAATTCGAGAAATAAATCGTAGTTTTTATTTCTTGTTGTGTACACTTAGGTGTTTTGACAAATGGTTGTTATATGCTAAGTAAATTGTAAACGACTGAGGTGTTTTTTAGAATATTAATCATAACACACCTAAAATCTATTGAATATATTAACAAGAATGAAGTTATCAATTAAAGGTGGCACAAAAAACAATCAAACGTGAAATTTTAATTAAAAATTGAACCTGTGTAATTTTAATTAATTATTATTGGCAAGTGTGGGTTTGAATGATTTTGTATTCGATTATTTTAAAATAAGAAGATAAACTTTATTGCATCATAGTTTTTGGGGAAAGTATCAAATATCCGACTTATGAAAGGTGTAGTTCATTTTCATTATCTAACTTGTGTTGCAAACATACACTTTTGGACTTTTTCATCTTCTGGAAAGTGTCTCACAAAAATACAAAAATACACGAAAAAAGGAGTACCATTGAATTTTTTGAACTATTCCTTAAACTCAGGATATAAGATGCCTTTTATGAAAATTAATTAAAATAACAAATTATTCAAAATTTTATAAAAAAAAAAATACGTGTGGCACTCGGAGACTGCCGCGGTAAAGCTATTGCAGAGCATTTTTTTATCAACTTATGCAATTATAATTATTTATTTATTTTATTTATGCAGTATTTTTTTTTCTTTGTATTTTTCTTTGATATTAATGCAAGTTACACTTTTTGAGCGTAGTGACCGATAAGAAAACAAATTTTTTTCTTTTATTAAATAAATGAGAAGTTAATATTGTTTAAAATATTTTTATTATCTTACAATATATGTAGGTTATTCAGGAATTTTTATCCTTAAAACTATAGGTTTATGGTAACTGAAATAAGAAACATAAGTTTGAGACTTGATATCCTCTAAATATCTGGAAAATACTGCGCCAATGGCATACGTCTAGTCGCACGCACACTGCTTTTAACGCCGCACCGCTGTGCCGGTCAGAGTGGGGGGTGTCAGGTTTTTTTCGTTACGGAATTTCTTGATTCGGTCGCCGCGTTCAAAGCCCGCGATAAAAGCTATGCAATAGCTTGAAAAGTTAAACATAAATATAAGTTATATCCAGCTGAGAATTCTCGGTCTTATATTCATTGTTCCCACTTTTACCAGCATTCGTGTATACAATGAATACCTACCGTTACCGTTACATGGATTTTCCTAGAAATATTAGAGTTTATTGGTTTGTGTATTTGCTTATTGTATTGTTTATTGCTTTTTCCGTTGCATTCTTCTATTTATTGCGGCCTCGTACAATATTTGGGAATTGTCAATGTGCATTACCAGAGATTTCAGAATGTTTATCAGTAGACAAGGTCTTAAAAATATTGAAATATGCAATTATATGCAACTTTTGCAAAAATATGCATAAGAATGCCCAAATATGCAATATATGCAATTAATAATTAGCATTGATTAATTCTAATGAATGTATTTAGTCCAGAAAATTGATTTTATTTAAAGATATGCAAAAATTAAAATATATGCACTTTGAATATAATCCGCTCTCTATATATCACTAAAATAAGATCATTTTTTTGCAAATAATCTTCAGATTGGTAAGGCTTCTATGTTTTCCTCTCTAGAGAGGAAAAACACATTTTCCTCACTATTTCGAAAAAAGAATGGTAGAATTTCCTGTCATGTCGTGAAAAACATAATATAAACTTCTATGTTGCTCTATAAAACTTTTAACAATTTATTAATAACTCTTGCAACATCCGCTGAGCAATCAAATTCATTATATATTGTTTAAAAATGTATAAAAAGCATAATTATGCGATAGGATGCGTGAAATTGCGTTTTATTTTGTTCTTAATTAATTTCCAATTTGTCAAGATGACATCCATCTAATTCACAGCAAAATATAACATCTGTCATTCGTCTAAATGGCCATCAAGTGTCTAAGATTCAATTAATATTCATTAGTCTTGAACTAACCGGCGTAACCAGCGCAAAACTATTACAGTTTTTATCCAAGCCACCCATCCTATATCTAAATTAGCATATTTTGCAAATTACAATCATTTATCCGCACGCATAAATCAATTTTGTCTGTAAACCCCTATCCGAGTATTTTCAAACCCACAGAATTTGAGCTCAACCTACTTATTACAAAATCCATTACTGCGTACGGACGAAAAAACCCCACATATGACATCATAATAACCTCTTTGGAAACGTAAAAATTCAGTGTTGGAAACTCTCATTATGATAATTGCACAGTGTGTGCAGTGCCGAGACCGGCACGTGGATGGAAACCGTGTAGTGTGGTGCCAGCAAACGTTGCTGTAGGTTGTTTAGGGACTATTTGCGAAATTGGCAGCCATGCGGGCGAGGAAAGTCACAAGAAAGTGCATTGGAGGAATTTGGTCCTTGCTGCTTCGAGCAGGCTGCAAATGGAAACGCATCGGACTGGGGATCTTGAGATCCTCAGTTCGATATTCACAACTAGAACACAGTAAAGAATTTGATTTGAGATTTGTTAATTTTGCGGTTAAATATTTTTAGTTAATATTAACAAATATATTGTGTTAAATTAACATTTTGAAGAAATATGACAATTTGTTAACCTGTAGGTAAGGGAGGTATTGTTTTTTTTTTGTTTCTCATAACTCAAATCCTATAATACCAAAAAATACAATTTTGGGAATTTTTATTTTATTTAAATGGAGAGCTGATTAGATTTTGGATAAAATTGGTCTACCGGAAGTGGCAGTTTACTTGAAGCCCTTAACAGTTTTTCGTGAAAAACACTGTTAAATTTCCTTTTTCAACAATTTATGTTATTTTGAAAGTTGTAGAATATATTTTTTCACATGTGTTTTGATTACACTAATTTTATTAATTTTCCTTAGATTTAGAGATAATAAAAGAAATTAGATTTTATTTTTTTACGAAATGTGACAAGTCATTTTGATTGTAAAGCTGTTTTCTTAGTGAAATATATGTCAAAAAATTAAATAAATATACGAAAGAAAATTAAATTTCTTAAATATAAATAGAAAATAAACAAATAAGAAGGTATGTTTCTGTATCATCAAATACTATTTTGTACCGTTTAAGAGTTGTATTGGGCGGAAGGTTATGTGCTGCCCACATCAGATTTTTTTTCTGAAATTATAAAATTTAACAAATAAACTCATCAATAATAACAAGTAAATTTAGCTAGCTTATCTATCTTATCTAACTTAATTTGAAATTGTTAAAGAAAGTTTGTATCCTTTGTAACAACTTAATTTGTTATAATAACTATGATTTATTGTTCTGCTTCAATATAATTACTAAAATATTTAGTCAAAAGCACATAAAAATAAATGTTATTTATTGCTATATTAACAGATATATTTAGTTACTAAATACTCAAAAATAATTTGTTAGTTGCTAACAAATTTGAAACTTATTAAATTAACAAAAATTAAAGCTGAATCGTAGGGGACCAAAAATTTTGTCAATTTTGACTATAAATTTTTATTTAATCTCAGGTAGTATAAAGATTAGTTGATAGTTGTTATTTGAATTGTTCCTTTATGAATAATTGTTGAATTAAGAAGAACTCAATATTTAACAAGCAAATATTTTAAAATAATTTTAATGTAGATTGTGTGGGTATACGAGACGTGATCGTATACGGAATACATTGGTGTATGATGAGTGTGAGATTGAGAAGAATGTTGTTAAGAAAATGGGAGTAAGTCAGTTGAGGTGGTTTGGACATGTTGAGCGAATGTCGCATGAAAGGTTGGTGAAACTAATATATGTGGGTGAACGATTGCGTGGGCGTCCGAGGAATAACTGGTTGGATATGATTGATGGTTTGTTGCTTGAACGAATGATTCCGAGTATGAAGAATAAACGAGCATGTATGAATCGCACTATGAATGTGAACGAGGCGAAAGTGGTGTGTCAGGATAGGAATGTTTGGAGGGGATTGATTGTTGGTTAATTGTGTTTCTGGGTTCGTGCTACCCCACTAAGTGGGACGTAGCGTGATGTTATGTATGTATGTATAAACTTCTAAAGAGTTTTTTACTTATTTTTGATTATTATTACAATAAAATAGAACATTTATGTGGTTAAAATTATTTAAATCTCTACTGTTTGAGATCCAGAAATATAATGACGTCACAACATTTTTAAAATATCAGTGTGGCTTAATGAATAACAATTAAGACTTTTTAAGAGTGTAGATAGTCTTCAATTTAGATAAAGTTTCATAAAAAAAAAATGTTGAACGATCCCATTGCAGCTTTCTGCAGAGCCTAGCAATGGACAAACCTCTTCCTTGGTACAAATTCTCGTAGGACAAATCGTCAGGTGTGAAATGCCAGACCAAACGAAGCCATCCACGATCACACCATCGCGTGTTGGCGTTTCAATTTACATGGCGCTATTATCGTTTCGCGTTTGTTTGGAGTCAGAGCCACCTTGATCTGACAGCGCGTGCGCTCACGGTTTCTTGATGTAAGGAGATCCCAGAACCGAGATCCCAGTCGGCATGGTGTGAGGATGATGGAAGAATGACGTGAAATGTGAGAAATGTGATTTTAATTGAAGTGGGCAGGTTGTTTAGTTCGTGTTTTGAATATTCCGTAGTAGGTGTTGGAGCGATCGTTTTTTGTTAGGTGTTTGGTGGTACTAAATACATGAGAATCTATTTATGCAAAACTTTTACTGGCAGATTCACAAAAGGAATTAACGCTAATTCCATTTTTTTCAACCTCTGTAACTTTATTTCTAAATTGATTAAATTAACAAAATGTGTCAAATTTTATGTTAACCTATCTTAACTACAACCTTAGTTAACATAAATATGTTTTAAGGATGGAAACTGAAGTTACGACTAATAATAAAAATAGGATTAGCGCTTGTTAATTATTATAACGAGATTTTTACGGATACATAAAATGTATGATATAAATCTTATTGGGACAAAATCACGAAAAGGAAAGATTTTATGGGAATTGGGAATGTTATGAGGACATTAGGAAAACAACACAATAATAGTATATTATTCAATGAGCATGTAATGTATGCTATTACTCATAAGAATGAAGTTTGCATCACAAGCGAATGCGATTTCGTTTTCAAATAAAACTTTTTTGGATTTGAAGGAACATATCAAAGTATTCAACTAAGACTCATTATGGGAACGAAGTAGTTTGAATAGGAGCAGATTTAATTCAAAATAGTATCGTTTTAATAAAAACGTTTTGTATATAATAAAAACGACTTCTTTCTCATTATTTTTAAAAACAAAATAGTGACAAAAAGTAACTTCAGTGCCGCGGTACATATTTAATTTTATTTGAAATCTAAATTTAGAAAAACTAAAAAAATTATTATATATCTAGGTTGTTTATACATATATCAGTTGTCAATTGGAACTGACACTCAGTGTTACCAATCTCTAACATTGAAGCTATCGTAAATAACACTCAAAATTATGTGTTTTGTCCTCAATTTCTTCATCGGAATTTATTAGTTAATTCTTCGTGCACATATTGTTTCATTTAACGTATAAATTTACTACAATACGTCATATATGTGTCAAAATTATCCTACTTATAGCCAGTGAGCCAGCCTCAAAAACTGCAACCCATTTGACCAAAAGTTTCAGTATGTTCTATGGAATCTACCCGTTTAGGTACATCGAAAAGCGCACGTCTGCCATTTAGATCTGGGTGGAATTAAAAATGGCGTCCATTAAAGAAGGAAAGTAAAAGATAGAATTTTGAATAATGTGACCAAAATTTTCTTTTTTATCACATGATACTAGACGAAAATACAAATCAAAAGACACCAGTCTGCCACTCGTATGTGGCCGGGTAGCCTCAGCTGACGAATTTCAAACTTTAAAATTTATTGCTCGAAATTTGACTCAAATGACCAAAATGTTCTTTTTATCCCATGATACTAGACGAAAATACAAATTAAAAGACACTAGTCTGCCACTCGTACGTGGTCGGGTTGCCTCGGCAGACTGGTGTCTTTTGACTTGCATTTTCGTTTAGTATCGGATAAAAAGAAAATTTTAGTCATTTGAGTGAAATTTCGGGCCATAAATTTTAAATTTTGAATTTCGTCTGCCAGGACTACTCGACCATGTACGAGTGGCAGACTGGTGTCGTTTCTTCTAGTATCATGAAATAAAAAAGGAAATTTTGATCATTTAAGTCAAATTTCGAGCAACAAATTTTAAATTTTGAAATTCGTCTGCTGAGGCAACCCGGCCACATACGAGTGGCAGACTGGTATCTTTTGATTTGTATTTTCGTCTAGTATCATGTGATAAAAAAGAAAATTTTGGTCACATTATTCAAAATTCCATCTTTTACTTTCCTTCCTTAATGGACGCCATTTTTAATTCCACCCAGATCTAAATGGCAGACGTGCGCTTTTCGATGTACCTAAACGGGTAGATTCCATAGAACATACTGAAACTTTTGGTCAAATGGGTTGCAGTTTTTGAAGCTGGCTCACGGACTATTAGGGTCGGTATTTCCAAACTCAGTTACCTAGAGAATAAATTTATCAATAGAATAAACAAAAAATGTCGCATCAAATCATAGCTTAAATGATAATTATTATTCTAGCTGTCATCTTTTGATGCGATATTTTTTGTTTATTCCATTGATAATTTATTCTATAGTTTATCTCAGGTTGGAAATACCGGCCCTTAGACAATAATTATTTTACAGTTGCCAATACTGCGTTGTTCAAAATCGTCGTATAATGGGTTACTTTAGTGACGATTTCTGAGCTTTTAATGGCGATTTTTGAGAACTTTAGTGCCGATTTCAAATAAAAGTCACTAATTGATAAACAACGGTTGAATTATGGATATATTATTTGACAGTTGTGAATCAAAATAATTATTATTGACAAAATATTAGTCTTCCCTACAGTACAAATATTTTCTTAATAACTTATCACAAAAAAAAATGTCCCATTTAACAACACCTTCCCCTAGATACATCATACAACTTAAGCAAGTTAGTTTCGTCGTTGCACCTGTTCTAATAATCTAAATATCTCTAACAACATCTAAACTAGAATATCACTCTCAAATCAGATGCGAACCCGATATAATTACTCCTTCGACAGTTGAGATCTATAAACCAGCTGGTCCAGAAGGCGTCGACGCATCAAATAAAAGAATAATGATTTTTTGTTAATTACAAACTCATCTATGATTAATCTATATAATTTCGGACTTCCTTTTTCAATTGGCTTGAACGTGAATGAATAACTTCATTAAGGCTCTGGCGTCTGGCTTCTAATTACGGACGAAATCAATTATATTTGATGGCGTGAACTCAAATTATTTATTAATAATTCTATGAGGAAATAGAACATTTTTAATAATTCGTTAGTAATGATATGGTGTCCAGCACATAACCTCCCGCCAAATACTAGTCTTAAACGATACCAAATAGTATTTGATGATACAGAAACATACCTTCTTATGTGTTTATTTTCTATTAATATTTTAGAAATTTAATTTAATTTCGTATATTTATTTAATTTTTTGACATATATTTCACTAAGAAAACAGCTTCACAAGCAAATTGATATGTGTCACATTTCGTAAAAAATTGAAATTTTTTAAGTGTTTCTATGGTGTACAAGGAATGCAAGATTTATGAAATCTACTTTATATTTTATTATCTCTAAATCTAATGAAAATTAAAAAAAATAGTGTAATCAAAAAACATGTAAAATTAAATATTCTACAACTTTCAAAATAATAAATTGTTGAAAAAGAAAATATAACCGTGTTTTTCATGAAAAACTGTTAAGGGCTTCGAGCAAATTGCTACTTTCGGTTGACCAATTTTGTAATTTTGGATAGAAAACAATATATAATACATGATGAAATCCATTAATAATAAATAAGAGAATTAGTTAAAAAAAATCAAGCCGAGCCAAATTCTGTAATCCCGGATATTTCACCTACAAAATTCGTTTAATAAACAATTCATTCCGATGTACTCACTAAAAATAATAATTTATTTTTGTTAGTTGAACTACATTCATAAAAATAACTTCAAGTTTCAAGAAAATTTTCAGTTTTCCTTTTGTATGCATTGAAGAAAATATTATTTCTTACAAAATGATTAGGTTCAATCCAAATTAACATTAATTTTGAATATAAATTCTATTTATCTTTTGCGAACTTTTTTCCACCCTAAAATTTCTCTTATTTTGGAAACAAGTGCATAACTGATGTTTAGAGTAAAGGAGCGGATCAAAAGTATTCATTATTAATAAAATTTTACGTTTTATTTAAAGAAAAAAATACTGCATTGAACAGCAAGTATTAGCTAAATATAAAAAAATCGAATCCAGATATTTGATCGTCCGGATTACTGACGCTCTACTGTAATAAAATTGTATGGTAATGAAGATTTTTATGGAGTTCAGAAAAAACAATTGACGATCGTCAAATATAATTTTTTACATTTTAGTTATCTCCTCTCTCTCGAAACCTTTAAGTTAATACCAGCCTCGATAATATTCTAACAACTAAAAAAAAAAAAAAAAAAGAATTGTCAATCATTAGAATTAAGATTAAAAATATTATACAAATCGTTCGCAACGTGTTAAGAGTAGCAATAAAATCACTTATAACAAGTTGCCATATAACATTAACACTAGTGTCAGAAAGTGACACTTTTAACTTGCTAAGGACCACTTTTAACAACAGTCGTAGATAAAATATATTATTAGGAAGTAACTACATCTCCATCCCTCTGCTATCAAGCCATCTCAATCAAATCACCTATGACCCGCCCCCATCAAACAAAACAGAATCACATAGCCTACGGCGACATCAGCGACGCCTGTATAAATCACAGCGCATGCGACATTGCGACGCTCTGCGGCCGATAAGTGCACTAACTGCGTCGGGCGTACAAGTTGCGCTCTGGTGGCAGAACGATGCACTAGCGAGCTTATCGTACTACCCCACCCTGTTGAACAGGAGTTGGGAAAGGGATAGTTCATAATTGGGGCTGGTGTGATTCGACATTTTGGAATAAAGTTAGAATTTGTTCTATCGGTATATGAAAACGTTTCCCATTCTAGCTACTATTTAATTCTCTGGAATGAAGGTACATAAATTTCATTGTATTTTGAAATTAATTGTTATTTTTTTAAATTAATAACAATAGTAGTTCTTTAAGAGTATTCCAATGTAAATATAACATTTGTTTAAGCCGTATTATTTAAATAAGAAGAAAAATGAAAGGTTCATTGTATTTGTAGATTATAGGTTAAGATTGAATTTTCTCCAAAAAAAAAAAAAACTATAAAAACAGGAAAATTTGTAGTGTGTATGGCAACAGTTCTTCTGCCAATAAAAGCAAACTACCAATACTAAAGCACGCATTCGCCATCACAAGATATCATACAAAATGAATTTGATATATACCTTTTGGGAATTGTGATCAACGCCATCTCTTGATAATTTGGAAGCTCAATAAAGATTATTTTATATGATCTAACCGCCACCCTGCCCAAAAAAGCTTATAAGATTAAAACATTATACGAGGGAGCTTCTACTTTATGTAATCCCAGTAAACTTCAAGAAAAAACTGAGTTTTTAGATATTTTCTTGAAAATGGTTATTGGGCATCTAAAATTAAAATACGCTAACTAGTGGTAGAAAGCTAAACTAACCATAAGGTACATAAATTTTATTGTGTTTTGAAATTAATTGTTTTTTTTTTAATTAACAATAGTAGTCATTTTAAGAGTACTCCAATGTAAGTATTACATTTGTTTAAACCGTATTAAGATACATTGTATTTGTGGATTATAGGTTAAGATTGAATTTTCTCCAAAGAAACCTATAAAAATAGGTAAATTTGCAGTGTGTATGACAACAGTTCTGCTGCCAATAAAAACATACTACCAATACTAAAGCACGCATTCGCTATCATAAGACATCATACAAAATGAATTTGACATGTACCTTTTGGGAATTGTGATCAACGCCATCTCTTGATAATTTGGAAGCCCAATAGCAAAGAGCAGATAAGAAGAGCATTGAAATTATATTCTAAGGACCCTAAAACATGCTCATCTACTGAAAACTCACTACCGAATTTTTAGCATGATTCCTATACCTCCCTTACAGGATTTGGCGAGAGGTAAAAAGTTGATACCCGCCTGATAGATTCCAACATTAGTTTTGTTCCAAGTGGTTATTTCTGACAAGTTTGTGACAATTTCACTGCGCCCGCGATAAATGTAAACAAGTTAAATTTGAAACATAGATTGGAACGGCGATTTTTTTTGTTTTGACAGCTAACCTTAAATATACATGTAAATAAATTCATACATTTTTCCCTACAAAAAAGGAAATAAAGCTTACGTTTCAAACTTAACTTGTTTACATTTATCGCAGGCGCAGTGAAATTGTCACAAACATGTCACAAACTTGTCAGAAATAACCACTTGGAACAAACCTATTATTGCCATCTTTTCATGTGTCATTATTTTACTTTTTCTCATTCATGAGCTATGAACATCCTTCCGTACATACAGACGTAATTGTCAAATATGTATTTCCGCGAAAACCTCTGCAAACTCCACATGGACAAAACGTGACACCACCTTTCCTTCTCCACCCATCCTCCCATCCAACCCAACCTACATGATCTCAACTCTCAAGTGTCAGAAGTTAATGTAGGAGAACGTTTTAGTATACATTTGTGTTTACTTCCTTGTCTGGTCTCCACCAAGCTGCTTGGATCGTTCACTGAATATACACCGAGTGGTACTGCCATGTGATTAGTTAGAATGTGTAGCGCTAAACTATATGATATACTTGTGAAGGATGGCTGATAAATATGATAATAAAGAGGGAAATTGCAAGAGTGTGGATAGAGATGTTTGCAGGAAACAAACGTGGTGTTTTAGCAACTGTTTGTTCGTTTTTTCTGGGGTTGGAATATAGTTATTATGGAGGGATATTCTAGAGAAGAATTTTGAAATATATGTGGTTAATTTACATATATTACTTTGTAAAGATTTTATCTATCGTATTTCTTAGGGGAGTTGAAATAAAAACTGTTAAATTCTACTAGGTTTTTGGAGGGACCCTCTAATAAAAGCGACTTTCAAAGACAAACTATACAAAATTTGCAAAATAAAGAGTAGCGCCATATTTTAAATAAATTTTTTATTAAGATCAAGACAGTCTGAATGTTTTTAAGAAAAAATATGAAAGGAAGAAGATAGCAAATTTTCAACTGTAATTACACAAGAGCTTTTTATTTTACCGGATAATTTTCTGTTTGTAACGAAACCTTGTTACCTAGCAATTTGACAAAAAAACTGTTTTAATAAAATCACTTCATCTACGGTGTCGTGATTTTATTTTTAAAATAGTTTTTGAGTCAAATTGTTGTCAGGTGACAAGGTTGAGTTGTCAAACTGAAATTTATCCGAAGAAAATAAAATGCTCGAGTGTAATTCGGCGAGATAATTTAACGACATTATTTATGAAAAGGTTTATTTAAAAAAAGCAATTGGTGAAAATACAATTATTATATATCATATTTTTGACATATAATGCAAATGACATTAATGTAGTTAGTATTTTGATCTGGTTGCTAGGAGAAAGGTAAATAACGTTTTATCAAGGGTAATATCACAAGACCTTCTGATTTTATCGATAAATGTTTATTTTTGCACGAATTTTTTTTTGCTTAGCAACAATCAAGAAAGCAAACTGCATAGTAAATCCCGACTCTGAAGGAGGAGGGGTTTTACCTAATAGCAGTTTACTTGAGTGGTTTTGCTTAAAAGCAAAAAAAGTTTATTTGAGAAAATCAGAGAGGTCGCGTGGTATTTGATAAGATAAATTCCAAAGACAAAACAAAATGTAACTTGAAATATTAGATAATTGTCACACTGGCAGTGATTGACAGTAGCAATTATTTATTTCCTTGGTAGCGGGAGTTTTATCGGGGTAACCCGGGTAACGGGATTTTATCAGTATAAAACTGTTCCTATTGGTTGAATTTCCAAGTGTTTTGCATTATGATTGGTTAAAAACTAGTCGTGAGAATTTATCACTTTCAAAAATTACCTTCCTATTTATCCGCTGTCAAAACGATAAAATTGTTTTTTCTTTATGGATTAACTTATATTGGAGTTAAATTATTGTCCTAAAATGCGACACAGGTATTAAATAAACCGTCATACATCATGGGTTCGTTAATGATTTTAAAGGTACTCATCTTCTAAATCCATGAGTCGACTCTTCCGTTGCTCCGTTCGGAAACACCTTATTCATAGCGTAAAAACTCATTTACTGGATTTGTAACGTAAATAGGTAACTATTACGGGCTCAATCCGTAAGAAGATTCTTTACCACTTACTATTACTTACTACTTTTGTTGGAGTGGATCAATCACCGTTTCTTCTTCTGCAAATCCACATCTTCGTATATTTTGTTTTAGTTTGTTAGTTTTAATTCCTGCTGCTTTTAAATCTTCTTCTACTTCCTTTAGCCATGTTGATCTGAGTCTGCCTGTTCTTCTTCAGCCTAGTTTTCATTCTGCTATTGATTTAATTGGATCGATTTTTTTTTCTGCTCTCCATATACTCATATACCTTTATCATAAGGCTTTTTTTAAATGAACTACGATAATTTATTTTGCTGCAAAAACTGATTACCTAGCACACCTAAAATATATAAATGGCACGATGATATTTCTTTATATAAAAATCCATGATGTTTGAATAACCACAGCTTCAATGGACAACTTGTATTTCGTATAACACTACCCAATACAACTTCGGATTCCCCACTTTATAAAAACCCAATCCATATTATCTCGTGCATGAACCTTGCCCTATTACAATCTGTTGTACGGTATCACCCACCCTGCGGCAGCGTTGGTTTGTGCATCACTATCACCCATATCACCGTCCACTGGGACGCCGATAACTACAATTACCGCGTCAGTCTCGCGTGCCCCGGGCGTCGCGCGGAGCCGAGGGACACAGCCCACCCCACATGCCCCCTCCTAACACGGCCCGTCACTGTGCTAATGAAAAGCCGCCGCTATTAAAACAATAATTAAAATGTCTGCGTTGCACACAATTCTATAAAAGTTAATTTACATTTAATTATAGTTCCAGTTCGCAACTAGACTGACGGGGTTTCAGTTTTTTAGGTGAACGTCAAGGGTTGGGGGATAGATTTATGAAGGTGTCAAATGATGATTTGGTTATAATTGTTGTTGATTATTAAATCTACTTTGGTATATTTGTTCAATTAAAACCCTTGTGTGTAGTAATATTATTCTAGAAATTATTTTGTTTCTTATTCCTATTTTACACGAAGCAATATATTGGTCAATAAATTGGCCCAGTTTTCTTGTCAATAAATTGTCAAGAACAAAAATATTGTTATACGATTTACATAAGAGGGTGTATTGATAAATATTGAGCCTTGAAACTTTCCCGTAAACAAAACCAAAGGTGGTTTCTATAACAACAAGTATGTGCACTTTAAAAAAAAGTTGTGTTTTTTACAAATTATAAAAATTTAGATCATTCCAGTGGCATATTATTCAATATTTCTTATAATTTTTCAACTGTTCATTCATAATTCCTTTCTGAAGTTTCGCGGTTGCTAAATCGTGACGTCATCTTGTAATAGAATGTACAGCATGGCAAGGCAAAAGAGGTGTTGATAACAAATAATAACTTGCTTTTCAGGGTTGTAATAATTACTTATTGTTATTAAAATGAACGCTCCGATAAATTAAATTAGGTATTTGTTAATTATAACGTTTTTAGACAAAGAGTTTAGGACGTGTTAAAATAAATATCCTTTGATATACTATATCTAGTCGCTTGTTGGTAATGTCGGTAGTCTCATTATCACACCTATCATCTCAAGTCATATGTTGCAATTAACAACGATTTTATGTTTATTATATTTGTTATATTATTTTGCCCTTGTAATGTGAATAAACTATGTTTGTAAAAACCTCTCAGTAAATAACAATGACTGATAACAGTCAATTTGACAGTTGGTGTAGTACCTCGCTCTCCGCAAGAGCGTGTTTCGTAGAATTACAAGATGACGTAGGTGCCGACGTCACAAGCGAAAAATTTGAAATAGGATGCCAATTTCAAAAAATCGTATCTTAATAACTAAATGCCTTTTAACATTAAAATTATATATTTATAATTTTACTCAAACTTACATTATAACTGCATTTTAGAGATAAAAAATTCAGCCGATTTCACAGTGTGAATTTTTAAATATACCATGTCCGATAAAAATTACAATAATGATAAAATGAAGTATCTATCGGTGATCAAATCCTGTTTAAAAAAAAATAAATTGATATGAAAAGTTAGCCAATTTATTGACCAATAAAATACGTCGTTTAAAACAGGCATTATTTTCTGTTTTATTTTTAGATTTGTGAATACCACCGGCAACTACAGCTAACAGTATTTATGAATTTTGCATCAAAATCGTAAGTTGAAGATTTTTTTTAATATTTCTATTTGCATTAGTTAAATATTGTACTAAGAAGCTTCCAGAAATCATCATGTAATTAAAACTATATTTTTGAGTATAGTTCTATTATAGATATTTACGATATTAGTGGGATATGAGCATTATTAAGATACGCATGTGAAATCACATAAGTATATTAATAGGTTTGTTCCAAGTGGTCATTTCGGACATGTTTGTGACATGTTTGTGACAAATTTCACTGCGCCTATAAAAAATGTAAACAAGTTAAGTTTGAAACATAGACTGGAACGGCGAATGGAGTGAATCGCATGTGCATACTCATTTTTTGTTTTGACAGCTAACCTTAAATATACATATACATAAAGAAATTCATACATTTTTCGCTACAAAAAAGAAATTGAAGCTTATGTTTCAAACTTAACTTGTTTACATTTTTCGCAGGCGCAGTGAAATTTGTCACAAACATGTCCGAAATGACCACTTGGAACAAACCTAATAATGCATTATCACACGTGTATTGTACAATATTTGATCTACGTCCGCCCAAAGTTAAGAAATTTAAATAATTTGACTTTATTTTTTTGACAAGTATATAATTAATCCAAGTAGTTGCTGTAGTTTTTAATCTATGAGGAACACAATTTGACAATAAATATTTATGTAGTTGTTTTTCATAAATTTTTGAAGGATTTCGTGAAAATGAGTGATTTAGAAATTATTTAGTCGAATATAGCAGAACAAGTTTCAAAAATGATTAAATATCAATTAATTTAAAGAATTGAAAAGATTGTTTTATCAACATTTTTAATAAATAGTACGTTAATGGAAACGAGTGCGGTGATGAAGCTCTTAACTCGTGCAAAATATGTGGGATAAGTGACATTTAACTCACGGGCGTAGATAAAATAGTATTAGCTACAATTTTTATTATTTCTATTTTGTAGCTTTCAAAAGTTGTTCAAACTGGAAGTTATGTGTTGGAATCAGATTTTTAAAATTTATTTTATACAGGGTGTTAATACTAAGTCGTTACACCCGAAAATGGTAGATAGAACTCATTAAAACAAACAACTTTTTTTAGCTCAAATTTTTTATTTGGAGCCCCATTTCATAGTTATTGGCGTTCTCTTGATTTTCGAAAAATCGTCATAACTCCATTATTTTAAGGAATATTTAAAAAATACAACAACTTTAAGCATTTGCTTTCGGTTCTCTAAAACACTTGTATTTACAATTATTTTCTATTTCATCAAATAACAAAATGGCGAACAATCAAAAATTTCTAAACAAGATATTTTGAAAACCACCCCATCGATTTTCAAAAATAAAACATTTTTAAAATCCTTAAACTTTCTGTTACAATATTTGTCTGAAACATTTTTTTCTATCTGGCAAAAAAAAAGTTTTTGTTCACTTACTTGGCTTACATAAGTATTAACAAACTAAAAAAAAAAGCATTTAAAACGAAGAAGCTGCTTAAAACAATGAAACAAAAAAGAGATTAGATTTGACAAGTACTCAAAAACAAGTTACTTCAAATTTAGCGCACGTGTATGTCCGTTTGTATGTTTGTATTTTGCATAATTTATACGTAAACATGCATCATTATGAAAAAGTTGAACAGATAGAAAAAAATGTTTCAGACAAATATTGTAACAGAAAGTTTAAGGATTTTAAAAATGTTTTATTTTTGAAAATCGATGGGGTGGTTTTCAAAATATCTTGTTTAGAAATTTTTGATTTGTCGCCATTTTGTTATTTGATGAAATAGAAAATAATTGTAAATACAAGTGTTTTAGAGAACCGAAAGCAAATGCTTAAAGTTGTTGTATTTTTTAAATATTCCTTAAAATAAGGGAGTTATGACGATTTTTCGAAAAACAAGAGAACGCCAATAACTATGAAATGGGGCTCCAAATAAAAAATTTGAGCTAAAAAAAGTTGTTTGTTTTAATGAGTTCTATCTACCATTTTCGGGTGTAACGACTTAGTATTAACACCCTGTATAGTGGATGCATTAGATATGAAAATAACCTATACGCAATTCTAGAACCAAATTTTAAACTTCAAAAATACACTGAAAACTGATTTAAATTTAAAGTTAATTTTGTGTTAATTTTCTTGTAAATATTAATATAATCTTCACATTAATCACAACTTATTAAATTCTCATTTTAAGCAGCAGCCGTTCAGAACACGATTTAAATTAATACCTGTTAATTTTAATGTTGAAAATTATACTGAAACAATCGCGATTTCAGATAACAACATTGTACTGTTCACCAGATTAACATTTCACTACAAATTCCTTCCAACCATCGTACAAACCCTGTCGATCATTTAATAAATCAACATAATTTATATCAATAATCTTTCCTCTGATAACATGTGGCAAAACCAGGGCGGAAATAAACGAAATCAGATAAGAACTCTGCAAGGTGCTACCCAACTACCAGCTACCCACCTTGGCTGGTATAAATCAATACTTATCTATCAATCTTGCTGAGTACTGCCCTGTTTCACGCCACTAATTTGGAATTTTTAGCTGGGATGCTGACAGCAGACACTAGTAGGAGACTTTAGCGTTTAGTAGAGTGTTATTAGAATAATTATCAATACGGAAAAGAGGTAAATTATGGAAATCTCATGTGTTGATGTGATAATTGCGAGAATTTATTGGTGAAGTAAATATGTAGGAGAGAAATAGAGATAAATGATGGTTTATTGAGGTATGGGATGTATCAAAAATACTGGATGGCGTTAGAAGGAGGATTTCATATTTTACCTCCCGCTCATATGCAGGGTGTAGAATTAAAATATGGCATATAAGGGTTTTGATACTATTTTTAATATTGCTGTCTTTTTACCTATTTACTTTATAGCAATCGCATAGCGTAAGTACCAAAGTCGTTCATAATTTAAAATTGCTTGCAATATGGCCATTTTGGTTACCTAAGTGTTAATATTTCCCGATATATACCGTGTGTCCCACGTAAATGTTGAAATATGCAATTAATATGTAAAATCAGTTTTTTGTAAATAAAAGGTGTCCGGCAAAAAATTATGCATCCAAATTTTATATCACAATACTTCCAATATCCCTACATCTTATTTAATACAGATTACTTTATTTTGATAACGCAATTTAATGAAATTAATAATAATAATTCCTAATTTTCCGCCTACTGTTTTCATTGCTACATACGTATAGTGCCTGCAATTTGTTTTAAATATTTGGAATTTTGTACTCCACACTCATAAAAATAATTTCTTGTTTCAAGGAAATTTTCAGTTTTCCTTTTGTATGTATTCGCTGAAGAAAATTTTATTTCTTTCAAGATGGTTAGGTTCAATTCAACAAATTTTTAATTTTGAATATAAATGTTATTTATCTTCTTTTTTTGCGAAAGAAAATTAATATATTTTAAATTTTGTTTTTAAAAAATATGAAAACGAAATCGTTTTAATTTTAAACAAAACTTTTTCATTTAAAACGATATCATTTTGAATTAAATCTACTCTTATACAAACTACTTCGTCCCCATAATGAGTCTCAGTTGAAAACTTTATTATGTTCTTTCCAAACTAAATTAATTTTCATACAAGAATATTTATTAAACCTACAAAAGTTTTCAATAAAACGAAATCAGATTGGCACTATTCAAATCTATTTTTGCCTTCATTTAAGAGGAATCTGTTTGTTTCAAGAAAACATTTTTAACATTGCAGTGGGAATAGTATATTCTACAACAAGTAATGGAATGGCACATATTCCACGCGAGCAAAAAGTTTGTAGCCCGAGCCAAAGGCAAGGGCTACGGTTTGCGAGCGTGGGATAGGCCATTCCGTTACATGTTGTAGACTATACTTTCTATAAAAAGGTTTTGGAAATTATACAAAAAATACAAATATAAAACTGTTGAAAACGTCAAACTCAAATAAATCAAATTAAAACAAACAGACGTAATCATAGTAACTGAATCAAGATACTTCATATGTCGCGCTAATAAGCGGTTCTGATTCGTCGAAAGTATTCCATACGCCGCGTATGGAATGTTAGTGATTTCATAACAGTTTATAGTAGTGGAATGTCCAGTTTCCAACACAGTGTTATAGAAAAGATGTTTCGCACATACGTTGTAATTTGAGGTGTGGAGCAACAGACATTATTTCTTCATAGTATTCTTCCAATTTTGTCTGTAACATTTTGGACTTAGGCAGCGAAGCAAATAAACTTTTATTACTGTCTTCTGCTTCAAGGTTGTCTGTATTCTTTTTGGAGGAAAAGATCTTCTTTTCTTCTAGAACCTTATTTTAAAAATATTTATAAGCCATTTCTTTTCTTCTACAAACTTCTCTGTATAGCAAATGTTCGTAGCTCTATTCAATAAGCAATTCCTGTTATCAAATATTTTAGGAGAATACCAAGCTCAGTTCGATGTATCTTGATTAAATTATAACATCTTACAAATCAATTTACAAAGAGCATTTCTGAATCTTCTGAGTTCATTATCACTCGGAATGCATTTCGCGTTCTTCGAGAGTCCCAAAGCAATTCAAAACAGCAATTCATCATGATTCACTGCTTTGGTCGCGTTTAATTAAAAGGATGACACATTTAACAATACGTTAATTTACACCTTTAATTGTTGAGTTTACTCCCTACGGTGCCGGGTATTAGATCATTTGAACGCGCAGAGTGTTCAGGATGGACGTTAGTCCCTCCAACACACAATGGCGGAGTTGTTTTTGGTTTTATTCGTCGAGAAACCCGGTTGAAGTCTGTAATTTATATATGATTATACCATTAACACCTACATACGACTAAGTGTAAGCCATAAGCAAGTCAGTACCGTCGATTCAGGGAACATCTTTATCAATTATATGTGCGTGCGAAGAGGCCGGACAGGGTCGGAATGGAAATTATTTTGTGCGCAGGACTTTTAATAAATGAAATAAATTTTTAGAAAGAGGTTAATACCCTTAAAATGTTGTTGAAAATGGGATGTAGTTAATTTAAACCAATAGTTTTTCATATTTGTTAATGGGCGCGTTCAGCCGAACTTAGCGGCTAACTAGCGTTTGCTAGTGCTAGATTCTAGCAAATGAAAAGTAGTATGAACATGAACGGTATTTTAATTAATTAATTTTTGACAATTGACAGTTCTAGAAGGTTCGCTAACTCATCTAGCGCAAATTTATTTTGCTAGGTCGCTAGTCTAGCTGCTGAAATCTAGCGGTTACTTAGCAATACGTTCAGCTATAACCGCTAGGTTAGCTGCTAGGTTCGGCTGAACGCGCCCATTGTTGAAATATGAATCATTCATAAGTAAAACAATAGTTTATCCAACACTTCTCAATAAATGCTCTATAACTATGCCGATTTTAAACAAGAGAAGTAATAGGTTACCAACTAATGGGTATAATTTTGAAAAAAGTCTCTTGTGGGTAATTTTTTATTTATAACAATAATAATAACACACAACACCTTACATCGATTGACATTTTAATTTAGAAAATTTAAAGCAAATGCCACTGTCAAATAATATTTCTTTAATACATTTTGCATTTATTAAGAGATGTTGGATAAAATGTTATACTTGACACGTGGGCAAAGTGGAATTACCTACTCGATAAAATTATCACACTCAGTCTTCGGCTTCGTGTGCTCAAATTTCGCTCGTGGGTAATTCCTTACTTTGCCCACTTGTAAAGTAAATAACTAATATTGTGTATCTAGTAGGAAAAGTGATTATTCCTGGACGATGGTGAAAATTGCAGGACGAGCCGTGGAGGAATCCTTCAACACCAGGAATCCGTAAAGTTTACTTTTCCTACGTGATACATATACTATTGTTCTCCGATCGGTTTATATTTAATAATTAGTTATTTTATGTTTCATTTATAAACGTCAGACAACCAACAAGACAAAAATATTGCATTGTTTTGATAAAAATATCTGAGGATAGCGTATACATGGTTTAATTATTTATTTTCACAAGCGTCAAATTTATTTGAAAAGCTAAATCGTACGGAATACTTTGTCAGTGTCCAGAAAATATATTCCCGTATTGTTATTTATCATAACCTATCAAAAACATTAAAATACCGGATTAATGCATTTTGCGGTTCGAAAACACACCAAAAAGGAGTCAATTTTCGTCCGATCGAAAAAAAAATGTTTAATTCAATTTCTTAATAGCATATCCCAAACAATGGAATAGCACGAACCCTGATTCACAATCAAGCTCATACAAACATTTCACCACTTTCGCTTCGTCCACATTCATATTATCACTTACCTATTCCTCGGACGCCCACACAATCGTTCACCCTCAATCTTGCTCGTATATATCAGATTCTCCAACTTTTCGAGATGGCCAAACCACTTCAACTGACTCACTCCCACTTTTTAACAAAATTTTTCTCAATCGAGCACCTCCCGAAACATTCACATTTCGAGCAAATGTACCTAGCACCCTGCAGACACCCGCCTTTCAATCTCCCGGTCAATACGTCCATCCCTCGAAAACATACTATCAAAATATACTTTTTCGTTCCAATCTCACAACAATAACTGCCACATTACAATCAGTTATCAAATCATTCTTCTCAATATCGACATTCAACAGATGTAAACCTCACAATCATTCTTCTCGATTGCTCGTCAGTTTCACCCAACACAACAACATCATTCTTTAATACTACTGCATTGAAAAGTACAATTATTATAAAGAAGTGTATTTATTATTAATTTATTTTTCTCCTTATCTAATTGTTTTTATTTTTTGTAGCAGCTACCATAAGAAAGTAAAGGATTCAATCAGTAATGAGATTTAAAGGAAACTGTTATTCTAAAGGCCCCTGAATCTTTTTTGACTGCTGTTTGTAATAATTTATTATGAACGAAAAAAAGATACAGTAACGAAATATCATATTTATAAGTTGATTTCGATTGAAATTGTAAATTTGAGTATCTGTAGAAAGAGTTACATTTCAAGCAAATTAACCCAGAGGACCCAATACCTTGCACCCTGCAGACACTCGCAGTTTGAGAAACCATAATTCAAAGTGGAATTGCGGTCGCTTTTTACTTTCTATTTTGTATCAGTTGGTTTTCCTTCACCTGAAAATTACAATATTTCGGTTACTTCTCACCAGGGTATTTCCGCTTCCTCTATTCAAAATTCTGTGTTTCTATAGAACTTTCAATTTATTTTAGCAATTTGTTTTGTTGTCCCATTCATATTTACAATCTATCTACATATTATATAGAGATTATTCATTAAATTTTTTTGATTAAAGATTATATGACATGGAAAAGTAACTGCCCATTGGCACTACTGTACTTATATTTATTTAGTTATTATAGTAACTATAATTACAATTGACTAATTAGATAATATTATAAAACTACTTGTTCCTAAGATGATAGTTATTTACATTACAAGCAAGGTAAAACAGTTTTTACTATGAATGGAAAATGACCTGCTAACCTGTCACCTCCTTGTAAAAACAGTAAAAACAGTTACCTTGCGTGTATTGTACAACATTTTACTTGTTACTCATTTGAAAATTAAAATTAAAAAATTATAACCAAATCCTGTCAGTTACACACAACTGTTATGTCAAAAATTATTTGAAATGATTCATATAAGCCTTGCAAACATTACTATGGCAACTTCCATTGTTTACCTTGTTTGCTAACTTGTAAAATATTTACAATGCTGCTGTCAATTAGTAACTTGTAAAGATTAATTTTCAAAGGCAATAGAGGGCTCGGGTAAGTGGTGTTTACAAGTAACAAGTAAACTTATTTATATCGGTCCGGTAAATCTAAAAGGTTGTGATGTTTAAACGTTTAACACTACCGCACTGCACGAGTTTATTTTTGTGACACTTTAGTCTTTGAATGTATCTTGCACTCTGTCTGGGGATTTCTTCTTTAACGGAAGGCATTTGTAGATCTTGTAAAATTATCCAGTTGGGGACAAACCATGGAGCATTGATAATCATACGGAGGATTTTTGATTAAAATCTTTCTATGATTTCGATGTTGGAGGTACTTGCTGACCCCCATAGTTCGATCCCGTAGGTCCAGACTGGCTTGATTATTTGCTTTATATAGCAGCAGTTTGTTATCGGTGGAAAGGATGGATTTTCTGCCGATGATACAGTACAGCTGTTTTATCTTCAACTCCAGCTACTTTCGTTTGGTACAAATATGTTTACGCCAAGTCAGACGTCTTTGTTATATTCCTCGATATTTGACGTACTCAGTTGAGGTAGCTGGCGGTAATAGCAATAAATAAATTCTTTGGATGTGGATTTTTACTTGGCCGTCAATTCACGACCTCCAAAAATGTTACTGAAGGAACCAAAAAGTCCAAATCGGCTGTGGGATTCGAATTGAAAATCTCCTAATCCACTAAAAAATCATCATCTCCCTCATTATCAAAGTCGTCATTCCGGGCCTGCACCAGTGCCGTCCGTGCCGCAGGGGGCGACACATTCCCCACCATAAATCATCCGCGTTATTATCCAGAGCCGCAGGCCAGGTGTGGGCCGCGGGGGGCCTACCCCTGCCCCGCTGTCGCCGCCAATGGCCCAGCGGTGCTCGCGCCCGCCAAAAGAAACAACTCTATTACAGAGTGAAAAATATTTTTTTTTTCGTCACTAATATATTTTCAGGTATAGCGTGAAGCAATTCATTATTGGTGTAGTTTGGGAAGGGATTCTACCGGAGCGGCAAATGAGGTTGGATGATTGCAGGTGTGATTTAAAACAGCGGCCCTCAAACTGTCTTCGGGTGCCAAATTTTCGAAATGCATAAAATCAACGAAAATTGTATCTTTAACTAAGTGATATATTTGTGTATAAAATGTGGTTACCAGCTGTCAAGTTATGTCCCCATAGATGTTAGTTGAGGGAAAACTACAGTGGTAAATTTAAAATGACAACTGTCGGCTATGGGATTCGAACTGAGGATCTTAAGATGAAGCTAATTAACCTAATTTTATTTGTAACTGGTAAATTTTTATTTATGTCACCATTTTACAAAAATTGGGTATTAAGTACTCTAGATGTACATCGGAAATAAAACACCAGAACTATTTGAAATATTTATTTCTCTCTAGATTCTTTTGCTAAAGTGAAACAATAATATGTCATTTGAATTCTCACCTAAATTTCAAAATGATATTTGTTCTGCAAAATACTCGTATATATAGTGATTTAACACCCCTATGGGGTAACACCGCTTCTTATGAAACTCTCTAGATCTTTTTATTGGAGTGGATCAATCTCTGTTTCTTTTCCTTTAAAACCTTGTATTTAGGTTTCACCGCGTTTTCCTATCTTTTGTTTTACTTTTCCAGTTTTCAAATCATGCTGCTTTTAAATCATCTTCAACTTTCTTTAGCCATTTTGATCAGGATCTGCATTGATTTCTTCTTTCTCCTGGTCACCATTCTACTACTCATTTAATTGCATTTTTTCTTCTGCTTTGTAATATGCCCAACGAATCTGACTCTTTGTTGTTTGATCTTTTTACCATGTCTTTCCCTTTCAACTCTTCATTTATTTCATAGGTTATTCTCATTCTGTATTCGTTTTCTGATATCCTTATTGTTGTGTTTGGTTGCTTCTACTATTATGTAACTGTCAAATTATGGTATTTCAAACTTACAGTGCGACCGAGGGAAAGTGTTTTATATTTGGTGAAAGATAATTAGTCTTAACAGTCATAATATTCTGATTTATTAAACTTTCATTAACTTTTCGAAAACTTGTTGCTTGAATTATTAATGTAATCAACGAGAAAATTCAGGTTCAAATTAAATTTAATGGGGTAAATAGCTCCGTGGTAAAGCATCGAATTCTGGATCATCAAATCCACAGTTCGAATCCCACAGCCGATAGTTGCCATTTTAACTTAAACACTGTTATTCCTCCTCAACAAATATCTTTGAGGATGATGACTTGACGATTGGTAATCTCAATCATGCTCGAAAATATATCACTTACTAAAATCTGCAAAAGTAGAGGGCCACGCGCAAAATAGGTAAAAAGCGTGATGATATATTTATTTATTTGTTTAAATTATTTTTAATGGTGTTTTATAAGTCGACAATCCGATATGCGTTCCACCTAAATACAAAACAAATAGCGTAGTTGTCTACTTGAACAAGTTTAAATTGTACATTCCTAATCAGAAGTACATTATTGTATTTAAGAAGAAATAATATTCAACTTCATTATTGACGTAAATATTTTTAAGTTCGACTGTATTATAATCACTTGTTACATACATACATAAAATCATGCTATTTCCCACTTAGTGGGGTAGCACGAACCCAGAAACACAGTCAACCATCAACCAATCTTCTCCAAACATTCCTATCCTGACACACCACTTTCGCCTCGTCCACATTCATAGTGCGATTCATACATGCTCGTTTATTCTTCACACTCGGAATCATTCGTTCACGCAACAAACCATCAATCATACCCAACCAGTTATTCCTCGGACGCCCACGCAATCGTTCACTTTCAATCTCACTCACATATATTAGTTTCACCAACCTTTCATTCGACATTCGCTCAACATGTCCAAACCACCTCAACTGACTCACTCCCACTTTCTTAATAACATTCTTCTCAATCTCACATTCATCATACACCAATGAATTCCGTATACGATCACGTCTCGTATACCCACACACTCCTCTCAAATATCTCATTTCTACAGCAGTTATACGTTGTTCATGCTTCTTCATCCACACCCAACATTCATAACCATACACAATGTATCGAATTTGTCCTATTGTTCCAATGCCTGAGAAGCCACATCACCTGAAGATAAATGCGCTTTGTCAACCTTTGCTATTAGTTAAGCTCTGCCGCTTGGATTACCTGCAGTTAACTCTTAATTAATTACTACTTAGTTATCTTTAGCTAAAGGCTCACGACAGTCTTCAAAGGTTCTTTCATATTGAAACAGTTTGAGAGTCGCTGTTTCGAAACACTAAAAATAGCTGGGGTTCCGAATTAAATTTGAAATGTCTTTTAAATTATTTTTTAGTTGTACAAAATTAATTTTCAGTTTGAAATTTATGTAGGCGGGAAGTGTCGTAAAATCTGACACAAAAACAGGTATATTAATTATTTTTCTAGTTTAATAAATGGCCTTTTTAATTGCTATTAGTATTTATTACGTGTTAACGGCGAAATTGTAGTCAAAAAATATATATTAAATCTGGTATATTTTTACTTTCTTATACTTAGTATAAGGAAGTATATTAAAATTATGAGATTTCCACCAAAATACATATTTTGTAGTCCCCTTTTCGTGGTGACTTTTGTATGGACAGATGGATGTGTGTCCGTATTTTTTATAACTCACGAAAGAGAGAAGGTAGAGTAAATGTTATGTACAGTTAATCACTGAAATATAATAATATGGGAACGCGAATTGTCGTTGAAAATGTGAGCCGAGAGAGACAGACAGTCAACAGGCCACCTGTCTTTGTCGTACATTCCCCTTAGAAATTTGATAAGAAAATATTAAAAAAATTAACAAGGAATGATTTCTAAATTAAATAATTAAATAATACATTAATAGAAATGAGTCTAATTAACTATTAGGTATGTGAATTTAAAGCTATTTTCAAATAATTAAACAATATACTATTAAATATTATTTATCGTTTTTGATTAAAACTGTGGAACATGTTTAACATAGCAACAGTTCTACAAACAAGTGTTAAACAAAGAAGGGTGGCCCAATCAACAACATCTATCCGTCTCAGGCTTGTATTTCTCTCTCATAAAAAGACTACAAGTTAGTGTTCTCCTATTTCTATATTTCAGTGCAATTAATACAATAATAACTTAAAAGTTAATATTGCATTTTATGGGTTATTTATAATTAGAGAGCGGATTATATGCATGAAAAAACTGAATTATATGCGCATATATATATATATATATATATATATATATATATATATATATATATATATATATATATATATATGCAATGATTTTTTGGAAAATATGCACTATATATGCACAAATATGACAATATATGCAGCAAAATATGCAAGAAAATATTAAATTATTAGATAAAAAGTATAAATGAATGCATTATGAATTTTATTGCAAAATACAGTCTTAATTCTGACTCACAATTAACAAATATACTACTAATATGCATATAAACTAAGTCTAGAAACTTGATATTATAAGATTATGACATATTTACATAATTACAATAACGAATTATTCAAAATAATCTAAAAATAAAAAAAGTGAAACATAAGTAAAAGATATATCTAGCTGAGAATTCTCGGTCTTACATTCATTGTACCCACTTTTACCAGCATTCGTGTGTACAATGAATACCTACCGTTACCGTTACAGGGATTTCCCTAGAAATATTAGAGTTTATTGGTTTGTGTATTTGCTTATTGTATTGTTTATTGCTTTTTCCGTTGCATTCTTCTATTTGTTGCGGCCTCCTCCAATATTTGGGAATTATCAATGCGCATTACCAGAAATTTCAGATTGTTTATCCTTAGACAAGGTCTTAAATATATTAAAAATATGCAATTATAAGCAACTTTTGTAAAAATATGCATAAGAGTGCCAAAATATGCAATATATGCAATTAGTAAGAACTCTAATCAGTGTAATTCATCCAGAAAATTAAAGATATGCAAAAATTAAAATATAGGCGCTTTGCATATAATCCGCTCTCTATTTACAATATATTTCAATAATCATAGTTATAACAACAAACAAACAACTTAAAACATTTATTCTATATGTCAAACATGTGTCAACCGTAATCATTAAACATTCAAATTATATAGTATCATTATATTCATCACTTCATCAGAAATTTCGCATTAATTTCCTGACAAAAACACCGAAAACAATTCAAATTGATGACATCTAATCACAAGGAAGAATTTTAACAAGACGTGATCGTTATACCAACATGTGGGATGAGAATCACGAATCAAGCGTGATATAAAATTGTCATCGCTACAGGCAGCGATATTACCGACTGATGCGGTTAAGGCATATCACCATTAGCTAGTCAAAGTGTTAATGTAATTATAATAATGGATGGTTTGATTAATGTACTCTATGAAGTAAAGATGTCCGCAAGCGGGTTCGTCACTTATTTCTAGTCAAATAATAATTATATTGTAATCAGATGCAACGGATACGTTCATAATAACTATTACTGTTTTATTTCATGTATTAATCTTTGGAGTCAGTTCCTGCTAGAAAATACAGGGTGTTATTAAAATTTCATTAGGTTTATGTAACACTTTTTATTTGAAATTAGAAAATATACATTTTTTTATAAGTAATAATATGTTATTAACTATTCATTATTTCAATATAGATATATATTTTGTTAAGTATAAATGTATATAATGAATGTTCGGTAAAAAAAGTTATTTTTGAGGTTATTGAATTCGTCATGGTCCTAAAAGAAAGAAAATATATTACTTACCGAGATCTGCAAAAGCCAATGTCATACATATTTATTTATTTTTCTTCGACCACTTGGAATAGTATATTCTACAACAAGTAATGGAATGGCACATATTCCACGCGAGCAAAAAGTTTGTAGCCCGAGCCGAAGGCGAGGGCTACGGTTTACGAGTTTGGAATATGGCATTCCGTAACATGTAGACCAGGGGTGGGCAACCTCCGGCCCGCGTAAAGTTCCAATCCGGCCCGCGAGATCTTTAGAAGAAATAATAAATAAATATTTTAAAAAACAAAGGAAAAAGGAGAGATTTACAGTTTAATTATCGATATAATTCGTCTAGTTTAAATAAGAAATAAATGTAGTACTTAGTTAATTTTGTTTTATTATTGTTTTTTTATTTTCAGAAAGAATTATAAGTAACAAAAATGTGTCAATTAACAACTACGGCCCGCGTACGAAACGTAAATCTTATTCTGGCCCCAGTTATACAAAAGGTTGCCCACCCCTGATGTAGACTATACTTTCTATAACAAGATTTTGGAAATTATACAAAAAATACAAATATAAAACTGTTGAAAACGTCAAACTCAAATAAATCAAATTAAAACAAACAGACGTAACCATAGTAACTGAATCAAGATACTTCATGTATCGCGGCTCTGATACATCGTAAATATTCCATACGCGGCATATGGAAAGATAGTTGTTCCAATACAGTTTTTAGTTGTAGAATGTGTAGTTTCCAAAACAGTGTTATAGAAATTTGCTTATTGTATGTTTGTTGTTGCTAGGGAAATGAGGTACATTGCAAGCATCGTGAGAAACGAATTTGTTTTGTGAGTATTTCAATACGAGTCATTTCATTTCAGTACAGGTGCCATTGCTAGGATACTTATTTAGAAGCATCAAATATTGGAATGGCAAAAGCAGGACAAATTTAATATTAAAATATAAATTAATTAGATAATAATATCGTGGTCGTGTTTTTTTTTTAATCTTCATCTTTTATTGACATTATCATAGTCTTAGCAACGTACATTGTTATTAGTCGTTTAGTAAATTCTCACTTATGTATTTTTAGTTAAAATCTTGATTTTTTAGTAAATTTTTGTTTGCATGGAAAGACCTATTTGTTCCCATTATCTTTTCTTTGATTTATGTTTCTCTCTTTCGTTTGCTTGGTTGAATAATGCTTAAATATCTAAATTTTTCAACTTTAGTCTAGTTACTCTTATTAAAAGTGTATTTTATTTTTTATAATACAAGTTTAACTGATCAATTTACATTTAATAAATAAATTTAGAAAGTGTCCCGTCGAAATAATTCGCTTCTCACCCAACTTTCATGTAACAATTTCAAATCAACTTTGTCCGCCTGAAAAAAGCTTCATCATTTCCTAAATGAATCCATTTTCCTGCCCCCACATCATTCCATCCGTCCATCATGCAAAATTCAACAACACAACACGACAAATTAAACTCCCGGCCATTCCAAAAAACACAATAAAAACCAAACGATACGAATTACAAGCAAATACAACCACATTACACACATTCCACACATGGTTGATTTACACACTCCAGTAGTTAGGTACATACGTTACGTAGGTACGCAAGGTGTCACCGACACAGTGCCAGTGGCGGCGCGTGGGGGTTTATCTGATTCGCCATGAAAAAATATAATGATACTAATCAGTAAAGGGGTTCAAGATTATATTTAGCACCTCCAATCGTGAATAAATACTTGCAAAATCATTTAATTCTTAAGCGATTTCGGCGAATCTTTTCTTTAATAATTTGAAATAGTTATTTTTGCAATACCTGTACTGTAAGTTACCCATTAATAACAAAATTTAAACACAGAAAGTGGAACTTTTATTGCACAATTGGTTTTCATGGTTACATCATTTACTTACCGTCCACGGTGGATGGTAAGTGAAACTTACCGTTCATGGTGGACGGTAAGTAAATATATATCATTCAAATTTTATTTTTAACCTCAATCTGTCAGCTGTTAATTTTGATACCTATTTTTCCTTTTCTTATATTTACGCAGGTATTGCAAAAAATATCTTACTAACCTCGAACTGTAACTGAATTTTTAGGTCTCGACATCCCAAACTACATTCTCGACCTAAAAACTATTACTTACAGTTCACGGTACGTAATATACTATTACATTACAAGCAAGGTAAAACAGTTTTTACTGCTGAATGGAGGAAATGACCGGCGAGCCTGTCACCTCCTTGAAGCAGTAAAACAGTTACCTTGCGTGTATTGTACAACATTTTACTTGTTACTCATTTGTAAATCACATTAAAATTATAACCAAGTCCAGTCAGTTATACAACTGTTCTGTCAAAAATTATTTAAAATGATTTCACATAAGTCTTGTAAGCATTACTGTGGCAACGTTCATTGTTTACCTTGTTTACTAACTTGTAAAATTTTTACAATGTAGCTGTCAATTACCTAGTAACTTGTAAAGATTCATTTTCAAAGGCAATAGAGGGCTTGGGTAAAAGGTGTTTACAAGTGCGCATCAAGTAAATACTTTTTTCTTCCAACGTCATAAAAGTACGTTGTTATGTATTTGTATTCAACAAGCAGAAGTTCAATATTGTCGCCGCCGGCGTAAAAGTGTATCCTTGGCAACACATTTACGCCGGCGGCGGACAAAGTAAAATATTATGAAAAATAGTTAGGTTGTAATTCAATAATTTGGCAGTTAAAAATGAAACAAATAAACAAAAATAACAAAACAGCATATTCTACGGCAACTTGAAATGCTAGATAAGACAGAATATTTTTTGAAGTTTTGAGCATTTTATAATATTTATAATTTTATTTTCTATGTTTGAAGAAAAAATAGCACGTGTTATTCGGAGTAAATGTGTCTTTGGATGCTTCGCATGTAATTGTTCGACTCGCTTCGCTCGTCGTTCAAACTTACATGCGCAGCACCCAAAGTATCACATTTACTCCTAAAGACACAATATACTATTACTGACGATATTAATTGATATGTTTACATTTGTTTTAGAAATAAAATTAATAGAATCAAGTAAAGTCTTGAAAAGCACTGATTTATAACAAATAGGAACAAGAATAAAAATAAAAACACGAAGTAAATAACAAAAACATGAGCATGGAAGTTATGAAGCTGTATAAATGTCAAGGAAATATTTAACCTATAAATTATGCATAAACATAGAATATTAGTGTTACCAATGCTTAAAAAACATCATTTTATACATTATTTGATAATTCTAATTTTATTCAAACTGTAGGTGATAAATAATGAACCTTATACGTACACATCTTTTTAGTAATTATTGTGAACGATTAAATCATTTTTGACACTTAAAAAATCAAAATTTTCCGGTTCTCGTATTTTTTGTATTAATAGTTATTTACTTTACAAGTGGGAAAAGTAAGGAATTACCCACGAGAGAAATTTTGACACACGAAACCGAAGGCTGAATGTGATAATTTTATCGAGAGGGTAATTCCATTTTGCCCACGTGTGTAGTATGACGTTTTATCCAATATCTCTTAATAAATGCAAAATTTATTAAAGAAATATTATTTGACAGTGACATATGCTTTAAATTTTTGCAATTAAAATGTCAGTCGACTTGGTTACCAAAGTGTTGTGTGTTATTATTATTGTTATAAATATAAAAATACTCACTTGTGGCTTTTCTCAAAATTATACCCACCAGTGAGTAATCTGTTACTTTGCTTGTTTAAAATCGCCATAGTTATAGAGCATTTATTGATAGGTGTTGGATAAAATGTATTTTCAGTAAGTGATGACGAGTATTGACTGAATACCTGAATTTATTATATACCGATGGTTTTCTTTATAAGTAAATATAGGAATAATTTACGTAGATTATTAATAATAATCAATTACAATGAAATAATATTCCACGTTTAATCATTTAAGAAATTGGTGTTAATTACTGTTGTATTAATAAATTAAATATTTAATTTATAGGAATTTTAATTATTTCAAATTATTCCTGTATAATAAACAATAAATTGAAAATGCTTTCAGAACTCGTACAGAATTTAAACTAAAAATCTTTTTATTTATCCAGAAATTTACTTATTAAAATAACGCTTTAATACATTGCTGTCAATCACCTTAATTATGACTTAATGACACAGCTCTATATTCATAGATAGAAAAAACGGTATATTGTTCCTCTAAGATCAAAGATGTTTAATAATGGCAACTGTCAACTCTGGAATTCAAACACGTTCTCATGATTGCACATTTCAAATCAACACAAATATGTTTAGACTATTCTTCATAAATCTGAACTGAAATCAGACTGTAATTCGTCAGCTAAAATGATTGAAATAGCCCCTTTCACACTGTTGTACAAATCATTCTAATTCGGGTTAACCCCCCATGCAAAATACCTCGTCTACGCCACTGTGACAATCACGCAACACGGTAGCCGACATCGAAACCCGTCTGCGGGATTTTTACCGGTTTAATGGCGTGAGTTAATTAATGGCATGCCGGCTTTAAGTGACAATTTTATTAAGATAAACGACAGTGCGAAATGGACTTGACACCTCACCTGACTGGATGGTCAGAGGGTGCAGGAGGGTGATGTGTAGGTTGGCACCCCTGGAACTGCGTGGATGGTGATGGTAATTGGAATTGAATGCTTGATTAATTTTGGATTTGCAAGACAAATGATTTTTAGTTTTTGCAAGACTTGTTATTCACTCCTGAAGAAATACACGGCATGCAGAATATTTGAAATTCCCATATAGATTCAGGTTTTTTATGACTGTTGTTAAATTTTAATAAAACTGTTGATGATACATGTGAAAAATTTGAAGACAATAAAATGAAAGTGTAATAATCAGTAATTGCAAATAATTTGACAGATTTTTTAAGTCATAAAATCCCACAAGGCTTGAGCAACCATTGACAAATGGCAACAAGTTTGAAAAAGAAACTAGATAATTCCAATTTATTGAACTCTCGAATTATAATTATATATAATGTGTTATAAGCTACTGTCAAGTTAACCTAACCTAACTATCTGACATTTATCAAGGAAAACAAAAGCTACAGAGATTATAGTCGGGAACAATCTCCTGAATTTTATTCTAACTATAGTTATGATAGGATTGGTTAAAACGCAGACCCATGACAATTAATGACTGATTTCATTGGTTTTAAGAAATGACAAAAATATTTATTGAAATATATTTTTTTTACTACCCATTATTTAAATTTTTTCGATGAATTATAGTACCCATAACTCAAGACAGTGAATTATGATTCAAAATTTACTCTTGTCGACCGATCACAGAACCAGAAATCCATAATTCATGGTTATTTTAAAGGCGTGATGTGGATCACCAAGCAACGGCCGTCTAAAAGTTGACATATAGTCAGTTGTCATTGTGTATTTTGATGTTGGCGTTTTTCAACGTGTGTTTTCAACGAATTTCGATCACTTTAAAAAGTGATTTCCGAATTTGCAGGAGTAGAAAAAGTACAGTATTATATTCGGGATTATAGTCATTATTCACACGGATGATTTGCATCACTCGCCTACGCCTCGTGACGCAATCTTCATCTTTGTGAATAATGACTATCATAATCCCTCATATAATATACTATTACACTGTTTTATATTTTCATATAAATCAGACTAATTACAGTTCGGATAATTGGACTTTACAGTATTGTTATTTTTTAAGTTAATCCAAATTAGTTGCTAACATATTTATTTTATTAAAACAAATGCTTGATATTATAAAGAAATTTAAACTCCAGCTAAATTTACTTCCTTACTAAATTTACATCAAGCTTTTTAAATGACAATCAAATCTTTGAGAGCAATGTTAAGTAAGTAATAAAATAATTTGAAATGATGTGCATTTATTATAAACAATTAAATTTACTTTAAAAGTAAATTTAAGTGACAGTTAAATTTCTTTATAATACCCGAAATAAGACGACTTGAATGTTTGGTACAAAAATTCGCCAAAGTTCAACAAAAAAGCTATAAAATGAAACGCTCTACGTCACACGTTCCGTAATAATTTTCACGGCACTCATTTCAAAATTACTCGTTCGGAAAACTCATTTCTAAATGGTGTGTCAATGATTACTGAGAAATAATTTAAACAAATCAATAATTAGTAAAATTATTATGCCAAATGTCATCTATCAAACTCAAACAATATGACTGCTTGTGTGTTTTGTTTATCATGCATGGCGCTCTGAAAATAGCTAAAAAATTATATTTATTTTACGTCTATCCCATGACAGAAATGTATTGTATCAATAAACTTAGGTTCATTTTATGCAGTTATTGTTTATACACATTTTCTGTATTTACACTTTTGTTCTACAATTAATCGGGAACGAACTATCGCATAATGAAAATTTTAACATTGCATTTCCTAGGTTCTATAAAAAGTAGACACCCCGTATATTCTGGTATAGTAAAGCAAACAATTAAATTTTGTGCTATACCTAATCAACAACATAAAAAGTTATTAAATAATTGAATTACAATTTATAAATGAATAGAAAAAATTCCCACGGGAACTATTGGATTCAAGTGTCATTGATGAAGTATAAAATTAAGCAGGAATTAGAAATTGCTTCAACCCAATCACAAATATAATTGAATCGCGAAGCGAAATAAATATTCGTTGCCGTATCTCTGCAGTAAAGTTTATCAAGAATAAAGTCCGTAACTTAACAACGAGATTAAAAATGAGAAACAGCAATAATTGTCTGAATAATTCATGGCGGAGTTCATTTATTCTATAAGCCCGTGGAGCTAGCTTTATGGATTAATATAAATAATCTGTGGAATGCGACTTATAATGAATTTGTTATAATTGTGCGAGATGTATAACGATAATAAAATTAGAAATTTATGGAGAGACATGTAGTTTATTTCTCCTCAAAAATTAATTTCATTTTATGGCTGTTTCTTCATTCCTTTCTTCTAACCTTTGGTAAATAGATTACTATATTTTAACTGAAATATCTTTTCCTTTTATTGCATACCTGGGATGAGTATTATTTGCCTTTAAGAAACATGCATAAATTCTTATTTTTAAGCAAAATTTTTTGCATAAGCTAAACATGTCAAATTTAATCGATTAAATTCTTAGCACTCGTGATATAACTATTAAATATTTTTGACGTTTATTCAAACCAATGAAATGCTTCATTGTTTGTTACGTGTCTGCGTTTTAACCAATCCTGTCATTATTATACTGAGAATAAAGCTCTAGTCAAAAATTTATAAATAAATTGGTACCTATGTAATTGGTGTTTTTCAAAATAATTTTTACTTGAAATCTATTCAGCGAATGATTGCAGATTTCAGATTTCAGAATTAAGTGGAAGCAGCTTTCAGAACTCATATTATTGAAATAAAAAAAAAAATGGATATAGTTCTGCAGATTTAATTTATTAAAATTCAACGTTTCGAATTATTACACATAATTCATCATCAGGAAACAAAAGAAACATTAAATTTATTATCTTTCGTCAAGTAAACATCCACTTCCGGTTTTACAAATTCTCCACATTGCTATAATTATGAAGTTTCATTACTATATCTCTTCTCGTTCATGAGTTTTAGAATGTACGGACACTTATTCATCCATCCATCCACACAGATATGATTAGTCCAATCGGCTGTTATTCGACGGTACACTAAAATCACTCACTGAGAATTGTTCTGATTAGAGTGCCACAAGCATGGATAAATAGCATAATGAAATATTTGTTTACCTGCAAAATTTCTACATTTAAACTACCATATTTATAATTAAATAAATGACATGATAATCAATTTATTATAAAGGTATTTCGAATCTTATTGATTTAAATTATAGTATTTCCCCAGAATTCACAAACAGTTACAGTTTACAAAAGGCTCCCAGGTAGATATTTTTTCTACTGCATAAAGGTGTTTTAAAATGGTTCGCATAATTTAACAAGATCTTTTGTACCTACCAACACATGTTCCCACATCTTATATCAAATAAACATAATTATTATTCACAGTTAATGTAGTGAAAACATAAGTTGTAATAAATTATTCTCTGGCGGATATCACGCTGTTTTGGGTAAAAATATTTGCCATTAGTTTTCGTCTGACAACAGCTTGTTTGTAGCCAGTTATTCATAATCGCTTCATTTCGTATTCAGCGTATTCACAATCAATTATGAGTCAGTAACATTTTGCAAGAACGTATTGCAATGATTATTTATATATAATTACTTGACAAGTAGCTCCTAACTTAATCAATTGTACATAGTGGCATTTTTAATTATAGCGTGTTTTTATTTTTTGTGAATTATTTTTGGGATGCGCACCAAGTGTTTATGAACATGCTTTATGCATTATAAAGAAACATTACTACGGAAATACGATTTCTTGATTTCAGAAATTTAAAAATCCGTGATCTTTTGAGCAATTTTAAAGATATAGGCCTATACATTGTTCTGGTATTTATGAGATTCTGTGCCAGTGTGGTAAAGTTTATATTGGCCAAACTGATAGAACTGTTGCTACAAAATTAAAATAACACGAACGACATGTTAGATTAAATCAACCTGATAAATCTGCAGTTGCTGAACATGCCATTCAAGAATTACATGGTATTGAATTTAAAAAATCTGATGTCAGCACATAACCTCCCGTCCAATACTACTCTTAAACGGTATAAAATAGTATTTGATGATACAGAAACATACCTTCTTATTTGTTTATTTTCTAATTATATTTGATAATTTTAATTTTTTTCCGTTATTTATTTTATTTTTTAACATATATTTCACTAAGCAAACAGCTTCACAATCACAATGACATGTGTCACATTTCGAAAAAAATTTTTAAATGTTCCATGGTATACTAGGAATGCAAGATTTGTGAAATCTAATTTCTTTATATTTTATTATCTCTAAATCTAATGAAAATTAATAAAATTAGTGTAATCAAAACACATGTAAAATTAAATACTTTACAACTTTCACAATAACATAAATTGTTGAAAAAGGAAATTTACCCGTGTTTTCACGAAAAACTGTTAAGGGCTTCAAGTAAACTGCTACTTTCGGTTGACCAATTTTATCCAAAACCTAATCAGTATTTAAATATAAGAAGTAATAATTCACAAAATTGTATTTTTTGGTATTATACGAGGGGCACTGCCAAAGTTCGCGGAAAATGTAAAACAAAACACAAATTACGTCATGTAAATCGCTTTATTGCTTCTCAAAATATTCTCCTTTAAAATCTATACACTTTTGCATCCGACGAAACCAATCTTAAAAACAATTTTGCCACTCTGAGCGAGGTACCTTCAAAATAAGTGATTTAAATGCTTCAACGGCCTCTTCAGGCGATGAAAAACGCTCGCCACGCATTTTATTTTTGATATGTCGAAATAGGAAGAAGTCATTGGGCGATAAATCAGGCGAATATGGGCAATGAGTCATTAATTGGATGTTGTTACTGGTCAAAAACTCTACAGTTCGCCGTGCTATGTGAGCGCTTGCATTGTCATGATGAACAATGATTCGCCGGTTTATGTTGTTCCTTCTGATTTCAGCGATAACTTCCGGCAAACAAATTGAAGTATACCAGTCAGCATTAACTGTCCTTCGATCCTCTAATGCAACAGTTGCAACATGACCGGTTTTTCCGAAGAAACAAGCAATCATTCTTTTCGAAACGCTTCGTGAACGCACCACTTTTGTGGGTTTAGGTTCATTTTGGAACACCCATACAGTCGATTGCTGCTAAATCCAAGATTCGTCGCCTGTTACGATGTAATATACTGAATTTGAACGACCCCCTTCGAATTTCTTTAGCATTTCCTTGCACCACTTGACACGTGCCTGTTTTTGTTCTTCTTTCAAATTGTGTGGGATCCAACGACTGCAAAGCTTCCTGACATGCAAATGATCGTGCAAAATCGTATGTATTTGTTTCGCTGCAATGCCTAAGGATGCCTCAATCTCACTATAGGTCACATGCCGATCTGACAAAATCATTTCACGCACAGCATCAATATTTTTCGCGACAACAGAGGTGCATGGACGACCTTCGCGAAGATCGTCATCAAACGTTGGTCTTCCACGCTTGAATTCTGCGAACCATTTGTAAACCATAGTTTTGGATGGTGCTTCATCCCCAAATAACGAATTAAGTTTTTCCACACATTGCTGCGGTGTTAAACCGTATCGAAAATCATAAAAAATCATCACTCGGAAGTCACGATTCGAAATTTCCATATTTCACACAATTATTACTCCCGTTAAATTTTTTTGAAACGAAACCGAGCAGTTTGTAATCGAACTATCAACTGAATTATAGGTAAAAAAGGTCAAATTTTACGAATATGACAATCGCAGAACGTTGGAAATGCAGAGAGTACTTGATTCCGCGAACTTTAGCAGTGCCCCTCGTAGTATTTGAGTTATGCGAGACGAAAAAATTGCCACAGACTACACACACATACATACATACATACAGACATCATCGCGAAAATAGTAAAATCGTATTGTAGAGACCCTAAAACGTGCTTATTCATTGAAAACTCACTACCCAATATTTTGACCAAAAACAATACCTCCCTTACCTAGAGGTAGGCGGGAGGTAAAAAACAAAGATTCTAGTAAGATAAAATAACTGAGAAGACTAATTAGAGAAGCTTTTCTTTCTTTCTTAATTTTCTGTTTGCATTTTGTATACTTTGATTCATATTGCCTTTATTTTGTCAACTTGTATCTTTGACTACAAATTTATTTTTTGTTTTATATTTTTTGTAAATAAAAATAGCTTGAATTGAATAATTCAGCATGTTTAAAGTCATAGAATACCAGTAGAGGTAAAAAATATGTAAGTATCTTTCTTCTGCAAATAATTATCCGGCTAAATATGCCTTCAAAATGTCAAAAATTTGCATATAAAAGCTAGCTTCAATTTAATCGCGAATAAACAGCATGGTGCTGTTTAATCACTTATCTAAAATGCGCAACAATGGAAAATGAGACATTCTGATTGGTCAAATTTGTAATGAGTGAAATAATCACAGTAATACGTTAATTACGGAAAAGTAAATGCTGCATCTTTGCTGAAACGCATTGTATGTGCACAATAGTTATTTGTGTATCAAGTGCGGATAGAGCATTGTTTGTTGCACGCGGCGAGAAATTGTTAATCGAGGCGAAGCCGAGATCAACAACTCGACAAGTGCACCGAACAAGCTCTATCCGACGAGATACACACAATATTTTTTCTACAATCGTTGACCAATGTCAAGCTGTAGAAAAAAATTAATTTTCAAAATTATCTTTGGTCCCGCCTATAACAATTCAGTAAAATTGTAGTTACCCATGTCACCGTAATCATGACAACGTTTATGAACAAAATAAAAATTTTCAAAGAAATCATAATTTGACACATGGAGTACATTTGACATATGGAGTACATTTGTCATAAAGTCTACAGAGTGAATACGTTTATGGTGATTAAGTTGAAGTGTATGTACGTATATGCCAACTGTATTTGCAATAGCAAGGTTATTACCAGAAAAATCCAATGCATCATTTACTTTTATCTAATTTATTTTTGTTTTATTTTTGTCGCACTAGTGCGACAATATGTCACTTTGTCGCCCTAGAGCGACAATTTTGAACATTTCCTAACTAAAAATGGAATAACAATGTCGATATTGTGCAACGATTGTAGAAAAAAAAGCCTTGTAGTGTCTAAAACGCATTTTTAAAAATTTGTCGGTTAGGTTAGGTTTAAACTTATCCTTATTACATATCTCACTATTTGTCAATTATATTTCGTGGTAACTTTAAACTGCTCTTTCTTATAATAAAATAATGGCGCTCGTGAACTTTTGATTGCCTTTACAAAACAATCTGTCTTGCAAATTTTTGCAAACTCAGTCCATCTCAAAGATTAAGAAATAATACAGTACATGTACATAATTTACGACATTTCCATGTTAACGGTACTCGACCTGACAGCAGCAATCAAAACTAAATTTTATATTAATTTATAATTTTCAACCCGGATATCGTGCTCCAAGTGAGTTCACTAAATCAAAATGAAATTAGAAAGCTGGGTCTTTACACCTGTAATAGTATCGTTTCCTAATTGGCTTAATTGCATCTAAACACTCACTGAATCATAATAGAGACTTCACTGTTTTTGTAGTGGCTTTCTGAATGCGGCGAACGATAAATCAAACCAGAAAAAGTGGTTTACTGTTACGAATTCGTCACAGTGATTTGAATATTTTATTTTGGATATGAATTATTGAAATGTGTGTTGTGAAATGTGAAAGATTAGAATTAATTTGACAGCTTGCTCTCTATTTTTGTTTCAACAATACTTTCAAACTTTTAAGTAGAACTTTTATAAATATTTTTCCTATTAATTTGTATCTTAATTTATTGACCGTCAGTCTAGAATCTATATTTAATTATTATCATACATAATTATAATAATATACATTAGATGATATAATTTTTTCTTTCTCCTCTTTACAATTTTCTTCATCCAATCCTTCCCGTTCAGCAAATTGTTGTTGCTTCTAGTCTCTTTCTCTGTTTCTCTACAGTAAAGTCTTAAGTGTTCTATTATTTCTTCTTCTCTTCCACAAAGTCTGCAGCTTCTTTCATCGGCGATCAACCATTATACATACATAACATCACGCTATGTCCCACTTAGTGGGGTAGCACGAACCCAAAAACACAGTCAACCAACAATCAATCTCCTCCAAACATTCCTATCCTGACACACCACTTTCGCCTCGTCCACATTCATAGTGCGATTCATACATGCTCGTTTATTCTTCACACTCGGAATCATTCGTTCACGCAACAAACCATCAATCATACCCAACCAGTTATTCCTCGGACGCGCACGAAATCGTTCACGTTCAATCTCACCCACATATATTAGTTTCACCAACCTTTCATTCGACATTTGCTCAACATGTCCAAACATTATCTGTTGTTCTTTTCTTCATTTCCACATGTATATGTTGCGATTTGGGACGGATTACTTTTTGTAATCAGTGAATGGTGTGATGATGTATTTATTTATGTTTTACTTTATTTTAATTATAAAATAATTATATTCCAAGTTATTACTTTCTTATATGAAGTAGGTAACTTTATAAAAGTTATTTGAGTTCTACCGGGTTTGGTACCATAAAGTGGAAAAACAAAAATTAATTTTGACAGATTGTCAATTGGTTTTTACAATAGTTAATTCAATCCAGTTCAGTTTAAATTATATATAAAAAGTAACATGGAGCGATCGTCAATTGTTTTTACATTATACACAGTGTTTCCTGAATTCATCTCACTCGATTACCTCCTTTATTATTGCAAATTTGAAGAAATAATATGGAGAGTAATTGTAGCTGCTGAAAAGTTCTTCAAAACAGGTTGTAAAGTTTTAAGCTTCTTTTGTTTTAAAATAACAAAAAGCAGTTTCAAATTTTTTAAATAGCGAATGTATATTAAGATATATTTTTTTTTTTTGATAGTCAACATTATTATAATCAAATTATTTCAAATAATGTTTGGCGAAATTATTTAAAATGACGGAGTTATTATTAATGTTATATTATTTTAATGTCAAAAACATATTTCAGTAAGCTATGATAACAACTGAAGAATACCTGAAAAAGTTAAAAGTAATACACAAGTTTCAGAATAATATAATTTATTTTAACTTAATTTTATATTTAATAATAATATTATTCAATAAAAAAAGTACTCCTTTCCATTTAAGAAAATATAGCTTTCATTACACCCGCTACATACCCCTAATAATTTTATTTTGCCAATCATATAATTTTGTCCCTCTTCTTGATGTATAAGCTTACATATTTATTTTTTGTTTAAAGTTATTAGTTAGCCAACAAAACGAATTGTTTGCTTTTAAAAACTCACCCTATATAATCAACTTTAGAAGTATAAGAAAGTATAGAAACCATTAATTCGTTTTATCTATTATCTGGAGACATCTGCATGGATGAATGGATGGATATGTGTCCGTAGGTTTAATAACTCATAAACGAGAAAAGTATCAAACCTTCATCATTTTTACTTTCATGACAATGTGAATATTTTGATCAGTGCAAAATCAGAAATGGAAGTTTACAGGGCATACAAAACAAAGAGATTAGACTAAAAAGGATAAATAAAGATTATTCAACTTGTTAACCAAGCCAATTGTAGAATATATTATTGACGATAAAAACATTTTTGTAGTATTTTATAGTAACTTCATCAAATAGAAATGAGTATATTTTGAATCCAAACTCTAGTGGCTTCCAAAGTCACAGCTCCTAGATTCTTCCACCTAAACTTAAGATAATTTACAAGTTATGAAAACAGGCTCTACCCATTCAACATTTTTGTTTCTATTTCCATGTAATATTACAATAAATAACAGTAATCTGACATGTAAATGGAAGCAGAAATAAAGAGCTCATTATTAAAATAATAATGATTCCACATAAAAAATAGTCGCTTGTATCATCCACAAGAAAATTGAGTGCAGGTATAGAAGAACTATAGGCTGTCGGTACTTACATTTATTATCTTATTTTATCAAATTGATAAATGTCCAGTTGATAAAACTTACTCGGCGTCAATTATTAAGCCATTATAAGGTAATATTTCTTAAGCTTGTACGCCGTCACTGCAATTACCACGTACGTTGGTCGGTGCGTACAAGTACGTGTTACTTAAGCGAACGATGGAGGAAACGTGTCCATCAACAAGGAACGATTGAAAGACGATTCGTTAGGGTGACTTTCATGATCAGATCTAATGTTTGATATTTGTTTAAAACTCGGGTGAAATTTTTGTGTAAACAATTTTTCAACTAACTTATATTTTCTCAGTAGCATTATTAGATATAAAAATTCTGTTATATACACCACAATACCTCTCGCCGTAGATTTCTTATAAATTGATGCAGGAACACGGACCACAGCTATCAAGAAACGCTCATCCCTTCAAAAAATTTAGTTTTCACTTATGACACATGTCAAAAATAGACATAGACATAGCTTTAAACAAAAATGTCAAAATATAATTTTCTTTCACGTGCTGTAATTCGTAATTAGAGACAGTAAGAGAAAAATATTTCAAACAATAATGGGCCAACCAATTTTATTAATTTTTTTTTTATGAAATTTAATAGATTCTATGACGATCAGTGAAAACCCGATGTGAAATTTCCATATTTTTTAAAGTTTGTGTGATGTCACTGGTACTGCTCCACTGGCACTAAAACAACGATTTTTCATGATAGTAGATATTACATATTTTTTAATGTAAAAATAATATTTACATATTGTAAGTCTTTATTTACAACAATTAAACTTAATATAAATAAAGATATAATTCCTTTGGCAACTTTAGAGTATTTTACTTGATATTCGAGTAAATAACATACGAAAGTTTGAGAACAGTGGCGCTGGTAGTGATGTAACCTTACCTCAACACACAATTTCATTCAATAATATTTCAACACAGCACAATAAAACAGTGAAATTATAAAACAAGTAATAGAAGCCCAACAAATATAATCTTAAATACCACCAAACAAAATAAATAAAATGACATTTTGTAGTTCTATTTTAGCCCACAATAGACGTTGGGCAGACGCGCGATTTGTAATTTTCATATTTCTGGCCAATAGCATCAATGCAAGTATCTGTGACGTCAAAATATGTTCAATATTACACGATTTTGATACAAATTTGTCATATTTCGCTTATGGATTATGCGCCCATTGTAGATAATAATATTTGAAATATTATTCTAATAACCTAAATTGTCATTTAATCATAATTAATCAAAATAACTTGTTAGGGCTTCAAGTAAACTACCACTTCCGGTTACTGGATTATCACCAAAAACTAAACAGCTTTTTGAAAGGGGATACAATTGATATACAGGGTGTTCATTTTTAAGTGGCTACCATTGCGATCTCGAGAACTAGAAGAGATACGAAGTTGGTTAAATTAGCAAAGAATCTCTATTTCACATAGGTATTTCAATGATAAACTGAATAAAGAAATTCAACCAGTGGTTCTCAAAATATGGATACCAACTTTTCTATTTTAAATAGAAACATATATTTTTTATTTGCTCAGTCAATAGAGCTCGTTATTCTGAATCCAACGATATAAAATTTTCATACCCTTACATAACAAAATTTTCGAAAAGAAAATTAATATTTTGAATTAATTTTTCCTAAATATGATATTAATTAGAGTGCCATGAATGAAAAAAGTGAATTAATCCATTTTTAGGTATTAAAAATGACATGAAGAACAATTTCTCATTTGACAGAAGTAGCAATAAACAAAATATCAAAATTTTCAGTTTAATAGTGTTTGAGAAATCGTATCTTCAGAGATCCATACATACGCAGACATCATCGCGAAAATAATAAAATCGTATTCTAAGGACCCTAAAACGTGCTCATCTACTGAAAAATCACTACCGAATTTTTAGCATGATTCCTATACCTCCCTTACAGGATGTGGCGGGACGTAATAAACAAAATAACGCTTGAAAACTGTCATTTTTTGATAAGTCGCTATTGAAAACTAATTATTTGAAGGGATGAACGCTCTTGATAGTGGTATTCCGGGTTTCTGCAATACACAACAGATTTTTTTTTTGCAACCTGTATCAGGGATCTGTATACACTATTTTATTGGAAATGAGACAACTATCTTTTTTGATATAACGCTTTTTATATCACAACTGTTATTCAATGTGGTGATTTATTTATTTATTTATTTATTTAAAAAAACAAAATCGTGCATCGCTCCTACCAATTTGGCTTCCAACTCCGAAAAACAAACACGAAAAAATCATTTCACTTAGTATAATTCCCATTCACATCTTCATCACTTTTTCTTTACGGATCCATCCAATTACGGGCAATCAATTTCAGTCAAAGCTCACTTCGATCTCACCGACCGTGTTAAGGTGTTCGTCCAAGAGCGGCAATTTCCAAAACCAGCCGTCCGTGTCGCTAGCATCGCGAGGGCGGCTAGCAAAGACGCAAACCACAGCCAACCACTATTATTAGCCATAATAAAGTGATTGATGTCTCGTACCGACCTTTGACACGTGAGAATTTAACAAATTTAACACCTATATCCCTGAATAGTACTAGTCGAGCAATCAGAGAGCGGCAAACTGAGAGTTTGAGGAATTAGGTAATCATGTTTATATTGATTGTATTTTTATAAAGCGATTGATGTGACTTATCAACATAGCAGTTATCCATTTATAGGTGTGGCACTTTGCTTAAAACATACATACATACATACATAACATCACGCTATATCCCACTTAGTGGGGTAGCACGAACCTAGAAACACAGTCAACCAACAATCAAACATTCCTATCCTGACACACCACTTTCGCCTCGTCCACATTCATAGTGCGATTCATACATGCTCGTTTATTCTTCACACTCGGAATCATTCGTTCACGCAACAAACCATCAATCATACCCAACCAGTTATTCCTCGGACGCCCACGCAATCGTTCACCCACATATGTTAGTTTCACCAACCTTTCATTCGACATTCGCTCAACATGTCCAAACCACCTCAACTGCCTCACTCACACTTTCTTAACAACATTCTTCTCAATCTCACACTCATCATACACCAATGTATTCCGTACACGATCACGTCTCGTATACCCACACACTCCTCTCAAATATCTCATTTCTACAGCTGGAATACGTCGTTCTTGCTTCTTCATCCACACCCAACATTCAGAACTATACATCAATCTGCTTAAAACAGATATCGGAAAATAAAATAAATAAATAAATAAATATATCATCACGCCTTTTACCCATTATTGGTGTGGCACTCTCCTTACGCAGATCTCGGTAAGTGATATATTTTCTCGTATGAAGTGCGGTTACCAATTTTCGGAATACGAGTATATGATATTCAAGTCATAACTTTATTGTGTTTAACATAATTATTATTATTTTTTTTTTAGTTTTTCTAAGACTAAATGCAACTAAATTTTAGATACGAATGCATTGGGATCTCGAGAACAGTTATTTTAAAATATGTCAGTAAATTATGGTTTAATGAAAATGTTGTTATTAGAATAAAGTTTCAAATATTATTATCAACAATTATTGTTTGAAACATTTTCCTCTTACTGTCACCATTTACGAATTACAACACGTTAAAGAAAAATTATATTTTGATATTTTCGTTTAAATCTGCTAACCTGTTTTTTGAAAAAACTAATCAACGGTAAAAAAATGTCATTTCTTGACATGTGTCATAATTTTTTGAAGGAATGGGCGTTTCTTGATAGTGGTGGTCCGTGTTCCTGCATTGTTCTATAAGAAATCTATGGCGGGAGGTATTGTGGTGCCCACACCAGATTTTTATTTTTGATGTACAAGATGAAAAACAAATAACAAATGAACAAAATTTAGCTAATGTCAAATAATAATTGACGTTCTTTTGTTGTAAATTGCAATTCTTTATATTTTGAGATTATTTTGTGACATTATGGCTGATATTTATACAAATGAATATTTGTATAATTTATTATTTATTTATGATGCGTGTAATGGAAATGCCATACAAGCATGCAAAATTTATTCCCCGAGGTATTCAATTCGCATTCAGGGAGGTCAGTAACAATTTACAACAATTTGTTCATCAATTTTTATTTGACATCAGCTATATTTTATTCTTTTGTTTTTTTATCCATAGCCTTCTGTAAATGAATATTAAATATTAATATTTATTTAAATTTCAATCGCATTTTCTTCAATATTTATTTTGTACTATATCCTAATTTTATCTATGCAGATTTTAAAATGTTTTGTACGTGTATGATTGCTTTTATTTTTTGACTTATCTGTATTTTTGTGTACAATAAGGGTGCAAATAGTTATTTACTTTACAAGTGGGCAAAGTAAGGAATTACCCACTAGAGAAATTTTAGCACACGAAGCCGAAGTCTGAGTGTGATAATTTGATCGAGTGGGTAATTTCCACTTTGCCCACGTGTGAAGTATAACGTTTTATCCAACATCTTTCAATAAATGCAAAATTTATTAAAGAAATATTATTGGACAGTGACATATGTTTTAAATTTTCTAAATTAAAATGTCAATCGAAGTAGTTACCAAGACGTTGTGTGTTATTATTATTGTTATAAATAGATAATTACTCACTAGTGCCTGTTCTCAAAATTATTCCCACTAGTGGGTAATCTGTTACTTTCCTTGTTTAAAATTGCTATAGTTACGGAGCATTTATTGAGAGGTGTTGCATAACAACAACTAATGGAATAGCACATATTCCACACGAGCCGAAGGCGAGGGCTTCGGTTTGCGAGTGTGGGATATGCCATTTCGTAACGTGTTATAGACTACACTTTCTATAACAAGGTTTTGGAAATTATACAAGAAATACAAATACAAAACTGTTGAAAACGTCAAACGCAAATAAATAAAATTAAAACAAACAGACGTAACTGTAGTATCTGCATCAAAATACTTCATATATCGCGTTAATACGCGGCTCTGATTCGTCGAAATTATTCCGTACGCCGCGTATGGAATGATAGTTGTTCCAATACAGTTTTTAGTTGCAGAATGTGTAGTTTCCAAAACAGTGTTATAGAAAATAAATTATATTATTATTGTGTGCAGTAGGGAAATATCTTTGACCAGCACATTAACTTACATCGAAATAAATTTTAAACGGTACAAAATAAATAAATAAGGTTTCAAATAAAAATAATAGCTAATATTAACCTACATCTACATCTTTACGAATAAACCAAAATTTAACGAAATTCAAAAATGTCCTGAACTATACGCAAACTTCCTTATAGAACATCAAGTAAACTACCACTTCCGGTAAATGGATTGCTACCAAAATCTAATTAACTCGTAACTTCATACGCAAAAATATATCACTTACTGAGATCTGTGTACGCAGAGTGCCACACCCATAATGGGTAAAAGGCGTGATGATATATTTATTTATTTTATTTTATTCTTAATTGTTTAACTTCTAAATATGAAATTTCTAAATGACATAATGATAAGATTTTGAGTTGTAGGGATCTTAAACCTTCTTATTTTAATTGCAATTTTTGACTTGTCACAATAAATTCCACCTTACATAGGTACATTATCGCAAAGAATGCTAAAATTATTAAATACTCAAAAACATAGCTGACTGATTATGAAGAGCAAGTCTATAAATTATCTTACAAAATAAAATTATCAAAGCAGCAAGTTTCGTTCCCCATTCTCATAATCCCATAATTCCCAAATCAAACTGGGTTACGCCATTACATCATCGCAATCCCCGCAAAATATTTCACACAGCTGTCCTCGACTACAACAGAAAACATGCCACATTTCCATGTATTTGTAATCGACTAAGTTATGTCCCACCAGCCGTATTTTCATCACAATCAAATGTTGAACATTCTGACTTGTTCACAGTGACTCTGTAACAAATAGAGTACGATGCTCGCTAGAAAAAACGAGAATTATTCGCGGAAGGCCGCCGTAATTTATATCAAGTTTTTAATAAAGATTAATGCTGGATATATTTTGCACAACCAACGACATAAATTCGTCTAGCTCGTTGAGATTTGCGTATTTGTATATCACAAGAGTGCTTTCTAGGTAGGGCTTTGATGAGAAAGAAATTAAACGATAATATATTTACTTGAATAATTTATACGAATGTTACTAATTCTGCTAAAACTTACTTAGACAGTGGACGAAAAGTACTAGGTAATAAAAAATGGTATATTCTACAACATAGTTATTTGTATCACAACTGCTATTTTGAGAGTGCGATTTTATTTTGATAGGACGAGCCGTAGGCGAGTCCTACAAATACGAGCACTCGCAAAATAGTTTCCAACCGAGGGATACACAAGATTTTTCGCGCCTACATTTATGTAAATTTAATAAATAAATTTAATTTATTACTCATTTTTTTAATGACAGGGAATTTTTTTATGTTGCTAACTTCACAATATTTGAATGTCAATTATGTTTATTTTCCAATATCATAACCAAAAATATCTACATATTTTTATTTGGATTTTACACTGCAAATTCAATTATAATTACTTACAAATATGTTTAAAATCCATAAATATTATGTTTTCTTGTATTGCAAATACTCAATTGTAGATATATTACCATAATATTTTTAAGTCAATGTAATACTTTGACATTTCTAGCGTCAGAAGTTAGCTAAAACTAGTGAAGTGATGCCAACATATAACCATAAAAAGTTAGCAATTTTTGTCGAACTAGTTCGACAAAAACATGATTTCCGACCGCTTTAGAGATATGTAATTGTGTCAATATCAGACGGCGGCGCGAAAACAAATGGATTGGTACATATTTCACACGCGCAAAAAGTTTGTAGTCCGACCCGAAGGCAAGGACTACAGTTTGCGAGTGTGGGATATGCCATACTGTTATCTGTTATAGACTATACTTTCTATAACGAGATTTTGGAAATTATACAAATACAAAAATGTTGAAAACGTCAAACTCAAATAAATAAAATTAAAACAAACAGACGTAACCATAGTAACCTAACCAAGATACTTCATATATCGCGCTAATATGCGGGTCTGATTCATTGAATTTATTCCAAACACGGCGTATGGAATAATAGTTGTTCCAAAACAATTTTTAGTTGTGGAATGCGTAGTCTCCAAAACAGTATTACAGAAATGTTTTTCTCCTATCGGACTATGTTTTCGATACATGAATCCTATATTTTCAGTTGTTATCAGGCAATCTGCGATAACAGTTCGAGAATAACATTCCCGTCCTGAGACGGAAATGATATTCCTGTACGATTGCATATTTATTGCAAAAATACATCATTTGTTATAAATTCTGAACACATTTCCCTATAACAAAACGACTATAGTCCGAGGACCGATCATTTGGTACAAAATTCATGCTGTACATAATCTTGAACTAAATTGAGTTATCTATGTATCAAGCACTAAAGTTTAATTTTTTATTACGAATATAGAATTTATTTGCCGAGTCCCGTAAGGCCGAGGAAAATAAACCATATGAGTGATAAAAAGGAACTTCAGTGCCGCGGTATATATTAAATTTTATTTGAAATATAAAATTAGGAAAACCGTAAAAAAATGTATAGGTTAAGTATATGCATCTGTCAGTTGTCAAATGGAACTGACACTCAGTGTTGCCAACATTGAACATTGAATAACACTCAAAATTATTTGTTTTTTTCCCAATTTCTTCATCGGAATTAATTAATTAATCTTTCTTGCACATATTGTTTTATTTTACGTATAAATTTACTACAATACGTCATATATCTGTCAAAATTATCCTACTTATACAATAATTATTTTGCGGTTGCCAACACTGCATTGCTCAAAATCGTCGTATATAATGGGTTACTTTAGTGACGATTTCTGAGTTTTTAACGACGATTTTCGAGCACTTTAGTGTTGATTTCAAATAAATAATGTTGTTGATAACTAAACTAAATTTAATTAATCACATTTTCCGAGCAAGAACTGGCTATTTCACTTCGGCGATAATCCATGAAATGTCTATACACAAATTCATATTTTTCCTTGGATTTCTGTGAAAGAAAATTTAATACTGCCGTATTTGTTGCATCTACTATTTCTGGTGGTGTTCCAGAAATGGAAAAATTGCCGTCACTGCACATTTCTAACATTTTGTTTAAAACTACACGACAAAATTCAAATATTTGAAAAATTCACTTCGTAAAGTTAACAGATTTGGTGTTTAACAAATATAAACAATCACCCGCAGTTACTGTAGCTAACAATGAACTTGTTTCACTGTACCATTATACTGCCTTGTATTTTGATTTTATGTTATCATCAGACATCAACAAATAGTTCTTGACCGTAACATGTATGTTTTTTTTTCAGGTTCACAGTAATTATTTTATCTAATACATTGTTTTTATGTTTATAGGAGCACGTGTACAACGTCGCTGGAGCCTTGATTACCTTCAACAGGGTCTTCGGAGCCGATATCAGCGCGACAACAGCAACATCAGTGTGAGCCACTCCGACCGTTTGGACTTTCATCCGCGCCTAGTGTTATAGTATGTGAAGCAGGTCAATTGTACCCCGCGTTGCTGAGGTAGCGCAATATAAAGCGAAAATTATAATAATACTAATAATAATTAAACACGTAGGTACCATTCAACAGCAAAAATAAATTATATCGCTATGTATGTTCACAGTTATTCTTTTATCTAATACTTTGTTTTTATGTTCATATAGACATGTGGACAACATCACCAGAGCTTTAATCACCGTCAACAGTGCCTACGGAGCCAGTACGTGGAGCATTATATCATTATGGTTATGGACAACATCACCAGTCATAATCTTCTTCTGAAATCAACGTGGACCATTATATTATCATGGGAAACATCACCAGAGTCATCATCTTCTTCTGGAATCAACGTGGACCCTAATATCATCATGGACAACATCTCCATTCATCTTCTCCTGGAACATTATGTACTTGCAGCGGTTTCAGCTCTACCGTCATCAAATTCCAAGTCTGCTGTTAGCAACATCAGCGTGAGTAATTTATTTTAAATCATTTTATAAATTATTACTTTTGTAAATATTGTGTACTTCATTTTAAATGTCTATAAATAATTATTTGATTGCTTCTAATTTTATTTTGTGTGTTTCTAGGCGTAGTTGCAGTAGGGAGGAAACCGTTCTCCTGGCCTAGGTCTTACGAAGAGTTTCCCTAGGATGATGAGGTGAATACTCGGGAAATATGGGTCAGTTTCTGCCCTTTAAGTCGTACAGAAAACTGGACCAGGCTTTCAAATAAACATTTTATATTCACAAATATTTCAAATATTGTAATATTCAAATATTTCGTGAACACATTGAAATAAACTACCTATTCAAATAAGCTGACTGAAAAACTCAATAAAAATTGTTATAATAAATAAATATTTATCACTAAATACTTTGTTATTTTTTGTTAGAAATGTTCTAGAATAGTTATAATAGAATTTTATCTTTGTTTTCATTTTAATAAAATATTTAGTAGGTAGAATTACATATGTTAATTAAGTATAATTTGTGTTAATGTAATTTACAGTATATAGTATTATATATTGATTTTTATAGCCTGTAATTCTGTTTACAAGTGTTATTTGCAAAGTCCAAAGGCTCCTTCAGCATCTGTTGCAGAACTTAGGGTCATTTTCTGCGAGTCCGCAGGAATCTGCTGCTATTTTTTCACCAAGGATCTTCGTGTGTTCAATGTCTTTGCCCCTTGACAGCTTTCTCCATTTTTGTATTAATAAATTAACATATTTAAATAATTTAATAACAAATATACATGTATGTAAAATATTGAATGTTGAAATAAATAATTATTATCAATATGAAGTCTTTTACTCAAAATCCATCCCAGGATTCAATAAATTAAATGATAAGGGTTGGTTACGGGAGAATTATGTTTAAATAATTGAACGATTTTTCAATTTTAATCCTCATGCTGCCATCTCTTATCTTATTTGAGAACTACAGGTTCCTAAACTACAAAAAATCGTTGCATTTAGAAATATTCGTCGACGTTTTTGAAACAGTTCACAAATTTGTCAAGAGATGGCAGTAGTGTCGGATGTGAATGCTGACAAATTGTCGATTTGAAATCAAAATCACATCAGTTCACTAATTGATAAGGATATGCCCTACGCCCTTGCCCTTCTAGTATGTTGTAAAGGGCAGCACTGCAAGCAGGGGTGTACCCCGGCAGGGGGGCCCCCAATCTCATTATTTTTGCGATATCTCTTACCGTTTCCGAGATATGAGGGTTTAAAGATTTTTTTCGCATCCCCTAAGATATCTCCCTTATTTGCAAGTTTAGGGGTGTTTTTTCTCACTGATTCGAATGTACTCGGCAAAATAAAAACACAATTTTCTCAGATTTTTGATATCTATTACCAGTTAAGAGATACAGCCCTTTAAAAGTTAACTCACCCCCTAACATATCTCCCTTATTTTCATGTTTTTGGGTGTTTTTTCTCACTGATTCGAATGTGCTAGGCAATATCTCGGGGAGGTTTTCTCGGATTTTCGATATCTATTAACAGTTAAGAGATACAACCCCTTAAACTTTAACTTTTAAAGGGTTTTAAAGGGCTGTATCTCTTAACTGGTAACAGATATCAAAAATCTGAGAAAATTGTCTTATTTTTTTGCCTAGCACATTCGAATCAGTGAGAAAAAACACCCCTAAACTTGCAAATAGGGGAGATATCTTAGGGGATGCGAAAAAAATCTTAAAACCCTCATATCTCGGAAACGGTAAGAGATATCGCAAAAATAATGAAATTGGGGGCCCCCCTGCCGGGGTACACCCCTGCTTGCAGTGCCGCCCTTTACAACATACTAGAAGGGCAAGGGGGTAGGACATACCCTTATCAATTAGTGAACTGATGTGATTTTGATTTCAAATCGACAATTTGTCAGCATTCACATCCGACACTTGCGCCATCTCTTGACAAATTTTTGAACTATTCTGAAGTGAAGGGACAATAATTTTAAAATGCCACATTTTATCGATGTTTGGGAACCTATATTTTTCATATTTAATAAGAGATGGCAGCACTAGTATCAAAATTTAAAAAATCCAATATAAATTAATAATTTTTTGTTTTACCCTGTAGTATTGGTATAAATAAAACAAAATAAGTCTTTTAAACGCATTTATTAATATTTCCAAATAAAATACAAACTGTAATACAATTTATTATTTACATATCATTATATTTTACAAGATAATATTAAATAAATCTAAACAGAATAAATATATTAATACTGCAAAATGCACTAGTTGCAAAAAACAATAAATAAATACAAATTAAGTTAAAAATTTATTATTTCCTTAAGTTGTATATTTAAATAAAGCACAACAGTACAATGTTGATAATTTTTATTTCATTATTCACTGGAATAAATACAAAGCTGTGAATCTCCATATCTTCTGGATTGACTTTGGAAGCAAGCTCCTCTGGCATTCGCCTGACATCCCAAGAAAACTTCCAAAAACTTGAGACAGAGAAGTGGTGTCGCCGCCCACTAAACAAACACAAATACATTAGTATATCATTAACTGAATTAATTAATTAATTAAATAAACTTACATTTGTGTTGGGAACGGCGAACTATGTTGAAGACCCCCTTCAAGGTTCTGCATCTGTATCTCCTGGTCGCAGGCTCTTGACTACAAGAAGTGAAGCTCTCTTGAAGACTCTTCAATTGCATCTTCCAGCCGTAACTCTTGACTTAAGTAATCAAAACAAATAAGAAACTACAAAATAAATTAATCAATGTGTAATTACAAGTGTGAAGTAGAAAGTAAACTCGTAGAAATCCAGCGTAGACGACTGACTGGGTCCGCTTCATCTTCACTCCTGTCTTAAGAAACAGAACAAAACATTCGATGAAAACTCCTGTGCTAAGAGGAAGAGAAGAAACCCAACAATACAAAATCAAAAAGAAATTCTGGATGAGAAGTTGTGACTCTTGTTGAACGATCCATTTTTCGCGGTGGTAGAATCCGAAACTTCGTTCCACGTGGTATATTCCACCAGTAGTAGGCTCTGCTACATTGTCCAATTCTCTTGGAGGCTGTCTAGCTATTGCTTTGCATCCCAAGGTGGCTGACTGCGACGATTCTAAAAACATAAAAACAAAACAAATTAGAGACAAAGAACTAGAATGTTTCTGAAAATGTAAATGAATTATTTGTTATGTACAAAAAAAAATACAACAATGTGAGATACAAAATGCAGATCAAAAGGTGCTAACATGTTATAAATAATTAGAAAACAAAAAAGAATTATTTGTAATGAAAATTTTTACACGCCAATGAGAAAACAGAAGTGCTGGAGTTTAAGTCTGTTGAAGACATCGGTTGTTGTTTTTTTTTTTTTTCAAGTTGTGCGGCATCTAAGTAGTAGTTATTCACTTTACAAGTGGGCAAAGTAAGGAATTACCCCCAAGAGAAATTTTAGCACACGAAGCCGAAGGCTAAGGACTTTAAACTAAAATTTGACTTTTAATTTTTTCATTATTATAAACAAATACTTGTTCCTATAGAAATAGTCATTTAGCCTACTTGTATCAACTCATATCTCTACGAATTTTTGATCATTTCTGTAAATCGGCCCAATTTTCTAATACAGTTGTTAATTTTGAACCACTTGCTAAGATTTTAGTCCAATGAAAATTCGTAACACACAAAAAAATTTAATTATCACTTGTAACATTTGTTTCAATTTGCCAAAAATATTAGCTAATGGTTAAAATTTAACAACTGAGTTAAAGAATTGAGCCGAATAAATACTATAATTTAACAACTTTAGTAATCAATAAATAAATAAATATGAAATAAAATTTGGTATGTACCTCGAACGAAAAGTGACTTTAAGGTCCTCGCAAGTAAAAAACTTGCTAGTACCTTAAAGTTTTACTTTTCGTTCTAGATACATAAATAACTATTGTGAAAGGTTACCATTGGAATAAAATTAAAAAAAAAAAAAAACGTTTGAAGAGAAATTGAAAACTTAAAGTTTTGATATTAAACAATTACTTTACATCAAAGCAATTTTACACAATTCACTTTGACAGTAAACATAAAAGATATTCCATAAAAAAATACAAATTTAGCTAAATTGAATGGTTTCATGTGACTTTATGAAGGGACGTACAATTTTTACTTTCTTATACAAAGTATAAGGAAGTATTGGAATCACAAAAAAATTCGTTGACGTGATTTTTGCGGAAATACATATTTTGACGTCCACTGAATCCGTTAAGACCAATTTTCAATGATGTCTGTGTTTGAGGATGGATGGATGCCCGTGTGCGCAATATCTCATGAACGAGACAATATATGTAAACGAAACTTGGAATTTATAGGTTTCATGAAAAAATGAAGAGCTGAGTTGATTTTGAAGGAAATTGAAAAACTGGAAGGAGAAGTTTACTGGAGACACAAAACAATAAATTTCATTTATTTCAAAAATAGAATCAGCTGTGATAAAAAGTGTCAAATGAAGAATATAAAATGTTATTTGCATTTTTCTTGTACGTGCTTCTAATTTTATGTTTAAGAATATATTTCTATAATCTTAGTTACAATGGCAACAAAAACTAAAACATTTTTAATATCTATGTGTCAAACGTGTCAAATGATTGTGAAGTGTAAATATGTGTCGTGTGAAATATTATAAAAGTAATATTTATATTATTAGTTAGAAAGTTTTGAATACTAGATATTAATTAATTTCTATTTTAAAATAAATTCATAGTTACAACGAGAACAAAAAATTAAGCAGGTTTAACATCTATATATCAAGTAATTGTCAAAATAAAGTCATACGCAAGGTACAAGTCATACGTGTTCAGTTGGTTTTATTTGTATAAGAAAGTAGTGTGGTGCCCACACCAGATTTTTTTGCATTAGAATCTAAATAGAACCTGAATGTACAGAAATACGTGTGACTAGAAAGTGATTCGGTTCTTTTCATTCACTAAACTGACCCGTTAAAATTGAACGGGTCCTTCGCAAATGACATCTCTCCTGCAAACATACGTTAAGTTCCAGAAGACGTTGACTCTGCACTCTGCTCAAGCGATATTACCTCTTCCAGATGCATCGTGCTTGCTGCAGATGGCTCATTTTATGTCCCTGATGAACCTATAAATATAAAAACAATGGATTAGTTAGAAAGAATTGCTGAAAATACAAAAAATCATAAATAAACATTGATTATTAAGTTAATGTTGCATTTGTAATGAAAATATAAATATGAGGCAGTAAAAAGTCTGTTTATGATGTGAAATAAAAACATTATATTTAAACAGTTTGATGAGTCAATTTACTCATGTTAACGCAGCGCACCTCGGTTATTTTTGCTGCCAATAGAAGACTCCATCGGGTTAAGAAGTGTTGAAGAACAAACGCATACAGCAAGTTGAGATCTTAGAGAGATCTTAGCACTCGGTTATTATTATTATGAGCAGAGAGCGGATTATTTTAATTATATGAGCATATATGTGCACTGATTTTTTGGGAAATATGCACTATATATGCACAAATATAACAATTTATGCGAGTTGTACACTATACTTTTTCTACGACCATGATATTTCCTAATAACCCTCTATTGAATACTGTTCCCGATCGGGAACATAAAATTTAAAATTCTTCTCTTCTTTTATTATGCAGTTTACTTTCATGGCAATTATGTTGTAACTATTTGGGAACATTATATACACTTTGTCAATTGCCAATTAGGTCATTCCTCCCAATGTGACCAACATAAAAAAAAAATTGAAGTGGAAAAGGATAATTACAGAAACTGAGATAGAAAATGTAAAATTTGAAGGAAGCAGCTTATTACCTGCTGATATATTACAGCTACATACACCTTTAAAAAAATTCCAAATTTTTTTTTTATCTGATGTTTTCCTAGACGAGGTTGTTTATTAAACAATTTTGTATAGTACCCAATAACGACCCAATAGACCAAAGTTCTATTGTAAGTTGAATTTGATCATAGTGTTCACAATAGTGAACAAAACTTAAATTTTTTTTTTAATTTTATGAAAAAAAATTTATGTAACGCATTTATTTTAAATATACGAGTATGTGTATCAAGTGCGGATAGAGCATTGTTTGTTGCACGCGGCGAGAAATTGTTGATCGAGGCGAAGCCGAGATCAACATCTCGACAAGTGCACCGAACAAGCTCTATCCGACGAGATACACACAATATTTTTTCTACAATCGTTGAACAATGTCAAGCTGTAGAAAAAAATTAATTTTCAAAATTATCTTTGGTCACGCCTATAACAATTCAGTAAAATTGTAGTTACCCATGTCACCGTAATCATGACAACGTTTATGAACAAAATAAAAATTTTCAAAGAAATCATAATTTGACACATGGAGTACATTTGACATATGGAGTACATTTGACATAAAGTCTACAGAGTGAATAGGTTTATGGTGATTAAGTAGAAGTGTATGTACGTATATGCCAACTGTATTTGCAATAGCAAGGTTATTACCAAAAAAATCCAATGCATCATTTACTTCTTGTACCTAATTTATTTTTGTTTTGTTTTTGTCGCGCTAGTGCGACAATATGTCACTTTGTCGCCCTAGAGCGACAATTTTGAACATTTCCTAACCAAAAATGGAATAACAATGTCGATATTGTGCAACGATTGTAGAAAAAATAATTTTTTGAGCCTTTATTTAAAAAAATAATAATTCATGCAATAGAGGGTCAATATTAATAAAAAAAATTCTCGCTTTCACCTTTCCAATATTTGACAATTCTAAATAAGTATCCTAGCAATGGCACCTGTACTTCAATGAGCTGACCTGTATTGAAATACGCACAAAACAAATTCATTTCGCACGATGCTTGCAATGTACCTCATATCCCTAGCAACAACAAACAGACAATGAGCAGATTTCTAAGTGGTCGTAGAAAAATATTTTTTTCGGGAGGTTATATGGCAATATTAGCTACAATTTTAATTTGAAACTCTTTTGCTAGTTTGACCATTGAAAAGTTGTTATATGTGTTGGACACATGAAATTGTTTTAGTAGATGTTACAAAATTTATACTAATAAAATCGATATTTTCTCTATCAAAATCTCGGAATCTAATATCCCGCTCGCATGTGATGGTAGTCCGAAGTGCAGAGCAGTCTAAGATTATGTTATTATATTATGTTATTAGGCGCCATGACAGTTTAATGTAGTGTGAAATATGGATGAAATACCCAGCACCAATACCACGATTTGTTTACTCCGCCCACAGGTACCTAACCCCGGGTTAGAGCACCGAAACGAGGAAATCTCAACGTGGTACCGTACGGTGTCGTAAGTCAAGCTTAATAATTGAAATATCCATGACTTATGTTCCAAATAACATGAGCGCGGCCAGCTGAAGAAACGACGAAGAAGTTAACATTTGTGGAGGACGAAGATTTCAGAGGAATGACTCGAATAAGAAAGGGAAATAGATTACCTGCTTGTACAAGGCAGAAGTTCTCAAACCTTGTTTTTATCAGGACCTGAAAAATAATACAATATTCAGTTAGTATAGTATGTCCATAGATATAATAAATTGACGACTTTTTATTCATATAAATCTGAATTTATTGTTCAAAAATTACAGTTGACTGATGTTTTACATAACAACTTGCAAATGTCATAAAAATTGGAAGCCTGATGCCACAAAATGAAAGATATTTTCTTAAATGGAAAGGGGTAGTTTTTTTATTGTAATGGATAGCCCGAAGTATTCCCTTTTCAACGATATAACATGTTCCTATACATAAAATTAAAATTAAACCATAAAATTCAAAGAAACATTTTTAATATGGAAAATACAACTTTAGGTAGGCCGTTGAACAAAATAAGTAATTGTTTCTATTATTGATACTCCTGTGATCAATTTTTCAACAATTGTTGTCGATGTAAAGCCATTGTTGACAGGAATATCAATGATAAAAACAATGACTTGTTTTGTTCAACGGCCTACCTAAAGTTATATTTTCCATATTAAATATGGTAATTTTTCTTTGAATTTGTGACCTGAATGTTAATTATTAATTAATATTATGTCGTTGAACAGGGAATATTTTGGGCTATCCATTTCAATAGTAAAAACTACCCCTTTCCATTTAACAAAATGTAACATTCATTCGTTTTAATTTTAAATAAAACGTTTTTATACAAACTACTTCATCCCCATAATAAGTCTCAGTTGAATATTTTGAAATGTTCCTTCGAAACTAAATTAATTTTCATACAAGAATATTTATTAAACCTTCAAAAGTATTCAATGAAAACGAAATCGGGTTGGCACTATTCAAATCAATTTTTCTTTTCATTTAAGCGGAATCTGTTTGTTCCAAGACAATATTTTTTCAGTGTGGTATACAATTTTAGATTTGTCAATAAATATTCTATCTTTTGATTATTTAAAAGCCAAAATTTGGGAAGATCAAAATGACTGATTCTGGAAGTAAATTAATGGACTGTGCTGCATTCGAAATACGAAAAGAAGCAGAAAAGGAAACAGAAAAGCCTATATTATTCACAATCAGTTAATAATTAATTATGTACTGATTTCGTAGGTTGGAAACTGGCAACTTTTCGATCAGTTAGAAAATGTTTTAAAAGTTCTAAATTCATTAAATCACTAAATATTTATCTTCTCGAACCTGGCTATTTCTAACCAACAGTTTCACAAGAAATTAAAACAGACTATATTTCCTAATATAGATCTACAAAACACACAAATTTATTCAACAATACAAAATGCCCAAAAACTAAAACAAATGAAAAAATCGTCTAAAAATTCATTTATAATTACAACAGCAACAGTCCACCGCATTTAATTCAAACATCGAAAAAAAAAATGGCATCAGCCGAGTACGAGTAGCGGCAAACCCAAGCGGCTGAGAATTACACGTTCCCTCAAATTAGATTAATTAGCAACATAATAACTCGAACAAATATGACGTACACACGACACATTATCCGAGGCTGTGCCTGCCATAGCACACCGATAACTTGTCATTTTTTCGTTTGTCAGGAAAAAAGTTCTTGATTACGGAAAAAAACTACGCCTGTCAAAAAACGTATATCAGTCAGGGCTAATTTACATGTTAATATGCTTTTGGACACGTTGAATTAACTCTAAACAAATTGAAGTTTATTAATGTGTTATTTGATATTTTCGTTATGAACGAAATTAACACCAGATAAGCATCTTAAATTCATTAGCTTCTAGATGGGTTGCTGTAGATTTCGTTTTGTATGCTTGTTTTTTGTTTGATGAAGTATGAGTTCGCGAGAAATTATTTAAAATATTAATTTAAATTCATTGCTTCCACCGTGGGAATAAAAAACTATTGACAGTGGGTATGGATGTACCGCGACTACTGGGATTCAATTACTTTTCCAGTAAGTGTCATTTATTTTATTTTCAATTTATGATGTTATGGCTATTGTACGAAAACAAAGCAAACAATTTGATTTCAGGCCGCACTATCTTTTCATAGAATCAAAATTAACTTAAAAAATTTCAAAATATCCACAATTAATGAAATAAAATAGTAAATTACGTACCGTGAAGTGTAAGTGATAGTTTTTAGGTCGAGAATGTAGTTTGTGATGTCGAGACCCGTAGGGTCGAGATTTCCTAAACATTCGAGACCTAAAAAATCACTTACAGTTCGAGGTTAGTAAGATATTTTTTGCAATACCTGCGTAAATATAAGAAAAAGAAAAATAGATATCAAAATTAACAGCTGTCAGATTGAGGTTAAAAATAAAATTTGAATGATATATATTTACTTACCGTCCACCATAAACGGTAAGTCTCACTTATCATCCACCGTGGACGGTAAGTAAATGATGTAACCATGGAAACCAATTGTGCAATAAAAGTTCCACTTACTATGTTTAAATTTTGTTATTAATGGGTAACTTACAGTACAAGTATTGCAAAAAATATATTGCGACACCACAATACCTCACGCCATATATTTCTTATCAAACAATGAAGGAACACGAACCACATCTATCAAGAAACGCTCATCCCTTAAAAAAATTAGTTTTCACTTATGACACAAGTTAAAAACTTACATATTTTAAACATTGTTTTTTTTTTCAAAAGTCGTAGGTTAGCATATTTAAACGAAAATGGTAAAATATAATATTTCCGACGACCACTCCGAAAAATACATAAATTCACACGCTAAACTATTACTGAAAATTAGTCATTGCATATCACTAGCAATGCTGTGTAATATGAAAACTCTTTAGCCAATTAGATGCGTCCGCAAGTATGTGATATGATTTTATTGCACGCTGCGATAACTGAGCGAACTAACCTAAAAATTTGTATTTAAAAGTTTGACAGTTGCAGATAATTTGCTGAATTTACACGGATTTTAGAAGGTTGAACCCTGATTTATCAGATATACAATATACTATTATTTAATGTTTTGTAATTCGGAAATGGTGAGAGTAAGAGAAAAATGTTTCAAAGATCAATTGTTGATAATAATATTTTAACATTATTATAAGAATGAAAATTGTTATTAAACTCTAATTTACTAAGACATTTTAAAATAATTTAATACGGCTTCAAGTAAACTACCACTTCCGGTTATTTGATTATCACCAAAAACTAATGGAATATATATATATATATATATATATATATATATATATATATATCAACCTTTTAAGTTTTATAGTTTTTGAGAAACCGTAATTCCAGAGATCCACACTCAGAGACAGACTGACAGACAGACAGACATCATCGCGGAACTAAAATCGCATTCTGGGGACCCTAAAACGTACTCATTCACTAGAAACTCACATATATACTCTAAGTGGAAGAAACTTTCAGAACTCATAATATAGAAACAGTAAGTATTCGGATATAGTTCTGCAGATATATGTTTACATAAACTTAACGTTTCGAATTATTGAGCATTGAACATAATTCTCCGTCAGAAAACATAAAAATGATATAAATATTCAAATAAATATATATCTAGAGAACTATATCCAAAATTCTTATTATTTCTATATCTACATATATAATTTATTTTATTAAAAGATTGTATCTATATTTATGATATGTCAATTCCAATAAATAAACCTAAACAGAGGACTCCGGCCGGCCAAATGAGTAGACATTCCAAAATATCGCGACCGTGGGAAGTAATCAGTACAAATTTGATAGGACCTCTGGCGAAATCACGATAAGGCTATTCTTATAACTAAGTTGTAGTTGATTGTTTTAGCAATTTCTCCTTATGTTTTATCTTGGGCGAGCTAATGCTAAAAGCATCTTTAAACATTTGGAAAATTATATATTTTTAATAATTGGAGTCCCGAGTAGATTCATATCGGATAATGGTGTTCAGTAACGCTCCCGAGAATATCTTAAGTTATTGTCAACTTATGATATGAAACATTCCTTGTATCATCCACAGCTACAGTACACGTATTTTATTGCTGCTAATTGTTTATTATATCTCAATCAATGAAACATTTCCTACACTTCCAGTTTTGTAAACAAAATGTTCTGTAATCACAACAATGCCCGAAACTGTGAGTTATATTGTACACAGAACACAACCATCTACAGGGCGCAAATCAAAAAGCTGGCCATAGGCGTTTAACATGGGAAATCAGTTTTTCCGTGCGCAAAAGTTCCCAAATGGTTTTAGACGAAAATCGTTCAAATAAAAATTGTAGAGAATTTAATTCTGCATCTAAATCACTAATTAGATTTTATTTTACACGTCTTGTAATCCGTAAAATCGACTTTAAAGTTTTATAAATATTGCTCATTTGTAGTGATAGCCATGGAATTGAAACAAAATTACAAACAATCACATATCACCAGGCTTACTTGATCACCTTCTAAAGTTATGACAGACATTTTGCATAAAAGTATTTCAAAAAATAATATTTATTGATGACATTAACGTGTTCATATTCTGAAACCGGTAAACTATTGAACAAACCACGGATGTTATGATTCATACCAGGCCTTAGATGTCTTAAAAACCTCGCTCTACGAGCTCGCATTTCAAACTGGCATCTGCGGCTGTTATGATACTCATAACATCGCTAGAAATGTTAATAGCTATTACACTTTTGCTGTAAAATAAATAGGTATAAATTTACCAGCAATATTTAAAAATCTGGTATTGAAATAATGTATCAAGTATAGTCTGTGATCAATGGAACACTTAAACAATTTCGTATTTCGAAATATGTTTAAGTTTTTGGGTCAGTTACTTGCCAAATTTAGCCATCCCTTTTACATGTTGTTTCTTCCATACCTTCAGAATCATCCCGGGCAAAAAACCGTGTTCACAGAGGCCGATTAAATTACGAGGCAGCCTCTGCGTTCATAGCGACACTTAAATAATCACATAAACATAATTTTCCTCATGGCCTGCAGCACACATCGTAGTTGGCGTGTTCGTGTTCTGTTGTTCAGTTGTTTAGCACGGCCAAGTCGATGTGTTCAGGGCTCCTAATGGAAACATCAAACTCGTAAGTACGTCAAAGAGCCAGAGTCAAAGAAGGCGGTGGAAGAACAATGGCAAGTAAATACGATTTGCGGCCACGCATCAGACATGCGTGCTAAACCTGTAGAGGAGAAGCGCAGAGACGTATTGGGATATTTCAACAAGAGTATCTATCTATAACATCAAAATATGGATAGAAATGTCACATTTTATCCTAGAGAATTAATGTGCACATTATTTGCCTACGGGGTTTACTTTATAAAATTATTTTTACTCGATAGGAACTGAAACTTATATTTGCTTATATCAAAATTATCCTTAATTATCCACTGAAATAGAGTAATTCTGGAATGCGCACTTGTAGGCTTTTATGAAAGAGAAAAACGAGCTTGAGACAGATATACAGTGAGGTATTTCGAACGAGAGTGGAAGAAGAGCTTTCCTCTCGTGTTAGACACAACATTTTTTCACGACATGTTTCTAAAAACGATTTGCTCGGACCTAAAATACACTTTGAGAACACAACTGACAGCCTTACACGTTAAAAGTTAGGTTATCAGACACAAGGCTGTGTAGCAGTGTTGCCAATGAACCAATCTTAAATATCTTTAATAGGTTGTCAAATTGTGATTTAATAAGAGAAAGAAAAATATAAGACATAATTGTAAGATAATTTGAAGTATGTATATCACTAAAATAAGGGTTTTCAATAAAATTAGGAATTTATTTATAATTTTTTAAATATATTTTTTGTAAATAACATTCATATTGGTAACACTTCTATAATTTCCTCTCTAGAGAGGAACAACACATTTTTCTCACTATTTCGGGAGAAGAACGGTGGGGTTTCCTACCATGTCATGAAAAAATAATATTTTCCGACGACCACCACGAAAAGTACATAAATTCACACGCTAAATTATAACTGAAAGTTGGTCATTGCATATCACTAGCAATGCTGTGTGATATGAAAGCTCGTTAACCAATCAGATGTGTCCGCAACAGTGTAATATGATTTGATCACACGCTGCGATAACTGAGCGAACTAACCTAAAAAATTATATTTAAAAGTTTGACAGTTGCAGATAATTTGCTGAATTTACACGAATATTGATGTACGGTGAGTGTGAGATTGAGAAGAATGTTGTTACGAGTGAATAAGTGGAGATGGTTTGCCATCTTGACGAATGAAAGATTGATGAAACTAATATATGGTGGTAAGAAAAATGGATTGTTACAATAGCAAAGATTTATCTTACGTATAGTGACAGAAATTTAGATATTTACAATGACAATGTAAATATAAATATTGTTATTGTAAATTGCTGTCATTATCCGTAAGAAAAATTTTTGCTTTTGTAACAATCCAATTTTAGCATGATAGTTTATTATATTAACGAATGATGAATGTGGGTGGATGAGGCAAAAATGGTGGAATGTTTCTAGGAGATTAATTATTGGTTGATTGTTTTTTAAGGTTCATGGAATACAGCGTGTTGTTATGTTTGTATGTATCTATATTTTGCTGACCTATTCTCTGTATATCCATGTCTCCTTGTTCTGAAGTTTGAATCAGAGTATGAAAGTTGAATTATTTGACGGTTGAGTTTTCCTTTTTAATCATCTATTCAAAAGTTGGGTTTAAAATAATTGTGTCGCTATAGTAGTCAGATTTATAATATTTTCACTTTCTCATACATACTAAAAGGAAAGATAAAATAATGAGAAAATTGATTGCAAAATTTTTGTTGCAAAACGTTTTAAGATCCCTATTTTTCAATAACGTCTATATGAATGAATGGATGTGTGTCCGTATATTCAGTAACTCAAGAACGGGAACTTCACAATTATGACAAAGCAGATACCTAAATAAATACAATTTATTTCGAATATGGAAAAAGTTTCAATTGGGACTATCAATTCTCATTGCAACAACTTATCCTTACTCCCAAAGAAACGTCACTGATTGCGCGGTGCGTTTCTGCAAAATCTTATAAGTTATCGTCAAGCCTGGCTGTATAAATTGTTGTATCTGCTCTCTAAATTCTCTTCATGTAAGTGAGATTTAAGGCTTCGCGTTGCAACGTTGGCAGCCGTGCTGCTCATAGGATAATGTCGTTATTTAGTAATGTGGAGGAGGATTTCTCAGAACGCTGCAGAATAACTCATACAGAGAACCCGTAGTATGCAATGTGGTCAATTTTATTGGGTGTGGCACTTTGTTTATAGCAGATCTCCGTATGTGATACATTTTTAATTTTATATGAGATTTCAAATATTTTTTGTTTTCGTTTAGGTTTCCATGTCCGTGTTTTAAAATAAATATTACATTAAATTTAATAGATATATCATGAAATAATAATATTTAAGTAACCAAATCAACATAAATTCTGAACAATTTCTGTATTTTACTTTTGCTGTAAAATGAATAAGTAAGAAGATACAGCAATATAAAAAAATCTGATGTGGGCACCACACTACTTGCATATTATTTTATTTTGACAACTATTTGACATACAGATGTTAAACCTGTTAAATTTTTGGTTCTCATTGTAACTATGAATTTATTTTAAAATAGATATTAATTAATATCTAGTGCTTAACTTTCAAATTAACAATGTAAATATTGCTGTTATAATATTTCAAACGACCTATATTTTTGACACTCCACAATTATTTGACATACATATGATAAAAATGTTTTAGTTTTTGTTCCCATTAAACCTAAGATTATTGAAATATATTATTAAATTTACAAATTAATTTTTCTCAAAAATAAAGCATCAAGCAAATATTAATTAAAATCTAGTCTTTAAAACTTTCTAACTAATAATACAAATATTGCTTTTAAAATGTTCCCAATGTAACTAAGATTCCAGAAATATATTATTAAATACATAATTTTGTTTTTCTCAAAATTAGAAGCATGTACAAGAAAAGGGCAAATAACATTTTATATTCCAAATATTTTGCTAACATCTTTCATTTGAAACTTTTTTTTTTCTCAGCTGATTCTATTTTTGAAAAAAAAAGGTATTTATCGTTATGTGTGTCTTCCGGTTTGTCAATTTCATTCAAAATCAACTCAGCTCTTCATATTTTCATGAAATTTATTAATTCCAAGTTTTATTTACATATCTTGTCTCGTTCATGAGATATTGCGCACACGGTCATCCATCCATCCATCCATCCATCCATTCATCCTCACACACAGACATCATTGAGAAATTGGTTTTAACGGATTCAGTAAGGCCGTCAAAATATGTATTTTCGCAAAAATTTCGTCTGCAATTTATTTCATGATTCCAATACTTCCTTATACTTTGTATAAGAAAGAAAAAATAGCATTGAAATCTATATACGCTGTATTCATTCATTTTAACAATGATATTTTCAATTCAAAGACTACAAGGATGATACTAGAGAAGGAGCCACAGGAATAATGTCAAAAGTGACGAAATTATTCATTTTAAACTGTCTATATTTCAGTATATAATTGTGCTAATACCCCACATAACATCCTTGTCAAATACAATTCAACACTTTATTGATATAAAGTTAGGTGTCACCAACAGCTCCGCGTCCTCACTCGCAGTTCATTGAAGCACATCACGTCTTCGAGTTGAGTTTCATTCCACATCTTGTGAGTGTTTCCGAGGACAAAACCTCCATGACAAATTAGTCATTCGCCGTCGAAGTGCGACGGAAGAAACCATTTTTCGCTGATTGCTTTCAAGAGTTGCGGTTTATGACCGCATCGTAAACTTTTAACAACTTGTCTTGAAGGGTTTCTTGTGCACTCTGCGTTACCCTTGTGGTTGTGTCGTGTCGCCATTGAGTGATCAAGAAGTTAATCTCTGCTGAAGACATTCGAAATAAGTTCAGACTGAGGAGACTACTTTTAAGTTGAATATAAATAAAATTAACAAATGTATCGTCATTGTACACCGGGCGATTCTCTTTTTATCTCTTTTATTTTAAGTTATATAGTAAAACTTTTCAAATAAAATCTATTTGATATATCGTTATCTATTTAATACAAAAATTTGTGCTACACTTAAACGCAAGAATGTGCAATGATGATCCATCCTATAAATATTTACTGATTAATATAATAAAATAAAATGTCTAAAATAGGGTCATAAACCTTTTTTCATTTTATTTTTTTTTTTGTAAGTTTAAGTAAAATTATAGATATAGATACTAATTTTAATATTAAAAGGCATAAGATTTTTTGAAATTGGCATCCTATTTCAAATTTTTCGCCTGTGACGTCAGCACCTGCGTCATCTTGTTATTCAACGAAACACGCTCTTGCGGAGAGCGAGGAACTACACCAACTGTCAATTTGACTGTTATCAGTCATTGTTATTTACTGAGAGGTTTTTACAAATATAGTTTATTCACATTACCTGGACAAAATAATATAACAAATATACTTAACATAAGTTTCATTTGAAAATCGTTGTTAACTGCAACATATGACTTGAGATGACAGGTGTGATAATGAGATTACCGACATTACCGACATGCAATAAGATATAGTACAACAAAGCATTTTGTTTTAACACGTCCTAAACTCTTTGACTAAAAATGATATAATTAACGAATATCTAATTTAATTTATCGGAGTGTTCATTTTAATAATAATAAGTAATTATTATAACACTGAAAAGCAAGTTTTTATTTGTTATCAACACCTCTTTCGCCTTGCCATGCTGTACATTCTAATACAAGATGACATCACGATTTTGCAACCGCGAAACTTCAGAAAGGAAATTATGAATGAAAAGTTGAAAAATTGTATGAAATATTGAATAATATGTGACTGAAATGATCTAAATTTTTATAATTTGTAAGTGTATGACCCCATTATAAATTAAAAATATAAAAAATAAAATATATCCCAGAAGATAAGTTTCTGCAGGGTGCAAGGTATTGGGGTGCTCTGGGTACATTTGCTCGAAACGTAAATGTATCTATAGATGCTCGATTGAGTGTTTATAATGGTGTTTTAGTGCCTATAATTGATGTATGGTTCTGAATGTTGGGTGTGGATGAAGAAACATGAACGACGTATAACTGCTGTAGAAATCAGATATTTTAGAGGAGTGTGTAAGTATACGAGACGTGATCGTATACGGAATACATTAATGTATGGTGAGTGTAAGATTGAGAAGAATGTTATTAAGAAAGTGGGAGTGAGTCAGTTGAAGTGTTTTGCACATGTTGAGCGAATGTCTAATGAAAGGTTGGTGAAACTAATATATATGGGTGAACGATTGCGTGAGCGTCCGAGGAATAACTGGTTGGGTATGATTGATGGTTTGTTGTGTGAACGAATGATTCCGATTGAAAAGAATAAACGAGCATGTATGAATCCCACTATGAATGTGGACGAGACAGATTAAAATATTTAAAGCAAATTGCAAGCACTATACGTCAGTAGCAATAAAAATAGTAGGCGGAAAATTAGGAATTATTATTAATTACATTAAATTGCTGTATCAAAATAAATTAATCTGTATTAAATAAGATGTAGGGATATTGGCAGTATTGTGATATAAAATTTGGATGCATAATTTTTTGCCGGACACTTTTTATTTACATAAAACTGATTTTACATGTTAATTACCTATGCCAACATTTACGTGGGACACACGGTATATGTAAGTGCGGGAGGAAAAAATTATGAAATATATGATATAAATATGGTGAAATAAATCGTTTTCTTTTGTATGATTTTAACCGGGACAAATGATATGATTCTAGGCTCGTATGTTGTTAGTAAGGATAACATTGAAATGGCAACAAATTTTAATTTGAAAATCTCGGTAAGATATATTTATACTTCCCACACATATACATAAGAAAGGTATTGTAACGGGTGAGTCTTCAACATATAAGCACGTTTAAAAATGGGTTATTTACAATTTATACAATAAGCATACATTTTTTAAGAAAACGATCTACAATTTGTGTAATTTCCCTTTAAAAATTTCCATTTTCAAGCACGGAGCCTTTTACCGTTTGCCTCTTATAGCATCCATATTCATCGGATACTTTCCGTTGACTAGAATTGCTTAATCCACTGTTCTCCTAAACACTATTTACGCGATTCGCTATTACCTCCTCGTCCATAGCACACTGCAACTCCTCCTTCTTAAACACATACATCGGGCCGAACACCGTGTTTTGTTATTTGCACAGGTATCTCAGACCCAGCACTGCAAATTTGCGGCAATTCAATTCTCATCAAATTACATGCCGAACGTACATCGAAGTAGGCGATGGATGTAATAGGAGACGAGACGCTATGAAATGTTAGATGTTAAGACTTTGGACAAAGTCTAATAGGCTATCTTGCTGGGGCTATAAATATTAAAGACTTTTTGGTTTTGTATGCAGGAAAAATTGCTAGTCGCTGCGTCTAGGTTAAGTTGGCAATTGTTGCTCTATTAATTTAAATATGCAGCTTAAATATTGGGTTCTATAGCAAGACCTATTTAGAAATATAAGTTAACTAGAGGATAATGACGTCTCAAGCAATTCACACTAATATTTTATTTATTTATCATTATCCCTTTCTTATGGTTTATATTAGAATATACAAAAATGGTTTAATAGTAATTTAGGATATAAGTAATGTTACATAGTTTCTTTACATTACGAAAGAATTCCTTGTAATGTAATAAATAACTTTTTAACAAAAAAATAAACTGACGAAAAAAGAAACTGAAAAGTGAGAAATATAATAAACCTTTTTAGTCTTAATAACTATCCCCTAAACTAAAGTAAGTTACTAATTTTTGAGTCGGCTTTCGTTGATTGTTTGACGTCGACTTAAAATTAGTTATGTACATTAGTTTAGGAGATTAGTTAAGACTAATAGTTATTTGTTTAACTAGGCATCAAAATACCAGATTTACAACAGAGGTTGCCGTTTCATTGACGAGGCGAAGCCGAGGCAATGAATGCTGCCGAAACTATAAATCTGTGTTTGATGCCGAGTTGAACACATAATTTTTTGTCGATATCGAATTAATATTCATTTAGTGATTATTTTATATAGATATTTTGAAGGTTATAGCTGTCAAATTACGTTGTCATGAGTGTGTTGAATGGTTGCTATGTATTTATTGATGGTTGCTATGCGTTTGTTGAGCGGTTGTTATGTAAAATATTTTTACAGGCTAGGCATATAAGTGACACTTTACACACTGTTAGTAGTCCGTAAAGCGTCATCTTTAATGTCAATCGGCAAAAAAAGTGTTTATCCAACACCTCTCAATAAATGCTTTATAACTATGGCGATTTTAAACAAAGAAAGTAACAGATTATCCACTAGTGGGAATAATTTTGAGAAAATCCACTAATGAGTATTTTTTATTTATAACAATATAACAATAATAATAACACACAACATCTTGGTAACCACTTCGATTGAAATTTTGATTTAAAAATTTTAAAGCATATGTCACTGTCAAATAATATTTCTTTAATAAATTTTGCAATTATTAAGAGTTCTTGGATAAAACGTTATACTTTACACTTGGGCAAAGTGGAATTACACCTTTGGCTTCGTGTGCTAAAATTTCTCTCGTTGGTAATTCCTTACTTTGCCAACTTGTAATAGCTATTAACATTCCTAGTGATGTTATGAGTATCGTAACTGCCGCAGATGTCAGTTGAAATCCGAGCTCGTAGAGCGAGGATTTTAAGACATCTAAGGCCTGTTATGACTCATAACATCCGTGGTTTGTTCAATAGTTTACCGGTTTCAGAATATGAAGACGTTAATGTTGTTAATAAATATTATTTATTGAAATTCTTTTATGAAAAACGTCTGTCATAATTTTAGAAGGTGATCAAGTAAGTTTGTTTGTTTTTATTTAACACCATGGTTACACTTCTTTTGTATCATATTTAAAATTATTTTTTTACTTAAACGTCAAATGTGTCTTCATGGCTAGATAAAAAGTGGATTTTGGCGATGTGGAATTGCCTGAAAATATTTGGAATGCAGCAGGTGAAGCTCTGAACAGCTTAATTCCGTGTGTATTAATAAATAGCGTTATATTATCATTGTGTATTATTTTCATTTTCTTGACAGTTTTGACAGGTCAGTAAGGTAATATTACCCTACAGAATAGAGTTATTTCATACTTACCCTGCCTACTTTTGTGCATGTAAACATAGGTTTAATCTCCTGAAACCGGTAAAGTAAATAACTATTATTTTATTTTTCTCTTTTCGGTTTCTTATTTCGTCGGTTAAATTTTTTGTTAAAAAGTTGTAATTTTTTATTTTTTGTGGCTATCTATTTTTTTACCCTTAGGGGTGGAATTTTTTTTTCTAATTCAAATGGAACCAAATTCGATGTATATCCTATCCAATAAAAAATAAAAATCATCAAAATCGAACTGTTCTGTAAAAAGTTGTGCGTGGTCATATAGGTAGTAAACCGGAAATGTTATCATGAATGTACATCCGCTATCAATTAACTTATATGTTGTTGTATAAATCATGTTATGTGAAAATAACACCCTGTATGTTATGTTCCAATATGATTAAATTTATTGACTTGCTCTATTTTTTCATTATTTGTCCGTTTCCCACTACCAAAATTATTATCTTTTTAGCATTCATTTTCATAACACATTTCTAAATCACTTCACCATATATTCCTGCTATAACCACTAAGTCGTCTATAAATACTTTTATAAACATTTGTATCCATTGGTCTCAGGATACTGTTTCTGTTTCGTGTTTCTATGTAAAGTAATAACTAAATAAATGTGAATTACTTCATATTGTTAAAGAAGCTTATTAACCTGGCATAGCCCGAAGATCCATCCACCATCCAGGTCTTCAGTGGGCGTCGCACCCACTAAGCGCGAGAATGATTAATAAGCGATGGCTGCGATATCATTCCCGCGAGTTTGACTTCGGTTCGTTTTATTCGTATGAGTTATGTCAGCGCGGCGTCGAAGATTACACCCCGCCGTTATTTATTAGCACTGATTGCTATTTAAGTTACAAATACTCACAGTATTTTCGGTACTGTTAGATTCGGACGGATTAACCGATTAACGGATTGCTAGATGATCGGGTTGGTAGAACAATAGAGGAGTAATTAATAGTCTATTAATATTGTCTGACAAATGAGAATTTGATTAAGATCTTGTTATTATTTCTTCGAGCAATAAGCGCGATGGAAAATATTACTAGATATTACAATAATAATTTCTTTATTCGTTTATTTGGCACTTTGTACAACAAGATGTATGGTACACTTACAAAAAGGAAGTGTATGAATCCTGCAAAAATTCTATGGAGAAATTTTTACGGAAATACAGTACATATACCGGGTGTCTGTCTTAAAGGTGTACATAGGAGATTAACATGGGAAATCAGTTTTTTGCGTGCTGTTGCTCGGTGTTCTATCGGACAACAATGATTGTACTACCAATCGAAAGATATCATTTTTCTGAATCAAACGATGTAAAATACACTACTATTTAGTGGTAATTTGGTTCCGTAAATTAAGTTTAAATTTTGAGAATTCTCCGGCTTATTCAATTTTTATCGTAAATAAATATAGTCATCAATGACTGTTTTGTTTTGATTTCTGTCAAGCTATTTATTTGACGTTTCTGACTTTTGGACTTGTTTAAGACAATTTGTAAAAATATGGCTAGTTATACTACTGAAGAGCGTATTTTTATAGTAAAACTATTTTTTTGGAGGAAACAGTTAGCTCAGAATGCGAGATCTATTTTCTATTAAGTTTATGAATCAACCGAATCCAAGTGCAACCACAAATGCCAGATTCCATGAAAAATACACGTGAGCTTAGTAATTGCAATTTAGCAAGAGGGGAAGAACCTGCTTTATTGGAAGAAAGGGTTTTAGGAATGATACATGTAGATCCTTCGTATAGCACTAGATTTTTTGGAAATGAATTGGGTGTACATTGTTCATATTTTTTTAAAAAAAGTTCTTTTTATTCCTACAAAATGCACTGCAATCAAGAACTTTTTTCCATTTGACGAAGAAAGTGGAAGAATATTTTGTGAAGATATAAAAAACAGAGCTAATAAAAATGAAAATTTTTGTCATCGATTTAAAAAAAACTTAACTCTTAATAAATTAATATTATTTAAAGAAAACTAGTTTTTAGACTTTAATTTATTTAATAAAATCTTTACGCAAAAATTATAAAAGTACGCTTGTCATTACTGAATATAACCATATTTTACAAATTGACAGAAACGTCAAATAAATAGCTTGACAGAAATCAAAACAAAACAGTCATAGGTAACTACATTTATTTTCGATAAAAACTGAATAAATCGGCGGATTTTCAAAATTTAAAAATTAATTTACGGAACCAAAGTACTACTAAATTGTAATGTATTTTACATCATTTGATTCAGAAAAATGATATCTTTCGATTGGTACTACAATCATTGTTGTCCGATAGAACACCGAGCAACAGCACGTAAAAAACTGATTTCCCATGTTAATCTCCTATGTACACCTTTAAGACAGACACCCGGTATACATAACATCACGCTATATCCTACTCAGTGCGGTAGCACGAACCCAGAAACACAGTCAACCAACAATGAATCTCCTTCAAACACACCACTTTCGCGTCGTCCACATTCATAGTGCGATTCATACATGCTCGTTTATTCTTCACACTCAGAATCATTCGTTCACGCAACAAACCATCAATCATACCCAACCAGTTATTCCTCGGACGCCCACGCAATCGTTCACCTTCAATAAAGTAACAATCTGAAATTCTAAATCTAACATCTAATGCCATAAACCTTAAAGTAATAAAGAAAAATAAAACTTATTTAAGTCACAAGTCAGTTGTATAACGAGTGTAAAATTAAAATTTAAGTTGACAATCAGTTGGAATTTAACGAAACTATGTTTATTTTGAAAATTTAGAAATCTGTATGACAAAAATACGTAAAACAAGTACTCTTAACAATTAAAATTAAAAACTAAATAATGACAACCTTGATCTACTTCTTGCCTTTAAAGTCAAGAAAATTTAAATGTAGAGTAAGCGAATATATCATTATAAGTAGAAGCAAAAAATTTATAGGCTGATGGAATCATTGGTCCATGTTTCTTCAAAAATGATACCGGCCAAAACGTTACAGTCAATGAAGACAGCTACAAGTATAGAGCCATGATTTTTTCCTTCCCCAATTGAAAGGTATTAATGTGGAAGGGCACTGGTTTCAACAAGACGGCGCAACATGTCACACAGTGCGTGCCTCAATAAATTTATTGAGGGACACATTCGATGGGTGTATAATATCGCACTGTGAACCTATGAATTGGCCTCCAAGATCTTGTGATTTAAATACTTTAGATCATTTTCTAGTTTGACTATTTTGACACTTCGACAGCCTGACTTAATAATAAGAGAAGTACAAATCATTTAGAATAGGATAGATATACGCCATAATACTTTGACGTCATTGTAGAGGTCTTTAATATTCTAATATCTTAGTAATTAATAATATTTTTTTAAACATGTGTTATATCTAGTACAATGTTTTTGGGTCTAGTCATAATATAAATGACTTAATTTCTATTTTGTGACTATAGTGAACGACCCCATTGACCAAAACATGGCTCCCTCTATTTTATAAATTATAATTTATTGTTAATTGATTACTGTTTCTATTTTCTTTTCATATTATTCATTTGTTTTCCTGACCGAGAATTACGTATAGTAATTTAAAACAGTAGAACTAAATTTAAACCAAGATTTTTTGAGCTGCTACGATGTTTAAAGGAACATTATTCTTTATCTTTATTGTTATGTTAAACTTGTTTACCAGAAAAAATATGCAAATCGTTTCCGCCCATAAATTTATAATATTCAATTTTCCATGAACACATTAAAATATTCCCCGAACCAAAAAAATTCATCGCAACATCATACACGAATCCGCCATAAATATAAAAACAAAACACTATCTACAGCCTCACTTGATCCTCGCTCAAAACACTTGAACATCAGACACTCCTGCGCAAGCGCAACAAAAGCGTAAAAACATAAATAACGTACGGGGGACTCCCCTAAACACCTTTTTGAAAATGGAATTCGATTATAGTTCAGTAATTTACCATTGGGGGCGTGCGACTTCGTATAATACCGCACGGTCGACCAGGTGAACCTTCAAGAACATTCTACGCTAACTAGGCGAGTATTTGGATGGGGAACTATAGGCCTGCAGTGTAAGATACAACGACAGATAGTCTGTAGTGGACCAGATGAAGTTTAGCTTTGCAGGAATATTATTAATTTTAGCTAAAGTTCATATTGGGTATAAATTCTCGGACATGGATAGGTATTTATTTACCATTATATAAGCAATAAATTTTGCTAAATACCTGTATCGTACGGACAATGAGTGATTTAATGGTGTATCGATCAGATTTTGATTTCATAAGAAATTGTTATCAGGAACGATATCTTAAACTTGGACGCCTTAGATAAAAGCTATCACCTATAGCACAATGCGTGGGCGTAAAAGTTATTATAATATATGTAGACTATCAGTAATCTAATTTAAAAGTAGGGCGTTGTATTTTTTATTTAATATTAAAGTGTTTTTACTTGTTACTCACTTGTAAGCACCATTTACCCAAGCCCTCTATTGCCTTTAAAATGAAACTTTACAAGTTACTAATTGACAGCTGCATTGTAAAACTTTTACAAGTTAGTAAACAAGGTAAACAATGCACGTTGCGACAGTAATGCTTACAAGGCTTATGCGAAATCATTTAAAATAATTTTTGATAGAACAGTTGTTTGTAACTGACAGGACTTGGTTATTATTTTAATTTGATTTACAAATGAGTAACAAGTAAAATGTTATACAATCATAGACCTAAATCATTATACTATATAGTAATATAGGTCTGTAAGGTAACTTTTTACTGCTTCAAGGAAGTGACAGGCTCGCTTGTACTGTACTCTTGTAACAATTAAATTTAATTTCAATATCACATATATTATTCATATTACCAGCTAAATTTTCGATATTGCTTTCAATACTTTTAAATTTAAAAAATTTGATGTGGCCAACACATAACGTCCCGCCTAAGTTTTGCTGGGTAGAAATTAAAGCTGTATTCACATACAACTTATTGCTGTTGCCTTGCAGTGGTCTTGCTGTTGCGTTGCTAGCGTATGATGTTTGACAAGCGCTACAACGTACAGGCGTTCACAATGACTTGTTGCTGTTGTAGTGCTGTTGCCTTGCGTTGGACGAGTTTGTAAACTCCAAACTCAAGCAATGCAACAGCAAGGCAACGGAAGCAACAACCAATCAGAGAGCGCTATGAAAAAGGATAGATATATTTGACGCGTTGACACTTAACCTAACATGTTTTGTAATATTGTGACAGATGTATATGTACGTACATATATTACCAGCAAATAATTTTGTAAGTACTTGTATTGTAGTTATATGTAGCCATTATTAAATTAATTATTACAAATTTCTAGTAAACTGACAGCCCATCAGCGTCGGTAACTAACAAAACTGTATTATTGGTAACAACGAAGTTAAGTCCTATATGAACGGTGTACATACATACAGTACAAATGCAACGCAACAGCAAGGCAAGACAATCGAAGCAATGCAACAGCAATAAGTTGTATGTGAATATAGCTTAATACTTGATGATACAGAACAATACCTTCTTATTTATTTATTTTTTATTTATATTTAAGGAATTTAATCTTCTTTCGTATATTTAATAATTTTTTGACATATATTTCACAAAGAAAACTGCTTCACAATCACAATAACTTGTGTCACATTTCGTAAAAAAATTTAAATTTTTTATTGTTTCCGTGGTGTACATGGAATGCAAGATTTATGAAATTTAATTTCTTTATATTTTATTATCTCTAAATCTAATGAAAATTAATAAAATTAGTGTAATCAATTCAGATGTATAAATAAATATTCTACAATTTTCAATAACATAAATTGTTGAAAAATTAAATTTAACTATGTTTTCTCACAGAAAACTGTTACGGGCTTCTTGTGAACTGCTACTTCCGGTTGATCAATTTTATCCAAAATCTAATCAGCTCTTCATTAAATATAAGAAGCAAAAATACACAAAATTGTATTTTTTGGTATTTTAATAGTTGAGTTATGCGAGACGAAAAAATCGTCACAGACCCCTGTGGTTCCCACTCCACTAACATCCTTGGGGGCTATGATTTGACGGCTGGTAACCGCACTTCATACGAAAAAATATATCACCTACCGAGATCTGCGTAAGCAGAGTGCCACACCCGTAATGGGTAAAAGGCGTGATGATATATTTATATATTTATGATACCACACACACACAAATACATACATACAGACATCATGGCGAAAATAGTAAAACCTAACTGTACGGATCCTAAAACGTGTTTATTCATTGAAAAATCATTACCCAATTTTTTTACCAAAAACAATACCTCCTTTACTAGAGGTAGGCGGGAGGTAAAATGCATTAAAATCCCCATATTCCACATTTCAATTCCGCAGCCTGTATATGTGCGGGAGATAAAAATATTACTTTGAATAAATTAATAAAGATATTGATAGGTGCAAGGTATTGGGAGCTCTGGGTTCATTTGCTAGAAACGTGATTGAGTATGTAAAATGGTGTATTAGTGCCTACAATAATATATAGTTCTGAATGTTGGGTGTGAGTGTAGATGAAGAAGCATGAACGACGTATAACTGCTGTAAAATGAGGTGTCTGGTATACGTTGATGTACGATGAATGTGAGATTGAGAAGAATGTTACAAAAGTGCAAGTGAGTCAGTTGAGAAGGTTTGATTATCTCGAATGGATGTCGATCGAAAGGTTGGTGAAACTAATATATGCGGGCGAGATTGAGAGTAAACGATTGCGTAAACGTCCGAGGAATAAATGGTGCAGCATAATTGATGGTTTGTTGCGTAGAAAGAATGATTCCGAGTGTAAAGAATAGACGAGCATGTATGAATGTAGACGAGGCTAAAGATATTAATATTTGGATGAGATTGATTGTTGGTTACTTAATGAAGTTAAAACAGTAAAATTATTTACAAGTTCGTTAAAATGACAGTTAATTAAAGCAGAGATAATGTTCACAAGTTAGACGAACATTCTTACGACATCCGCTATAACCTTAATGGTTCCTATATCATTTTATCAAAAACAAGTTGATTTAAATTACCAAAAACAGTAAACATACTATGCATATTAATGTATTTATTATGTATGACGCCCGTAAATGAAATATAAATAGGTAATTTGTTTAAAACTTAGCAGAGCATGGCTGTTCTTTATTAATTTTTATTATATTACAGTGTACCTAATTAAGGTTGTAGATTATTAATCAAAATAAAAATATTCATAACTGTCATAGATATATTGCCTGTTAATTATAACGTGCTTTGTTTAAATAAAAAGTAATTTCATAAAATGTATTCTGAAGAATGGTAGCCATTATATTAAAGTCATTAAGGTGATTCTCATGATACTAAATAAAGCGAGGCGTTTGACCGAAAGAGAAATAAAATTTGTAATTAAATAAATGAAAAAGTAGATGTATAATTAACTATATAAATTATTGTACCAAGTTTTATTTTAATTCATTATATGTTAAATTAAAATCTCAGAATTGTCCATTCATTGCTATTATAGTTTTAAGTTTTCCAAATTTTATTTCACAACTTTAAGCTTTCAAAAAGAATAAGCAAAAATAAAACAACGAAATCGAAATAGATGAACAAAGCTTTATATAAGAAGACAAATTTTAGTACTTGGGATCATGCTGACAGAGTTGAAAAAGTAGCTGAAGCTTTCTACATAAACAAGAAGTCACTAAAAAACAAAAGCTTAACAAAAACGGCAAGTATGAAAATATACAAAACAATAAAAAGACCTATAACTCTGCATTGCATAGAAACTATAAGAATGACAAAGAAAAACGAAGAAAAATGAAAGATAATATACTTAGTTGTTTAACATCCCTATATAGGGTAACGTCAGTTTTTAATTTCTGCTGCTATTAAATTATTTTCTTCTTTCCTTAGTTTTGTTGATCTAAGTCTGCCTAGTTTTCTTCTTCCTTCTTGTCGCCAGTCTACTATTGATTTAATTGCATCCTTTTCTTTTGTTCTCCATACATATTTAAGCCATTTGACTCTTTGTTACTTTATTGTTATCACTATGTTTTTTCTTTTCAACTCTTGCTTTATTTTATAGTTTATTCTTAGCTGCATTTGTTTCTCGTTCGGTAAATTCTTATTTTTATGGTTACAGTTAAAATCTTTTTATCCAACACCTCTCAATAAATGCTCTAGAAATATGGCAATTTTAATCAAGGATAGTAACAGATTACCCGCTAGTGGGTATAATTTTGAGAAAAGTCACTAGTGAGTTTTTTCTATTTATAACAATAATAATAACACACGACACCTTGGTAGCTACTTCGATTGACATTTTAATTTAGAAAATTTAAAGCATTGTCAAATAATATTTTGCATTTATTAAGAGGTGTTGGATAAAACGTTATACTTCACATGTGGGCAAAGTAAATAACTATTATTTTTAATAATTTTTCGTTTACGTGAAAAGAAAAGCCCTATTTGTTGCTAATATCTTTTCTTTGATTTGTACTTTGCTTGTTAGTATACAGCCAAAATATTTAAATTTTTCATTTTCTAAGAATTTGAAATCTTCTATTTCTATTTCTTTGTTTCCAACGGTTTTTCCGAGTATCATTATTTTTGTTTATGCTTCATTTATTTTTAATCCCATTTTGTTTCCTGCTACTTCTGTTTTCAGTAACATCTCTGTTATTATTTTTTTGTTTCTTGTGGTGGTCACAATATCATCAGTCTAAATGATTATTTTAACACTCCATTGTGGATAATGGAAAGACAAATAATAAGAGATCAAAATTAACATGAGTATGCTAGAATGAAGATCAGAAGGAGGAAGAAGAGAAAGGCCAAGATCAACACGGATAAAACTAAGTAAAAAAAAAAACTGTCAAACAGCAGGAATTTAAAATGGGAAAGAACAAGCAACAGATAAAAGAAATGGAAGAAATTATGAATGAAATTTAATAGAAGAAATGAACATATACACTTACAAATATAAAAATAACTGTTTCACGAAAATTTTTATTTTTCCTTTTGTATGCATTAGTTGAAGAAAATTTTATTTCATACAAAATGATTTTTATTTATCTTCTTTTTTCTGCTTAGAAAGAAAATGAATAGATTTTAAATTTTGTTTTAAAAAATAATGAAAAAGAAGTCGTTTTAATTTTAAACGGAACGTTTTTATTTAAAACAATATAATTTTGAATTTAAACTACTTTGTCCCCAGAATGAGTCTCAGTTGAATACTTTGATATGTTTGATAATCGCATGAGTAATGATAAAATGTCGTTTGCGGGAACTGATCTAAGGATCACTTGATCCACATCCCAACGAATAACCACAATAATTAAATATTACTTTGAAATTAAATAGAGATTTACGAAAACAAATTGACACACTCAAATTAGATAATTGGTGTTTTGACTTATTGAGAAATTTAGTCTATTTGAATTACGTGTTTTAATTATTACTTTAACATTAAATAATTAACAAAATACTTTCAATCAATTCAAATTTCATTTCATAATTCATAGAGATTATTATTATTATTATAAAAAGCGATTTAACTTTATAGGATAATTATTAATCTTTAGGTAACCTGCACTTATTGGACACAAACTATTTCGTAATACAAAACAGTTGTAACAAATCTATTTATAATTAATACTACAGCAACAAATTACTGCAGAACTAATCAAAATTGATAATAAAAAGAGTAGACGTCCGCACACCTCTACGTTTTAAATTAAAACCGAGAACTCTATTTGGCTAAACAAGATTCACGTATTTGAAATTTGCTCGCGGCTATGCTTGACACAACTAACATTATAATTAATAGTTAAACACCGCGTACACATACATTATTAACACTTGATTTCCATATTAATATTATCTAACATTACATGTACAATGAATTTATAGTATACGGAATGTTACACGAAACTTTTGGTACATAAAGAACTTATGGAAAAGTTATTAAATGACTAGAAAAAGAAAAGGAAGAATGCAATCAATTTAGAAGGTATTTTATTTGACAAGCACAAGACGTTTTTTACCTATTGCTACTTCTTCAGGATGAAGTTAACTCAATTTGCAAAAAGAACATTGGAATCTAAAAGATACATCAAATAATGTTTTATATTTTCATGTATCTTTTACAGGCAGATTCAAAAAAATGATTAGCGCTCACTCAATTTTTATTATTACTCGTAACTTAATTTTCCATTTTCAGAACAAAATTATTTTAACTAAGGTTGTAATCAAGATTGGTTAGCATATAATTTGATACATTTTGATACTATAATTGATTTAGAAACCAAGTTACAGATGATGTAAAAATGGAGTTAACGCTAATTATTTTTATGAATTTGCCTGTTAGAGTCTTATGTACTTTTTACAAATTGAATAGCGATATGCCATCTAGCGGATTATTTTCGAACACAAAGTAGGGTGAAGATTTCGTTAGAAATACATTACGTAAAATGGGAATAACGATTTTTGAGATACAAAAAATGACCGAAATTGTAGTTAAACACCGCGAAAAATTGAAAAAATAATGAATATTGTGCAGAAAAGGATGTAATAATAAGTCTCGTAAAAATCTGGACGTTACATTCCATTATTTTCCGTAGCTGGACAAACGTTTTATTTATAAAGTAAACCAATTTGGAGTACGAAAAAACCTTGGAAAAAAATCTAATAAATAAACAACATGAATGCGTTTACAATAAATAATATGCTCTGTATATTTTGTACCAGACGGTTATGTACATCTAAGTAAGTAAAATTTTAGGTTATAATAGGAATTTGCTCCGAAATCTTTTCACTTTGTATTTAACTAAGTTTATAAATTAAATTAAATCTGTATTCAAAGTTAATGTTCCTTATATTTGTTCATTTTCAGTTATTTGTTTATTTAGTTGATTTAGATCAAGAAACGTACAACTAACCTATAACAGTACAACAACGTAGCAATGCAGTTTTTGCATTTTTCACCCAAAACCAGCCATGCAGGAACAAACAACACTCATCACTTGTTCATCTCCTGCAATTTTCCTATTAATTTGTTGGGGATCACCTCGTAAATTCGACGTTAACATACACCCACAGCCACTGTCAATTTCATTTAATTTTTTCTCGCATTTAATCAATTGTTAAGTATATAAAATGCGTTCAGCTTCTTTAACATTTAGTTTGCAGGATCTGTTGTAGAGCATTCGCAAATATTATTAATCGTGAGACTAATTTTTTATATTTCATACGCGAACAGTACTAATGTCACATTCGAATCTTCACCCTAATTGACGCCATCTTGAATAGGCCACGCCCCCATGTCAGGTCCCAATATCTATTTCTTTGCTCTATGATCTAAGATTGTTACCACAATATTTGGGGGCTATCCTCGACAACATATATAAAAATCTGATGTGGCCAGCACATAACCTCCCGCCTAATACTACTCTTAAACGATAAAATATAGCATTTGTTGATACAGAAACATACCTTCTTATTTGTTTATTTTCTATTTATATTTGAAAAATTTAATTTTCTTTCGTATATTTATTTAATTTTTTGAATATATTTCACTAAGAAAACAGCTTCACAATCGCCATGACATGTGTCACATTTCGTAAAAAATTGAAAATTTTTCCATGGTGTACTAGGAATGCAAGATTTGTTGAATCTAATTTCTTTATATTTTATTATCTCTAAATCTAATGGAAATTAATAAAAATAGTGTAATCAAAACACATGTAAAAATAAATATTCTTCCACTTTCAAAATAACATAAATTGTTGAAAAAGGAAATTTAACCGTGTTTTTCACGAAAAACTGTTATGGACTTCAAGTAAACTGCTACTTCCGATTGACCAATTTTATCCAAAATCTAATCAGCTCTTCATTTAATTATAAGAAGCAATAATTCACAAAATTGTATTTTTTGGTATTATAGAATTTAAGTTATACGAGACGAAAAAATTGCCACAGACTACACACACACACACACATACATACATACATACATACATACATACATACATACATACAGACATCATCGCGAAAATAGTAAAATCGTATTTTAGGGACCCTAAAACGTGCTTATTCATTGAAAACTCACTACCCAATTTGTTGACCAAAAACAATACCTCCCTTACCTAGAGGTAGGCGGGAGGTAAAAATGTCGCCCCGTTTTATTACTTCAAGTATTTTAAATAATCCTAAATAATTGTAGTAGTAGTGTGTTGTATCAGCAATAGGGATCGATCTGAAGACATTATATTCACAGTTAAATGCGTTTAATTTACTAATTAGTCCTTGTAACATTATGCAAATATCTCCGTTTCTATTAACATCTAGTATACGTCAAATTCCACGCTTCAAGGAACAAAAAATCGCATATACTTTGAAAAACAAAATACTATCAACTACATATCATACATCAACGACCGTTTCACACCCGCTATAAATATACTACCTCAATTAATTCCCACTAATGATATGCATATAAAAATTTACATACAAATGAATGATCATAGTTTGCTCTGCAATTATTAATGTAATTTAATGTAGGCAGTGTGTAATTTGTTAGACAGAGGATTAGATGAATTAATTACTTTATTAGAGGATGTCTTATGTGATATTAGCATTTTGTTCTTGCTTAATTCAAGGCTGGAAAATCAATCGAGTTAGATCGATTATGATTGTTTGAATTAAATTTAATTGGAATTTATTCAAAATAATAATTAGTTTACGTACGATATTAGATAGTACTTTTTAATCGCACACAGTTTTCGATGTGCTGTCTAGAATTTTAACCGATTTTGTAAGTAAAATATATCACTTATAATTGAATAAAAAGATACCAATTTTTTTTTTCTAAAATTTTAATGCGAGTATATTGAAAATGATGGTTCTTAACCCAATTTTAAACTGTCAGTCAATAAAACCTTATTATATATGTGTTACATACAATATTTTATGTTCGACTGCTTACAGATTATTTTTCTTAGCTTAGAATAACAATTACATTTAACATATGACGTTGACATAAAAAAATTGAAGTTTGCTTTTTTCTGTTGTTTAGTTGCAAGTTGTTTGTTATTAATAGTTTTTATTTACTTTGGTATTTTGGAGTATTTAACAGTAAAAAGTGAATAGGTAAAAAGATACAGCAATATAAAAATAATTATAGCATTGAAACCCGAATACGTCACTTTTCAATTCTACACCCTGTATATATAATAGTTATTTATGTATCAAGGTACTGAAGTCCAATTTTTTATCACGAATATGGAATTTAGTTGCCGAGGCCCGTAGGGCCGAGGAAAATAAACCATGTGAGTGATGAAAAGGAACTTCAGTGCCGAGGTACATATTAAGTTTTATTTGAAATCTAAAATTCGTAAAAACTAAAAAAATTACAATATAGGTTAAGTTCATACATCTGTCAGTTGTTAATTTAAACTGACAGTCAGTGTTGCCAACCTCGAGAAGTGAAGTTATCGTAAATAACACTCAAAATTATAAGTTTTGTCCTTAATTTCGTCATCGGAATTAATTAGTCAACTCTTCTTGCAAATTTTGTTTCATGTTACGTCCAAATTTACTATAATACGTAAATATATCTGCCAAAATTATCCTAATTGCACAATAATTATTTAACGGTTGCCAACACTGGATTGCTCAAAATCGTCGTATAATGGGTTACTTTAGTGTCGATTTCTGAGCTTTTAATGACGATTTTTGAGCACTTTAGTGCCGATTTCAAATAAAGACATATTTTTTACATATTGTATTACCTTTTTTATGTATATCAATATTCCTGTGCCTTTCTCTTCTCATTTTAAGGGAAGCATATTTATTTATATACACTACAGTAACAACTAAACATCAAAATAACGCTTTCTATGTTATTGATTCTGGCATTTTCCTGTTGACTTTATAATTCAAGAAACGAATTCATAAGAAATTCCCGCGCGAGCGCTAAAATAACAAAACAACATCAGCCCAACAACATGGTTGGCCAACCACACCGCATAATAGCAGACTTAGTGATGATTATCTATATTTTATGGTTAGGTTAATTTTAATTATTAAATCGAGCGAAACAATGTGAACGGGTCGCGTATTTAACACATGTTTCGCGCCCTGCTAGCCCCGTACCTCCGCCTATGGTTTCCATGGGCGTGACTGCACAATTTATCCGTTCCTATTTCGGCCATGCTTCGACTTTTTTTATGTTTGAATATCTTCAACCATATTTACTGTCAACTCAAAAAATTTAATAATAGCATTTCGTTTACTGCCATTTCTACAATTAACTAGCTACAATAAAAAGAATTTTTTATTACTTTTTGTAGTATGTAAGTAAGTAAATAAGCAAGCAAATATTTATTTATTTGTTTCCTTTGGGTGTTCAAATTTTATCGTGAGGTAATTTCATTTGTTTATTATATTATAAAACTATTGATATGTACAAATATTTAATCTATTTCGATGCACTCTCTTCATCCAATCATTTGTCAATTATTACATTTTCTGCTTAGACTCATATTAATTGATTCATTGTCTCAAAGTTTTTCTCGCATGTGATCTGCATTGTCTGTCATCATCTCTTGTTCAATAATTATTTTTATCCAACACCTCCCAATAAATGCCCTATAACTATGGCGATTTTAAACATGCAAAGTAACAGATTATCCACTAGTGGGTATAATTTTCAGAAAAGTCACTAGTGAGTAATTTTTTATTTATAACAACAATAATAACACACAACACCTTGGTAACTACTTCGATTGACATTTTAATTTAGAAAATATGTAGCATATGTTACTATCAAATAATATTTCTTTAATAAATTTTGCATTTATTAAGAGATGTTGAATAAAACGTTATACTTCACACGTGGGCAAAGTAAGGAATTACCCACAAGAGAAATTTTAGCACACTTGTAAAGTAAATAACTATTACTTAGAAGCCACACAGCTTGGAAAGTGAAATAGTAATTTTCCAAATTTTTATTTCTCAACATAATTTTAATCAACCGAGGTATTCAACAGACTTAAACTTTTATTTTCTCATTGGCGTGTAAAAATTTTCATTTCAATTAATTCTTTTTTCTAATTATTTATAACATTTTGATCTGCATTTTGTTTCTGACATTGTTGTACTTTTTTTGTACATAACAAGTAAATTTTTTTCATTTTCAGAAACATTCTAATTCTTTGTCTCTAATTTGTTTTGTTTTTATATTTTTAGAACCTTTGCAGAGTAAGTCAGCAAATACACAAACCAATAAACTCTAATATTTCTAGGGAAATCTTTATAACGATAACGGAAGGTATTCATTGTATAAACAAATGCTGGTAAAAGTGGGTACAATGAATAATGTAAGCCCGAGAATTCTTAGCTTGATATAGCTTTTACTTATGTTTCATTTTTTTTTTTTTTTTTAGAAAATTTTGAATAACTTATTACAGTAATTGTATAAATGTGTCATAATCTTATAATAACAAGTTTCTGGAATTGGTTTATAAGTATATTAGTAGTATATTTGTTAATTGTGAATCAGGATTAAGACTGTATTGTGCAATAAAATTCATAATGCATTCATTTACACTTTTAATCTAATAATTTAAAATTTTTTTGCATATTTTGCTGCATATATTGTCATATTTGTGCATAATAGTGCATATTTTCCAAAAAATCAATGCATATATAGGTATGCGCATAAAATTCATTTTTTTCGTGCAAATAATCCGTTCTCTATTTATTAATATCGATATTTACAAAACAATTCCTACCTTCTAACATTTCAGTGTCCGGCTTCAAGGTTCTTGAGCCATATTCCAGTTCTTTGTAATCCGTGGATTTCGCTGTTTCACGTCTGGTTACCGCTTTGCACTGTAAAAAGAAAGAAACTATAATAATAATAATTTATTTGGTAATTCCAAAAAATTTTAAAACAATATTCTATACGGGTATGTTTGTAAAAATACATTTCATGGTTCAACAATGAGATATGAACATCGTGAAATCTCCAGTTCGATCCCGACAACAAACAAATTCAGTATACAGTGTGTGCAAAAAACGTACATTTTAGAGCAAAAGTACAAGAATAAAAAGTTGTTTTGACTTAAAAAAGTCCTCATTTACAATAGAAATATGTAGCACTCGATATTTAGAAAATAAAATATGACATTTTAATCAAAATTCAGATAGCCATGGAAATAAGAAACAAATAAACCAAATATCAATTTAAGATCATAATTCTTTAATATTTCAGGCTGAATTATAATAATAGACACAATGATTACAAAATTAACATCAATAATACTGAACTGAACTGTCTGAAAGAAATTATTTCATTTGTTTTTTATTTCCGTGGCTATCTGATTTTTGACGAAAATGTCATATCTTCTTTTCTAAATATCTAATGCTAGAGATATTCTATTGCATTAAATGAGAACTTTTTATAAGTAAAAATTAATTATAAACAACTTTTAATTCTTGTACTTTTGCTCTAAAATGAACAGGAGAGCCAATTTTCGCACATTTTTAAAATCCCATGTTAAACTCCTATGTTGCACACACTGTATAAATCCAAAAACATAAAATTACTCCTTTGGTTCCATCTCCACATAAACTATCATATTTGGGGGATATTATTTGACGGCACTGCAAAAAAATATATCAATCCAAGATTTGCTTCAAGCATAGAGTGCTACCTCTACAGATATAGGTAAATCACTTAATAATCAACAAGTATTAGTTAAAAATTGTATGCCAAAATGGGAGTGCCCAAAATAGTAACCATTTCCATGGGCGTGCCAGCGGGGCGGATGGCACAATATCCCCCCGTAACCGACAAATGCTATCACTAAATGGATATAAAATAATGGAACGTTATAATAGAATCCCAATAAAAATACGACAAGCTATTAGAGGTTTCGTTTAGTGGGTTTTAATTTGGTTGTGGTAATTAGTTTTTAGCGGACGGTTATTAACAGTTAACACTTTTGTGTATTTTTTGTTGTTGGATTAATTAAAAATGGTTTTATTAAATTTTGAGATGGGTGTGAGAAAATGTAAGCTCGTAAAATATGAGGCAAAAAATTTTGGGGCTTGACTTATGATTAGAATTGTTTATTATGAACTTGTTTATTATATAGGAAATTAATTATGATTAGTAATAAATCAAACTAAAGAAAATACATTATTTTGTTTCTAATAGTTTATTTATGTAGGGTGCAAAGTATTGGGTACTTTGGGTAAATTTGCTCGAAACGTGAATGTATCTAAAGATGCTCGATTGATATGTATCCAGACTGTCCAGAATATCAAACCAGTCTCAATGTTATTTACATTTATTTGAAATCGGCACTAAAGTGCTCAAAAATCGCCAATAAAAGCTCAGAAATCGTCACTAAATTAACCCATTATACTACGATTTTGAGCAACCCAGTGTTGGCAACCGTTAAATAATTATTGTACAATTAAATAATTTTGGCAGATATATTGACGTACTATAGTAAATTTGGACGTAACATGAAACAAAATTTGCAAAAAGAATTAACTAATTAATTCCGATGACGAAATTGAGGACAAAACACATAATTTTGAGTGTTATTTACGATAACTTCACTTCTCGAGGTTGGCAACACTGATTGTCAGTTTCAATTGACAACTGACAGATGTATAAACTTAACCTATATTGTAATTTTCTTACAGTCTTTTCGAATTTTAGATTTCAAATAAAACTTAATATGTATCTCGGCACTGAAGTTCCTTTTTATCACTCACATGGTTTATTTTCCTCGGCCCTTACGGGCCTTGGCAACAAAATTCCATATTCGTAATAAAAAAATTGAACTTCAGTGCCTTGATACATAAATAACTTTTGTTCTAAGAATTATGTTAATTCAACTTATAGCATTAACAAAACAGTTAAATCTAGTAGAAATAATTATATACGTTCACAATTAATCACTAGGAATTACATCGGTTCTCAAATTATATGTTATTACCATTTATAACTACATACGCCTATAGTTTCTGCACTTAAACAATTGATTAACTACAATTAAAAATATATTGCACTTCAATCAATTAATCTAATCGGGCATTTAATCATAGATATTGATAATTAATTGATTATATTAAACATGGAATTTGATGCGAAAAATTATATATAGCAATATTTGGAATAAAAAATGTTATTTTTTACGACATGGTAGGAAACTCCACCGTTCTTCTCCCGAAATAGTGAGGAAAATGTGTTGTTCCTCTCTAGAGAGCAAAATATAGAAGTGTTACCAATATGAATGTTATTTGCAAAAAATTTATTACAAAAATTATAAATTAATTCCTAATTTGATTGAAAAATCCTTATTTTAGTGATATACATAATTTTAATTATCTTACAATTATGTCTTATATTTTTCTTTTTCTTATTAAATCACGAATTGACAACTTATTAAAGATTAAGATTGGTTCATTGGCAACACTGCTACACCGCCTTGTGTCTGATAACCTAACTTTTAACGTGTCAGTTTGTCAGTTGTGTTCTCAAAGTGTATTTTAGGTCCGAGCAAATCGCTTTTAGAAACATGTCGTGAAAAAATGTTGTGTCTAACACGAGAGGAAAGCTCTTCTTCCACTTTCGTTCGAAATACCTCACTCGCTGCGCTCATGAGGCAAACTTCGAACTGAAGCCTTACCACAATTAACCCTAAAAAATAAACAGTAGGTTTGTTCCATGTGGTCATTTCTGACATGTTTGTGACATGTTTGTGACAAATTTCAGTGCGCCTGCGAAAAATGTAAACAAGTTAACTTTGAAACATAAGCTTCATTTCTTTTTTGTGGCGAAAAATGTATGAATTTCTTTATTTATATTTATATTTAAGGTTAGCTGTCAAAAAAGAATGCATGCACATGCGCTTCATTCCATTCGCCGTTCCAGTCTATGTTTCAAACTTAACTTGTTTACATTTTTCGCAGGCGCACTGAAATTTGTCACAAACATGTCACAAACTTGTCAGAAATGACCACTTGGAACAAACCTAGTGTATCAAAGTAGTCGAACGCCTTGGCTAGTTTACAAAACACATATTTACCAAAGAAATGAAAACCTTATTTTCGCTACAAATCAAAGTAATTTAGGAGCACCCCATCTCTCATCTTCCTGCTGCACTATACTCGTTACAAAGCGTTGCTGTACGACACCATGGCCGTAGAAGTGGGGCGGGGAACGTAGTAAGGCTGCCCCGAAGCTGAAGTTTCGATATTAAATGCGGCAATCAGATACCGACTAATTATAATGCTTCAAGCGTCAATAATTAATAGTGAGCAAGTCTGGTCTCTCTGTCTTATTAATTGTTTTTACTCTGTGAATAAGCCGAGAGATCGGGCAGTGATTCTCAAAATTTTACGAGGCTGAACCATAAAAATATTCATAATAAATTAGTCATTAATATTTTATGTAATTGATTTTATATAAATAAATAAATAAATATATCGTCAGGTCATTTGCCCATTTTGGATAGCGCTTTGCTTTAGCTATTCTCGGTAAGTGATATTTAGAGAGCGGATTATATGCACGAAAAAACTGAATTATATGCGCATATATATGCAATGATTTTTTGAGAAATATGCACAAATATGACAATATATGCAGAAAAATATGCAAAAAAAATTTTAAATTATTAGATAATAAAAAGTATAAATGAATGCATTATGAATTTATTGCACAATACAGTCTTAATCCTGATTCACAATTAACAAATATACTACTAATATACATATAAACTAAGTCTAGAAACTTGATATTATAAGATTATGACATATTTACATAATTACAATAACAAATTATTCTAAATTTTAAAAAAAGTGAAACATAAGTAAGAGAATTCTCGATCTTATATTCATTGTACCCACTTTTACCAGCATTCGTGTATACAATGAATACCTACCGTTACCGTTACAGGGATTTCCCTAGAAATATTAGAGTTTATTGGTTTGTGTATTTGCTTATTGTATTCTTTATTGCTTTTTCCGTTGCATTCTTCTATTTATTGCGGCCTCCTCCAATATTTGGAAATTATCAATGTGCATTACCAGAAATTTCAGAATGTTTATCACTAGACAAGGTCTTAAAAATATTGAAATATGCAATTATATGCAACTTTTGTAAAAATATGCATAAGAATGCCCAAATGTGCAATATATACAATTAGTAATTAGCATTAATTAATTGTAATCAATGTAATTCATCCAGAAAATTGATTTTATTTTAAGATATGCAAAAATTAAAATATATGCACTTTGCATATAATCCGCTCTCTAGTGATATATTTCTACACTTCTTCATATCTTCTGTTTTACTTTGCAAGTTTATAATTCCTGCTGCTTTTAAATCTTCTTCTATATTCTTTAGACATGTAGATCTCGTGTTTTTCTTCATTCTAGTCTCCGCTGTGCTTTGATTTAATTGGATCCATTTCTTCTGTTCTCCATGTATATCCAAACTCCAAACCACCTCAATTTTTATTACTTAATCTTTTTCACTATATCTTCTCCTTTAAACTCTTGGTCTATAACTATATCATAGTTCATTCATATTTTGTGTTCGTTTTCTTATATTATTTTGGGGCCCAATATTGTTCTTATTAATTTTTAGGGCTGCAAATTAACCGAGTATCCAAAAATCCGGATTTCCGAGATATACAGATATCCGGACATCAAATCCCGTACATTTGGATATCCGGATAATTGTAAGATCCGGAAACGATTTTTTAATATTTTTTAAGGGAGTGCATGTAAGACTTTCGAAAACTCTTTTTATACAAATAATAATATTCTTTTGAATATTGACGTTATTTTATTACAGTACATACATTTTTAAATTAAATAATTCTTGATATAGCTGTTCATTTGTTGTTGTAGTTATTTTATTTATGGTTTATCTAATAAATATAATTCGATACGTACAATAATAATTAATATTATTTGCATCTGGTCTAGTTATAATATTTCTTATAGCTTTTAACCTACTCTACTTCGTACGAGCTGCCACTGTTAAAAAGATACAAAAACATAAATAAATAGCAATGAAACTTCTATATACCACATTTCAATAATTATACACCCGGTAATTCTAGTTAGCTAAACTATATATTTACAATAGGCCAAACTAAATGCTTCTAAGTAGAATGGGTTGACAACAACTAAATACTAAGAAACATGAAAAAATAAATAAAGTAAATAATTAAAATTAAAAATAATCATGACCATAATGAGTTAAAAACCTTGAAAATACCAATTAACTGTGTTTATAGCTTTCAGTAAAATCTCAAAAAATCAATCAAGAAGATGAAAACAAAATTACGATTAAAATGTTTGGATATTGCACAACATGATTGACAAGAAAATAACATCTTTTATTGGTCATTAACTTTTTTGTCTCATTGCCAAATTTTTGTGATCTTTTTGTTGGTATTTATGAAAAACACTATCGTGATCGACATAAAGATAATTGAATAAATAATTATAGGTGAGCCATGCTAATCTGCTAACATTATAAACAGCATGCAAACTGATTATAGCGAGATTACAAGACTAAAATGTAATTTGAGTAGCCGCGAGCATTTGTTTTATATGCACAGCTCATTCGCGCGGATATTACACAAAGCGATTCGATTTTATTTAGTTGTATCTAACGTTTATCGACTGTTTCTTAGGGCAAGGTTGATTATTTAGAGCAAGGAAAATATTTATTATTTTGTTTATTAGATGTAATGCAGGTGGACGTGGTATCCGGAATATTAAAAATTGTTTGCAATAAATTATTGTTCTTAATTTTAATTTCATAAATTAAACCTCTCACATATTGACATTAAACTAACCAATGAGAATGAGTAATGTCTTATCATATCTGTAATGTTATAAATTTAAATTTACTTATAATAAATTTCTATTGACTGTTAATACAGTTTTTTTTTTAAATATATTTTTCCTAAGGCCCAAGAAAGATATCAGAAAACGAATATAGAATAAGTATAAACTATGTAATAGAACAGCAGTTGGAAGAAGACAGTAAATAATATGTTGTGGGCATCACAGTATTTCCCGCCATAGATTTCTTATCAAACAATGTAGGACAGACTACCACTATCAAGAAAAGCTCTCATTCCTTCACAAAAATTAGATTTCAAATATGACACATGCAAAAAAATGATATTATTTTGCAAGCGTTGTTGTTTTTTTTTTTAAGCAAAAATGTGAATATATAATTTATCTTTAACGTGTTGTAATTCATAAATGGTGACTGTAAGAGAAAAATATGTCAAACAACAGTTGCAGATAATAATATTTCAATGATTATTCTAATAACAAAAATTGTTATTGAACCATTCCTTACTGAGATATTTCAGAATATCTTGACAGGGCTTTAACTATACTACCACTTCCGGTTATATCTCCCTTACAGGATGTGACGGGAGGTATAAAACAATTGACTATTTTCTAAAATAACTTTTTGACACTTGAGTTCTATACTCGTATTCTTTTTAGAAGAAAAGTTTATAAGATTTATAGCCATTCGTTTTTTAAATTTTTACAGCATGAGTTTTTAAAACAACCATTTAGTTTTACTGGTTAACTAATAACTTTAGAGAAAAAAATTAATACACAAGCTTACAGCAAAGAGGGGGAGACATTTATATAATTGGTAAAATAAAATTGTTAGGGGGATGTGGTAGGGGAATGAAAGTATATTTTCTTAAATGGAAAGGAGTTTTTTTTAAGATTTAAATTGACATGAAATCGTGTTGTGTTAAATAGGCATTACAGCCTTTTACTTTCTTCTTCTAAGTTTTCTTTTTGGCCCAATACATGTTGGTTTTCTATAAATTGAACAAAACATGTTTCCATGAACTTTTCTTCCCGAAAGCACATCATTTATTACTATGAATACTAAAAGCTTTATTAACATATTGAAATAATTTTTATTTTTGAGATCTACTGCCAGAAACTTATTAATACATCTTTATACAGCAAGTAGAACGTTCGCACCATAAGCCAAAGCTGAATAATACACCTGTTTTCGTTTTATTTATTTTTTTCTGTAAGTTTGAGTAAAATTATAAATATAGATACTAATTTTAATATTAAGAGGCATTTAGTTATTAAGATACGATTTTTTGAAATTGTCATTGTCAAATTTTTCGCTTCTTGACGTCATCTTGTAATTCTACGAAACACGCTCTTGCGGAGAGCGAGGAACTACACCAACTGTCAAATTGACTGTTATCTGTCATTGTTATTTACTGAGAGGTTTTTACAAATATAGTTTATTCACATTGCCTGGGCAAAATAATATAACAGATATAATAAACATAAATTTAATTTGAAAATCATTGTTAACTGCAACATATGACTTGAGATGACAGGTGTGATAATGAGACTACCGACATTACCGACAAGCGACAAAATATAGTACATCAATTTTATTTCAACACGTCCTAAACTCTGTCTAAAAACGTTATAATTAACGAATACCTAATTTAATTTATCGGAGTGTTCATTTTAATAATAATAAGTAATTATTACAACCCTGAAAAGCAAATTATTATTTGTTATCAACACCTCTTTTACCTTGCCATGCTGTATATTCTATTACAAGATGACGTCACGATTTTGCAACCGCGAAACTTCATAAAGGAAATTATGAATGAAAAGTTAAAAAATGATCTAAATTTGTATAATGGGCCCATAAACCAATTAAAAAAAAAAAATTGTGAAACTTTATTAGAATATATGACGATCAGTGAAAACCCGATGTGAAAATTTCATATATTACCCGAGATATGATTTTTCAAAGTTTGAGGGACGTTTGTGTGACGTCACAGGTATTACTCAAGTGGCACTAAATCAACGATTTTCCATGATAGTAGATATTATATATTTTTTAATATAAATATAATATTTTTATATTATAAGTCTTAATTTACAACAATTAAACTTAATATAAACTAAGACAAAATTCCTTTGACAACTTTAAGAGTATTTTATTTGATATTCCAGTAAATAACAATAAATGTTTGAGAACAGTGGCGCTAGTAGTGATGTAACCTAACCTCAACACACATATAAATTTGTCATATTTCGTTTATGGTTTATGCGCCCATTATAATTTCCTGTTAGTTTCCGCCTTCGCCAACATTTTGACAAGCACTGTCCGAGGGTGTTAGACGCTCGGTTCCATATTTAACACTCCCGATTGTTAATAACCAGGTAGGGGTCAACTCGCTGACCCCTACGGCCAGCTGCTTCTCCCTCTCGGAGTTCCTCTCCGTCTATCTCACCCGCGCGCTCACTCCTTCTTAGCGTCTTCTTCTCGCTCCAGTCACGACTCTCCCAGTCTTCTCAACTTCTCAAGCTGTCCGACGCGCGGATAGCATCTAGAAGGCCTCGGCGGTGAAGACAAAAGGCGAGCGGGGGCGGCGCGGCCGAGAGGGAGAAGGTAAAAATGGGCGGGGCTTCGCACCATACATCATTGTTCAATTACGCCGTGAAACTTGCCAGACGCAGCCAATAAAGTGATTTGGAGGGATTGGAAATTGGAAAAATGTACGAGAGGTGTTTGGTGATCATGTTCTTACCGGGAATTATGTAGGTACTTGTATTTATACTGTTCCGAGAAATTATTCTGTAACTCTGGACATATTTGGTTGGGCTGGAATTCATTTTTTGGTTTTGAATTCGACGAATATACCGTTTGTCCCACGTAAATGTTGGCATCGGCAGTTTATATGTAAAATCATTTTTTTGTAATAAAAAGTGTCCGGCAAAAAATTATGCATCCAAATTTTATAGCACAATACTGCCAGTATCCCTACATCTTATTTAATACAGATTACTTTATTTTGATACCGCAATTTAATGAAATTAATAATAATTCCCAATTGTTCGCCTACTCTTTTCATTGCTACTGACGTATAGTGCTTGCAATTTGTTTTAAATATTTTAATCTGTCACTGTCAATTTCTGACGATGGAAACCATTCAGCATTCATTCCTGTGATGTATACATATTTGTCTTGCACTGCGCCCCCATAATACATTCTAATAATATTTACACGGTTCTCGACATTTAATGTATTCATGATGACAGTGACAGATTAAAATATTTAAAACAAATTGCAAGCACTATACGTCAGTAGCAATAAAAAGAGTAGGCGGAAAATTAAGAAATATAATTATTAATTACATTAAATTGCGGTATCAAAATGAAATAATCTACATTAAATAAGATGTAGGGATATTGGCAGCATTGTGATATAAAATTTGGATGCATAATTTTTTGCCGGACACTTTGTATTTACAAAAAACTGATTTTACATGTTAACTGCCTATGCCAACATTTACGTGGTACACACGGTACCTATAGGTACTCCATTTAACAATGAGAAAGAAATAATTCCGAATTTTTATCAGCTATGCGGCAAATACATCCACCAGAAAAATAGGATTCAACTTTACTAGAATGCTCATAAAATGCTGTTTGCTTTATATATGGAACGAAATTTATTTCTCGAAGAATAGAAACACCTATAATCGTTCGATAACACCTTTTCGACCTAACAAATTAAAGTTTTTTTTTTATTATCCAATTTAGATATTGATAATTTTGGAATTAATATTCAGTAGTTATATCTCAATGGGGTCTTTCACCATTTTTTTTATTTTTTTTTTATGAAACTTTATCTAACTTGAAGACTATCTACACTATAAAAAAGTCTTAATTGTTATTCATTAAGCCACAATGATTTTTAAAAATGTTGTGACGTCATTGTAGAAGTTTTGCTGGCTCTTAAACAGATTGTAAATAATTGTAGTCATATATTTTTTTACTTATTTTATTATTATTATTATTACAATAAAATAGAACATTTATGTTTGAAATTCACCAACACCTCTATAATGAGGTCACACCATTTTTTAAAAATCGTTGTGGTTTAATGAATAATAATTAAGACTTTTTAAAAGTGTAGATAGTCTTCAAGTTAGATAAAGTTTCATTAAAAAAATGGTGAAAGACCCCATTGCATGGCAAATACCTGAATATTTTTTCGAGTGCACGAACGTGCACAAGAGAAAATATTCTGATAGTATTTGCTATGCACGAGGGATATATCAGACGAATATTTCTCGAGAAAGATTTCAGTAATTATTTTAATTATTGAACATATATTTATTTTAATCTGTCACATAAACGTCAGATTTTGATAAATATCATCTGTCAAATTACTTTAATACTGAGTCATCAGCGTTTTGAAAATAATACTTTTGAAGAAATTGATTGAAAAATTGAAGATTTTATCACTTTTGTCCTTTTAAAACGAAGAAATTAAACTATTCCTCATTGTGTTTACAATTATTATAAATATTCGGGTATCGCACTTGTGCAAATACTCGATATGCAAAATATTCACTGTATTCGATTGTCATTGGTCGAAATTCAGAAAATACTGCAACGTGATTGCTGGAAATTTTTCGAGGGAAATAGTCTCTTAAATTGAATATAGTATACTTCTGCGTTCTGCAAACTAAAACTCGAAGAATAGTAATAAAACGAATAAAAATGTTTTCTTGGAACAAACAGATTCCTCTTAAATGAAGAGAAAATTTCGTTTTCATTGAAAACTTTTGTAGGTTTAATAAATATTTTTGTAAGAAAATTAATTTAGTTTTGAAGGAACATATCAAAGTATTCAACATTTTCTTTCAAAGCAGAAAAATGAAGATAATATAATAAGAAAATAATCTTTATTGAATCATTTAAGAAATATATTTTTCATCAAAAAATGCATACAAAAGGAAAACTGAAAATTTTCTTGAAACAATAATATTTTTATGAGTGTAGTGTACCATTGCGTGAAAATGGAGCACCCGGTAGAAAAACTTATACTGTAGTAACATGGAAATTTTAATGTAAAATAAACTTTGGCTAAAAATATTTTCGGTAATATTTATAATAATCGCCTTAAATAAAAACACAGACCGATGAACCAACCTGTATATGGGAAAGATATAAAATGCTAACGGGATGTTTAAATCGGGGTTAATTTTATTATAATGTTAAAAAAATATTTTTATAAATAAAATAAATAAATATATCATCACGCCTTTTACCCATTACGGGTGTGGCACTCTGCTTACGCAGATCTCGGTAAGTGATATATTTTATCGTATGAAGTGCGGTTACCAACCGTCAAATCATAGCCCCCAAGGATGTTAGTGGAAGGGGAACCACAGGGGTAAATTTAAATTTGTAACTATCGGCAGTGGGATTCGAACTGAGGATCTCACGGTCCACAGTCCGACACGTTACCACGGAGCTATTTAAAAATATTTTTCTTTTAATAAAATGGGTTATTAATTGTTTGCTTACGATCCTTCGGGATTTAGTGTGGAAAAATTCATATAAACACTGAAATGTATACTTCAGCCTACCAAAACTCGAAGGATCATAATAAAACAATTAAGTACCCTTATATTAAACATACAAAAGAACATTTCAACGCTTATAGCGCCAATTGTATATTTGACAGAATACTTCCAATGCCCAGTGTCGAATTAGGAAAAGTTTTTCGTGATTTTACAATACATTCCAATAATATTGTATTATTGGGATTTTATAAATACAGACCAAGGAAATGTTATACTTATTATCCTTGTATTATCAAATTATAGTTATTAGATTGTAAAATATCCTGGATTTAAAATTCCAATTTAAAAAGTCATTTGCAATAGACATTATCTACCTAAACTTATTATTTAAGAAATTAGAAATTAGTTTTCAGTGTAAAATTACTAGCAAAATTAATCCGTATTAAAGAATTCCGTTAGTATTTCATATCTTCTCCATATATAAAAATTGTGTATCATTAGAATTTTTATGGTTATTATTATTGTAATATCAACATCTTTAATTTCAGTATGTGTAAATATACTAACAATTCAAATAACTATAATATTTATAATAGATACTACAGTGTTGTAGCATTGTAATAAATATTGGTTCAAAAATAATAAGTAAAAATGTAATATACTGTAACGTTCGTGGGTTCACACGTTTTTATTTAAACAATAAGAGTAATATTATTAATAACAAATAATTATAATAAAGAGTAAATAGTTAATTAACACTAAGTATATAACACTAAAATAACGAATACAAAAACTTATACACTAACACTTATCACTACTATAATTAAACACTATTATTTATATTAACTAGCCGAGCGATATTTATTTACGACGATATATTTATTTTCACACCGAGCGGTATATTTATATTCACAAGTTCTTCCGCAGAACTTCGGAGTCGACTAAGTCATCTGACTTACTGACTCAACTCGACTAACTGAGTCCGAGTCATCTAAAAGACTCACTGCTCGGGAGTCATCTAAAAGACTGACTGCTCGGGAGTCATCTAAAAGACTGACTGAGTCTCACTGACTGCTCGGGAGTCATCTGAAAGACTGACTGCCTGACGGCTGCTGGCGATTCCTTTTATATACGGCACGTTCATTGTTTCTGGAAGCTTCTGGAACATTCCCTATTGTGGAGCAAACGACTTGTTCGAACCCGCAAGCGTTGAGTCATGCACTCGGCGACGCGGCGTGGCGGCGTAGGCCCACAAGCTTCGACTTGTCGCTGCCGCGTTCGTTACAATACTATTTATTTATTCTTACTTTGAAACCAATCAAGTCAAACAGATAAGTCGATGATTCTTAAAGTCAATCCTAGCCTATGTCCCTGTATTAGGACTAGCTACAGTTATAGTAAAGTCAATTCACTGAAAGTTGAGACAGGCTTTAAAAATATTATGAAAATGAGTTCTGAAACTTTTCTTCAATTAAAATCATTTTGACACATCCCAACTCCAGCGTTTCCAACACAAAACAATATCAATTAATTTCATTTTATCATCGCGTGTCTTCATCAAACACTATCCAATTTCTCCCGCAGTTTCTTTTGATAGTCTGGGGGCTTTTCTTTCTTTAGACCAGTTGCTCTTCTATTAGAGTCGTGATCAATAAATGTAACATAATTAAAGCAGGCGTCCGACTAGAGAACGGTTATTTAACTTGACATTTATTAGTGTGTTTCGTGTAAATTAGTTTAGAAATGATTTTTAAAGGTGACTATGATAAGGTCAGATGTGATCGAAGTATTAGGAGATAGATGATAGATGTTGGTTTGTTTGCTGTGGTTCCTTGATCGATTGGGATCAATACAATTAGGATTAAGAGATGGTATTTATACTTCATTTTGTCGCAGAATATTGTAGATGGCACTGCGTACGCAGGCGGTTTAATACGCGTCTATGATATACTTTAATATTTATAATTTAATTTTTAAATATGTTTTCGACTAACTGAGATATAAAAATAAACTCAACAGGACTGAGTTAAGGAAAGAAAATACTATAAGAAAATTTGTCTTTTAGTTAGTAACTATATAACGGCAACGCTTACCTGTCGTCAAGTAACTACCTCGAAAAATGGAGGGCAACCACTGAGGTATAGTTAAAATGGAAACTGTCGATTATGACATTCAAATTGAGGATCTTATGATCCATAGTTTGATGCGTTATCACGGAGATATTTAGCGAAAATATAGGACATACACTTTAGAAGAGGTAACGCTGATTAGCAAAGGATTTTGCTCTTGATTTCAAAGAATTCAAAACGGTTAACCAATGCTTAAAATGATTGTTTCTGCGCCTGAAAACCACAACCAAGTCTACAGTTGTGCTTTGATTTCATCGTTATAGTTTACAAATTTTTAATATGTATTAATTCTTAAATGTTCCATGGTAGAGCAAAATGTTTCAAATAAAAAATATATGGTTTATTCTCCTCGGCTATCGCCTTCGATTAAATAAATGTCATATTCTTAATAAAAAATTATAAAATTTCGATCGATCATAGATGTGTATGCAATACGTGGGGTACTAAATGATTATTACACTTTACATTTATATTGTACACAAAAAGGCTTACATCCTTGTTGTGCAATTTTTACATGGCATGCGATAATCTTGTCTATATCCCACTAATTGTATAAATAACTATTATATATGGCCGTGAGTTAAATGTTATTTATCCCACTCATTTTGCGTGAGTTAAGAGCTTCATTACCGTACTCATTTTCATTACGGTATAATTTTTTTTAATATTGATAATACAATCTTTACAATTCTTTAAATTAATTAATATTTAATTAGTTAACAATTTTTAAGCTTGTTCTTCTATATCCGACAAATTACTAAGTTTCACAAAAAACTTTAAAAATTTATGATAAACAACTACATAATTATTTAATGTCAAATTGTGTTCTACATGGATTAAAAACATGTTTATAGCAACTACTTGGATTAATTTTCTAGTTAAATAAAGTCAAATTATTTAAATTTAACTTTTCACGGGCGTAGACAATAGTTATTTACTTTACAAGTAGGCAACTAAGGAATTACCCACGAGAGAATTTTTAGCTGAGTGTGATAATTTTATCGAGTGCGTAATTCCACTTTGCCCACGTGTGAAGTATAACGTTTTATACAACACCTCTTAATAAATGAAAAATTTATTAAAGAAATATTATTTGACAGTGACATATGCTTTAAATTTTTAAATTAAAATGTCAATCGAAGTAGTTACCAAGGTGTTGTGTTATTATTATTGTTATAAATAAAAAATACCCAAGAGTGACTTTCCTCAAAATTATACCCACTAGTGGGTATTCTGTTACTTTCCTTGTTTAAAATCGCCATAGTTATAGAGCATTTATTGAAAGGTTTTGGATAAAATATTATACAATACACGTGTGATAATGCATTATTTATTAATATATATTTATGGGATGCGTATCATAATAATGCTCTTATTCTACTTATATCCTAAATATCTCGTTCTGAATTCTTTAATTCGTAAGACACAAGATACATCTATATATTTCTAAGATTCAAATTGCAATTATATTGATGAAGTACAGAAATATCAAATTTGTTGTTTCCATAGCAACAACAGACAGTAAAAATATTATTGCTGCCTTGGCAATAAAAGTGACATTTTACAGACTGTAAAAATCGAAATTAAAAAAATATTTTACCATAACTTTTACTAAAAGCCGCTTCAATAAATCATGTACCAATCTCCATTCCCTCCTTGTTCTACCGTCCAATAGATGTCTCATTTTCTCAGGTGTGCTACATTTTAGTTCAGCACCATCTATTGTACCAATTATCAACTACCTCAGGTACCCAAAGGTGAAAACAAAACTTACAGGTGTAATAACCTTTGGATACCACACCACAAGCGTACTATCTCGCTATTTTCCGCTTCTTTCGGGCTCGTCCGTCAGCGTGAGATACTTTGCCAGGTGGACACGAACAGGTGATATCAAACTTATCTAGCAATGCAGTGATGAATACAAGTCCACAGAGTTTGAGTGTTCTAGATAAAATGTTTTGCGAATTTAAATTTAAACGAGTTTGGGAAAATTATGTGAGGAATATTAAGTGAAGTGAAGCAGAGTTATACGACTTTTTATTCAAGTTTTGTGTTTTGTAACTAGAGTGCTGTGTAAACAAATGTACAATGTCAACTGACCGATATCACAAGTTAGTGAACCTTATTTATTAAAGCATTTGCACGTTTTAGTCACTTTGTCAATATTTTAAATATTTATTAATTAAATATTAAGTTAAATATAATTTTTTTGTAATTTTGCTGTTTTAACTATATAGTGTGAAGGTTAATATTATTTTAAACAATTATTCAAACATTCTTTTGTTTGTAATTTGGATATACCGCAACTAATTTCTCTGAATGCCATTTCATTCATTTCAATTATTTCGCAGAAATATGTAAATTTCAAAGATATATAAAAAACATTGAAAATGAATGTTGTTCTAACTAGAAACATGAATTATTTATTATAGCGCATTGTTTTTAATAATAATTGCAATTAAAAATGTTGCTAAAAGTAGTACAGAAAAATTACTTTTTCTGCTTCTAATAAATCAATTATATACTGTAAGTTTCAGATAAGATGCACAATTTACTTTTTATCATAAATGTATTAATATCGATACCAATTATACCGAGTATCTAGATTTATAGCAAATACAATGTTAAAATTTTCATTAAGCGATAGTTTGTTCCCTGCAAATTTTAGAATAAAAGTGTAAATTCAAAAATGTTCAGAAACTGCGCAAAATGAACCCAAATTTATTGATATAATACACTTCTGTCATGAAATATATGTAAAATAAAATTTATAATTTTTAGTTATTTCCAGAGTGCCATGGTAAACAAAACATACAAACAGTATTGTTTAAGCTTGACAGATGTCATTTGGCAGAGTTTTAATGATTACTGACTTCTTATGTTTCAGTACGTAAAAACACTTTTATTTGAAATCGGCACTAAAGTGCTTCAAAATCGTCTTAAAAGCTCAGAAATCGTCACTAAAGTAACACATTATACGACGATTTTCAGCAACCCAGTGTTGGCAACCGTTAAATAATTATTATATAAGTAGGATAATTTTGGCAAATATATTCACGTACTATAGTAAATTTGGACGTAACATGAAACAAAATTTGCAAGAAAAATTAACTAATTAATTCCGATGACGAAATTGAGAGCAAAACACATAATTTTGAGTGTTATTTACGATAACTTCACTGTTCAAGGTTGGCAACACTGACTGTCAGTTTCAATTGACAACTGACAGATGTATAAACTTAACCTATATTGTAATTTTTTTACAGTTTTTTCGAATTTTAAATTTCAAATAAAACTTAATATGTACCTCGGCACTGAAGTTCCTTTTTATCACTCACATTGTTTTATTTTCCTCGGCCCTACGGGCCTCGGCAACTAAATTCCATATTCGTGATAAAAAATTAAACTTCAGTGCCTTGATACATAAATAACTATTACCATTTTGGAATAATTTGAGCAAGTCAATGATCATTAAAACCATACCAAATGTCATCTTTCAAACTCAAACAATACAACAATTTATGTTTTGTTTACCATGGCACTCTGGAAATAGCTAAAAATTATAAAGTTCATTTTACGTATAACTTATGACATCAATAAATTTAGGCTTGGTTTGTGCAGTTTTTGTGTCTAAACAATTTTTGCTTTTACACTTTTGTTTTAAAATTCATAGGGTACAAACTACAGTCTAATAAAAATTTTAACATTGTATTTCCTATGTCCTGTAAAACAAGCAAACACCCGGTATAAACCACCGTACTGTTCCAGATAAAGTGCAACATAGGTTGTTAATCGAAAATATTCTCTAAAAAAGTTGCTTTCGTAACAACAAAATTGTCGAATAAAATGTCTATGAGATCACTAGTGAAAAAAGTAGGTATAATTCTTTTCAATTGGTGGAAAATTGTAAATCCTCAAAATCTATTGGACCATTTTTGACAGATGACATATAACTTGAATTATTACAGAAATACATGAATCCGTTTTGGCTATTTTCTAACGACTTTCAATAACTCAGGAACAAGAAAAGATAGAGTAATGAAACTTAATAATTATAAGTTTCATTAATATGCGAAAAAATGAGCTGATTTTGGACACAAAAAAAAAACAATTCAATACGTATCAAATATAGAAACTGCGAGTGATTCCAATTTTGTGATAAGATAATAATGAAACTATCAAATTCAGTTGTACTTAAAGTAATCGAATATTATCTTACCAAATTTAATTATTATCTCCTCAAAATGACTTTTTAACGTACCTTTCTTTTAATAAATAGTTTGTTAAGGTAACAATTAATATAGTAACTAGCATGTTTAAGATGATTCTAGAAAAAATGAGTAATTATAAAAACATTACAGCATACAACATGCATTTGAGCTGTCAAACAGTTTAATGTTGCATACCAATTAACTAGGGTAAATAACGGTAAACGCTGCTTTTCATTGTTGTAGTATACTGTTTAATTTACATACTGTTTAAGTATACTTCTGGAACGAATAACTAATAAACATTTATTTTATAAACCTAAGAAGTATCGTATTATTATAATGAACTATATTTTGTAAATCTATTTTAATTAAATATAATCCTATTAATTAATAAAAGATTGAAACACATAACAAAACACTTTATTGGTAGTAAATCAAGATATATTTATTTAGAATCCCTCAGCCGAAAATTGCAATTATTAACTTTGGATGGTTCCTCATCTACTAATATTTGTGGGGAATGTAACTTGATCACAAGTTACCTGAAAAATATTTTTCCGAAATCTACGAAAGCAGTGTGCCACACTAAAATGGGTAAATGGTATGATGATATATTTATTTATTTGTATTAAGGGCACCTTAAATGCCAAGTATTAAAGTTTTCAAAAGTATGAACGATAAAAATATTTTCTATAACACTGTTTTGGAAACTGGGCATTGCACTACTAAAAATTGTTATGGAATCACTAACATTCCATACGCGGCGTACGGAATATTTTCGACGAATCAGAACCGCTTATTAGCGCGACATCTGAAGTATCTTGATTCAGTTACATCTGTTTGTTTTAATTTGATTTATTTGAGTTTGACGTTTTCAACAGTTTTATATTTGTATTTTGGTATAATTTCCAAAACCTTTTTATAGAAAGTATAGTCTACAACATGTAACGGAATGGCCTATCCCACGCTCGCAAACCGTAGCCCTCGCCTTGGGCTCAGGCTACAAATGTTTGCTCGCGTGGAATATGTGCCATTGCATTACTTGTTGTGGAATATACTTTTATGGTTGAGTATTGCTTCATAATGTTCTTTTAGGTTCCCATCTTATTATTTTAATAAGTAAATAATAAATTTAAATGTAAGAATTTATGGAGGAATAAAAGAAGAAGAGGAATGCAGAAAAATAATCAATATTAGGACTAGTAAAGATTTCAGAAAACGAATACAAAATAAGAATGAACTATGAAATAAGCTGTAAAATGGAACAAGAGTTGGAAGACAGTGAAAAAAGATAAAAAAAAAAACAGAGAATCAGATAGCTTGGACATATACCGTGTGTCCCACGTAAAGGTTGGCATAGGCAAATAACATGTAATATCAGTTTTTTGTAAATAAAAAGTGTCCGGCAAAAAATTATGCATCCAAATTTTATATCACAGTACTGCCAATATCCCTACATCTTATTTAATACAAATTACTTTATTTTAATACCGCAATTTAATGAAATTAATAATAATAATTCCTAACTTTCCGCCTACTCTTTTTATTGCTACTGACGTATAGTGCCTGCAATTTGTTTTAAATATTTTTATCTGTCACTGCCAATTTCTGGCGATGGAAACCATTCAGCGTTCATTCCTGTGGTGTATTCAGATATTTGTCTTACACTGCGCCCCCATAATACATTCTAATAATATTTGCACGGTTCTCGACATTTAATGTATTCTTGATGACAGTGACAGATTAAAATATTTAAAACAAATTGCAAACACTATACGTCAGTAGCAATAAAAAGAGTAGGCGGAAAATTAGGAATTATTATTATTAATTTCATTAAATTGCGGTATTAAATTAAAGTAATCTGTATTAAATAAGATGTAGGGATATTGGCAGTATTGTGATATAAAATTTGGATGCATACTTTTTTGCTGGACACTTTTTATTTACAAAAAACTGATTTTACATGTTATTTGCCTATGCCAACCTTTACGTGGGACACACGGTATATGCAGAGCAGAACAAAAGATTGCAATAAAATTAGTAGTATTTAGAATGGAGACCAAGAGGAAGCAGTAGACGAGGCAAACCCAGACCAACATGGCAAAAGAAAGTAGATGAAGATTTAAAAGCAGCAGGACTTTAAAACTGGCATATACAAAATATAGAAGAAACCTAACTGCAAGGATTTAAAGGAAAATAAACTGAGACTGATCCATTCCAACAAAAGGATCTAAATAGAATCATAGAAAGCGGTGTTATGCCCCTATATTGCATTATATAATATTATACCACAAATCAAAATATGAAGAATAAGATGATTTGGACATATAACAAAATTTACCTGCTGAAGACTAAGTAAAATGATTATAGACCGAAAACCAGAAGAAAAAAAAAGGTAAACCAAGAAATATATAGATGTACGAAATAGAAGCTGACTTAAAGATAACAGGAATAATGAAATGGAATGACATAGCAACTGATAGAAAAGAGTGAAATAGTAAGCAATAAATATAACCTAGTGCCATTTACCTATTCTTAGTGTGGCACTCTGCTTTCACATATCTCAGTAGTGTTATATTCTGGACGTAAAGTGCTGTCAAATATCAGTGGAGGGAAAACACAGGGGTAAAGTTACAAGTGCCTAAATTGGGAAGCTGCGCAGGAAACCTCAATCATAAAATAATTTAAACGTTCCCCTTTTCTACTCTCATCAAACTTGTACTATACTATACATGTACGAGTAATTCTACATAATTGTTATAGAATTTTTAAAAAGAAAAACAATATATGTTTGTTTATTATTTTTTTCTACGACCACTTAGAAATCTGCTCATTGCATGTTAGTTGTTGCTAGGGATATGAGGTACATTGCAAGCATCGTGCGAAATGAATTTGTTTTGTAAGTATTTCACAGGTCAGCTTATTTAAGTACAGGTGCCATTGCTAGGATACTTATTTAGAATTGTCAAATATTGGAATGATGAAAGCGAGACAATTTTTTATTAATATTAAATATATTAGGAAATAATATCGTGGTCGTAGAAAAAGTATAGTGTACAACTCGCATGGAATGTCCATTCCATACTCGTATGATTTGCATCATTCGCCTTCGGCTCATGCTACAAACTTTCATACTCGTAGGAAATGAGTACCATTCCATGCTCGTTGTACAATATACTATTATCTAACACCTCTCAATAAATGCTCTATAACTATGGCGATTTTAAACAAGGAAAGTAACAGATTACCCACTAGTGGGTATAATTTTGAGAAAAGCCACTAGTGAGTATTTTTTTATTTATAACAATAATAATAACTTATAATAATAATACAATAATAACCTTGGTAACTTCGATTGACATTTAAATTTAAAAAATTTAAAGCATATGTCACTGTCAAATAACATTTCTTTAATAATTTTTGCATTTATTAAGAGGTGTTGGATAAAACGTTATACTTCACGCGTGAGCAAAGTGGAATTACCCACTCGATAAAATTATCACACTCAACCTTCGGCTTCGTGAGCTAAAAATTCTCTCGTGGGTAATTCCTTACTTTGCCCACTTGTAAAGTAAATAACTATTAATATATACTGCTAGCAGACGAATTAAAATAATATTGTTGACTGATTTCTTACCTACAAATTTTCTATATTTTTGCAATATTTTTAAGACCTGTTATTTCTCTTTAAAACAGTTCTTAATCATTATAGTCGTAAAATGATCAGTACATAAACTATTCATATTTTTATTAATAAATAATCATAAAGTATACTGAAAGTATCAAACAAAATACCAATTATCAAATGTGGGATTCGAACTGATGATCGTATGACCAATAGTCCACGGAGTTATTTACAATTTACCCTATTAAAATTAATTTTTAAAATTAAAAGTCACTTTCAAATAAATTAATTAAATGTCTTCATATACTACAATAAGATAAATGAATCGAAAAATTTCTTTTTGCAATTAATGACGCATATTTAATTCAAACCATCTTTCATTTTAATTAACAAATGCTTATAGATTCCAATAAGAAACCATTTTAATCTCGATGCTCTCAACTAGATCTTTTATAAAATAATAATAGGTTAAATTTCCAAACTATAACAATACTTAAATGAAAACCTGTCAATTATATTTACAATGAAAAAAATATTGCGAAATACAAAAGTGAAACGTGTGTCTAATATCAATTGTCACTCATTCTAAATAAGTTATCTATCATCTCTAAAACACAATAAGTAATATTTTTATTTAATCCCAAGATAAACATAATTTTATTATTATAAGATTAGAGGCGACTTGTCGAAAGGTCTATCAAGAAAATTATTAAAAAACTCTCTCTGTAACACTTTATCTTAAGAAGAATTTTCTATTTAACACAACAATTAAACTGTTTCAAATCTCTTGAGTATAATTGCGAAGAAAGTAAAGTCATTAATGAGGAGTATCATAATTTTGACAAACAATTAGTCAGTTTTGACAATGGAGCCATTTTTTGTTTAATTATTGTTAAAAGTATAGCAGAGGAATTTTAATTACTGTGGATATAATTAATAAATAGGTATTTAGTGCAGAATAATTTATCTTAAGAATATCTTGTTTGTTTAAAAAAGAACAAGCTTTTACTGAAACCAACACGGATGTTACGATGTTAAATTAACAAACAATACAAAATTTGTGTTCATTGTTGGTAGTGACAACAATATTCAACGAATTTACAGCATAATACCATTCTAGAAATATAAATGTATCATTCTTACTATACAATTTCATATTTAAAAGGAGAAGAAGTAATTAGAAGAAGGTTTAAAAAACAGCAGAAATTTTAAACTTGTACAGTAAAACAAAAGATAGGAAGAAGTGGAAAAACCGAGTTACAAGGATTTAAAGGAAAAGAAACGGAGATTCAACTTTAAGAAAAGGATCTAGAGAACTTCATAAAAAGTGGCGTTACCCTATAGAAATGATAAAAATGTTTTCTTGGAACAAAAAGATTCCTCTTAAATGAAGAGAAAAATTGATTTGAATAGTACCATTCTGATTTCGTTTTCATTGAAAACTTTTGAAGGTTTAATAAATATTCTTGTATGAAAATTAATTTAGTTTTGAAGGAACATATCAAAGTATTCAACTCAGACTCATTATGAAGACGAAGTAATTTGAATAGGAGTAGTTTTAATTCAAAATGATTTCGTTTTAAATAAAAACGTTTTATTTAAAATTAAAACGACTTCTTTTTTGTTACTCTTAAAAAAAATATATATTTATTTCCTTTCAATGCAGAAAAAAGAAGATAAATAAAATTGATATTCAAAATTAATATTTTCTTTTGAATTGAAGCTAACCATTTTGTAAGAATTATCTGGTAGGCTTAAGGAATCCCAAAAGGTGAAGAAATAACTTTTTTCACGACATGGTAGGAAACCCCACCGTTCTTCTCCCGAAATAGTGAGGAAAATGTGTTGTTCCTCTCTAGAGAGAAAAATATAGAAGTGTTACCAATATGAATGTTAATGGCAAAAAATATATTACAAAAATTATAAATAAATTCCCAATTTGATTGTAAATCCTTATTTTAGTGATATACATAATTTAAATTATCTTACAATTATGTCGTATATTTTTCTTTTTCCTTTTAAATCATAATTTGACAACTTATTAAAGATATTTAAGATTGGTTCATTGGCAACACTGCTACACCGCCTTGTGTCTGATAACCTAACTTTTAACGTGTCAGTTTGTCTGTTGTGTTCTCAAAGTGTATTTTAGGTCCGAGCAAATCGTTTTTAGAAACATGTCGTGAAAAAAATGTTGTGTCTAACACGAGAGGAAAGCTCTTCTTCCACTCTCGTTCGAAATGCCTCACTCGCTACGCTCATGAGGCAAACTTCGAACTCGAGCGGGAAAAAGAAGCGCTTTCCTCTCTAGTTTGACAAATAACTATATCGTTTTATTGGACATTTTGGGAGTGTAATCTAATGTAATCTAATTGCTGAAGATGGGAGGACCACTCCCGAAACGTCCAATAAAAACAAATGAAGTAATTTCTTCACCTATTGGGATTCCTTAAGCCTCCCAAATAATTCTTAAATAAACTATTTGGATCCTACAAAACTTTTACATTTTGTAAGAAATTAATTTTTATCAACAAATGCATACAAAAGAAAACTGAAATTTTTCTTGAAACAGAAAGTTATTGAATTTATTTATAAAACCTATAATTATAAGTTTTGTTCCTCCAGCTTTCCTTTTATATGAGTTATTGTACTTATGGACTCACAGATATTATTGAAGATTACTCAAAACGGATTCAGAGGACCTCAAAACATATTTCCGCAAAAATCCCTTTATTAGCATTTTATGATTCTTATACTTAGTTACCATCCGGTACAATTATCAAAAAATATGTAGCTAAATTATTCGGTTGTTTTTCAAACGACAAATATCAAAATTAAAATGACTAATGTATGTTTATGTTACAGAGCAGTAAAAGATGGACTCCTGGAAATCCTTCGGGAGGCAACAAGAAAAGACTGCAACAGCAGGGACGAGGCAGGAATGACCCCAACGTTATGGGCAGCTTTCGAAGGGAACCTAGAGGCCCTTAGGCTCCTTGTTGGTAGGGGGTAAGTTGATGCTATGTATATAATATAAGTCTAATTCAAATGCCGGAAAATCTTCTTTTTGTACTCATACATTGAAATGTGCTGTTTAACATTGCCTAAGCAACGTCCGAAATGTCCATTTCCCAGGTCTACACCAGATAGACAACCGGGAAATTTCGATGAAAACATTCCTATTTCTAAAACGTTTATTAATAAATTATATTTATAATAAAATAATATAGTATTTCAAACATTCCTTTACATAAACAATGTTGGAATAAGAATGAAATTGAATTTAAAAATAACAAATTTAGTGCATTTGGTTACCAATGTTGGCAATAAAATCTGCACGATATGACAGCTGTAAAATACATAACTTACAAATGTAATGTTAGATATCTCAATATAAATAAGAAATATAATAAATTTACAAGTGAATACGCTAAATATTATAAATATTTTAATTGTTTTCTAATATATTAGACAAATTAATTTGTGTGTTTATATTTATAGTGCAACTTTGACAATTATCAAAATAACTACATGAAGAACTTCATTTCTTTGTATGGACTGTTATTAGTTTTATACTTTTGGTACAAAAAATATTGTACAAACCTCTTGCGTGAACACGGTTCCCGGATTCGTTCTATCCGGGAACCAAGCTTTCCCGCATTTGGTATGTAAATAACTATTTCCGTTTGCATAAAGCTTATCAACTAATCACGTTATTTAAAAATGTGATTTTGATGTGAATTGAAGTCGAACTTAAAGCTTTTATGGCGCAATTATATATCTCCTACAAAGATCTGCATCCAAAATGGGTGAAAGGTGTATAATATATTTATTTATCAAAGGATTCTAATAAATAATTGAACATCCTTCAATTATGTTTAAATTATACCAGTCAGTACATTATCGCAATGCAATTTTAAAGTTTGTGAACATTAATCTGAATAGATAACTGATAAATTCAACACAAATGTGCTTTATCTTTTAAAGATAATCGAAGATAAACCCAGTCTATCAGCTCGTAAACAGTGTCAGAAATATTTCACGAACACTTTGCATATATAATCAATATAAAACTGAATTGGTTTTCTTCTTTTTAAAATGAAATAAAAATTTACGAGCTGATTAGATTTTGATAGCAATCTTTCAATAGGAAATGGTAGTTTGCTTAAAGGCCTGTTAGATTTTTCAAATATATCACAAATAATTATCTGTCACTTTAAACGGTACAAAATAAATTATATATCGAATAAAATTTAATATAAATCAATTATTTTCTGGGACATATTTCTATTTTAATATGTTTGAATTGTTTTAATTGTTAATACTTTAAAGTTTTATCCTCAATGTCAATGTTTCAATGTTAAATGGTAATTAATAGAAAATTAATTAACTTTCTTTTGGTTTAAATGTCAACTCAATACTGGTTTGTTACAAAGATGTGTCTTAGGGAAAAGTTCGATAGAAAGTTGCATCAGTAACAATTTCTGTTTATCTTTTTAAATTCTTCAGTCCTATAAAATACAGAAAGCATAGCACGACGGGGCAAGCTTAATTCTCAAACAATACACTGATAAAAATGTTTTCATGGAACAAACAGATTCCTCTTAAATGAAGAGAAAAATTGATTTAAATAGTGCCAATCCGATTTCGTTTCCATTGAAAACTTTTGTAGGTTTAATAAATATTCTTGTATGAAAATTTATTTAGTTTTGAAGGAACATATCAAAGTATTCAACTGAGACCCATTATGGGGACGAAGTAGTTTGATTAGGTACAGTTTTAATTCAAAATAATATCGTTTTAAATAAAAACGTTTTGTTTAAAATTAAAACAACTTCTTTTTCATTATTTTTAAAAACAAAATTGAAACTATATTCATTTTCTTTGAATGAAGAAAAAAGAAAATAATAAAATTTATATTCAAAATTAATATTATTTTTAATTAAACCTAATTATTCTGTAAGAAATACAATTTTCTTCAACGATTGCATACAAAAAGGAACACTGAAAATGCTTGTCTTGCAAGTGAGAGTACGCAGGTTCGACTCTTACTCCATGTAACATAATCACAAGATATAAATCTGAATTTATATGTCATATTTCATTACAAATTTGACCAATCAGAATGTCTCATTTTCCATTGTTGTGCATTTTAGATAAGTTATTAAACAGCACCATGCTGTTTATTCGCGATTAAATTGAAGCTAGCTTTTATATGCAAATTATGAACATTTTGAAGGCATCTGCGGTCTCGGGATTTTTTAAATTATTATGTACTCAAACACTTTTTAAGCAAAATTTTATTCATAAGCTAGACATGTCAAATTTAATCGATTAAATTCTTAGCACTCTTGATATAACTATTGAATAGATGTTGCTTTTTTTTTTTGTTCTTATATACTCCATTGGATATTCTTGTACAATAGGTATCAGAATAAAAATAAAAATTATAGGATGTAAACTTATGTATGTTGTATATACGGTTTGAAGTTTGCTGTAATTGATTTATATTATTTCGTCGATTAATTTTCGTGTAACAATTATTTTCATTATCAAGTTCTTCTACGAGTATAATTACCATATATTAACCAAGAAAATATTAATTAATAACCTGTGATTATCAGCAAATGTGTACGTGAAAGTAATTCAATTATTTCAAGTTTCGTTTCATACTACATAACTTTGAATATTGTTGTTGAACACGACAAGATGCTAATTTATATTTATTAAGAATAAGAAACTTGTTTTATTTGTAAATTTGTGTGATTTTATGTAGATATATCTATGTTTATTCACATAACATCCAATAAAAATTTTACTTTCACACAATTTTCTCTCACATTTGGTATTTACATTAATAATAACATTGTAGCTGATTTAATATTTTAAATATTTTTAACAATATTGGCAACGCAACTTTCTCACATTTTGTATTATACATAAGTTACACAAAAACGAAAATATTAAAATATACCAAAAAATGAAACTTATGTCCAACGAACGATATGAGAAATAAGTCTGCGAATCGCTAAAATATAGAGAGTATTTTGTAAATACTTAAAACACTTTTCTTCAAAATTCTTCAAATAAAATTTGTAGATAATTCAATTGTCTATCTTTTTATTTTCTTATACAAAGTATAAGGAAGTATTGGAATCATGAAAAAAATCGCTGACGAGATTTTTGCGGAAACACATATTTTGACGTCCAATTAATCCGTTAAGACCAATTTCTCAATGATGTCTGTGTGTGTGAGGATGGATGAATGTCCGTGTGCGTAATATCTCATGAACGAGACAAGATATGTAAACGAAACTTGGAATTTATGTTTCATGAAAATATAAGAGCTGAATTGATTTTGAATGAAATCCAAAACCGGAAGAGGAAGTTTACTGGACACACAACAATAAATTACATTTTTTTTTCAAAAATAATATCAGCGTTGAAAAAAGTTTGAAATGAAAGATGTTAGCTAAAATATTTGAAATAAAAAATGTAACTTGCACTTTTCTTGTACATGCTTCTAATTTTGAAAAAAACTAAATTATATATTTCAATTACCTTAGATACAATGGGAACATAAACTAAAATATTTTTAACATCTATGTGTGAAATAATTGTGAAGTGTCAAAAATATGTGTCGTTTGAAATATTATAAAAATAATTTTTGTTTTATTCGTTGGAAAGTTTTAAAGACTAGATATTAATTAATACCTATTTTAAAATATAATCATAGTTAGAATGATAACAAAAAAATAAACAGGTTTAATATCAATACAAGTTAAAGTCATACAGGAACAAATCATACGTGTTCAGTTGGTTTTATATGTATAAGAAAGTACTGTGGTGACCACACCAAATGTTTTATGTTTTATTTATAGATTAGCTAAAATAGTTTTTGCGATGCTTACAATTGTGTAAATGTTTAATAAAAAAAATGTTTATACAAAACTTATAGCAAATTTAATTCTAAATCTTTTTTATTTGACACATTTTTTGATAAAACAAACCAATAACATATTTTTTGAGACGGTAATGTTAATATTATAAATGTTTTTGAGATAGATAATAACTTTGCTTGGGCAAAAATAAAAAATAGTGTTGTTAAAACGTGTAGTACAATGTTATAAAATAATATTTTAATATTATTTTTCATTGTACCAGAAGCAACGTTAAGGTACAAACCACGCAAACTAAAAATAGAAAGTCGCGAGTCTAGTTCTTTCAGGTTCAGATTCCCCTTCGAACATTTAAAATTGTATTTTGCCAACAAATTTTGTGTTTGAATATTTTTCACACATTATATTTACTGCGCATGTCCTAATTTTATTTCAGCGGGACTGATTTGAATCTGTTTTGTATCTAGTTTTAAGACGAACGATAATTTGATTATTTCGCGAGGAATACTCAAGGCTGTAACTTCTTTATTATTTGTATCGTGGAAAATTGCTTCAAATAAAAAGTGTTCACAATTAAATTATCTATCTTTTTTATTTGAAACTTTTTTCTATATAATGTTGTTGTTACGATTTACAGCTGTTTTAATATCATCACGCAATTCGGCAAAATTTGGAAATTTATCAGAGCTTTAATAAACTCACTCTGTATATATTTTGATTGCGCTCGCATTTTTCACAAATAAACCGTTATCCTACACAACTCACGCTCGGCAAACTCGAATCACAGTACAAATTTATAATGGAACTTATCTGAAGATCCACATTCCACATTGAAAGGTTTTAAAGGTCATCTGTATTCGACCGGCACTTTTAGTTCTTTCCCTTTAGTTTTACGGAATATGTGATAAATTAACGAAGATTAATTCAAATCGATGCTGGGGTAGCACCAATTTTTACCTCCCGCCAAATCCTGTAGGGGGTATAGGAATCATGTTACAAATTCGGTAGTGAGTTTTCAGTGGATGAGTACGTTTTAGGGTTACTAGAATACGCTTTCCATATTTTCGCGATGATGTCTCTGTGTGTGTCTGTCTGTCTGTAAGTCTATGTGAATATCTGGAGCTACGGTTTCTCAAAAACTACTAAAATGCAAAATTTATTAATAGTTATTTATGTATCAAGGCACTGAAGTTCAATTTTTTATCACGAATATGGAATTTAGTTGCCGAGGCCCGTAATAAACCATGTGCGTGATAAAAAGGAACTTCAGTGCCGAGGTACATGTTAAGTTTTATTTGACATCTAAAATTCGAAAAAACTGTAAAACAATTACAATATAGGTTAAGTTTATATATCTGTCAGTTGTCAATTGAAACTGACAGTCAGTGATGCTAACCTCGAGAAGTGGTTATCGTAAATAACACTCAAAATTATGTGTTTTGTTCTTAATTTCGTCATCGGAATTAATTAGTTAATTCTTCTTGCAAATTTTATTTCATGTTACATCCAAATTTACTATAGTACGTCAATATATCTGCCAAAATTATCTTAATTGTACAATTATTATTTAACGGTTGCCAACACTGGGTTGCTCAAAATTTCTATATAACTAGATTGGGCATAAGCCGCTACGGTGCGTTCCCAATTGAACGCCGTCACAATGGTCAAAATTAAGGTTTTGTGATACTTAAAAATCTATCTCACTTGTCTATGGGTATGACCATACTTAAGGTATGACCTAAAGAAAGGTGGTGGCGAACGCGGTGTATTGAGAGTAAAGGCAGAGCTTTAGATCGCGCACTTTACGTTATAAAAGTGTTACAAAACATCAATTTCACCCGTTTAATTGGGAACGCTCTCAGATGGCAGAATATGACTTATGCCCAATCTAGTGTTATATAGAAATCAGTGATATCATCTGTATCTTCTTTGGAAGAGCTGATTAGTTTTTGGTGGTAATCCAATAACCAGAAGTGGTAGTTTACTTGAAGGGATGAGCGTTTCTTGTTAGTGGAGGTCCATGTTTCTGCATCATTTGATAAAAAATCTATGGCGGGAGGTATTGTGGTGCCCACAACAGATTTTTTACTATAATGTAATCAGGATCGTCGGATGTTGGAATAGGATCATTGCATACGTTTCGGCATTTATTACGCCTTCATCAGTGCTAGGAACCAAGAAATATAATTAAAAATGTGTACAAACACATCGTATGTAAATCCAAACAACAATAAATAAACAATTACCTGTGAGTTATCCAAAAATATTGTAACCATCTCACAGGTAATTATTTACATACGATGTGTTTGTATACATTTTTAATTATATTTCTTCGTTCCTAGCACTGATGAAGGCGTAATAAATGCCGAAACGTATGCATTGAAGAATTGACTTTTGATCCTGATTACATTCTAATTTCTCTGGAATCGAGTATCCCTAATCTTTTTTACTATAGTTAATCCTCTTCAGTTAACTGAACAAACCAATTCATCAATTATTTCTTAACCTTCTTCTTGCAGCGGTGTCCCCGACAAAGCAGACTACTTCGGCAACACTGCCCTCCACCTCGCAGCCGCCCGCGGCCACGCTTCATGCGTCAGTTTCCTCGTGAACTTTGGAGCCAACATCTTCGCGCTGGACATCGACGACCACACGCCACAAGAACTCGCGGGCATCAACAACCGAGAGGAGATTCTCAGGTACCTGGACGGCGTCACCGCGAAGATTGAAGCGCAGGACAGGAAGAAGGCCAAGGCGATGAAAGAGAAGGCGAGGAAAGATGCGGATAAGAGGCTGAAGGAGTATAATAAGAGGCAGATCAAGGCGGCTCAGCAAGCCGAGAGGGAGTTTACCAAGTAAGAGGGTTTTTTATATTGATGTATCTTTTACCTATTCCCTTTACAGCAAAAATGTAAATACAAAAGTTGCATGAAATAAGGTATAGAGTATTTTCTGACATATCAATCAAATTAAAATTAATATTTATTTTTAAAAACTGTAACACGATCATGGAAAACTAATCAAAAACAAAAAGTATTTGACATTTCATAAAGTAGACTTATGCCCAGTTGCACCGCCATTCCTTAAGGTCAACCATACGGGCTGAAGATAGCGCAAGATGAACATGACTTTTTTGAAACAATATATTATTATTATAATAAATGAAACATATAATGTTTTATACCTACACTTGTAGATAAAAGTCCAAAGTTTTGTAATAAATTTTAAAAAGCTAATTTTGTTTACAAATTATACATGAACATAATTTTCAAACTAGTAAAATATATGTCACACATTCTCATGAAAGTGTGTTTTTTGGTGTATTTTTATTTGTTTCTCAAAAACTGTAAATTCAAATGAAAAAAATATTAGTATCTTATAGACGATCATATTTATAAATATACAAATTATTTGCATTACTGTAGTCGTTCATGGGAATGAGAGACAGTATCAAAGTTCTGAATTTTTGACCAACTAGACTTCAACGAATATTTTTTTATGGTTTAATATTATAGCTATCCTTTTCATCCACATATATAAATACTAGTATGTTCAAAGACCTTACTGTAATAATTGTTTTGTTTTTCGATAAGAATAATTGTAAGAAATAATTTATTCAAATTTGAATTTGCAAAACAAAATTCATGGGAGTGAACGAACCCAACAAAAATTTGTACTTCATCTAACAGTGCAATGTACAAGTCACTGTAAAAAATCCATGAAATTTTGACGGATGGAGGTTGTTGGACCATAAAGAACATGAAAATAAATGAAGAATACAGATTTTGCTGTTTTAAAAAAAATAAAGGATTCGTTCATTCGACGCATATGTTTGACCTTAAAATTAAACTTTACTAAGCATTACTTAATACTTAGGAATCCTTATATCTTAAGTTTGTTGCTCATGTTGAATTTAGGCTTTGCTTAGCTAATCATTGCTTAGTTCTACATTCTGTACCTAAAACTAGATATCTAAAACTGAATTTCCAAAACGAAGAACAATCTTTGTTAACTTAATATTAGAATGTCCAGGATATCTGTGACTAAGAACATTTTAAATTGTAAAAACGGTCATTTTGACCTGTCCGGGCAATCTAGTGTTAACGAAATGTTAGAATCTAGCAAGTATAATACGAACTGTCAAGAAGATTTGTTTATTGTTTGTGACATTTCACGCGTTCAGGAAATTCATTAATTTATTGAGAAGGATTACCAAGTATGTTAATAAATTTGTAATAATATTATTTTTGCAATACCTGTACTGTAAATTACCCATTAATAACAAAATTTAAACACAGTAAGTGGAACTTTTATTGCACAATTGGTTTCCATGGTTACATCATTTACTTACCGTCCACGGTGGATGGTAAGTGAAACTTACCGTTCATGGTGGACGGTAAGTAAATATATATCATTCAAATTTTATTTTTAACTTCAATCTGACAGCTGTTAATTTTGATACCTATTTTTCCTTTTCTTATATTTACGCAGGTATTGCAAAAAATATCTTACTAACCTCGAACTATAAGTGATATTTTAGGTCTCAAATGTTTAGCAAATCTCGACCCTACGGGTCTCGACATCCCAAACTACATTCTCGACCTAAAAACTATCACTTACAGTTCACGGTTCGTAATATACTATTAGTGATTCGGTTTCCCAAAACATCCAATAAAATAAATGAAGTAATTTCTTCACCTTTTGGGATTCCTTAAGCCTACTAGAACATTCTCAAAGTAACTACGTAATGTATGAAGCCTAACTCTATTTTCTACCTCCAGAAAAGGCACCCTCCGAGAGAAACCCTCCACAATGCTAGCAACTCTTCGCAGCAAAATGAAGAGTGGTTCCATGCACAACCTAACGACCGTAGGACAACACACAGCCCCGAGACCAAGCTTCAGCGCTATCGTCGGAGGTGGAGGAACCATGTCTGGTAACAGGGGGATCACATCCACCGTGCAGAAGAGGGCCATGGCGAGGAATAACCGTTTGGGAACGGTTACTAACTCTGATTTTAAGGTGGGCATACAAATAAATTGTTTTAGAAATCTATATATTGTTGTTGATTAAATATAGGTACACCTTATGTGTCTGTCTCTCAGAACATTTTATCAATATAATTTTTTTCAATTATTATTATTGAGATCTTTAACTTCACAAATATAATTGAAGGTCTCCACGGATCTGCAATTGTAGATTTTGGTGGATGTTACAATATGCAATATTGTTGTTTCGATTATGAAGATTGATTATGGGACTGTGTATGAATTCATTTTAAAAGTGAATAGATATAATAAAAAGAATGATGTCATTTTTATATAGGATTTGGAATTATTGTTATCAGATAAGGACAGCCTAATGATAAAATATTATGTCAATTCTTTTGAATTTAATCAAATACCTATACACTAGCGGTCACTGAAATCGCTTTGCGAAAACTCATACTAGCGAACACTAAGTGTCGTCACACAAACGAAAACGAGAAACCAAGGCGGCATATACTCGTATAATTATTTTGGGTGTTCCGATTTCAAAAACTGCTAGTGTATTCCAAATAATTTTATGAGCCTATAATCTAATCTGAAAACAAAGTAATATTGATAACATTAATTAAAGTATAAAGACACAATAGAATGACGACATGAATAATTCGTAAAATAATAGATTTCTCATCAATTACTCACTTGAAAACTATTTCAATTTTATTATTATTTATATTTATCGGTGTCAAATCAAACTAATTCTAACAATTTCATTTCAGAAAGAAACCCTAACCCTATAAATAGAATTTTACAGTATTGTTATTTTTACGATACTGTATCGTTGCTAAGAAATATTTTAATAAAATTTGGTCCACAATATCCTTTTCCACATTCATTTTTGTAAAATGTTAGAAATGTCAACAAAACAAAATTGATTACTAACATTATTTTTTTAATACCAAAACAACCTGATTGTTTTTAAAAAATAAAGAAAGGAAGAGAATAAATGATTTTCACTGTACTTATTTTGAACTCGGCTTCCTCGTCGCCTTGTCCGCCTTGTCATATCGTAAAATCTCATTTACCGGACTTACAACATAAATAACTATTACGGGCTGTTTTCTTAAAACCATAACATAATAATGCATATATTGTGTATGTTTTCAAAAACTATTTTGAGCAAACAGTTTAAGTGGACACTCCAATAAATGTAAAGTTTTAAAAATTATTTACTATTCAATATATCAAAAAGCTATGTACAAAGCTCAACCATAACCCAAACTTTACAAGCTCGCACGAATACAATAAACTACTGAGTAACTGTCTTACAATGAAAATTACTGTAAACAAAATTTAGAACATCCTGTATAATAAATTGATTAATAGGTAGCAGAAATAGAAGACGGTAAACGCTCAATCCGTTCCCTTACTGGTGTTCGACGCGACTCGGAGGTCATGTACGTAGGAACTTTCGACGGCGCTGGTCGCCGAGGCAAGCTCCAGGACGTGGTGTTCGACGAGGGAGGCCACGAAGGCCTTACCAGGTCTCTCTCGCAGCCTGACTTCCTTGCAGCGCCCGATTTGGGGCCCACCAACAGGGATATCATGCTGCAAGAGCCCGCGAGTATATTTGACAGGCCAGGAATGGGAAGCATTGCTTTCAGGTAGGAGGGGAATATAAAATACTACTGCTTTAAATTTCTTATTTAAAATTTTGTTTGTTGGTAGTAATCCATATGTTGGAAGTGTTAGTGTACTTCTAGGCCTATCAGGTTTTTCAATCATTAGGTTTGTTCCAAGTTGTCATTTCTGACAAGTTTGTGACAAATTTCAATGCGCCTGCGAAAAATGTAAACAAGTTAACTTTGAAACATTTCTTTTTTGTGGCGAAAAATGTATGAATTTCTTTATTTATATATAAGGTTAGCTGTCAAAACAAAATATGAGCATGCACATGCGTTTCATTCCATTCGTCGTTCCAGTCTATGTTTCAAACTTAACTTGTTTACATTTTTCGCAGGCGCACTGAAATTTGTCACAAACATGTCACAAACTTGTCAGAAATGACCACTTGGAAGAAACCTATAATTAGAAAAAATCTAAATATGTATCGTTTAAAAGTTATTTAGGTGAAGAATGTATTGGGCATATTAGATTTTGATTTGCTTATACTTAGTCGCGAGGATTAAAGTTTATCTGTATAAGAAATCGTTATTTCATAAAATTGTTGTAAATAATAAAATATATCATCACTGCATTTACCCATTTTGGGTGTGGTACTCTACTTAAACAAACGTTAGTACTTGAAAAGATTTCAAAAACAATTTAGATTTGTAGTCATTGCTGGTACCATGAGCTCTATTTTTGGGTGTTTTAAGAGCAGTATTTTAAGCTCTGCTTTATTGCTATACAATGTTCTAAAATTATTTTATAAAAAATACTTCAAATAAAAGTGTTAGATAATACATTTCTTTGTAACTTCTATTTGAAGCATTTTTTTATAAAACAATTTTAGAACATTGTACAGCGCTAAAACCGAGCTTAAAACACTGCTCTTAAAACACCCCAAAACAGAGCTCGTGGTACCAGCCATTGTATTTATCATGTTTATGTTGAACCACTAAAGCAAGTACTCGTCAAATATGTCTTCTTTTTGTTTCCAGAAAAAGTATAACGAATACTTTGAATGCGTTAACACCAACTGCCAGTGACACAGGAACTATAAATGGAGAAGAGTGTTCAATTGGTTCAGCGGGAAGTTTAGCGGGAAAGAAAAACCGAAGTGCTTTTGAAGATGACCTCTCATGTAAGTCACAGATAATGACTAGTTTTATGAGCTATATTTTTGAGTATACTATTATTGTAGCTCTGACAAAATTTCAATGTTACCTTTTTGACATTGCTATAAATTTTTACCTATTTAGTTACCCAAATATAAATATTTCATGACATCAAATCAATCACATTAAAAATAATTAAAGAAAATTGTAATATGGCCATGGAAAATTTAACAAAAAAAAAAAATGGAATAATAGTTATGTATGTACCAAGGCACTGAAGTTTAACTTTTTATCACGTATATGGAATTTATTTGCCGAGGCCCGTAGGGTCCAGGAAAATAAACCATGTAACTGATAAAAAGAAACTTCAGTGCCGAGGTACATATTAAGTTTTATTTGAAATCTAAAATTCGAAAAAACTGTAAAAATATTACAATATAGGTTAAGTTTATACATCTGTCAGTTGTCAATTGAAACTGACAGTCATTGTTGCCAACCTCGAGAAGTAAAGTTATCGTAAATAACACTCAAAATTATGTGTTTTGTTCTCAATTTCGTCATCGGAATTAATTAGTTAATTCTTCTTGCAAATTTTGTTTAAAGTTACGTCCAAATTTACTATAGTACGTCAATATATCTGCCAAAATTATCCTAATTGTACAATAATTATTTAACGGTTGCCAACACTGGGATGCTCAAAATCGCCGTATAATGGGTTACTTTAGTGACGATTTCTGAGCTTTTAATGACGATTTTAAATATAATTATTTTATTCTACCGTTTGAAAACCACTGGTTGAATTTTCTGTTTGTTATTCCTATTATATAAGACTCTGTTTTTGGTCATTATTTGTATAAAACGTTTTTTCTAAAATCATTAGTTTGCCCAAAAAAGCGCTGGTTTTGTTAAAGGAAACACTCTGTACATGTCACATTATACTTCTACGTATGTAAGAGAAGTATTGTGACGGATTAAAAATTTTGACAGTATGGTACATAATAATTCAAATTTCATATGTAGACTTTGAATGTTTAAGTTACGAACTGATTAGATTTTAATAGCAATCCAGCTAGTTTACTTAAAGACCTATCAGATTTTTTTTTTCATCATACCTCAGTAAATAAATGATTTATGATAAATTTCATGATATCCAAAACAATGTAAAATAACATTATTCGTAGCTACAGTTTTTTTCTTTTTACTTTTCTTTGTATTTTGTACCGTTTTAATTACTATTAAATTATAACTCTCAACAACTATACGCGGATATATTTTTTGTTACTAACATAAGCGAACGAAGTTCGTACTCGGAATTCGCGGCCTCAACCTTGAGGGCGAACGATTTAACCACAACAATAAAAAATATTGAAACAAAATCTATGCCTGGTATCACGAAATAATTTAAGAACATTGAACAGCGCTAAAACCGAGGCTAAAACACTTATCTTAAAACACCCAAAAACATATCTCTTAGTACCAGCCATACCTTTACATTTACAGCAAAATCTATACTTATACAATAAATCTGGAGATCATCAATGAATTCTAACAAACATTTTATTCTTCAGACACCGAGTCCAGCGATAGCGAAGGACCCAACTCAGCTTTAGAACGTTTCCTAGCCGCTTGGAGTTTAGAAGAATACACCTCAAAGTTCTTAGAGGAGAAAATCGACCTTGACGCGTTGATGATGCTAACAGAAGCTGATATCAAATCACTTGGCTTACCTTTAGGTCATCATCGGAAGCTTGCCACCGCTATTTCAGAGAGGAAGTCTGCGTTGTTGAATCCAGGAGAAGTTAGGGACAGTCCGTTGTAGAACACTTCACAGAATACAGTCACTTTTGACACTAGGATAATGTACAGCAAATTTTAATACATTTTTGTTCATCTTGAATCAGACACATAGATTTGACATTCACAACAGTTTTAGTAGTAGCATAATAATCGTATTTTAATTTGTATATAGTTTTAAAATGACTCCAAAATTTAATTGTTTTATGAATCTGTCTGCATGAAGAATGTTTATACAGTTAAAAACACACAAAATATTAAATTGACATATGAAAATGTTCAAGACACAGTCTACCAACAGTGAACTAACGTACTCAAATGAATAACTTTATATTTCTTTCAATCGAAGACCAAGTCTAAACCGTCCAATTCAAACCAAATCGTGCAGACACAAACTAACTAATTAGTGATTGGTTTCGTATACTTTTGTAGCTACGATGTAATTATGTATAAAATCACTACTGTAATATAGAATAATTCCAAATAAATATGAATTTTATACTAGAAACATATGTTTTTTCTTTCGATCGGACGAAAACTGACTCCTTTTCGCCGTGTTCTCGAACCGCAAAGTGCATTAATCCGGTATTTAGTGTCGTTACGATAAATAACAGTGCGGAAAAAGTACATAAAATATTACTGAAAGTTGGTCATTGCATATCACTAGGAATGCTGTGTGATATGAAAGCTCGTTAGCCAATCAGATGGGTCCGCAAAAGTGTGATATGATTTTATCACACGCTGCGATAACTGAGCGAACTAACCTAAAAAATTGTATTTAAAAGTTTGACAGTTGCAGATAATTTACTGAATTTTTCACGGATTAAGAAGGTTGGGCCCTGATCTATCAGATTTTAACATAATTTTGGGTGAATTCTGAAAGCAATGATGAAAACGTAATCTGTTTTAATATTTTCATGCAAATTTAATATTATTTTTTATTCTTTACTTAACTGTGGTCGTCGGAAAAGTATCGTGTACTTCTAAACAGATTTAAAATAATAGTTTTGACTTACGCAGTTTCAGAAGTCCATTATAGTCATGTTTTTGTCATGGATTTAACTTCAGGATTTCTTTACAATGACAATAAATTTCAGAAATGAAAAGCAAGAAATATATAGTATATTAAATACATTTTAATATTAATTTTAGCTCAAATAGTTTAAGAATAAACGACATTAGACAAATGACCGCCATGATGGATAGATTAACATTTTTATATCATCTGTGTCTTCTTAATTAATAATAATTTATTAAGAAATGTGACATTTCCTAACTCTACAATTAATCTACAGTTGAGAATTTACGATTAGACAATTTTAGCTCAAATAGTTTATGAATAAACGACTTTAGAAAAATGACCGCCATGATGGAAACATCAACATTTTTATATCATCTGGAACGTCTTAATTCATAATAATTTATTAACAAATGTAATATTTCCTAACACTACAATTAATCTAGAGATAAGTATTTCAGACTAGAAAATTGTTACTTAAATAGTACTCAAGAAATTAGCAAAACAAAAATTTTAAAATGGCGTCATACCCAACAATTTTGTTTCGTCAATAAGTAAATATTTTTTCGCAAAATTTTTACTAATCTACTAGTTCTTAATACTACACATCGTGTTCTATCCATATTTGTCAGAATTGACTCCGTAGCTTTAGAACTTTTTGAGATATTAATAATATAAAAAAGTTTAGTATAACGTTATTTCGTAGATTTTTATTTCGTCGAAATCTCAATTATCTCAATACTTAATGATATAATTGCCAGGGAATCCATAATTTCAACCACTGAAACGATATCTTAAATAGTTTATGAGTTATTAAACAACTGAGTAGTTGTTTATCTCGGGCCCGTAGATGTCGTCTGTAGCTGATGGTTAGTTCTATCAAAACTCGGCTGAATCCCGAGGAACCCAGCATGCAATACCGTCATCATTGAAATCTGAGAAGTATAAATTAAATGTAAATAAATACTTTGAAACATTTATAAATAAATATAGAGTCTTAAAATAATATTCAAATTCATGTTTCATTAATAACAATTGGAATAAGTAAATTACAACATTTTAAAGTACGAAGAACCTGGAAAATAATCTTCAAATTGGACAGCTGTTACTGGTTATTCTAGAATGATCATCACGGCCATAGAAGATCTACCAGATGAGTCCAAGTTCCAGAAGCTACAAGAGAACAAACGGAAAATTAGTTTGTGTTTATAACAATAAATAATTTGGTTAAATGTTTATTTTGTTTTTATTACCTGTGTCCTTTAGCAATTTGACAGGGAGCTAAGAAATATTTAGACTAATTATGTAGACATATTTCTTTATATTTAATAGAATACAATGTTTTGACAGCCTCGTGCTGTCTGAAACGAGTGTTAAACACATATTTAAATAAATTATTAAAAACAATTTTTAAATGAACATTTCAAATAAAATAGCCTTTGCGCCGAATTGAAAGTATTGATTTTTCGATCGAATGATCATCAATGCGCATGTGCACAAAACTTCTGTGGAATGTCAAATATGCGGAAAATAGATCACCAAATAAAGTTAATAAAGATTGCAGAAGATGGCAGTATGAATCTCATCCTAAAAAGCAGCAAACAGTTTTTTTAAAGGTTTTTGGAGAAACGCTAAATTTTACGGAAAAGTTGTAATAAAAGGAAATGGTAATTAATTTTTTCTCTATCGATTTTATTTAAAGCATTTTTTTGAAAAGTTAAAATTATTCTAAATGAACTCTGGAAATACAATTGTAACATACAAATTTGCGTATTTAGCGATGTTTTTGAATTTGGGGAAGTCTTTTGCATAAGAAAAAATTATTTTATAAATGAAAAACATTTGCTGAATTTAAAATAACCATAATTCATAAAATATATCAAAATTACATAATATCTATTATGTGGTTTTCCAGATAAACCTCTGTAACATAAAAACTACCATAGCTAGCAAAGTGTACTTTTCAAATGGCGACTGTATTTATTGTATGTAATTTTAATGTATTTTTTGGATGCAGCGTTCATGTACTCATTTCTAGTAAAAATATTTACGTAACTTATTAAAAATAGAATGTTTTACGCAATACTTTCTATACCTTCTTTATAAACATCTTTCTTGCAGAACAGATTATAAAAATAATAAAATTTGGGATTGCAATTATTTATACTATTTTCTAACAATAAATTACAACTATTTCTCATTGTTGTAGGTTGCGTATATTTCCGCTAATTTTCAAAAGTATAAACGAGTGTGAAGCTAGTGCGAGTGAACCCAACTGCATTGAAATGTAAAGCAAACAAAATTAAACAGCTGTTTATCTGTCAGTTCAGAGCGATTCCGAAAGGCGTCTCTGTAGCTTGCCACTAGTGTCGTTTTGGTCCCGAAGAAAGAACGTAGATAATCGCAATGGCCGTGCTGAGAAGCTGAGAAATTTAGTGTAGACACGTTTTTAATTCACGGTAGTAACTTTAAAATTACTAGTAACATTAGCAAAACCGTACTAAAGTGCAAAATGGATCCTGGTGGTGAGGAAAACTGGATGACTGGCTGGGAACAACAGTGTATGAATTCAGTGGAAGAGCAACCAGATTACGAGGATATTCTTATAAAAGAAACAGATTCTGCACATAGGACTTTATGGACAACTTTTCAAGATTCTGCTACAGCTATTGCACAATTATATAGGGGTATGTGGCAAAGATTAGTTGTAAAAATAATTTTTTGTTTCTGTCTTGGGCGTTTTTTATCAAGGCCGTTTACATAGGCGTAGATTATGCTACATCCATAAGGTTGATTATATAAATATTTAATTGGTCTTTTTCAACTGTTACAATATCTTAAATAATATTTTTCAATGAATTCTCATTGATTTTACCGTCCCAAATTTATATCATGTTTGCACTTTAACACTGGCAATATACATTTGTTTAAATAATAATAAACATATGTACTGCTCACTAAGTCGTAAAATAAACAATTTGAGACATAAATTTAGGAAAAAAAATGTGTTTAAAATTAATCTGAAACATCTCCCGACATTTTGTTGTGAGTATTGTATTGATCAGCTGAGCTGTGTCACAGCTCATATATGACTGTGTGACGTTATTCTTGAACTATTTCGAGTTTATAACTAATGTTTAATTACTTTTATCTTCAGATCGCTTCACGTGTGAACCCGGAGCACTTTGGGTTCCTTTTCAGACAGCTGCTGGCACGGTCACTGCGCTATACAAAGGTACAATTTTTTAAATAACAATCAATTTTTCCATATTTAAGTGTTTCCTGTTAATTGAAAAGTGTAAATAGTAAAAACAATGTAGTTTTGAACGTGTCGGTGGACTTTGTTTTCTGTTTGTGTAATAACCTCTAAGTAGCCGTAACCGTGATTCAATGCCATTGCCAAAACTTTTCACAACTCTTTTAGTTTTAGAGTTTTGGTTGCATTGTTTTTTAAACTAGAATACTTATATTCGTACAAGCTAATAGTACACAAATAATAATATAGTAAAGAACGATGTAATTTTTGCTCGCGTCAAAATTTATTTTTTAAACAAATGCGGAAATAATTTGATATCATTTTGATAATAATCTCTTGGTACAAATCTACCATGTAGTAGTATATTCCAACTGTTAAATTCCAATATTTCAACAACCAATAAACTGCTCGAAACGACAATGTAGTATTTTACATTTTGTAATGTTTTAGAAATGCCATAAATACTTATTTAGAATAAAAATTGTGACAAATATTTTGGCTGGTACCACGAGCTCTGTTTTTGGGTGTTTTAACAGATATGTTATAGCTTCAATTTTGGCACTGTACAATCTTTTAATATTATTTTATAATAAAATAGAAGTTACAGAGAAATATATTTATATACCACTTTTATTTGAAGTAATTTTTTTATAAAATAATTTGAGAACATTGTACAGCGATAAAACCTGGTTAAAACACTTCTCTTTAAAACACCCGAAAACAGAGCTCATTGTTCCAGCTTATTTTTTTAAAATAGAAATCAAAATATATACTTACAAAGAATAAAGAAACTACATTTCAAATTTGACATATCAAAAAAATTGACATTTTTTTTCGTTGTTTTTATTCTTTACAAAAAATTCAGGCTAGCAGACTTAAGCGAATATGTCAAAATTAAATATTTCTTTAACGTATTGTAATTCCTAAATAGTGTTAGTAAGAGAAAAATATCTATAAATAATAAACAGAAGTTGTAGATAATAGATAATTTACTGAGATATTTCAAAATAACCTGATAGGGCTTCAAGTAAACTACCACTTCCGGTCATTTGATTATCACCAAAAAGTAATCAGCCCTTCCTAAGGGAATACACATGTAAAATACAAACAATAAAAATTTTCATTTTGGCAGCTTTTGAGAAACCGTTACTCCAGAGATACACACATCCATCCATCTATTCATACACACTCAGACACATCGTATGTGTAATATTATAGTTGGTGCATTATATTGATATTTAATCAATTATTTAAAAGTTAATGTCATTTAGAATGACGGCTCTTTCGATACGCAATTTGATTTCGTAATAACTTCATTATGAACCCGAAGTATAGAAAAAAATGCCATTTTTTGACAGCTTACTGTCTGTAAAATGTCACTTTTACTGCCTACTGTTGTTATGGTGACACAAAAAATTTGACATTTCTATATTTCATCAACATAACAGCAATTTGAATTTTTCAAATATACACGTGTATCTTGTGTCTACAAATTACGAATTTAAGAACGAATTAAAAAAATATTTAACACTTTCCATGTAATGTAACAAATTGATTAGAAATTTTCACAAAGCAACAATAAAATTTTATGAAAATATAAATAACAAATTTGTTTTTACATAGTAATCGCTTAACAAACACATAATTTGATGGCGATAACTTTCAAAATAAGTATAGCAAATACATAATCACTATATTAATAAACTAAATTTGTTTATTACGGCACCAAACAAATTTACAGCCTCTGCTGAAAATCTGGTATTTTGGTGCCTTGTTAAACAAATAAGTATTTTCTTCAAACGTCAAAAAAGTACGCTCGCTCGTCGTTCAAACTTGCATGCTCAGCACACAAAGTATCACATTTACTCCTAATAACACAATAAACTATTATCCACAAATGTTAAAAAATACCCATAATTCAATCATTATCAATTAATGACCTTTGTTACTGTTGCTAATGTAATAATATTGACAGTTCGATGAATTAATATTATACATTTGTTATGTCAAATTCAAATCATACCTGACAAAAGAGTAAAATCAAAATGACTGAAGTTTTTTTTCCACATAAAAAGCCAAAAACACTAGTTTTCTCATTTTACATTATTTTATTTTCTTTTTAAGCTTAAACTGTAGCTGAATAATTGGTTTCAAGATAATCTGCTAAATGTCAAATCACTTCAAAATTTTGTTACACCAGTACGTAGCCTAGCGATGGTTGCTACATTTCGTCTATTTTAATAAACAAACAATTTGTTGTATTTGTCTAATTTCAAAACAAAATATTTGACGAAATGTTGTGGATATCTATTCACATGTAATGGCTATTACTCATTCGAATGATTTCATTCTCGTGAGTAATAGCATACATTACATGCTCATTGAATAATATACTAGTATCACGCATTCTTCCATTTTTGTATCACAGTATAAGAATTCACACAGTAGCGACACTTCAAATATTTCATGATCCCAATATTTCAGTTTTGCGCAGCCCGAAAGATGTCAGTTGTATGTGTCAAATATCAAACTAAAGTATTTCTTCACGTTAAGTTCATAAAATGAGTGCAAAACAGAGAGGTAATAGTATATTCTACAACAAGTAATGGAATGGCACATATTCCACGCGAGCAAAAAGTTTGTAGTCCGAGTCGAAGGCGAGGGCTACGGTTTGCGAGCGTGGGATAGGCCATTCCGTTACATGTTGTAGACTGTACTTTCTATAAAAAGGTTTTGGAAATTATACAAAAATACAAATATAAATCTGTTGAAAACGTCAAACTCAAATAAATAAAATTAAAACAAACAGACGTAACCATAGTAGCTGAATCAAGATACTTCATATATCGCGCTAATGTGCGGCTCTGATTCGTCGAATATATTCCATACGCGGCGTATGGAATGTTAGTTATTCCATAACATTTTTTAGTTGTAGAATGCGTAGTTTCCAAAACAGTATTATATAAACTTATTTATCCAACACCTCTCAATAAATGCTCTATAACTATGGCGATTTTAAACAAGAAAAGTAACAGATTACCCACTAGTGGGTATAATTTTGAAAAAATCCACTAGTGAGTATTTTTTTAATTTATAACAATAATAATAACATACAACACCTTGGTAACCACTTCGATTGACATTTTAATTTAGACAATTTAAAGCATATGTCAGTGTCAAATAATATTTCTTTAATACATTTTGCATTTATTAAGAGATGTTGGATAAAATGTTATACTTCACACGTGGGCAAAGTGAAATTACCCACTCGATAAAATTATCACACTCAGCCTTCGGCTTCGTGTGCTAAGATTTCTCTCGTGGGTAATTCCTTACTTTGTTCACTTGTAAAGTAAATAACTATTGTACCATGAAAAATTGTAGTAAGTTTTATAGTGCAGGTGAAATAATATTTTTAGATTTTATCCTTTTCGCAACTGACAGTTATTCAAATTTACCGCCGTGTGCCGCAGCTGCCAATATGGGCGCTACTGTGTGAATTCTTATACTGTGATTGTATACTGTACTACAATTATTTCCGAAATATTTACTGTATTCCAATGAGGTCTTAGATTATTTTAGTATTCCAGGTATTTCGGAAATATCTGTTTGAAATGCACATTGACTGACCCTTCGTCTTTCAGTTTCTAGCCTTTATATTATCTGAGTGCAATCACTCATTGCAGAGTCGTGTGACGGGGTGAGGAGAACGGGGGAGGCAGCTGTGCAGTGCGGTTATCAACGACGGAACAAGGAGCTCATCTCCTGGGCGAAACGACGTAGACATCACATCCGACGTGAGGACCTGATAGCTTACCTGGCCGGCAAACCGCCTCCTCCAAAACCTGTCTCACATCACAGGTAAGCGAGAGAAGGTGCACATGTTTACCTGGATCTTTGTAAAGATTTGGAAAGGAATTTAGGTGCAATTGTATTGTGAATTCATTGTCGTTTGAATGAATAGATAAGTTGTAAAAGAGGAATTGTTAAGCTTGAAATAATTCGGGTGGGTGGGACCTTTTCTATTTACTAGTATAGTATTTTAATATTTTTTTGCACTCTTATTTTTTTATCAACTCACCATGCTTGTTTTCAAAATGGTTTGTTCTTAAGGTCAAACATACGCGTCGAAAGAACGAATCATTTATTTTTTTAAAAACAGCAAAATGTGTATTCACTTATTTTCATGTTCTTTATGGTCCAACAACCTCCATCCGTCAAAATTTCATGGATTTTTTTACAGTGACTTGTACATTGCAATGTCAGATGAAGTACAAATTTTTGTTGGGTTCGTTCACTCCCATGAATTTTGTTTTGCAAAATTCAAATTTGAATAAATTATTTTTTACAATTATTTAGTAAAATTGTATTGTAGGGACCCTAAAACGTGCTTATTCATTGAAAACTCACTACCCAATTCTTTGACCATTACCAATATCTCCCTTAACTAGTGGTAGGCGGGAGGTAAAAAGGTAAAAAATAGATGAAAATGTGGAAAAGCCTCTAAATATCACAAGAAGCATGTGTGAATTTAATTCCGCAGTAGTCTAGAGACATTTATAACAAATTTAATTAATAATTATTTTCTCCCTGATTTCTCTATTATTCTCCCACTGCGTAAGGAATGTTGGACATTGCTTATTTCAAATAACCATGAGTTAGTGTTGGATAAAGATATTTATGACTTTTATTTGAAATCGGCACATAAGTGCTCAAAAATCGTCATTAAAAGCTCAGAAATCGTCACTAAAGTAACCCATATACGACGATTTTGAGCAACGCAGTGTTGGCAACCGTTAAATAATTATTGTACAATTGGGATAATTTTAACAGATATATTAACATACTATAGTAAATTTGGACGTAACATGAAACAAAATTTGCAAGAAGAATAACTAATTAATTCCGATGACGAAATTGTGGACAAAACACATAATTTTGAGTGTTATTTACGATAACTTCACTTCTCGAGGTTGGCAACACTGACTGTCAGTTTCAATTGACAACTGACAGATGTATAAACTTAACCTATATTGTTATTTTTGTACAGTGTTTTCGAATTTTAGATTTCAAATAAAACTTAATATGTACCTCAGCACTGTAGTTCCTTTTTATCACTCACATGGTTGATTACGGGCCTCGGCAACTAAATTCCATATTCGTGATAAAAAATTGAACTTCAGTGCCTTGATACATAACTATTAGTTCCAAATAACCACTACAACATACTGAACCCAAAGGTTTTTGAAGATAGTTCACTAAAAATAAGAATGGACTACATAAAATTAGAGACGCAATAATTTTTTGGGCAAGATTTTTGTAATGTCCTGTGATTGACTACAGATAACATGAAACCAAATTATTTATTATGAATATAAAATATGTTTTTCATAACGTTGAGAAATATTCTTAAATTTAAATTAATAATCCTGTGAGAATTCAGTTTTGTTTATAAACTGCTAAATTATATTTTACTTCTTATCTTTATTATTAATATTTCTAAAACAAAATCATTTATAACAAAGCACCAATAAAAGTTATTAAAATTAATCATTAGATTTTATGTACATGACGCAATAAAAAATAAAAAAAATAAATAATTCATCTACTAACGAAATGAGCTAATCGTTTTATTTGTTTAGATTTCTTTTGTTTGTTTATATTATTTATTTTTAACACACACACTATTTTCTTCGCTAGTTGCTCTAATATGTTAGTTAAATTATAATTCACGTATTGATTTTTGTGTAACCTTGTGTTTATGAGTTAATAATTGTGTAGTATTGATATATTATTTAGGAGAGAAGTTCAACAAATTTCTATTTTCCTGCCAAATTATTGGTTTTGATCAGGTCAACGGTGTGTCAAAGTTACATATATCTAATTTGGAATAATTGTAGTTTATAAAAAAGTTATTTAAGATAACAAAGACGATATTTTTTAACCTTTTGCAGAATTAACTACATATTTTGAAAAGATATAACAATAATAAATATTGTTATTGTTTGAAATCAATGAATGACAAGAATTTTAAATAACATGCATATAGGTATTTGTTTATAGTTTTCAATAACGTTATTTTAATGGGCACATTTTTTATTTAATTGTATAAATTTTTATAGTATTGCTTTTATTTATATTGCTGGACAAAAATGGAATATTTTATTTTTATGATTACCGTTAAATTTTAATAAAACGGTTGATGATAGTTTGAAAAGTTTAAAGACAATAAAAAAGTATAATAATCGAGAACAATAATATTTTTATTAATATGCATAAACTGATGTCAACATGAATGAAATTTATCCAAAATGTTTAATAAAGTGTATCTAGGAGCCCCGAAAATAATGCTTTTTTTTTAAATAAACTTTTGACAAAAACTCAATAACCAAAAAGTAAGGAAAATACATTATTTTGGGCACCCCTAGCTACCATTTAAATCTTTTCTGTATGTTATCACCCTGTATATAATGGAGATATTGTGACGGACCCAAATATTCGATAGTGAGTTTTCAACCACGTTTTGTCTCCCTAGAATACGATTTCACTGCTTTAACGATGACTTCTGTGTTTTTTTTTGTCTACGATATATAAGCATATCTTAGTAAATAATTGAGTTAGTGCAAATTTTGTTGAAATAAAAAAAAATTTAAAGCAATATTAGCTACAAATTTTATTTGAACTTTTTTTCTCCTTTGTACCGTTTTAAGTTATTTACGCAGGTGTTTAAGTGTTTCATACATTTTTGTTATCATAAAAAAGATATAGAATAATTTTTATTTGAAATTTAGTCATTTTTACCTCCCGCCTCCCTATAGGTAAGGGAGGTATTGTTTTTGGTCAAAAAATTGGGTAGTGAGTTTTTCAATGAATAAGCACGTTTTAGGGTCCCTACAATATGATTTTACTATTTTCGCCATGATGTCTGTATGTATGTATGGCAATTTTTTCGCCTCGCATAACTCAAATACTATAGTACCAAAAAATATAATTTCGTTAATTTTTGCTTCTTATATTTAAATAAAGAGCTGATTTGATTTTGGATAAAATTGGTCCACCGGAAGTAGCAGTTTACTTGAAGCCCTCAAAAGTTTTTCGTTAAAAAACGGTTAAATTTCCTTTTTCAATAATTTATGTTATTTGGAAAGTTGTAGAATATTTAATTTTACATTTGTTTTGATTACACTAATTTTATTAATTTTCATTAGATTTAGAGATAATAAAATATAAAGAAATTTGATTTCATAAGTCTTGCAATCCTTGTACATCATGGGAACACTTAACAATTATCAATTTTTTGCGAAATGTGACACATGTCATTTTGATTGTGAAGCTGTTTTCTTAGTGAAATATATGTCAAAAAATTAAATAAATATAAGAAATAAAATTAAATTTCTCAAATATAAATAGAAAATAAACAAAGAAGAAGGTATGTTTCTGTATCATCAAATACTATTTTGTACCGTTTAAGAGTAGTATTGGGCGGGAAATTATGTGTTGGACCATCAGATTTTTTTCAATTTGCTTTATTCCAAGGGTAAATATATGTTTAACAAATCACAGTTTCTAGAATGCATTTTTCAAAATATGTGAAGTAACTTCATTGCAGATGATTGACCAATATTCTATAAATAAATAAATATATCATCACGTCTTTGACTCAAAGATTGTCGTGGGCCACATTATGATTTCTAAGCAATTCATTTCGAGAGAATAGATAAAAAAAACAAATCTAAAACATTTTATTGAAGTTATTTGTAAAAAATCCGTAAAAATAATTGTCAACATTTTTCAGTGTATTTTACTAACAATGTTCTGGTTTCAGGTCATCGCCTCGGCCCCAACCAATAACCCCTCCCCCATCCCTCTCCTCCCACCCGTCACAACCGCACCCCAATGTTCTTTCCCCCCACGACTCGGACGCCGACTTGCGGACATTCCGTGAAGCTCTGGTAGTTCCCCCGTTGTCGCGGCGGTCTCGGGGCCCCCCTGATCTCTGCGCGTTTATCACCGGCGAGATCGCGAGGAACTGCAAGCGACCTGCACCCCCAGATGATGTCACCATGGACAGCCCCACTCATCAGAAGAGACAGCGTTTTATGTGAGGTTGAAAGTTGAAGGTGTTAGGGTTTGTCAGTTTGGATAAGCAGTGTTTCTCAGCTTCGATGACTCAAGTACAATTATTTTTTTAAAACGTTGTTGTATTGATTATTTACGAGAAAAGAAATACATTTTAGAGAATTTGTACTGCTGTCAAATATTGTTTCACGGAGATCACTCAAATTTTGAAATGAACAATGGGGCCTATTCTGTAACTTAACCATTAATTTTCAACGGCTTGTTAAAAATTTGAACCAATGACAACAGATGTCATCGAATAAAAATTGAAAATTTCACTTGACACATATATTTTCATTGGTTAAAACTTTTAACAGGCCATTAAAAATTAACAGGCAAGTTACAGAATATGCCCCTTTATGTGCTAAAAAATTATTTTGACACTTTCGACCATAATTTTGTTTTACAAACTGCATTTCTCATTGAACAAACACTCAGACTGGGTGTGCAAACTTCTACTTTCGGCGTAGTCTGTGTTGTTGTCACACTGCGGGAGAGAGATAGCCACTGTGACATTATTTCTTTTTATGCTGCGTTGCACTTAAAAGTCTGGCTTTTTGTTATCTATCACTTATAGACAACAAAATTAAAAGTGTTTCTAAATTGATTGCATTTTTATTAAATCACAATAATCGAGTAATCAAAAGCTATAATTAAATTACTCTTGTTCGATTTCTCTTACATTATTTTTTGGTAGTTAATTAATAAACACTTCTACCAGTTTTACGAATTGCATTTCTATTAAATAAACAGTCCTACAGAAGAACCTTGATTGAAACTATGCTTAGGTTAAGAGCTAAAAAGGGCTGGACTCTTTTGACAAAAACTATCAAAATAATAAAGCCCAGTTGCAGAAAGGATAGTTCACTCTGCTGTTAATGTAACAACGTGATTAACCTATCAAAAATCATCTTATAAATCCATTTCATTGGTTTTAGATAAATGCCTTGTTACATTTAGAACGAAGTTAACTGTCCTTTCTGCAATCGGACTGAAATCTCAGCGAAGTTCTTGGATTTTAGGGGTGCATTTTGAAGGCTTGTACTTTGAAATCTAGAAGATAAAATTCTGTTTGAAGTTTAAAATTCCTCAGAGATTTTTCAGTAATTTAAAACACCTATATATTTGTTGTCGTCAGTGTGATTATTTATAAAATTTGTGTTGGAAATCTGGACAAATATGAGTGCCCACTTATTTTATATTTTATATTTTTCCAAATTATTAAGGAACAAATATTTCAAATAAGAAAATTAAAATATCTACTAAAATTAATATTGGAAGTATTTCATTATAGAAAAAAGTAAAAGCGTCCGTCTATCTTTTTTATTCTTTATCTAACGTATGTCGTAACTACATGAGCTCTATTAACGTTTATACTAACGGTCATTCTGTTTCTATTTATAAATGCAACCTTTAGCAAGAACGCCGTAACATTTTTTTTTTGTTAGGTTCTTACAAAAATTTTACTAGTTTTGAAAATAGAGGCACACAATTTTACCACCACAGAAATGATTTAATTTAATTATAAAACTGTCTTCTAAACATCATTTTGTTCTCTTTTAACTGGGATCTTATTAATTATCATGAACACTAACAAAATGTTTTAAATTACAGAAAAATAAATTGTTTATTGTTGAAAACGATACAAAAAATGTTTTTTTGGTATTTGAATACAGTCTTAAACAATTTCACTAAACAGGCGTATCGAATATTTAACAGCAATGAGTCTGACAAAATTCTCTAAATTGATAAAACTTTCTGATGAATTTATGTGAAGAAAATAATGGTTTTGATTCACAAATACGCGAATTATTATTTAATTGTTGCATATTGTTGTAACAAATTGTTGAGAAATAATGTTGAATAATTTAAAAGTTTATTTATTTTTAATATTAATTTGAATTAATTTTTAAAGTCGAGTAAGATTGAGAAACACTGTTAGTTAACTGCTGTGTTTTTTTGAACTGTCATTTCAGGGTCACTTATTAATATATTATTATAAATTGTTTTCAATTTACAATTATTTTATTTATTTACAGTCTCTATTTTATAACTGTATACGATAAAAATATACAACTTAATTGACATGTTCAGAAGAAAATTAACAGTGGTTAACGTGGTTATGTTCCAAATTATTTAATTATATATAATTATCTTTCATTTTTTCAGTGACTAGAAACAAAAAAAAAAAATGTAAATTATTCATTATATCAATGAAATTCCATATAGCACTGATTAAAATTATCAGGTAAATTATTGTACAGTAATAGTGACAATACCTATCGAATATTCAATTTTGTTCATTATTTTAATTGCAAATGGCTGATATTTAATCTTGGGTATATTTTTCGCTACCAAACTGCGCTAAATTATTTTCCAAGACATGTTTTTGTAAAATAATTCAGAGTCGTTTGTCAGGTTAAATTATGTCTCTAAAATATTAGTCACTATTGATTTTTTACGATAATATAGGACCATATCTACTGAAAAGCAAAATTAATAGTTTCAAAATTTAATAGTGCCAAATAATCGTCTTCTGCAGATAATTTGCAGTCAGCCAGTTTAAAGGTTTCTTAAATTTCAAATTAATTTTTGTGAAATCTCAAAAAATAATTCGTTGCGTATTTATTTTTATTATAAAACGTTAATGATGATAAAATGTTATACAGGTAGTCTCACCTTCAAATAATGCAAACAATTAATAATTAAATCAATTATGTTTTTCGTGAAAACTTATTGACATAAGGGCCTGCCTGTATATAAAACATAATTTTGTAAATAGAATATAAATATGTGATTAATTATTTACTCTTGTAAATAGTTCAATGTAATATTGATTTCCTCTTGTAAATTGGTTAAATATTGTAATATTTAAGATGTGTAATTTATTTTTAAGACAATCATAATTTAGATTTACTACATAGAAATAGTATTTATAAAATTAGAAAAAAACAATAAAATTGTATTATACCGCCTCGAAATTAATGTTTAATTTTAAACAACCTTTAAACAGCTGACTGGTACAAAAATTGACCCCTCCTGATTATTCAAATGTTTAGGTACAAACAAAAATATCATTCATTTGTTCTTTACTTAATATTACTTTGTTATAATATTTGGAAACTTATGTACAAATTTGTAAATACTACAATTTTTTATTGTGTTACTTGTTAAAAAATGACGATCTGAATACAAACAATCGCCGCAATTTTGAATAAGTGACGAACTGTCACAAATTTTTGTTATACAGGTGTTTTATTACTCATAGAACAGAAGACACAATAGTTATTTGTGTATCAAGTGCGGATAGAGCATTGTTTGTTGCACGCGGCGAGAAATTGTTGATCGAGGCGAAGCCGAGATCAACAACTCGACAAGTGCACCGAACAAGCTCTATCCGACGAGATACACACAATATTTTTTCTACAATCGTTGAACAATGTCAAGCTGTAGAAAAATATTAATTTTCAAAATTATCTTTGGTCCCGCCTATAACAATTCAGTAAAATTGTAGTTACCCATGTCACCGTAATCATGACAACGTTTATGAACAAAATAAACATTTTCAAAGAAATCATAATTTGACACATGGAGTACATTTGACATATGGAGTACATTTGACATAAAGTCTACAGAGTGAATACGTTTATGGTGATTAAGTTGAAGTGTATGTACGTATATACCAACTGTATTTGCAATAGCAAGGTTATTACCAGAAAAATCCAATGCATCATTTACTTTTATCTAATTTATTTTTGTTTTATTTTTGTCGCACTAGTGCGACAATATGTCACTTTGTCGCCCTAGAGCGACAATTTTGAACATTTCCTAACTAAAAATGGAATAACAACGTCGATATTGTGCAACGATTGTAGAAAAAATTAATTTTTACATGTTTTATAGGCTCGCACAACTGCCAGATTTGCGACTGAACTAAGGCGGTATATTATGTGATACTTTATCAAGAAATGTGTATAAACGTCCTAATAAGATAAACAAAAGCTAATCGCTATAGGAAAATTACCATTGCTGTCAAATTATTTGTGGAATATTTCAATTTATTCTAGTGGCATTTTTACACCAGTTGTATTCTCAATTTTTTACGAAACAAACTTTGAATTACTCACCTATTAAACTAGATATTTTAATAGTTTATTAGCATATCTTTGGGGGCTATTATTTGACGGCAGGTAACCGCACTTCATACGCAAAAATATCACTTACCGAGATCTGCGTAAGCAGAGTGCTACACCCATAATGGGTAAAAGGCATGATAATATATTTATTTATTTTATGGTCGTCATATTTCACGAAGACGTAATTTGCGTAACAAGCCGTAGGCGAGTGGTACAAATCATCCAAGTGAATAATGACCATAATCCCGAATATAATACTGTACTTTTTCTAGCCCTATAAATTCGAAATTAACTTTAGAAAATGATCGAAATTCGTTGAAAAACGACAACATAAAAATACACAATGACCACTGACTGCACTGCAGAGATGGGCAAATTACTGAAAAAATTGTAATTAAGTACTTTTTTATAATTACTCTCTCATACATACATACATAACATCACGCTATGTCCTACTTAGTGGGGTAGCACGAACCCAGAAACACAGTCAACCAACAATCAATCTCCTCCAAACATTCCTATCCTGACACACCACTTTCGCCTCGTCCACATTCATAGTGCGAATTATACATGCTCGTTTATTCTTCACACTCGGAATCTTTCGTTCCCACAACAAACCATCAATCATACCCAACCAGTTATTCCTCGGACGCCCTCGCAATCGTTCACCTTCAATCTCACCCGCTCAACATGTCCAAACCACCTCAACTGACTCACTCCCACTTTCTTAACATTATACTCATCCATCATACACCAATGTATTCCGTATACGATCACGTCGCGTTTACCCACATACTCCTCTCAAATATTTCACTTCTACAGCAGTTATACGTCGTTCATGCTTCTTCATCCGCACCCAACATTCAGAACCATACATCAATGTAGGCACTAACACACCATTATAAACACTCAATCGAGCATCTCCAGATACATTCACGATTCGAGGCACATGAAATTATTATTATTAAAATATATAAAAAAATCTACAGCAAATACAAAACGTTCTGACTAATATTGTGGATTATGGTTATTCAAGTTGATGTTTTAAAATTAGTAATTTCTCGAAGAGAAAATCTGGTTATGTTCAGCGTCTTAGATTTAAAATAAGGGCCTACGAATGAAAATAATCTTTCAACAGGAGTTAAGGAAGACAAAATGGCGTTTTGCTTCCGAAAAATTCGTTTGATTTTTGGAAAATTTCTAAGGACCATCAAATGTTGATCTGTTGTACTATTAAATATATTAAAGATCTCCATTTCTATTGGTTAAAAATTGTAACGGAATTTTTATTTTATCTCAATCATAAAGTCAAAATTGGCCATTCTGTTAATGAAAAATATAAAATACAACGTAATTGTCAATGTAGTTGTAATTACAATGTAACATTGCTAGAAATATCAATTACTTGCATAAAAAATTTAATTAATTACTGAACTTTCCATTACAGAGCGAATGTAATTTAAATTTCTGAAATATGTATTTAATTACTGTCCATCTCTGATTAGTATATGAGGAATTATGGTAGTCATTATTCACGAAGACGTAGTTTGCGTCACGAGCCGTAGGCGAGTGATGCAAATCATCCAAGATAATAATGACCATAATACTGTACTTTTTAACTGTAGAAAATGATCGAAATTCGTTGAAAAACGTCAACATAAAAATATACAATGACAACTGACTACACTGTCAACTGTTAGACTGGCGCAGGCATGGTGATACACAAAAGGATATAAAATAAACAGGAATAATTGATTTCCTATCCTGTGATTGGACGAGAAGAGTAAATTATGAATAAAGTCATAATTTTGTTTTAAATTGTTCTAATATCTAAAAACATCTAAAATTTTCTATATGCAAATATAGAGGTATCAAATATTAAAAAAAAAATTGTACAACAAAAATACTCGGGCGATTGTTTAAACAGTAACACCAGAAAATAATAAGAATAACGTGACTGAATTTCGTCCGTTTATTCCTATTATTTTTTACGTTTCAATTTTACATACTGAGATCTGCAAAAGCAGAGTGCCGCACCCAAAATGGTTAAATATCGTGATGATTATTCTGACAAGTTTGTAGTATTTACAAAGTTGCATAACCCAAATGGCATTAAAATAATTTCGCACTGTTTGGTTGCTTCTGTAATCGAGGATACGAATGGAAGTATGAAGCGTGATAATTTGTATAAGCTATTGTAAAATACTGAATTCTCTAAACCTGAATGTCTGATTTTCTACTCACCCACAGACGATCTAGCAGTCTGTGATATGAATGGCAGGTGCTCTATTTTGTTTCTGTAGAAACAGGAGTGCCTTTAAAATTTTATATAAATTATTGTCTAATTTTGAGAACATATTTCTAATATTTTATTTGTGATTAATTTTTATTGTTATACCAGTGTGTTCTGTTTAATATATTATTATAATTGAGGCAAATCGTGTATGCAATTATAAATATTATTTAGATTATTATATTTCATGTTTTCAATCCCATTTTACCCATTTTGTTGCATCAACGAAACTTAAATTTAAACTGTTAACTGTAAATATCAATTATCTTGTATCTACGTCCAATTAATTCGCCTGTACACTGGAGGAAATAATAATTGTTAAATACTTTTAAAATCTTGGGGTCCAAAGAAGGGTCGAGATAGATATAAATGAAAATGTATATAAAATAGAAAACCCCCTGGACTAGCAAAAATCTAATTTCGTACCAGGGCAGCAAGGATTAGAAGAGGTATATATTAATTAACAATTGTGTGAAGTATATAATAGTTATTTACGATACAAGTACGTAAAGCTAGTCTTTACGAGCTTAGCGAGTGTTTTAAGACCCCTGAGTGACTAAAGACGCTTTACATATGTGTATCGTACAATATTTTATCTACGATATAATGAAAAACCCCAAAAAATATAAAAAAAAAATTTATTTCTGAAGTAGGATTACAATATTAAATGGAGAAGTTTGCCATGATAACAAAATTTTAGCAAATTTGGCGTGTTAAAAATTTTTAATCACTCGTTGCTTGGCAACCCGTAACTAATGGGATTGTGTTACTAAACAACCGTTTTACAAACTTGAAACTAACAGTTAAACATCAATTTTACACACTATCGTAGATAAATAACATTTATTTACGATAGTGTGTAAAATTGATTCAGTTCATCCAATTGAAATCTTTAATCACTGAAGATTGTCAGATGAAACATTCACATCTTGTAGTCAAGCGCCTGCAACCAGGACACAGATGCAGAACCTTCAACGGAGTCTTCAACATAGTTCGCCCTTCCCAATACAAATGTAAGTTTATTTAATTATTTTATTAATGATTAACTAATGTATTTGTGTTTGTTTAGTGGACGGCGACACCACTTCACTGTCTCAAATTTTTGGAAGTTTTCTTGGGATGTCAGGCTAATGCCAGAGGAGTTTCAATCTCTTGCTTCCAAAGGCAATCCAGAAGGTCTAAAGATTCACAACTTTGCATTTATTACAATGAATAAACAAATAAAAAAAAACATTGTACTGTTGTGTTTTATTTAAATATACAACTTTAGGAAATAATAAATTTTTACCTTAATATAGATTTCTTTATTGTTTTTTGCAGCTAGTGCAATTTTGTAGTGTTAATTTTTTCATTCTGTTTAGATTTATTTAATATTATGTAAAAAATATAACTTGTGTTAATATAATTTAGAGTATATTTTATTATATATTGATATTTGTAGTCTGTTATTCTGTTAACAAAGATTGTTTGCAGAGCCCGAGACTCCTTCAGCATCTGTTGCAGAACTCAGAGTCATCTTCTGCGTGCCTGCAGGAATCTGCAGCTATTTTTTCACCAAGGATCTTCGTGAGTTCAACGTCATTACCCCTGAACAGCTTTCTCCATTTTAATAAATGAATACATTAAATAATTTAATAACAAATAAACATGTATGTAAAATATTGAATGATGAAATAAATAATTATTATCAATGTGAAGTCTTTTACTCAAAATCCATCCCATGATTTTGTAAATTAAATGATAACGGTTTGTCACAAGAGAATGATGTTTAAATAATTAAACGATTTTTCAATTTTAATCTTCATGCTGCCATCTCTTGTCTTATTTGAGAACTACAGGTTCCTAAATTACAAAAAAATCGCTGCGTTTAGAAATGCTCGTCGACGTTTTTAAAACAGTTCAAAAATTTGTCAATAGATGGCAGTAGTGTCGGATGTGAATGCTGATAAATTGTCGATTTGAAATCAAAATCACATCAGTTCACTAATTGATAAGGGTATGCCCTACGCCCTTGCCCTTCTAGTATGTTGTAAAGGGCGGCACTGCAAGCAGGGGTGTACGCCGGCAGGGGGGCCCCCAATTTCATTATTTTTGCGATATCTCTTACCGTTTCCGAGTTATGAGGGTTTTAAGATTTTTTTCGCATCCCCTAAGATATCTCCCTTATTTGAAGGTTTAGGGGTGTTTTTTCTCACTGGTTAGAATGTGCTCGGCAAAATAAAAACACAATTTTCTCAGATTTTTGATATCTGTTACCAGTTAAGAGATACAGCCCTTTAAAAGTTAACTCACCCCCTAACATATCTCCCTTATTTTCAAGTATTTGGATATTTTTTCTCGCTGATTCGAATGTGCTAGGCAATATCTCGGGGAGGTTTTCTCCGATTTTCGATATCTATTAACAGTTAAGAGATACAACCCCTTAAACTTTAACTTTTAAAGGGTTTTAAAGGGCTGTATCTCTTAACTGGTAACAGATATCAAAAATCTGAGAAAATTGTGTTTTTATTTTGCCGAGCACATTCTAACCAGTGAGAAAAAACACCCCTAAACCTTCAAATAAGGGAGATATCTTAGGGGATGCGAAAAAAATCTTTAAACCCTCATATCTCGGAAACGGTAAGAGATATCGCAAAAATAATGAAATTGGGGGCCCCCCTGCCGGGGTACACCCCTGCTTGCAGTGCCGCCCTTTACAACATACTGGAAGGGCAAGGGGGTAGGACATACCCTTATCAATTAGTGAACTGATGTGATTTTGATTTCAAATCGACAATTTGTCAGCATTCACATGCGACACTACCGCCATCTATTGACAAATTTGTGAACTGTTTCAAAAACGTCGACGAACATTTCTAAACGCAGCGATATTTTTGTAGTTTAGGAACCTGTAGTTCTCAAATAAGATAAGAGATGGCAGCATGAAGATTAAAATTGAAAAATCGTTTTTATTATTTAAACATCATTCTCTTGTGACAAACCCTTATCATTTAATTTACAAAATCATGGGATGGATTTTGAGTAAAAGACTTCACATTGATAATAATTATTTATTTCATCATTCAATATTTTACATACATGTTTATTTGTTATTAAATTATTTAATGTATTCATTTATTAAAATAGAGAAAGCTTTTCAGAGGTAATGACGTTGAACACACGAAGATCCTTGGTGAAAAAATACAAGCAGATTCCTGCGGACTCGCAGAAGATGACTCTGAGTTCTGCAACAGATACTGAAGGAGTCTTTGGACTCTGCAAATAATCTTTGTAACCAGAATAACAGACTACAAATATCAACATATAATAAAATATACTGTAAATTACATTAACACAAGTTATATTTTTTACATATGTAATTCTACCTACTAAATATTTTATTAAAATGAAAACAAAGATAAAATTCTATTCTAATAGATCTAGAAAATTACTAACAAAAAATAACAAAGTATTAAGGGATAAATATTTATTTATTATAATAATTTTTATTGAGTTTTTTAAGTCAACTTATTTGAATAGGTAGTTTATTTCATTATGTTTAGGAAATATTTTAATATTACAATATTTGAAATATTTGTGATTATAAAATGTTTACTTTAAAGCCTGGTTCAGTTTTCTGTACAACTTAAAGAACAGAATCTGACCCATATCCCCCGAGTATTCACTCCATCGTCCTAGGGAAACTCTTCGTAAAACCTAGGACAGGAGAACGGCTTCCTCGCTACTGCAGCTACGCCTAGAAACATACAAAATAAATTAGAAGTAATCAAATAATTGTTTATAGACATTTAAAATGAAGTACACAATATTTACAAAAGTAATAATTTTTAAAATGATTTAAAATAAATTACTCACGCTGATGTTGCTAACAGCGGACTTGGAATTCGACGACGGTAGAGCTGAAACCGCTGCAAGTCCATAATGTTCCAGAAGAAGATGATTGGTGATGTTGTCCATGTTGACATTAGGGTCCATATTGATTCCAGAAGAAGACGATGACTCTGTTGATGTTGTCCATGATGATATAATGGTTTACGTTGATTTCAAGACAAGATGTTGACTGGTGATAGTGTCCATACACTTAATGTTATAATGGTCCATGTATTGACTACGAAGACACTATTGAAGGTGATTAAAGCTCTGGTGACGTTGTCTACGTATCGCTGTGAACATAAAAACAAAATATTAGATAAAAGAATAACTGTGAACCTGAAAAAAAAACACAAAAAATTACAAAGAACATAGCGATGATAATTCAGTTTTGCTGTTGAGCAATAATTACGTGTTTAATTATTATTAGTATTATTGTAATTTCCGCTTTATATCGTACTACCTCAACAATGCTGGATACAATTGACTTACTTCACATAATGTGAAGCTAAGCGCAGATTAAAGCCCAGATGGTCGGGGTGGTTAACACAGATGTTGCTGTTGTAAAAAGGTTTATTTTATTGTTCACTTTTCAGTTTCTTTTTTCGTCAAATTCAAATGGAACCAACTTCGCTGTATACCTTATTCAATAAAAAAAGAATAATCAAAATAGGAGAAGCCAGTACAAAGTTATGCATGGTAGATTAAGTTAACAGGTAAAAAGTCAGTGAGTGAACAACCAATTATCCCTTATTTTCCTACCCTTAGAAGTGGTATTTTTTTTGAAATTTAAATGGGACCAACTTCGAGGAATACGCTGTCCAATAAAAAAAGAATCGTCGAAATCGGACTGCTCTATAAAAAGTTATGCGTGGTTATACATAAAAAAATACGCTTTAACTTGAGAAGCACCTACCCTTTTTCGCCAGTTAAAAATGTAGCTTACCAATCAGAAGATCGTAACGCCTGCAAAATAGGAGAAAAAAGTATGTTAGTACGAGTTATATATATTAGTGTTTTATAGGAAATAAAGAATACTATAAAATAAATTTATTTCTAAACGTAAATGTCTAACAATTATCTTACAAAAATTTATATAAAAAAACATTATCTTAAATTTAAAATTTCTGGGATCATCCTATATTATGTCCTATAATTAGTTACCTTTATATATGCTTCATAAAAAATTTTACAGTATTCTTTGTACATCTAAATAATTATTTATTAACATAAGTCTGCAAATATTTCAATAAAATTATAATATAATTATCTAAGTTGTATAATTATACATAATTGAGTCTTTATTCGTAAAAATATTCGACAGTCGTAACAATAAACAAAACACAATTATTGCAGACAAAATATCAGTTTCGTTGTGGAGTATACGTATTATACAGGATGACTGACAAGTCATGGAAGACTTGCAAATATTACTTACTTCTAAACTAAAACATTATTAGCAGTTCCATTAAGTAGAACTGTCAATAAGTGAGTCAGTTTTTACGAATCTAATTAATATTTGCAACCCTGCCTGAATTATCGATAACCCTTACAGTCAGTAATAAATTATTATACGTCAATCAAATCAATCGACGATGATGACGGCAAATGACCATCAACACAGCAATCATTCAGATTAATTATCTACTAAAATTATTTTAGCAAGTATAGATTTTCACAAACTGACTTCGACAAAAATTGTCATTGCGATACTTTCTCTTTTTTCAAGTTGCTGGATATTTTAAAACTTACGTTTTATATATTTATGGCAATCGACAAGAAATACTATTATTGAAATTAAGTTTTCGATAAACATCTAAAAGTGTCAGTTATTTTTAAAACATTCGAAAATATCCCAGTTTTTTATTTTAAATTTAGTCAAATAATCAAACTATGTGAACTCTTCTCTTTCGATGTTTAATTCCTAAAAAAGAAAACGAAATTTTGAATAATACATTAATAACCTTTATTGATGTTTTCATCTGAATCATAATATAAATGTAGCAGTAATGTTTCGGATAACATTAGCGATATCTATCGTTTAAATATTTAACTAAATGCGCGACGAATAAAGAGCTATAAACTGAGCACTTTAGCTGGAAATTATATGTTCCATTTGGCAATGAGAAAGAGTAATAAATCAATCTGTCACAGATATTCTAGTGACGCGCCAACAATTATTTGCTCAGGACAGTCGAAAAGACTGAATTCGATAGAGATCTACTGCTAAATTATTTAAACATAAATATGATCATCCTGTTATTAACAGTATAGCAGCAAATCGCGATATTTTGATAAAACGTTATTTACCTTTCTCCTAGCAACCAGATCAAAATACTAACTACATTAATTTGCATTATTATGTCAAAAATATTATATATAATAATTGTATTTTCACCAATTGCACTTTTAAATAAACTTTTTCATAAATAATGTCGTTAAATTATCTCGCTGAATTACACTCGAGCATTTGATTTTCTTCGAATAAATTTCAGTTTGACAACTCAACCTTGTAACCTGACAGCAACTTGACTCGAAAACTGTTTAAAAAATAAAATCACTCCACCTATGGAGTGATTTTATTAAAACAGTTTTCTTGTCAAATTGCTAGGTAACAAGGTTTCGTACAAACAGAAATTTATCCGGCGAAATAAAAAGCTCTTGTGTAATTACAGTTGAAAAACAGTTCGCGGTAAAACCGTAGTTTACGGCCAATTGTGAAGTTAGCTACGGATCGCCAATGATATTTGGTAGATATGACAGTTTGGGGTGATGCAAGTCAAACAACAAAAACCTAGTAAATTTGCATTCTGAAAATGCTATTGAACAAATTCGTGTTTATTCAACCTCAAAACTAAAATAAATCTGAGTTTATTCCTTTTTTAAATTGTTTTTCTTTAACTATAACCGGCTAAAGAAACTAGAACCTGCAGCTAACTTCTCTTGTGGCCGTAAACTATGGTTTAGCCCAGTTCGCAAACATTAAAGACCTTAAAGAAGCAGGTTTTTGACGGTAGAAGAGTTTAACTGGTTCCACGTTACAATAAATGCTTGGACAGCTATGACGATTACTTTGAAAAATAGAGTAATGTACTATAACTTGGTAAATAAAGTTTTGTGTTGACATCTTTCGATTTTATTTAGTTTACTTTCTAAACGACCCTGCTATATTATTTGCCACGTAGCTGACAATAATTCAATACAAGAATACAACTCTTACAAATTTTGATATTTACTCTTTCTTATACATATCATAAATGGAGTATAGTTAATGTATAAACGATAGATGCTGTTACCATTTTTGGAAACACTGTCCATCGCATTTAGCAATTTTCATCCAAGTATTCGTAAAAGTCTACACTCTACACTCAAGCAAAGTACCCCAATGACGAGAGAGTAAGGTGCCCTGAGTATTTTAAATGGAAGACAGTCTGCCGTTCGAAGATTTGAAAGGACAACACAAACATAAACACAGAGTTGGAATGATCAGTAGTTGTAGGGCCCATACACGGAACCATGGTAGTACGGACCTGTATACGCTTGTGGAGGGGGTGCGGGGTATCCGGCATAGGCGTACTGTTGCTTTTGGGGGTACACTATAAAAAAAAAAATGAAATTTTAATGTAGGAAATATTATTAGTTGTGTTATATCTATGTTGAATTATTATGTGTAACATTTTGTTTAATAGAAGCAAAAGTTTGTTTTAGAATATTTATTTAAATGAAATATATAATTAGGTATTGAAGGAAAATAATGTATATGTACATAAGAATTTATAAGTTCCTCGTAAATGAATAGCAAAGCTAAGCTGAAAATTAATCATGAATATGATTGTTCATTAATTAGAGAGTTAAATTTTATGTAGAAGTTTAATTAATTAGATGTTTATGTCTCTTATATTGTAGTTTACCACTCATACTATCATGAATGTAATATATTTACAATAGTAATTTACAATGCAAGATCGTTATTCCGAACTTTACTAGCGAGCATGGTATCTGGATATCCGTGCGAGCATGTAAAGTTCTGGTTACGGTGTTTTATGATGTACTGAATTGTAAATAAAATAATTGTTATGATAACAGCCCTGCTATTAGGGTTGTTATATACCAAATAGCATGCTAGGGCGTGTTATAAATATGACTTTTATTGGCAGATATAAATAATGAAATAAACAAATCGGTATTGTAAATAAGAATATCGCGTTACTAAGTTACAATGTTTACAAACAAAATGATTTATTCTCTCGTAACAAAATTACAATGATAGAAAAAAGCGATAAAAATCTTTCATAAAATAATATATCAATCGGACATTAAACGTTGAACGCATCACGGGCGTTGACTCAGTCATTATTGTCCTTGATACGTTAACTACTATTACTGAGCTTAGATTTACCAGCAGAGATAGAGCTCCATAAAAGTAGGTTTACAATTCAGCATATCATAAAACATTTTTCATTCATTTATCTTTTATACACCACGACCAAGTAATGAACTAATTTGTCATCTTAGTATTATTTAGTGTTAAACGTACATTTAACTTCAAATGTCAAATTAGTTCCCTTTTACGCCTTGGACGTGCTATATTCAAAATAACAGCATACATTCTTTCATCCAGATTAATTAATATTTCTTAATCATTCATCTCAGATTTTATGAAATTAATAGAATAGAATTATACCTATGTCACACCAATATGATTCTGTTTGGTTAGAGATGTAGTTTATTTTAAAAATATTGAATAAAATACTGTCATATTTCAAAATAATAAAGAAACGTTTTATACTCCAAAAAGTGGAATATGGTAGTTATTGTCAGAAACAAAGATAATAAGAATATATAACTTTGTTAATTTAAATAATATGCAACATTGGTTTCACTACGATTGATTTGGCGGTTGACAGTTTGTGTTGTTTATTTTTATATTATTATCAGTTCATTTTTTATAGATTACTGTATAGTATATACATACATAGTTTTTATATTATGTTGATTCTTATTTTGTAGTTTTAACCCCAATTGATAATTTCTTATTTATTTCGCTTTGCTTATAGCATTTATATTGTGCTCATATTTAAAAATGTGCTGTCAAAACTACTGTAATAGTATATTATTCAATGAGCATGTAATGAATGCTATAACTCACAAGTGATAAAAATCATTCGAATGAGTAATAGCCATTACAAGCGAGTAGTATACTATGCTTAATACACAACATTTCGTCAAATTTTGAAATTTTAAAATAAGTAGAATGTTTGCTCTGACAAATACATAAATGTTTTGTTTATCAACTTAGACAAATTGTAGCAACCCTCGCTAGTCTACGTACTGTTGTAACAAAATTTTGAAATGATTTGACATTTAGCAGAAAATCTTAAAACCAATTATTCAGCTACAATTTAAGCTTAAAAAGAAAATAAAAGTATGAAAAATGAGAAAACTAGTGTCTTCATTTGGCAGGTAAAGTTTGAATTTGACATAACGAATGAATAATATTAATTCATCGAACTGTCAATATTATTTTACTAGCAACATTAACAATAGTATATTGTACAACGAGCATGGAATGGTACTTATTTCCCACGTGTATGAAAGTTTGTAGCATGAGCCGAAGGAATGGACATTCCATGCGAGTTGTACACTACACTTTTTCTACGACCACGATATTATTTCAAAATTAATTTCATTTTAATAATAAATTTGTCCCGCTTTCAGCATTCCAATATTTAACAATTCTAAATAAGTATCCTAGCAATGGCACCTGCACTTAAATGAACTGACCTGTATTGAAATACTCACAAAACAAATTCATTTCGTACGATGCTTGCAATGTACCTCATATCCCTAGCAACAACAAACATACAATGAGCAGATTTCTAAGTGGTCGTAGAAAAAGATCATTAATTCATAAAAAACGGTTGAATAATGGATATATTATTTGACAGTTCTGGATCAAGTTATTGGCGCAACCCAATTTTCACATTATTCTTACTGTACTAATGTGATAACCTGTCATACACTTTCCATCGCATAAAATAAGTTCCACCGTACATCGAATCATGTAGATGTGACATAGACGTTAGATACCCGAACTCTGTCGTACAACTAATTTACGTTATCATTGTATGTTCAAGAGAAGCCTGATCTTTTGGTAATGGCGAAATAAATTGAATAAGTATACGAGCAGAATCGAGTATCTTTAAAGAAATGAATGAACAGCAGCCCAAATGTTACCAGGCATTAAATACTGCATGTTGATCGCTTCCTCCCTCTCCCGTTCTCCTCGGAGGCAAATCGCCGCTCCGGAGAACAAGATGGCCGCCACCAGGCTCCAGCCCACGCCCACCCACGCCAGCATGTAACTCCAGTCGTAGTTGACCCGGGTGTTGTCCCTCAGAACCTATGCAGACACAAACGTCAACAGCTGTTCTCGGACCAACCTGGCATGATGTACTGGACGTTGGCAGCGGTTTCAACGCGGCGTTCGTTACGGAGACACGCAGATCCGCAGAAGAAGAGGATGGATGCTAGTAGGGATGGTACGATGCTCAGCCAGCACAGGAAGAAACTCCAGTCGTATGTTATGGAGGTGTTGTCTCGAAGAACCTACTCAATACGTTTATAATTGATTGCTGATGAATTGTCAATACATAAATGCTTTTTATTTAATAGATTTTTATAGCTATTCTGAAATAAATAATCACTAATAAACATAAACAGAGGACAGAAAAATTTTTCGTGATCTGAGTTGTTACATTCCAAGTTGGGATAAAATTAACTTGACAACTACAAAGCTATTGGGCACCGGCTATTAGTTGTAACAAGAGCTTGCTCCGGGTGGGCAATATACATGACATCGTTTGGTTCAGAGACTAAAATTCCGCGTAAAATATATCAAAACCAAGATCTGTTTTAAGCAGAGTGCCACATTCAGAAATGGTTAAACGGCAAAGTGATATATTTATTTATTTAAAATTGAGTAGATATTATCTGAGCTATTTTCGAAAGAGGATAAACGTAAATTAAATAAAGAATCATATATATTATAGAAAATACAACTAAATTCTCTTCGTTATAAAGGCGGTTTGGATTAAGTTCTTTAACAGATAATTATGTAACAAGTACATAATTGGCTTTTATGGATGAGGCAGTTTTGGGCGAGTCAATAAAGCCCTATTATGTACCTCTACCATAAATATTTTATATTCCACTGCGTTGTAGAGTATTTTTCTTTACATAAATGCCATTAATATTTGACACATGTCGTTGCCATGAAAAAAAAATCGAAATATACTTTTTTCTCTTATTTGGATAACAAATAATTTATTGTTTATTATTATTTGGTTTTTAAAAAATGTGCATTTCACACCTCAATCATTCTAACCTGTTATGGAAATCATTCAAATAGCATCAAAATAATACTTCTAATTGTATAAGTAATATTACCATTATTAAAATGATGCTCATATATAATTACTTACCTAATAAATTAATGAAACTTATTTTGTCGTTTATTTTTATTATTGGTCTCTCTACTTTATCATTATAGACTAAATCATAAAGATTAACTTGCTGGTTAATAAACAATATAATAAAGAAGTAATTAAAAGATAGTAAAACATAAAATATCTTACAGAACTTAATCCAAAAGTCTTTACAATTTTATTATGAGTTCAGAAAGTTTTTCCAACTTAAGTATCTTCGTCTGTTCAACTACATTTATGCCCGTTTTTATAAAAAAATTTAAGCTCTAGTGTAATTTAATTTCATACTAAATTTACATTATATTATCCAAATGACAACCAAATTTATGACAGTAATATTAAGTGAGTAATAAAATAATTTCAAATGCTATGCACTTATTAAAATAGTATTATTGTGTATCTAGAAGTCCAGGAGTCCGGGAAGTTTACTTTTCCTACGTGGTACACATACTATTTTTTTTTTTTTCGCTCGGTTTATATACAATAATTAGTTATTTTATATTTCATTTTAAAATGTCAGACAACAAGACATAAAAATATTGCATTGTTTTCATAAAAATATCTGAGGATAGCGTACGGTAATACTTTACCAGGACATAATAATAATAAAACAAAGTTTTAGTAATATTGACTGGTTCAAGAACTTACATTGCTCCACTGTTGATAAAATTCTTCACCAACAACCTTCTCCTTCTCATAGTACTCCACTCCATGCCATAATCCCATAGCGCCAGCACTCAGCAAACCTACACAACACAAATACAAACCCGGTTACATATTATTACATTTTGAAGGTCACAAATGTCAAAACATTTCTCAAATTGTTCATTATTCATACCTATATAATAATACCAATAACATCGTTCGCAAAACAATAAACAATAATAGTTTTAAATATACTTACATGCCAGCAACATTAAGATAGCAGTAGCAGTAATGTTCCCTGGAGATCTTCTCCAGCAACCGGTCACGCCAGCGCAGAAGGAGGCGAAGATAGCTACGAAGGCGATTATGAAGAGGGCGATCATCGATCTGCCCATATCTAAACAAAAACATTTCAATTAAAACTATTCTCTAAATAAATCAAGAGCAAAAAGAAAAACTGTATAAAATGAGTGGTTATTACTGAGGAGACGAAAATTAATGTAGTCTTTTGTTTCGGCTCAAAAGAAAAAGTACAATTCTTCGTAATCATGATCTTATTTAATAGATTAAACAGGCTACAGTTTTTCTTTTCTGATTTAGATTACAGATTAAGTTTTAGTAAAGACGGAACTTTCACCAAATAATTAACTTGTTCCATCATACTAGACCGCAGTTTTTGCACCAATAAACATATACAACTTTTAAAAACCGATTTAAATCAAGTTTTTCCTATTTCACGTACACAAAGTCAATTTTGTGACACTGTTTTTCTCAAAAACAATGCTACAAAATTGAATTTTGTGCAACTGTTTTTGGGGAATTTATTATTTGTAAAATTGACAGTCTGTCAAACTTGGGGCTGTCATTGCTCACGTAAAATTATTGAATCGGAGCCCCTGAGTCGGGGTTGCGGCCTGGGACCCGATAGGCCCCGCGGGCAAAGCTCCTTGGTGACCAGTGATATAATAAACGTGCCGTACAATTTTTTTACCTGCGGCTCGTTTATGCAAACTATACTCGTATTACAAAAAAGGTCATTGTAATACTAGTTGTTCAATATACTATTATCTACGACCGTTGTTAAAAGTTGCCCTTTTAACGATTGCTTAGCAAATTAAAAATGTAACTTTCTGACACTAGTATTAAAAGTAACATAGCAACGTGTTAAATATGATTTTATTGTTACTTTTAACAAGTTTCAAACGATTTGTATCAATAAATCAATAAATATAACCATACCTGTCAAAATATCATTCTACATTTTCTAGTATTTACTAATACTAATACATTAAGAAGATCGTAGATAAAATTTTGTAGGTATGGTATACGTGTTAATAATTATTTACTTTACAAGTGGGCAAAGTAAGGAATTACCCACGAGAGAAATTTTAGCACACGAAGCCGAAGGCTGAGTGTGATATTTTTATCGAGTGGGTAATTCCACTTTGCCCACGTGTGAAGTATAACGTTTTATCCAACAATTCTTAATAAATGTAAAATTTATAAAAGAAATATTATTTGACAGTGACATGTGCTTTAAATTTTTAAATTAAACTGTCAATCGAAGTGGTCACCATGGTGTTGTGTGTTATTATTATTGTTATAAATAAAAAAATACTCACTAGTGGATTTTCTCAAAATTATACCCACTAGTGGATAATCTGTTACTTTGCTTGTTTAAAATCGCCATAGTTATAGAGCATTTATTGAGAGGTGTTGGATAAAAGTTGTTTATTTCGTTCGTGGGGTTATTTCACTCAGCTTCGCCTCATTTCACAAACTTATATTATTGAACGTCTTTTAAAATTAAATAAGGGCCAGTATTTTCAACCTCAGATAAACTAGAAAATAAATTTATCAGTGGAATAAACAAAACACATTGCATCTAAAAATGACAGCTAGAACAATAATCTTCATTTAAGGTCAAACATACGCGTCGAAAGAACGAACCCTTTATTTTTTTAAAAAACAGCAAATTCTGTATTCTTTATTTATTTTCATGTTCTTTATGGTCCAACAACCTCCATTCGTCAAAATATCATGGATTTTTTACAGTGACTTGTACATTGCAATTTCAGATGAAGAACATAATTTCGTTGGGTTCGTTCACTCCCATGAATTTTGTTTTGCAAATTCAAATTTCAATAAATTATTTCTTACAATTATTCTTATCGAAAAACAAAACAATTATTACTGTGAAGTCTTTGAACAGTCTAGTATTTATATATGTGGATGAAAAGGATAACTGAAACATCCAACTATAAAAAAATATTCGTTGAAGTCTAGTTGGTCAAAAATTCAGAATTTTGATACTGAATTTCTAATTCCCATGAACGACGACAGTAATGAAAATAATTCGTATATTTATAAATATAATCGTCTATAACATACTAAAATTAATTTACATTTGAATTTTAGTATGTTATAGACGATTATATTTATAAATATACACATTATTTGCATTACTGTAGTCGTTCATGGGAATGTGTGGCATATATTTGACTACTTTGAAAATTATGTTCATGTATTATATGTAAACAAAATTTGCTTTTTAAAATTTATTACAAAACTTTGGACTTTTATCTACAAACGTAGGTATAAAACATTATATATTTCATTTATTATAATAATGATATATTGTTTCAAAAAAGTCATGTTCATCTTGAGCTATATTCAGCCCGTATTTGCCCGGATGGTTCACCTTAAGTTACGATTTTGATGCGATATTTTTTTGTTTATTCCCCTAATAAATTTATTTACTAGTTTATCTGTAATTGTAAATACCAGTCCTAGTAAAATAAAATGTGTTGTGTGAGTCAGATGCAGCTATTAAATCTATTCTACTTTTATTTGAAACTATTGAAGTATTATTTAACATGTAAAACGGCTATGATCGGTCAGTCACCATTTTTTGCCTTTTGGTTAATCCATTCAATGGAATTGACGGTTTGAAAATGCAGTTAAAATTTAATTCTGTTTTAATAGTTGTGATTATATAAATGCAGCAAAAACCAGGAACCATGTCGTCATAAACTATTTGAAAGATGCTCGTCAGAAATTCTTAAAATATGAAGTAATCAACTTACGCAGTCGGGTCCATGCATCATCAGTAAAATCTCTAGTCTCATTGTTTTCATCTGGAATATAATAGTTGATGTTGTTGCAATGCGTCTCCACAGGGCTCAAGTATGTTTTCACTGAAACAAAAATACAAATAAGTTAATAAAGTTCATTCACATTTTTGCAATATTAAACATTAAAATTTATCGCTGAAGTGATTAGCAAAATAACGCAATCGTTTAATTAGTAACTCATATGAAAATTAATTATTTAATTAACCATTCACTCAGTCGTCAGAGCATTGACTTATTTACAACACATTCACATCCTTAAATGTTGTTCGTGATCAAACTGTTTAGTTTAACTTGAGGCACGACGAAGGAGTTGAAATATTGTAATTTTGTTGGGTTTTACCCAATTCTGGGTACTAGAACATATTGCGAGCAAAAATGAGTTATAAGTAGATTTAAATTCTGCGAATCATAATAAATTGTAATGTAACCTAACTAAAATTTTTTTATACACTCGAGAAAAAAATGCAGCAAAAAATGGCTAAATTTCAGAGTGCCATAACTCAGTTGCATTTAGTTGAAATTGGATGATTCTTTCAGTTTTAGAAACTTTGAAATGTTCTCTTCAATGTGATGCTAGTCAATATCATATCAAATCCATTACACCCCCTCCCATCCCCATATAAAACAAAAGTTCCTGATGTCAAAAAATGTCCAACTTTGACAGCTCGTACGCAGTGCCAAAAAAATCGTAGACTCAATTGGTAAACAGGGAAATAAAGTTCAAATATTTTCCTTTTAAGTATCTCAAGTTTCGAGTACCTACGACAATTTGGCGTGAAACCACGTGTCCCTTTTAAGAAAGGTCTCGTGGAATAAACTATAGTTATATGTTTAACTAGGCACCAAAATACCAGATTTACAGCAGAGGATGCCGAAGCTGTAAATCTGTGTTTGTTGCTATGTTGAACACATTATTTTTTACCGATTTGGAATTAATATTAATTTAGTGATTATTTTTAATAGATATTTTGAAGGTTATCGCCATCAAATTTCGTTTCCATGCGTATGTTGAGCGATTGCTATGCATTTGTTGACAGTTACTATGCGTTTATGCATAGTGGTTGCCATGTAAACTATTTTTATAGCCTGAGCAGTAAAAGTAACACTTTAAATGTGAATCGGCAAAAAAATATTGACATATACATAAAAATGATCAAGTTATTTGTTTTATATGAAATCGGCACTAAAGTGCTCAAAACTCGTTATTAAAAGCTCAGAAACCGTCACTAAAGTAACCCATTATACGACGATTTTGAGCAACCCAATGTTGGCAACCGTTAAATAATTATTGTACAATTAGAATAATTTTGGCAGATATATTGACGTACTATAGTAAATTTGGACGTAACATGAAACAAAATTTGCAAGAAGAATTAACTAATTAATTCCGATGACGAAATTGAGAACAAACCACATAATTTTGAGTGTTATTTACGATAACTTCACTTCTCGAGGTTGGCAACACTGACTGTCAGTTTCAATTGACAACTGACAGATGTATAAACTTAACCTATATTGTAATTTTTTACAGTTTTTTCGAATTTTAGATTTCAAATAAAACTGAATATGTACCTCGGCACTGAAGTTCATTTTTATCACTCACATGGTTTATTTTCCTCGGCTCTACGGGCCTCGATAACTAAATTCCATATACGTGCTAAAAAATTGATCTTCACTGCCTTGATACATAAATAACTATTATTTCCAATGGCAATCTGTATTTAAGCTCAAATTTTATATTTTCTTTGCTTCTACTTCGTGAAGGAGACCGATATATGATTAAAAGAATTTAATTTTATTAAATGTAGATTATAATTTTTTTGTATTTACGCTTTTGGCCTGAAATCCATAGAGAGCAAACTGTCGCTGCAATACGAAAATAGAATTGTGTTTTTGAAATGTATTTTTGAAATGAAATGAATGATTGTCATCAAATTATGGGCGCCAAACGACTTATAAAATAAGAGAATGGAATTTTAACTTCCCAAATCCAAAATAAATATTAATGTTATTTTATTTTAAAAGTATAATATCTATTCATCATAATTTCTTGACTCACTGACGATATTGCTTTCGTGAGGTGTATAACAGTACAGGTGGAATAAAAACCGTTTCATTTGACTTTGTATGACTGAACAACGTCTCCACGTACGCAAGTTGGCATTCCTGACTTTCACCCAAGCTAGACTTAAGCCTAGCCCAAGTTGAAATGCACGCATGATGTGAAATAGAATAATTTGATTTATATTATTGCTATCATTAAATTTTTAATTAATGTCGAATGTCATAAATGAAGTTTTCTACGTTTATGATTATTGGATTATGTTTGTGCACTGATGTAGATTCTTATTTTGATTGGGTTTTGGTATGTTTAGTTTCTAAAGATAAATGGGAATTGTAAAGTCATGATGTTGCAATTCTTTTTTGGCAAAAAGGAAATGTATTGAGCAATTGGTTCATTGAGAAATATAGCTTGATTTTTGCATTGCATACTACAATGAGCATTTTAGAAATGTCTTTCGTAAAAATCTTACATTTTCTTTAGTATAGTTCTTCATTTTAGTTCACTATCATAGCTTCTCTTTGGGGTTAAAAAGTTAAATAGTTAATGTAGAGGAAACATTTCTGCATTTATTGACACTAATATTTTATTACTTAGGGCCGTTATTTCCAACCTCAGAGAAACTATAGAATAAATTATCAATGGACTAAATAAAAAATATCGCATCAAAAGATGACAGCAAAAATAATAAGCATCATTTAAACTATGATTTTGATGCGATATTTTTTGTTTATTCTATTGATAAATTTATTCTCTAGGTAACTAAGTTTGGAAATACCGGCCCTTAGATCAGTAACTAATTATTGATAATTTTCTCAAAATCATTAGTGCCATGAAATAACAAAACAAATATGATATTAATTATGAGTGTATTTCATTTATGCCCAGTATTATAAAGAAATTTAAACTCCACTTAAATTTACTACCATAAAATAATTTGAAATGATGTACACTTATTAAAAACATATAAATTTACTTTAAAAGTAAATTTAAGTAACAATTAAATTCCTTTATAATACCAGGCATTAATTTATGAAATAGTTATTTATGTATCAAGGCACTGAAGTTCAACTTTTTATCACGAGTATGGAATTTATTTGCCGAGGCCTGTAAGGCCGAGGAAAATAAATCATGTGAGTTATAAAAAGGAACTTTAATGCCGCGGTACATATTAAATTTTATTTATTTATTTGAAATCAGAAATTTAAAAAACTGTAAAAAAATATTAGATAGGTTAAGTTTATACAATTGTAAGTTGTCAATTGGGACTGACACTCAGTGTTGCCAACTTCGAACATTGAAGTTATCGTAAATAACACTCAAAATTATGTGTTTTGTCCTCAATTTCTTCATCGATATTAATTAGTTAATTCTTCTTGCACATATTGTTTCATTGTATGTATAAATTTACTACAATACGTCATATATAGTTGTCAAAATTATCCTACTTGTACAATAGTTATTTTACGTCGTATAATTGGTTACTTTAGTGACGATTTCTGAGCTTTTAATGACGATTTTCAAGCACACTAGAGTCTATTTCAATTAAAAGTTAATTATTGTAATAATTGTTCAAAAATATATTATTTAATACTGTTTTATAATTATCAAATCTCAGAAATAATTTTGTAAAATTGTATGATTTGGATTATGTCGATTTGGATAATTAAACTAAAACTAAAGAGATGTTTTAATCCGAATTAATTTCGCTAGTAATTTTATGTTGAAAATTTATTTCTAATTTGTTAAATAATAAGTACATGTAGAGAATATCTTTTAGAAATGAATATACGATAACAAAAGTTCTGCAATTCATTCTCATTTAAATATATTTTCGAGCCAAACACAATATTATTCAAACTTTGTCCCCTAACAATAAACCTATCCCTAAATTTGTCAGGTGTGCAATAGCAATAAAATATTATTCTTAAATAGCAAATATCCTCCAATAATAGACCTAATCCATAAACCTAACTGTCCTAAAGGCGAACGTGACCAAATAACACCATCTACAGCTTAACTTCAACCATTTAACTCATTGAAATTCAGAAGGAAATGTTGTTGAACGTCGAGGAATTTTACAAGTGTGCAAGTGACAATGAAGCAGAAGTAAAGTCGATGGTTTCACATTATAGCGAAGCACCTGGCCACCTGTTCAACAGATTTAACTTTACTAATCTTCAGTTTAAGGTTTAGGACGTTGTTGGTAAGGTTTATTTTATCATAGGTAATATACCGAGAGTCAAGAATTTATCGGTAAAATTTCAAATAGTTGTGTAGATATGGACAGTCGAATGTCAAAAATGAAATAGGTAATTAAATTTAAGTATCTTTTTTGACATAGGTTGTCGTTTGTCGTTTCAATAGAGTGATTATGAGGAATTTTACCAAATAAATTCATGGCTTAAGTTATTGTTCTCTTGATTATTTTCTGAATTTAAATAAAAATTAACAAACTAATTGTTTAAATGACAAAATTTTCAATATTAATCAACTGTTGTTTATGATATGGTGCAGGGATTTTATCAAAATTTTATTAGCTATAATATTCCAATGACATTGATAATTATTAAATAATTTTATTACAGTTACCTTTAAGCAATGTTCAATCTATCTTATTTCTTTTATAATCATACGTCGAAAAATAATGTATAGAATTTTGCGCTATAAATATACAAATACCTATAAAATGCTTTTATTTGAAAATGGTACTAAAGTGCTCAAAAATCGTCATTAAAAGCTCAGAAATCGTCGCTAAAGTAACCCATTATACGACCGTTTTGAGCAACCCAGTGTTGGCAACCGTTAAATAATTATTGTACAATTAGGATAATTTTGGCAGATATATTGACGTACTATAGTAAATTTGGACGTAACATGAAACAAAATTTGCAAGAAGAATTAACTAATTAATTCCGATGACGAAATTGAGGACAAAAGACATAATTTTGAGTGTTATTTACGATAACTTCAATTCTCGAGGTTAGCAACACTGACTGTCAGTTTCAATTGACAACTGACAGATGTATAAACTTAACCTATATTGTAATTTTTTTACAGTTTTTTCGAATTTTAGATTTCAAATAAAACTTAATATGTACCTCGGCACTGAAGTTCCTTTTTATCACTCACATGGTTTATTACGGGCCTCGGCAACTAAATTCCATATTCGTGATAAAAAATTGAACTTCAATGCCTTGATTCATAAATAACTATTATTGAAAGTTTGCAAATAAAGATCTCATTGTAAAATTTAAAAGGAATTGTTTAATTCGACCCCTAAATCTTGAATATTTATTTATTTATTTGTTATGTTTGTAAATGTAAAAGTTTTGCATAAGACATTCCTGAGGTGCCGTGTTTAAACGCAAAACATGATGTAGGAAAAAAATACGTATTTATGTCAGAAAAAATAAATAATTCATATTCTTTGTTCCTCACTAGAACATGAGAATATTTCAATAATAAGAATTACTTAGTACCTAATTTAAAATATCTAAGTGTGATTAATTGCATTTCTTATGGAAAAACTTCGGCTTTAACTCGATATAATCATGTGAACCGTTTTTGTTTTAAAGCTAAGTAGTTTTTGCTACTCTAGTTTCATTATATTATTTCTTATGAGTTGAATATGGAAATTAAAACACATTTTAAAGAAAATTACGCAAGATTTTGTCGAACAATACTCTAGAAATATATTTATTCATATACATGATGATTTAATAGTTAATGATAAACACTAACAAATATCTAAAATATATCCATATACATTTAAACTTTAAACGTTTAATATTTCCACCTGACACTTGACACATTCCATAGATGTTTCTATTATTTTTGTATATACACCACAGGAGAAAAGTGTATGATTTTTTTCCACGAGAAAAATTCATACACTTTTCTCCCTTAATGTATCCAATTTTCAATTTACTATTTTCTCAAAATTATAACTATGTGCAAATAACATTTTATATACCAAATATTTTTGCTAACATCATAGGTTATCCCTTGGTTTGTCTGTATCAATAGAAGCTGTCAAAATTTAATTAAATCAAATTCTGGGAGCATAACAATGACAGTACGTCGTAGATAAGTTCGTATGCAGTAAAGTCGAATATCACGTCTCATGTTGGTAACGGTATTTCGAAGTAACTGCGTTACGAATTGAGACGGACTTGAAACTTGCTGATTTGCATTTTGATGTATGGGTGACGCCTAAAGCGATATATTGGCGTGTAATTCATCCAGTAAGTATGTTATAAGCTAGTCCTTTTCATCGATGGCGAAATTTTCGGAAATAAATATTTTGTGGACCTCTGAATTCGCTTTGACTATTTTTCTATGTATGTTCTTAACTTACAAACGAAAAGATAGTATAGGGAAACTTTATATTTATAAGCTTTGTGTGATAATTTGCGAAATTGGGTTCGAGTTTGGATGCAATTGTAAAAACGGACGTGGAAGTTTACTGGACTTAAAAAATATGAATTCAATTTATTTCAGATATAGAAATAGCTATAAAAAAATTCAAATGAAACATTCTTCCTAAAACCACTGAAATATAAAAATACTGGAACGTAACTGACGTTATAAATACGAGCCAAAAGAGCCAGCTAGTTGTTGGGTCATCTGTCTTTGTTGTACAGTCCGTTTAGAAAATTAATAAAAAAATATAAAGAAATTAATATTCAAATATGTTTAATATAAAAATTAAATAATGCATTCATATATATATATATATATATATATATATATATATATATATATATATATATATATGAGTTCAGTTAACTATTATGTATGTGAATTTAAATTAATTTTCAAATAATTGAACAATGCACTCTTAAATATTATTTATAACTTTTGGATAAGACTGTGCAACATGTTTTTTGATATATTTCATTTGAGAATGAGAGAGAATAATGAAGTCTTTAACAATTTAAAAATTTTTTTTTATGAAACTATATCTAAATTGAAGACTATCTGCACTTTTAAAAAGTCTTAATTGTTATTCATTAAGCCACAATGATTTTTTTAAAATATTGTGACGTCATTGTAGAGGTAGAACTCAAACAGTAGAGATTGTAAATAATTGTAGTCACATGAATATTCAAATTTATTGCTCGGAAAATTATTTAAATGGAATTAAAATAACATTTCATGCTAAATAATTTTAAAAATACATAAATTTCATTTATAAGAAATATGAATAAACTGTAAGATTATTTCAGTCAAATGTTTGATTACCACTGATAAATTTTGCTAACCTATATGTCATTCAACAAGCCTTTAATTTCGTTGAGTCGACCTAAAGGAATATTTATTAGTTAGAAATAAATAATATATTTTGTATGTATTTAAAATATACTTATGAATTCAAAGTGAAACAAAAAACCTTCAAATAAGTTGCCAACTATTAAAAAAAAAGGATTATCAGAATATTAATAGCGGTGTTTCTATTGTTCGAGAAGTTAGTTTCGTTCCAGGTATAAAACGAGCGGCATTCTATTAGCATCCTAAGTAAAGTTATATCTTATTTTACTGGTGGATTTATTTGCCGCTGACAAAAATCCAATACTACTCTTAAAAACTGCAAATTTTGCAAAGTGTTGGACAAAGAAAGGTTGCCTTACAACATAATATCTGTTTCAGGCTAGTTTATCGCTTCCATAAAGCCTACAAGTTAGCGTTCCAGTATTATTTCAGTGTCTAAAATTTATAAGTTGGTCATCTTTAATTATCCAAATTGCGAACAGGATTACAATCATTTACTAATTAAAAAACAATTTGTGGATATTTCAAAACACTAACGGATATTTAAAAACGTTTGACAATCTGCAAATTATTTTTGTTACCAAAACATAAATCATAAACAATAAAAAAAGAATAAATAATTAATAATAAAACCTGATCTGAAATGTGGCAATGAAAAAATTTGAAATTATAATTCCAAAGGTAAATATTTACTGCTAATTATATATCTACACTACCATATTTAGAATTTCAAGGATTTTGGTTCAATCCTTCAGGTACCTACATATATATGACGTCAGTTAATTCATTCATAATTCACATTGCAAAATTGTTATTGCATGTTACAGAAATCAAGAGACAAATATCAGCTGTACGAAAACGTGGGCGCCACCGTTACAACTGTAAAAAATCGATGGCAAACGACATTAATTTGTTATTAATATTGACAGTTCATTAACATTCTAGACCGCAAATTTTACCAACATTTTGTCAAGCCTTGTCGCCATTTTGCCATTGTGATGTAGAGGTAAACCCCGAGTGCTGTCATCAAAAATTATTTGTTTCTTGTTTGAATTTTTTTATAAAATTATAGTACTAATAGTACTAATAATACCTCTCTTGTCACATGTTTGGGGGTCGCAATTTGACGGCATATCACACGCAAAAATATGTTTGATACATGCAACGTACCACGATAAAAAAAATCTGAGGTGTCAAATACATAACCTATCGCATAAACGACTTTTAAGATACAAAATTAAAAAAAAAATTCAATTATAAATTATAGATTCTATTATTTTACATCTTTTTTTATTATAACACTCAATTATTTACTGAAATATGATACAAAATTACTTACTTATCTTACCTTCAAGTAAATTATCATTTCCGGTTGAAAAATTGCTACCAAAATTTAATCACCATTTTAATTTTTAACGGTACAATATATAAAATAAAGTTTCAAATAAAAACTATAGTCAATATTATTCTACATGTTTGTGAATATAAAAAAAATACATATATTTTCTGAAATATAGCCCAATAAACTACCACTTCCGGTTGACGGGTTGCTTCCAGAATCCAATCAACTCGTAACTTGAAAATCGAAAATATAAATTTGAAATTTGACATTGAGATCTTCATTAAATTTTGAATTATCGTGGACCAAAAAATCGTCAAACACATACAGACATAATCGTGAAAATAGTGAAATCGTATTCTAGGGACTCCCAAACGTGGTTATCCGTTGTAAACTCACTATCGAAAATTTTGATTCGTCAAAATACCTCCCTTACATAAACATATGTGTGGGAGGAAATAATTAAATGGAATGTTGATAAAAAATGGGGTAAATAGCTCCGTGGTAACGTATCGGACTGTTTATCAAAAACTCCACAGTTCGAATCCCACAACCGATAGTAGCCATTTTAAATTTATGGTTCCCACTCCACTAATATCTTTGGGGGCTATTTCCTGACGGTACTTCAAACGGAAAACATACCAATTACTGAGATCTGCGTAAGCAGAGTGCCACACCCATAATGGATGAAAGGCGTAATGATATAATTATGTATTTATATAATCTATCATTGTTGCACCTGTCTAGTGAAATCTGCCATTGCAGAACTCCAACGAAAAACCAGTGGTTATTTAGTAAATAAAGTAGTTTACTTTTGAATGCTGTCAAGAAAACATTGAAGCACTGATTAAATCATTTTGACATTTCTTTTAGACATAATAGACATTCCGTCACGATTTTAGTTTTATTACTTCATTCAAATTAAGAAACAATTTAAGTTTCCTACATAGAATGTTAAAAGGCTGTACAAATGCAAACATATGACATCATTATTTCGTAAAAGAAATTCTTAAAAGTATAAATTCCGATTATTAACCTTGAGTGACAAATAAACATAAATGCACTATAATAGTTATTTGTGTATCAAGTGCGGATAGAGCATTGATTGTTGCACGCGGCGAGAAATTATTGATCCAGGCGAAGCCGAGATCAACAACTCGACAAGTGCACCGAACAAGCTCTATCCGACGAGATGCACACAATATTTTTTCTACAATCGTTGAACAATGTCAAGCTGTAGAAAAAAATTAATTTTCAAAATTATCTTTGGTCACGCCTATAACAATTCAGTAAAATTGTAGTTACCCATGTCACCGTAATCATGACAACGTTTATGAACAAAATAAACATTTTCAAAGAAATCATAATTTGACACATGGAGTACATTTGACATATGGAGTACATTTGACATAAAGTCTACAGAGTGAATACGTTTATGGTGATTAAGTTGAAGTGTATGTACGTATATGCCAACTGTATTTGCAATAGCAAGGTTATTACCAGAAAAATCCAATGCATCATTTACTTCTTTTACCTAATTTATTTTTGTTTTGTTTTTGTCGCACTAGTGCGACAATATGTCACTTTGTCGCCCTAGAGCGACAATTTTGAACATTTCCTAACCAAAAATGGGATAACAATGTCGATATTGTGCAACGATTGTAGAAAAATTAAAATTTTGACGTTTAAGTTTGAAAAGCTGAAAATTAGTATTTTCAAAGAGTTTCAGAAACATGAAATATATTTTTTTTTTATTTCTCATATAAGCAAATTTAATTTACTTATGTCAGAATAATTTCTTGAGTCATATTTTATTAGTTTTTAGTATTGGTATAATTGACTGAAACTAACTTCATAAATTCGACTAACCTGACATCTGTAGTTATACAAGATCACTATTTATGATATAAAACTATATCCGAGATCTCGGACCGATTTCTATCACCATGGACACAGGCCTTTATGTGTATTATATGGATCATGTTTGATAACAGTAGGAAAGGGGAACGTTTAAATTATTTTATGATTAAGGTTTCCTGTTTAGTTTCCACGGTGCAATATCAAAAGTAGCAACTGTTAAATCACGGTATAAACTGTATAAAGAATATTCTATTTGCTAGCGTTTCAAAATTAGACCAAGCAAATTCCACGTCTTTTGCGACCGAATACCAATGAAAATTAACGGAGTCTCTTCTGTACAAGGCATTGGTGGTATAGAGAACTAATTTGCAATTAGGTACGCGTGTTAGTCATAGCTTTAATCAGGTAACTAAGCTAGCATGGCGCTACGAAAATAACGGTGGAAATATAATTATAAATAGCGTTTGTAAGTTATTATAATTTGAGGAATTCTATATTATATTATAAAAGTTTTATGGTTCTTGCTTTAATGCTACTGAAAAATTGAGAGATACAGTTTGTTTTTATTGCAGTTTATTGAAATTGAAAAAAATAATAATTACACTTATATATTTTATGTAATTATACCGTGAGTTTTTACTAAGATGCAGTATTTACTATTCTAACTATCATTACCATTAAAAATATCACCGTACTATTCCATACAAAATAAAACATATGTTGTCAATTTTGTTGCTGTATTTATGATTTATATCTAAAAAGCCGTCTTTTTTAAATTTTGTAAATATTCTCGAAACTCTGAATGGATTTGGTTTAAGGCGTTCAGGAAATATATTTTTCTACGACCACTGAGAAATCTGCTCATTGTATGTTTGTTGTTGCTAGGGATATGAGGTACATTGCAAGTACCGTGCGAAATGAATTTGTTTTGTGAGTATTTCAATACAGGTCAGTTCATTTAAGTACAGGTGCCATTGCTAGGATACTTATTTAGAATTGTCAAATATTGAAATGGTGAAAGCGGGACAAATTTATTATTAAAATTAAATTAATTTTTAAATAATATCATGGTCGTAGAAAAAGTATAGTGTACAACTCGCATGGAATGTCCATTTCATACTCGTATGATTTGCAGCATTCGCCTTCGGCTCATGCTACAAACTTTCATACTCGTACGAAATGAGTACCATTCCATGCTCGTTGTACATTATACTATTCCTGAATTAATGATATATCGTGCATACGAATTTTATTTATTTGTGTTCAAAATTGCAAGAGAAATTCAGTTCAGTTCAAACAGCATTTAATTTGTTATACTGCCAATGAATAGTACTTATTATATTGTCTATATTTATTTCAAAATTCTACTCATTATTTATTTAAATAAGGTCACACCATATGACTAAACCTTTGATCACCATTGAGTTTATTCAACAATTACTACCTGTTGATACTTTATGCATGGAATGCAGTGGTTTCTACAGTGGCGCACGTCAATTGGGGCACATTACTGTTTAGAATGTTCACGTCGACAGGTGCATATTATAATGAAATTAAGGACATTACCATTTTGTTGTTATTATTTTATGAACATTAGCTTTCTATATAAATTATAGGATATTTAATCGACCATAGAATATACTCTTTATTTTTATTGCTAGTTAGTTGAAAAACTATTTACATCTTGTACATATATATATATATATATATATATATATATATATATATATATATATATATATATATATATATAAAGGTAGGTATTGTGATGGGTAAACATTTTTGGTAGTGAATTTTCAATGGATAAGAACGTTTTGGGGTCCGTACACAGTAAAAATTTGATTTGCAATTTGTTAATTTTGCGGTTGTTAAGTATTTTTAGTTAATATTGACAAATGTATTGTGTTAAATTAACAATTTGTACAAATATGACAATTTGTTAAATTAATTTTAACAAGAAAAAATGTAGTTTTTATTTATTAGTTGGATATATAAAATTTAACAAATAGACTCGTCAATAATAACAAGAAAATTTAGCTAACTTATCAATTTAAAATTGTTAAAGAAAGTTTGTATCCTTTGTAACAACTTAATTTGTTATAATAACTATGAATTATTGTTCTGCTTCAATATAATTACTAAAATATTTAGTTAAAAGCACACAAAAAAAAATTTTAATAATTACTATATTCACAAATATATTTAGTTACGAAATACACAAAAATAATTTGTTACTTGCTAACAAATTTAAATCTTGTTAAATTAACAAATATTAACGGTGGATCGTCTGGGACTAAAAATTTTGTTAAAATTATGTCAATTTTAAAAATTTGTATTTGAAACTTTTCTTTTATTTCAAAGTTGTATAGACGGGAGTTTGTGTTCTTCCAAGGTGCTGCAACTACCTTCCAGAGATTTACTGTTCGATGGTCACTGGTTAAACCGCAGTTAAGCACTTAAATTCCGGTAGTATCACCGTATTACCGCTGTGATTCTGTTTTGTACCGGAAGGAGGACACTGATGACCAGAACTATTACTTTGGTTTACTTATGTCTTACGTTACTTAACGTAAGTGATACTAAACATTAGTACGTTTGGAATGCGTTATTTAACCTGATAAGATTCTTTAAGAACTTTACTTCAAGTTGGTCATCAAATATACTTAGAGTGATAAAAGAAAACTATACTTTTTATCCATTTATTTATTTAACAGAAAGAAATGAAAAGAAATGTACTGTTAAATTCGCCATTATATCATTAAAATCTTCTAGGAAATTTCTACAGAAAATAATACAACAGTATAATAAATAAATTTAAATGCCAGACGTCCAGGTGAAATTTTAAATCTTCCTTTTTTTTGAAGCCGGTCAAAATCAAGATTAATAATTACAGATACTGAAATAGAATTAATTAAATTATTTCCCTGAAGATTCTGTAGGCACTTGTAAATTATAAATTAACTACAGTTCTTCTTCAGTAAAGATGTTAATTACTTGTAATTGTTTCGAGGTATTGTAGAGTGTCGTCCTTGAAATTACCTTCAGGAGCATGTGTAGTTACTATTTAATAATAGCTTTATTAATTATAACCTTTTAATTCTCTTTATTATTATTCAATTAAACTCATTCCGCTTCCTTGTGTTATCTCAAGACAAAATGTTTTACAGAAAATTATTGTGTTTTTCACGGGAATATTAATCAACAAAGCTATATAAGGGAGGTATTGTGACGCATCAAAATTTTCAGCAGTGATATCTTTTTGTATGTGATGATTTTCTCGACCACTGTAACTTACAATTTAATAAAGCTATCAATGCCAAATTTTAAATTTAAATTTTAGGTGTTCATGATATTCGAGCTGATTAAATTTTGGAAACAATCCATCTAAAGAAAGTGGCAGTTCATTGAAGATCTATCTGGTTTTTTCTCACTAATTTTAGAGTAAATTTTGTCAACAGTAATTACACAAGAGCTTTTTATTTTGCCGGATAAACTGTTTATCACGAAACTTTGTTACCTAGCAATTTGACAAGAAAACTGTTTTAATAAAATCACTCCACCTACGGTGTCGTGATTTTATTTTTATATTCTTATACAAAGTATAAGGAAGTATTGGAATCATGAAAAAAATTATTGACGAGATTTTAGGATGAATGGATGGATGGATGGATGGATGGATGGATGGATGGATGGATGGATGGATGAATGGATGAATGTTCGTGTGCGCAATATCTCATGAACGAGACAAGGTATGTAAACGAAACTTGAAATTTATAAGTTTCATGAAAATATGAAGAGCTGAGTTGATTTTGAATGAAATTGAAAAACCGAAAAAGGAAGTTTACTGAACACAGAACAATACATTCAATTTTTTTTTTTCAAAAATGGAATCAGCTGGGAGAAAAAGTTTCAAATGAAAGATGTTAGCAAGAATATTTGGAATATAAAATATTATTTGCACTTTTCTTGTACATGCTTCTAATTTTGAGAAAAACTAAATTATGTATTTAATAATATATTTCAGTAATCTTAGTTACACTGGGAACAAAAACTAAAATATTTTTAACATCTATGTGTCAAACATATCAAATAATTATTGTGAAGTGTCCAAAATATGTGTCGTTTGATATATTATAAAAGCAATATTTGTATTATTAGTTAGCATAGTTTTAAAGACTAGATATTAATTAATATTTTAAAGTAAAATCATAGCTATAAGAACCCAATATTAAACAAGTATAATATCTTTATGTCAAATAATTGTCACAATAGTTATACGTAAGGAACAAGTCATACATGTTCAGTTGGTTTTATTTGTATAAGAAAGTAGTGTGCTGCCCACACCAGATTTTTTTATTTATAACAATAATTATAACACACATCACCTTGGTAACTACTTCGATTGACATTTTAATTTAAAAAATTTAAAGCATATGTCTTTGTCAAATAATTTTTTTATTATTAATAGATGTTGTATAAAACGTTATACTTCACACGTGGGCAAAGTGGAATTACTTACTTACTTTGCCTTTGCCCACTTGTAAAGTAAATAACTATTTTATTTATAGCTTACTTTATATTGGTGTTAAATTATCATAGTAAAAAAATGTAAAATTTATTTTTTTTTAAATTCTCTATTGGGCTTCCAAAATTAAAATACGCTAACTAGTGGTAGAAAGCTAAATTAACCAGAAGGTACATAAATTTCATTGTATTTTGAAATTAATTGTTATTTTTTTTAATTAATAACAATAGTAGTTATTTTAAGAGTATTTCAATGTAAGTATAACATTTGTTTAAGCCGTATTATTTAAATAGTATGTAAAAATTAAAGGTTCATTTTATTTGTAGATTATAGGTTAAGATTGAATTTTCTCCAAAAAAACCTATGAAAACAGGAAAATTTGCAGTGTGTATGTCAACAGTTCTGCTGCCAATAAAAACAAACTCCCAATACTAATGCAAGCATTCGCCATCATAAGATATCATACAAAATGTATTTGACATGTACCTTTTGCGAATTGTGATCAACGCCATCTCTTGATAATTTGGAAGCCCAATGTGGTACAGTTTTAAAATTGTTTACATGGAAGGTTATGTTCTGACAAGAAAAATTTCACTATCCCTTTACACAAAAATGTGTAACGTTTACTAGAGTTCCCTTTACGCTTATTTAAATTTATTATCCTTTAATCTCTCTTGCAATCTCTTTCACAAAAGAAATTCTCACTCGTTTACATCAAGTGCATTGTCTGCATTCATCACTGCTTCTGAAGGCCCTTCAGGGACACATAGAGATGGAATATGTTAAACATAGAAACCCTACCTGTAGGAGGTCGTTCTTTGGGGTAGCAGATGCGAAACAGCCCCTTCGTTCTTGTATAATAGTAGTATTTTGAGTTGACATTGTCCACTAAGGCCTGGTTTTGAGCGTTGTTTGGATGGTCTGTCAAGAAGTTCTGCAACAAAAGATAAAATATTGTAAGAGTTTATTTAAAATTAGGCTTAACATGATGAATTAGTCACCTCCAATTTGTAATTTATGTGGTTATGTAAAATTTGTAGGAACTTATCAAGTAAAAAATTTGTTTAACTTCGTAAAAAATACCTACTTATTATTTATAGAACAACCATAATTTGAAATTATAGCTATTAACATTTCTAGCGATGTTATGAGTATCATAACTGTCGCAGATGTCAGTTTGAAATCCGAGCTCGTAGAGCGAGGATTTTAAGACATCTAAGGCCTGTTATGACTCATAACATCCGTGGTTTGTTCAATAGTTTACCGGTTTCAGAATATGACGACGTTAATGTCATTAATAAATATTATTTTATGAAATTCTGTTATGAATAACGTCTGTCATAATTTTAGAAGGTGATCAAGTAAGTCTGTCTGTTTTTATTTGACACTTGTTTTGTATCATATTTATAAATAATTTTTTTACTTAAACGTAAAATGTGTGAATAATGGCTAAATAAAAAGTGGATTTTGGCGATGCTGAATTGCTTGAAAATATTTGGAACGCAGCAGGAAAAGCTCTGAAAAGCTTAATTCCGTGTGTATTAATAAATAGCGTTATATTATCATTGTGTTTTATTATCATTTTCTTCACTGATTTGACGTAAGGTAATATTACCCTACAGAATAGAGTTATGACAAACTTACCCTGCCTACTTTTGAGCATGTAAACATAGGTTTAATCTCCTAAAACCGGTAAAAGATATTAAATAATAGCGTGATTTTTTAAAAATAAATACAATCATAGTTTTGGATGCAATATAAATTGAGCAATTGAGGAAATAATGGATGCCATATTTCAATTTTCGAGGAAATTTAATGTCACTGCGTCGATATGCGTTTACTTGAATCGTTCAAAGTTACTTATACGAGATAAGTCTGATTAATTTTATACTTGACTTTAAGAAGAGAAGTAGTTAGTGGATAATGTGTACACAGTGGCAAAATCGCCTTTTCAAAGTCAAAATCAAGCCAAAGTACTTTTTTCACAACATGCCAGAAAACCCCACCGTTCTTCTCCCGAAATATTGAGGAAAATGTGTTTTTCCTCTCTAGTGAGGTAAATATAGGAGTGTTAGCAATATGTATGTTATTAACAAAAAATATATTGTAAAAATTAAAAATGTCTAATTTTATTGGAAATCTTTATTTTAGTGATATACATACTTTAAATTGTCTTACAATTATGTATCATATTTATCTTCTTCTAGATTAAATCCCAATTAATTTAGATTTAAGATTGATTCATTGGCAATACTGATACCCCGCCTTGCGTCTTATAACCTAACTTTTAACGTGTAAGTTGTGTTGTCAAAGTGTAAATTGTAAACACGAAAATCCTTTTTTTTAGTGATATACATACTTTAAATTGTCTTATATTTTTCTTTTTCTAGATTAAAACACAAATTGAAAATTATTTAAAATTGGTTCATTGGCATCTGATAACCTAACTTTTAACGTGTCAGTTGTGTCAAAGTGTATTTTAGGTCCAAGCAAATTGTTTTTAGAAAATATCGTGAAAAAATATTGCTTCTAACATAAGAAACGTTTTCCTCTCTAATTTGACAAATATATATTTTTGCTCTACATGTAAACTCTGTTTTATAGACTACATGTATTACCAAGCAATGTAAACTTAACCTCTGTACCAAGAGATTAGTGGAAAAAATGCTAAAATCCCTTCAAATTTTCTAAAAAGGACATCCTAGTTTGACCGCTACTTATTAATATTTTCCCTTTAGTTTTATGCAAGATGTAATAAAATCACAAAGTTTCACAGAAATCAGAGGCATCGCAAGATTGACTAAAATCAGAAAATATTTCATACGAAAATCTATTAACAGCTGCTACAATGCTACAAATGATAAATAAGATAAATATTTTACGATATATATCTCCAGACACCTGTATAGAATTTCTTGGCATAACTCTCGTTATAATTTACAAACAAGTTTCCTTTCAAACGTTCCGATATCTACAGTATTAGTAATCAAAGAAATATCAACAATTAGTCGGTACAGTGATTATAATCAAACAATCCCAGTTGTTTACAAATAGCAACCTTGGATTGTACGCCTATCGAGTTTACAAGGTTATTATTTTCGCATTGTACACTGTATTTAGTATGTATTAAATATTTTCAAATACCCTGAAGCTTTTTCATAAATTTAGACAGTTCGAAAAGATGGTTGCGAAATTGTACGCCCATATCTCATAAGAAATAATAATAAACTGTTTAACTTAAATTTGATATCTCGATAAACTAAAATTACAATGAACCAACTATCCACAACTAGAGACCGAAAAAATAGACACAATTAATCATAGTTAAATAGAAGTCATAGCTTAAACCTTACACAAATATTTCTACATCAGAAACTATTTAATACTTATATTTTTTCCTCCCACATATAGGTACATAACATATGATGCCGGGAATTTTTTTAATCAGTATAAATAGGGTATCATTCATTCATTACAATAGTCAAAGTTAAAGTGATTGACAGCAATGTATTAAAGCGTTTCTTTATGAGATAAACATGGGATATACATTAACTAAAATGAGATCGATTAACTATTATGTATGTGAATTTAAAGCAACTTAAAAAAAAGAATTATAAACTGTCAAATATTATTTTTGCAATACCTGTACTGTAAGTTACCCATTAATAACAAAATTTAAACACAGTAAGTAGAACTTTTATTACACAATTGGTTTTCATGGTTACATCATTTACTTACCGTCCACGGTGGATGGTAAGTGAAACTTACCGTTCACGGTGGACGGTAAGTAAATATATATCATTCAAATTTTATTTTTAACCTCAATCTGACAGCTGTTAATTTTGATACCTATTTTTTTTCTTATATTTACGCAGGTATTGCAAAAAATATCTTACTAACCTCGAACTGTAAGTGATTTTTTAGGTCTTGAATGTTTAGGAAATCTCGACCCTACGGGTCTCGACATCCCAAACTACATTCTGGACCTAAAAACTATCACTTACAGTTCACGGTACGTAGTACCTATATTATTTTCTACTCCTATATAAATATATCCCCATTATTTCAATTTTTCGATAAATTATAGTATACATAATTGACGAGAGTAAATTATGATTCATAATTCACTTTTCTCGACCAATTACAGAGCCAGAAATCCATAATTCACGGTTATTTTAAAGACTTGATGTGGATCACCAAGCAACGGCCGTCTGACAACTGACATGTAGTTAGTTGTCATTGTGTAGTTTTATATTGACGTTTTTCAACGTGTTTTCAACGAATTTTGATCCTTTTTAAAAGTGATTTCCGAATTTTCAGGAGTAAAAAAAGTATATAACATTCGGGATTATGGTCATTATTCACTCGCCTATAGCTCGTGTCGCAAACTTCATCTTCGTGAATAATGACTATCATAATTCCTCACATAATAATAATATTATCACTTTTGAACAACATGTTTTTAAGTAGCAACCGCTCAAATGTTAGATAAAGAAAGGAGGCCTTACGAGACAACATATATTCATTTCAGGCTCGTTTTTCGCTTTTTTTAAAGCTTACTAGTTAGCGTTTCAGTATTACTATATGTCAGTGGTTGTATGTAAGGTTAATTTTATTAGAAAGTAAAAGATAACCAAATAGTTTTCGTTGCATAAATATACTTGCATTATATACATTATCGTTTCCTGTCAAGATTGAATTTTTGAAACAACGGCTTCCTTTTGCCACATCTCTTTCCTGTTCTATGCTAAATAGAAACTCCAACTAAACAGAATAACATTATTTTCAATTTATAATTCACACCCCCTCACATGGTTTATTTATTCAATCGTTGTTTTTTTTTTTCATAAAGCACAGGTTAGCAGATTTAAACAAAAATGTCAGAATATAATTTTTGTTGTAATTCGTAAATGGTGACAGTAAGAGTAAAATGTTTCAAATAACATGTCATACCATAATTTACTGAGATATTTCAAAATAACTTGATACGTCTTCAAGTAAACTACCACTTCCGGTTATTGGATTATCACCAAAAACTAATCAGCTCTTCCCACACACAGTTGATGTGCACAAAATATCAAAATTTTCAGTAATAATATAACAAGAGAGTGAGAATAAATTGAAAATAATTTGACAGATCTTTCGAAAACTTGTTGCCAGGCAATAGCCAAGAAAGCCCGTAGGGCTTGAGTGACTATTTCCAAATGGCGACAAGTTTTCGAAAGATACTGGAGAATTATTTTCTAATTTATCGAACTCTCGAGTTATATTTAATTAGATTATTTTTTGATTTCATCATCAGGCACGTCACAAAATATATCTTTTTGACTCATTTTTCCTTGTGTTGATGATAACTATCTGACATCTGACATCTGTCAACAAAAACAAAAAAGCTACAGAGAAAATTGCCGGGAATATTCACAAGAGCATTATTCTCAGTATAATAATGACAGGATTGGTTAAAACGCAGACACGTGACATACAATAAAGCATTTCATTGGTCTAAAGAAACGTCAAAAAATAATCAGATTAATAGTTTTTGAGAAACCGTAACTCCAGAATTTCAAACAGACCGACAGACAGACAGACATCATCGCGAAACTATTAAAATCGTATTCTAGGGACCCTAAAATGTGCTCAGTCACTGAAAACCCACTACAGAATTTTTAGCATGATTCCTATACCCCTCTTACAGGATGTGGCGAGAGGTAAAACAAATCGAATGAAAGATATTAGAATGAATAATATTTAAGTAAAGTATGTGATTAATAAATTAACTAAGTCCCGCTGAAATCCGTCCAACGCTTTCTAAAAGCAGGTACGGATGCTGCGTAACCAAGGCCACTAACTTCCACTTCATTGGGTCTGCGGCTGGCACATTCCTCTGCAAGTATGTTAAAGTGCAAATCGGACTCAGATATTGAGTCCACCATCCACAGACAATGCTGAAGTGACCAAAGGCAGTGTCCGGATTGTATCAAAATTGGTTTTCACACAGTGAGTTCAAAAGCATGCTTCAGGCGATTCTGGTTTTTGTGATGACGAATAAGAGGTGATTTTAGGCGCTGTAGACGAGGAAATAAAGACGGAGGAGTGTGGAGGTATGAATCACGAATTGTGGAACTCCTGAGGGTCTGGTTTACACTAAGTTAATTAATTAGTTTCATGAGACGCTCATATGAAGAACTTTATACTGTGGAATTCTTAAAATTCTAAATCATTTTTCCCAGAATATTATTCCATAACAATAATAATTTCCCAATTAGCGTTTTCCTAAAGAAATGTATTCATTAATCTTAATATGCAGATTGAAATACAGTTCAAAATTTAATATTGTACCCGATTGATTGCAAATATGTTTTGTTTTTTGTTCTTGGGAAAGGTTTTGAGAAATATACATGTTTGAGAATAACTTTTTTTTGGGAAAAACAGATTGTGAAAATTGAAATTAAAAAATTCCTCATAACGATTAAGAAAAAAATTTGTTGTGGACACCACAGTACCTCCCGCCATAGATTTATTATCGAAAAATTCAGGAACACGGACCACCACTATAAATAAACGCTCTTCCCGTCAAAAAATTATGACACATTTTAAAAAACGACATTTTTCAACCGTTTTGTTTAAAAAAAACAAAACACAGGTTAGCAGATTTAAACGAAAATAACAAAATATAATTTCTCTTGAACGTGTTGTAATTCGTAAATGGTGACAGTAAGAGGAAAATGTTTCAAACAATAATTGTAGATAATAATATTTGAAACATTATTCATAAACAAAATTTTCGTTAAATCATAATTTACTAAGATATTTTAAAATAACTTGATAGGGCTTCAAGTAAACTACCACTTCCGGTTATTGGATTATCACCAAAAACTAATCAGCTCTTCCAAAGGGTATACAATGAATTGATATATACAAAATATCAAAATTTTCAGTTCAGTAGTTTTTGAGAAACTGTAACTCCAGAGATCCACACAGACTGACAGACAGACAAAAACTCTATTACCGGACTTGTAACGTAAATAACTATTATTTTATTATTATATAAATTATAGAAATAAAATAAAATGTGTAAAATTCATTTTGTCTTGTTAACATTTCAACATGTTGTTAACTATGTTGAAGTCTCTAATATTAGTAAATAACTGAAGATGTAAAATATCTAGATAGAACATTAATTTTTTATAACATTTATTTGAATCTTTCTGCTATAAAATAAAATTAAATTAAACTCCAGGAATTGTATAATTATTTCTATGTTGTATTAAAACGGTTCATAGTTTCTCAAAGCGTCAACATGCTGTAGAAAACAAAACAACAATAAAAACAAAAGATGTTAATAAATAAATAAAAATACCTGATAATACCATAACATTAACAGAAGAATAAATATGTAATAAGAAAGCTAAATTAGGAGAGAAAGCGGGTTACAATTTTATGGACTTGGAAGAAAAGAGTATATGATTAACATGTATAAAGCAAAACACAAAAGAGCTACAAGAAAATGTTTAAAAACATCTAAAATTTATGCTCATTATTATAATTGCAAGTGTTGTTAAAAAGTGTTGTTTGCAATATTTGTGCAAAATGATAGTTGAATATTGCATGCGATTTTAATAACAATAATTATGACATGATAAACAAAAGTTTCTACTTTTAATATGAAATATTATCGTCTATTAATCAAAATAATTCATAGTAGCAATAAATGTATAATCATACAATTTAACGTGAAATCTATACGTTCAATATTTCCTATTTTCTATTCACGATAACGAACTAGTATAATAAATAGGTACATTTCAAAATTTATAGTTTTAAATCAACTTTCTGTTTTAATAGCTCGTAACGAATACTTTACTACAATATTAATTCAATTATATTTTACGCCAATGTGAAATCAATGAAACAATTAAATTTCAATCATCACACGTTTTTACCTCCCGCCACATTTTGTAAGAGAGATCATGTGAAAATTCGGTAGTGAGTTTTCAGTGGATGAGCACGTTTCAGGGTTCCTAGAATACGATTTTACTAGTTTCGCGATGATGTCTGTGTGTGTCTGTGTCTGACTGTCGGTCTGTTATGTTTTCTCAAAAACTACTAAACAGAAAATTTTTATAAGTGGTAGTTTACTTGAAGCCCTATCAAGTTATTTTGAAATATCTTAATAATTTTTGAGTTAATGACAATTTTTATTATTAGAATAATGTTTCAAATATTACTATCTACAATTATTGTTTGAACCATTTACATTTTTCACTTACTATCACCAGTTACAAAAACAACAGGAAATATTATGTGATATTTTCAGTAATAATATAACAAGAGGGTGAGAATAAATTGAAAATAATTTGACAGATCTTTCGAAAACTTGTTGCCAGGCAATAGCCACGAAAGCCCGTAGGGCTTGAGTGGCTATTGCCAAATGGCGACAAGTTTGAGAAAGATACTGGAGAATTATTTTCTAATTTATCGAACTCTCGAGTTATATTTAATTAGATTATTTTTTGATTTCATCATCAAGCACGTCACTAAATCTTTTTTGCTCATTTTACTTGTGTTGATGATACCTATCTGACATCTGTCAACAAAAACAAAAAAGCTATAGAGAAAATTGCCGGGAATAATCACAAGAGCATTATTCTCAGTATAATAATGACAGGATTGGTTAAAACGCAGACACGTGACATACAATAAAGCATTTGATTGGTTTAAATAAACGTCAAAAAATAATCGTTTAAATCTGCTAACCTGTGCTTAGAATAATATTTCAATTATCAACAATTGTTGTCTTCAAAACTCAAATATCTTAATAATTAATAATATTTTTTAAACCTCCATTATATTTAGTATCTACTACGGTGTTTTTGGTCTACATATAATATAAATGAGTTATTTGCCTTTTTGTGATCCATTATGACCAAAATCAATTCAGTTTTTTCATTTTGTCATGGTCTATATTAAATTTTTCGTTCGTGAGTTATTGCGCGTACAGTCATACATACGTCATTGAGAAAAATAGTTAAGAATAAAACAATATTAAGAATGTTTGTAACACAATATATTCGCATGCCACTAAACAATTTACTTAATTAAGAAAAGTTTCGTTATCTAATGCATGCAATGCAATGACTAGCTAGTTCTCAGCACGCCTTCTCTCTCGCAGTCAAGGAAAAGATACAAGGAAGGAAAACTGTCTTCTTTATCTAACACTAATATGTAAGTTGAATAAACTTTCAGAACTCAAAGTAGGTAAATTTGTACAAACCCAGAATCATATCATTTGACCCAAACTTTTAGAATGACAACAAAATTTGTTCTAATCTTACTAAAGGAAAATTGTTGTATTCAATTTATTTGTATCTTAAATCCTGTTATTTTGAAAGACAACTGAAATAATAACAAATTAACATAAGTCACTAACATAAAGATTTCATTTGGCCCAAAGGTATTGGCTGGTACCACGAACTCTGTTTTTTAATCCGATGACAACAAAATATAGAAAAATGTTTCAAACAAATATACGTAATATTATTCTACATCTATCTCATTTATTTACCAGGACCCAAAAACCCTGATAGGCTTTCAAATAATCTACCACTTAGTGTTGAATTGTTCCCAAAATTTAATCATTCGTTACATAAACTGAAAGCTGAAACTCAAGGTATATTTTAACAAGTAAAACATATTCTGAGATCTGCTATAAGCTCAATGCCACATACAAACAAAAATAAATAGCGTGTTGATGTAATTATTTTATTTACTTTAATAATATACAAAATCCTTTGCAACACCTCTCAATAAATGCTCTATAACTATTTCGACTTTAAACAAGGAAATAAACAGATTACTCACTAATGAGTAATTTTCTATTTATAACAATAATAATAACACACAACACCTTGGTAACTATTTCGATTGATATTTTAATTTAGAAAATTTAAAGCATATATCACTGTCAAATAATATTTCTTTAGTAAATTTTGTTGGATAAAAGTGGAATTACGCACTCGATAAAATTATCACACTTCGGCTTCATGTGGTAAAATTTCTCTCGTGCGTAATTCCTTACTTTGCCCATTTGTAAGGTAAATAACTATTGTCTCGGGTACAAACATATACTTAAGTGTTCAAGCGTAAAAACTAGAATATTCTTCTTAAAATCTCAGCATGTAATATTCCGGATATCATCTTACTTTACCATAATTTGTCGCGTGTTAAATGGACCGTAATATTCAGTCTCCTATAATAATCGAATAATCAAGCCTTACTCTACTTCTACGTTCATATATCTCTTTCTAGTTTAAATTTAGCATAACAAACTGGCTAATAGATTATAAATATAACCTTCTGCAAAGCTTTCAATCAAAGAAACAGTACTGAGAAGGTATGATTTACATTGAAATGGTTCAATAGCTTAAAGACAGTGTTTGAATATAGAGAAATCTGATACACTACTTTCCAAACTAGTTGACACTTCGTAGGTTATATTAGGACAAGTTTCGCTAAAAAGAAAATCAAAATTCGATAGCTACTTCCGCTACATTAACAAGTTATATAAAATGTCATGCCCGGTATTATAAAATTATATATATATATATATATATATATATATATATATATATATATATATATATATATATATATAATACCTTTGGGCTAACTGAAATCTTTATAATAATAATAATATTTATAATATTTATTTATGTTAATGATTTTTGTTAATTTGCTATTTTTCACTTGTTATTTTTCCTTAAATATTTTTAAAACTACCCGAATTGAAAATACAAATAAATTAAGTACATTATTTTCCCTTTGTAAGACCAGAGTTTTTCTAAAAGTCTTAATTGGGCCAAATGATTTGATTATGTGCCCTGGACGTATATATAAAGAAAAATGAAGCAAAAACAAAAGTAGTGTTACTGTTGGAAACAGAGAAATAAAGATAAGATATTTCAAATTCAAACACATTGATAAAATTAAATATTTAGACATTTTGCTAATAAGCCCACAAGAAAGAGCAGTAGAAATCAAATAAAAAATAATGCTAACAACTAATACAAAATTATACTATAACAATGACAAAGAAGATGAAGAAGATTTAAGAATAATGGAACGAGAAAAAAGAACAATTTTAGGGCCAATAAAGATATCAGAAATCGATTACAGAATAAGAATGATCTATGAAACAGAACAAGAGTTGGAAAGAGAAGATATAATGAAAATGCTCAAGCAACAGAGAGTAAGATGGTTTGGACATATATGGAGAGTAAAAAAGGACAGTAGTAGAATGGAAACCAATAGGAAGAAGACGAGGCAGACGAAGATTAAATACCTAAAGGAGGTAGATGATTTAAAAGCAGCAGAAATTAAAAACTTTCAAAATAATACAAAAGATAGGAAGATGTGTAGAAACCTAACTACAAGGATTTAAAGGAAAAGAAACAGAGATTTATCCACTCCACCAAAAGGATCTACAGAGCTTCCACAAGAAGCGGCGTTACCCCATAGAATTATTAATCCACTATAAATATAGTATTTCATCCAATTGATCTTCGTCTCTGTAAACGTTTCACTGTTGAATAAACGATCTAATAGCTGGTTTTGTAAACTGTCTTTGGTTTCCGGTCATTGTGAATTGGTAAAAGTAAGTTTAGGATTTTCTCAAAGTAAATTTACTCGTATTAAACCATTACATTGTGAGACATGTATCAATGTTTTGTTCTCCCAAAGATTTTTCTCATTGCTGATATACTGATACATATCAAGTAGTAATACTTTCTTTTAGCTTCATTTCTCATGTCAAAGTTGAAATAGATCATTCATGCATTACTCCTACAATTTAAACTCTTTAATTCATATTGTAAATATTGTAATTTTGTTCTATCTATAGCTTTCCTTTCTTGAACATGAAGTTAGATAATAAAATAATTCAGAGACAATCCATGATTAGTACAATAAAGAAAATGATTATAGATGTAACACATTCTCATCCGTGTGTTAAATAATATTTAGTTAAAATTTCTCCAAATTTGTGTAAACCATATAGGCAAACAGGTTTCTTATCTTGTTTCGTAGTTATTTACAAGAGAGGAATTCAGATTTCTCTGAAATAACAGAACTTTTGCCGTGGTTTCTGATTTCTGTGAGATATCCTCATTTACAGAATTTTAAATATCACAAAATACATTGGCTGCTACCACGAGATCTGTTTTTGAGTAAGACCAAAGAGAAGTATTTTAGCGCTGTACAATCTTCTGAAATTATTTTACAAAAAATACTTCAAATAAAAGTGGTAGATAATATATATTTTATTTGAAATCAGCGCTAAAGTGCTCAAAAATCGTCATTAAAAGCTCAGAAATCGTCACTAAAGTAACCCATTATACGACGATTTTGAGCAACCCAGTGTTGGCAACCGTTAAATAATTATTGTACAATTAGGATAATTTGGGCAGATATATTGACGTACTATAGTAAATTTGGACGTAACATGAAACAAAATTTGCAAGAAGAATTAACTAATTAATTCCAATGACGAAATAGAGGACAAAACACATAATTTTGAGTGTTATTTACGATAACTTCACTTCTCGAGGTTGACAACACTGACTGTCAGTTTCAATTGATAACTGTCAGATGTATAAACTTAACCTATATTGTAATTTTTTACAGTTTTTTCGAATTTTAGATTTCAAATAAAACTGAATATGTACCTCGGCACTGAAGTTCATTTTTGTCACTCACATGGTTTATTTTCCTCGGCCCTACGGGCCTCGGCAACTAAATTCCATATTCGTGATAAAAATTGAACTTCAGTGCCTTGATACATAAATAACTATTATTTTACTGCTTTGATATACAAATAATTATTTCCATGTCTTTTATTCGAAGCATTTTTTTTATAAAATAGTTTTAAAACGTTTTATATCGTAAAAGCATCTAAAACAGAGCTCGTGGTACTAGCTAGCTATTATAAACTGCGATGAAAAAAATATACTTTTGTTAAAGTGTAACATATACTGAGTTTGATTCAAAAATGGTAGTGGTACCTTTACATAATTAAGTCTGTAGGTAACTAGAACATATATTATTCTTTATTCTTACGGTATAAATATAGTATGACCCAAATATTTCACAAGAAATGACAATACGTGACAAAATTTGTTATTTGTCTGGTAGTTTTCAAAGCAAATACCCATTGTTTAAACATAATCATGCTATGGATGAAAGAACCAAAATAAATAACCATGTTATTACGTTAAATCGTCGTATTGTCTGAATGTCTTCATTTTGCTATAATACTGAGTAAGAAAGAGCAGCTTTTGTTAGGTCATGTTTTCATTGACATTTAGCTTTGATTATTCATTGATTTATCATCATTCATTTGAAATATTCGCAACATATTTTCATACATAATCTATAAAGTGCTAGTTTGATTTTCTGAAATTAACAGCCTGAACTATTGAGTTTTTATTGCTACGAAAATTACCACGAGTCGAAGACGAGTGCTGATTTCCAAGTAGCAATTAAAACGAAATATTCCAGAAGGTAAATTTCCATAGGAAATCAAATCTAGCACGAAATAGATTCAGCTAGAATAGTATATTCTACAACAAGTAATGGAATGGCACATATTCCACGCGAGCAAAAAGTTTGTAGTCCGAGCCGAAGGCGAGGGCTACGGTTTGCGAGCGTGGGATAGGCCATTCCGTTACATGTTGTAGACTATACTTTCTATAAAAAGGTTTTGGAAATTATACAAAAATACAAATATAAAACTGTTGAAAACGTCAAACTAAATAAATCAAATTAAAACAAACAGACGTAACCATAGTAACTGAATCAAGATACTTCATATGTCGCGCTAATAAGCGGTTCTGATTCGTCGAAAATATTCCATACGCCGCGTATGGAATGTTAGTGATTCCATAACAGTTTTTAGTAGTGGAATGCCCAGTTTCCAAAACAGTGTTATAGAAAATCGTATTTTATATTTTAACTGACAGAACTTTTAAAAAAAATCAAACATATTCAGTTGTAACTATGACAACAAAATAGAATGCAAATAAACAACGATAGGAAATATTTGAAAAGGTTACAAAATTAAAACGAAACAATAGTAATTCAATTGACTTTTTATCACGAATATGGAATATATTTGCCGAGGCCCGTAGAGCCGAGGAAAATAAACCATGTGAGTGATAAAAAAGAACTTCAGTGCCGCGGTACATATTAAATTTTATTTGAAATCTAAAATTAGAAAAAACTGTCAAAAAATTTTACATAGGTTAATTTTACACATCTGTCAGTTGTCAACTGGAACTGACATCCAGTGTTGCCAACCTCGAACATTGAAGTTATCGTAAATAACACTCAAAATTATATGTTTTGTCCTCAATTTCTTAATCGGAATTAATTAGTTAATTCTTCTTGCACACATTGTTTCATTTTACTTATAAATTTACTACAATACGTCATATATTAGTCAAAATTATCCTACTTGTACAATAATTATTTTACGGTTCCCTACACTGCGTTGCTCAAAATCGTCGAATAATGGGTTACTTTAGTGACGATTTCTGAGCTTTTAATGACGATTTTTGAGCACTTTAGTGCCGATTTCCAATAAATGTAATTTATTTCGTACGTGGGGTTGTTTCACTCGGCTTCGACTCGTTTCACAAACTTCCCCACTTACTCACAATAACTATTTTCTCTCTGTTTTATTTCTTGAATAGCGTGTTCAGCAACTGCAGATTTATCGGGTTGATTTAATCTAATATTTTGTTTGGGTCCTTTAATCTTGTTGCTAAAGTTCTACCAGTTTGATCAAAGTATATTTTACCACACTGGCACGGAATCTTATAAAAATGTCAGAATAATGTAGAAGAATTATATCTAAAACTTATTGAATAACTTAGTACAGATAGATTATAAATATGAAGGGGATTTTAAAAAATGGAGAAAAGTCGAACGAAAGCTAAGAAAAGAAAAAAATCATTTATATAAAATATTTTTTGTATACTCAATGTCCTAGAATAATAAACAATAAATTCCCAGACACTTAATCTCCCATAAATCATTTCTGCACCAGTCGATACCATCTTCACCCATCTGCTCCATCATCAAGTCCGTCAACATCGCCAATCATCCGCTCGACTTTCTCCAACTCGCAACTGAGTTCAACAATCAGCAGTGGCAAACAATGCGGGCAAAAATGCGTGAGAGTTGTATGTTGTAACATTGCGACGATGAATTTGCTATCTAGCGATTGCCAGAGCAGCAGTTTGGGCGTAAAGTGGAGTATGAGTGTAAAGAATGCAGATATGTAGAGTTGGAGTTGTTGGTGCTGGCAAGTTGGGAGTGTCAGGCTGCTTTTCTTATGATGGAATGCGAGGTGGATGTGTGAGAGGCATTTCTTGCGGAATACTTCTGTGAGTGTTGTTAAACGAGTTCGATTTATTTCAAAGTAGGGGAGTGAGATTTAAACCTTTAATATATGTGTATTATTAATTATTACTCATACTTATAACGCGAGTTTCAGCTAATGTATTACTATGAATACACTCATAAAAATAACTTTTTGGTTCAAGAAAATTTTCAGTTTTCTTTATGTATGCATTCGTTGAAGAACATTTTATTTCTAACAAAATGATTAGGTTCAATTTAAAAAAATATAAATTTTATTTTACATTAAAAGAAACTGAATATATTTTAAATTTTGTTTTTAAAATAATGAAAAAGAAGTCGTTCTAATTTTAAACAAAACGTTTTTATTTAAAACTCATTTTGAATTAAAACTACTCCTATTCAAACTACTTCGTCCCCATTAATTATCATACAAACAAGAATATCTGTTAAACCTACAAAAGTTTTCAATGAAAACGAAATCGGATTGACACTATCAAATAAATTTTTCTCTTTTTTAAGAGGAATCTGTTTGTTCCAAGAAAACATTTTTATCAGTGTACCAGTTACACGTACAGATAAATTCCTTTTGGATGTTCCCGAAATGTGAAAATTTCAAAGAGAAAATATTGTCAGTGTTAGATATGAACTAGTGGATTTTAAAGATGAATGGGGTCTTTCACCATTTTTTTTTAAATTTTTTTTATGAAACTTTATCTACATTGAAGACTATCTACACTTTTAAAAAGTCTTAATTGTTATTCATTAAGCCACAATGATTTTTTTTTAAATGTTGTGACGTCATAGTAGAGGTGTTGCTGGATCTAAAACAGTCGAGATTTAAATAATTTTTGTAACATAAATGTTCTATTTTATTATAATAATAATAATAAAATAAGTAAAAAAAATATATAACTACAATTATTTACAATCTCTACTGTTTAAGATCCAGCAACACATCTACTATGACGTCACAACATTTAAAAAAAATCATTGTGGCTTAATGAATAACAATTACGACTTTTTAAAAGTGTAGATAGGTTTCAATATAGATAAAGTTTCATAAAAAAAAAAAAAAATGGTGAAAGACCCCATTGCTGTTACTTTTGATTTTTTATATGAATTGTTATAACATTGTATAATGTTTTACGATATACTTACCGGTAAATAATTTTAAAAAAACCCTTATATTTATTGGAGAGTGCAACACAATATATTAAACTGATCGAAATAGTCTTTGAAAATAAACACAATAAATATATATTGTATGTTGCTATGATATTGAATCTTTTACAGAACACTAGGGTAGAGCTCAATAATAGTACATTTATGATTCAGTACATCGTTACTTTTACTAAAAAAAAAAAAAGCAAAGCAAGTATACATGACTTAAAATTGAATGTAGAGTGCAATAAAACAAGAATAATATACTGCACTGTAGAATAATTTAACTACAAATATATTCTGCTGTCTATTTAAGTATCTACATTATGTTAGTGTTTATAATACAGATTCAAACTCAACATTCTCTGAGAAAAATACTTATTATTGTAGTTGCAGTATGAATGAAAGTGCATATACCAGTCCGAAGACATTTAAACTAAAGTATGTAACAGGTAAATATATTAAGTACCACTTTAAAGAAGAAAGGCGTTCAAATATTTGCCTAAAATAAAAGTATTTCCTTTCCAATCTCCAACACGAAAAAAGCAAACCTAAAACCGGATTCATTCGTACAACTTCCGCCTCATAAATCAGGTTATTGAATAAATTTGTTACATAACATTTTTCTGACCACTCCATTTATCCAAAAAAGGCTTTCAAGTAAAGTACCACTTCCGGTTCTAAAATTGACAGACATTCATAGCTAGATTAATGGGTCATTTCTGAACTTTTATCAGTAAGATCGTAAATTCGTAAATCTGTTACCTACGATACGCCCGTAACTAACAACTTTACAGATTTATAGTTTTGGCAATTCTCGACAGGTACCTGTAAGAAGACAACTTTACGGTCACGAGACGATTATATTACGTCATTCGTCTAACTTCACAATAATATTTTGGTTATCTGTAAGTGACATGTGACAGATAAAATAAAATATTTAATTATTTACACTTACACATCCATTTAAAGAATTAAAAACTACACCAAATGAGCCTAAATCCAGAGTGCCATGGTAAACAAAATATACAAATAGTCGTATTGTTTGAGTTTGACAGATGACATTTGGCCAATCGGAATGTCTCATTTTCCATTGTTGTATATTTTAGATAAGTGATTAAACAGCACTATGCTATTTAATCGCAATTAAATTGAAGCTAGCTTTTATATGCAAATTTTTAACATTTTATAGGCATATTTAGCCGGATAATTAGTTGTAGAAGCAAGATATACTTTCATGTTTTTTACCTTTACTGGTATTCTATATCTTTAAGCATGCTGAATTATTCAATTCAAGCTATTTTTATTTACAAATTTTTAACATTTATTTGACAAGTAAAAAGAAAAACAATCAATTTGCTATAGTTACACTATAACAACAAAATTTTATGGTGCTTTTTGTATATGTGTGTACCGATTTATTTATGTGAAATTGTGTCAAAATCAACGTTGTTAACTGTAAGGCTTCCCAATTCCCACTGAATACCTCCCTGCACCTTCGCAGGTGTTCCACCTGTCCGACTAAACACGTCGGTGAAGATCTCAGCCTCAACATCGGCAAGAAGAAGGTGGCTTGGAACATCAGGTTCCGAAAGTGGGCCGTGCCACATACCGCAGAGAGATGATCGGTTCTGAAGAGGCCATGAACACGATCGCAGTATAAAGTAGTATGGACAGTGATGGCGAAATGGAAATTTACTTGGAACTCTTTCGATGTTCAACAGAGTCATTCGTGGTTGTTTAAACACTTGACAGCTATTTGATATACATAGTTTCAGTTATTTGTTTGTTCCCATAGTTTAAATCGATACTAAAGTACATGATATTACTACGCGAAGTTAGCCAAAATAGAAGCTAAAGTTAAACTTTATAAACTCTTATGTCAAACTTGAATTACAAACCTAAAATAAGAAACAAATTATTCTATAATAAAAGAAGACATTTTTATGCCAGCAGCGACAATATTGAACTTCTGCTTTACCTAATAAAGAATCTACTCCTACGGTACCAAAAACGTGATTATTATTTTTCTACTGCCCATTATTTCAATTTTTTCGATGAATTGTAGTATCTATATGATATGTCTGCTCTAAGTTGGCCATGAAGAATGAAGGAAGAGTGCGCCATGAAAATATAAATAAAATACATACAATTTTTCATGTGTTTAAAATACGTCAATGAATAAAGTATTATCTCTATGCATTCTTTCTTTTACTAAATATTAAGATATAAGTATTTAGAAATACGTTATATCACTATAATTCACGGCAGTACATTATGATTCATAATTCACTCTTCTCGACCAATCACAGAGCCAAAAATTCATAATTCACGTTTATTTTAAAGACGTGATGTGGATCACCAAGCAACTGCCGTTTGACAGTTGACATGTAATCAGTTGTCATTGTATAATTTGATGTTGCCGTTTTCCAACGTGTTTTCAACCGATTTTGATAATTTGCTAAACGCTATTTCCGAATTTATAGCAGTAATAAAAGTACAGTATTATATTCGGGATTATGGTCATTATTCCTCATATAATAATATAATATTATTTAATATTCCTCATTTAACAAATGTATTCAGAATACTTTAACTATGAAATATGTAAATTTTGATATCAATGTCTTGTTAAATACAAATTTTATAAACAGTCAAAGTTAAGATATTAAAAAAATAACTTGTCATTTTAATGGAAATGTATCTACGGTACTTTTCATTTATTTACAAGCGTGAATTACTTCAAATGAAATACGATTAACATATTTTTAAACCAACAAAATGTTTCCCACCAAATTCAAATTAGTGCTCAGTCGATGTAGTTAATTTATAATCAAAATCGAAGATATTAAAACTAACAGCCGGCGAACTTTTAGACGATTGAAAGTAAAGCTGAACCTGAAAAATCTTGAGGAGTAATAATTCTATTTTTAGCTTGTGACCGCTGAAACTAGATCCGCGATTTTGCACGTATTCTACACAATATACGTGAAATAAAACATTGAAATATTATTTGAAAAACTTTGCTATTACTCGTCTTGACAAATCTGGATTTTATATTGCCCCTAGCAAAACTACTGTCTGTCTTAAAAACATATACGCATAATAATTTTATTGTTTAGAATATTGAATTCGGAGATAGATAATAAATTAACAAAAATTTTAAAATGTTTTATATCTACATTGGACACATGTTTGGCATATAGAACAGATGTTTAACTTATGTTTCTATTTATTATAGCAACAATGAAGATATAAAACATAACTTAATTAAGAGTATATTGTCCAAACAATCTCACAAATTAATATACTTCATAAGTAGCTTAAAAGTACACTTTTATGTTAAATAATTTAGAAACAGATTTCATCTATCTTTTCTCGTTTTGAGATGCAATATTTCATTACTACTCTAGACAGAAGACATGGAATATTATACACAACTGATTCGACATTTGAAACAACAAATATTATTTTGTGTGTCCAGTAAACTTTCATCAAAATCTAAACAGCTTCCCGATTTCTTTCTGATTCCTATACTTCCATAATCAAAACCAGAAGGTAAAAACACCTCATTCTCAATTCTGTCGGTCGCTGAAGCAACGATAATGTTTCCTTGTCCTTTTGCAACAGTGCAGCCGCGTTTTCGTAAGTAGGTAATCAAATTATTGTGCACAAGGTATAATTTAAGTTTTCGTGTCATGTCGCAGTGAGCAACAGTTAAGTGCAGTTATGCAGTTAAGAGTAACTTAGAGTTTGAGATACGATCTTTAATGTATTGTTAGAGTCACTCTAAAGTAACGTGCAACCGTGCTATGATAATAATTGCGCTGGATTAAGAAACTATTTATTATAAAAGAAGTAAGGAAAATATACGCAGGAACTTAGAATGTCAGGTTGTCACTTCTAATACTGCATAATTTTCCAAAGCTTAATTTTAGGTTAGCTTGTTTCGTTGGTATTTTTACCTCCCGGTATTAAATGTAAGGGAGGTATTGTGACGGGACAAAATTAGTTTTTACCTCCTTGACAAATATGTAAGGATAACTATTGTCCATTTCACACTCGTATGATTTGCAGCATTCGCCTTCGGCTCATGCTACAAACTTTCATACTCGTAGGAACTGAGTACCATTCCATGCTCGTAGTACAATATATACTATTTCCGTATTAATTGTTGATAAATGTTCTTAGAAATGTCAACAAAACAAAATTGATTGCTATTATTTTTTTATTAACACCCAAACGAACTGATTGTTTTTAAGAAAGGAATCAAACTTTCGTCCAAAAATGCGACATATGTATGTACGTCGTACATAAAAACGCATTTACCGGACTTAAACGTAAATAACTATTAATAGATGAAACATATATTTGTAAGAGCTTTTTTGTCAGACTTAAATCAGTTAATCGAGGTGCAAGATGAAGTTATGTCCTAATGACAAGATAATTTGATTCTTTCGAAATAAGTGCAACATAAATCTAATTGCTCAATTTGGCGTGGTACGCCTTTGCACTTTAATATTAAGGTGTAAAATCTGCGGACATTCATCCGGAAATTGGGCAACCTCAGCAGCACGCATCGACCTTGAAGTTTGACGTTTCTTATTCTTAGTTGAGGAAGCCAAGATTAGCTACACTTTTATTTGGTTACCTTGCATGTTTTGTGCGGATTTCTTTAGCTCTGACTCTGAGATTTATTTATATTAGCCAGTGCTGTTACTTGTGACACCATTCACAAGTTGTGCTGGCTATATTCGAATGAAACTGAGTTAATAGAGGACACAGAGGCATTGTATTTTACTTATTTAATTAGTAGGATTTACAAAAATATCCGGACAGAAGATTAGATGCTACCAAATGGCTCAGTCATCTGAAATGCATACATACATACTAGGATGTCCGTAAAAGAAAAGTATATTACGTACCGTGAACTGTAAGTGATAGTTTTTAGGTCGAGAATGTAGTTTGGGATGTCGAGACCCGTAGGGTCGAGATTTCCTAAACAATTGAGGCCTAAAAAATCACTTACAGTTCGAGGTTAGTAAGATATTTTTTGCAATACCTGCGTAAATATAAGAAAAGGAAAAATAGGTATCAAAATTAACAGCTGACAGATTGAGGTTAAAAATAAAATTTGAATGATATATATTTACTCTTAATAACGTAATAACACAATATACTGTTGAATAGTTTATAAAAACCCATTTGTAAAATCAGCTTTTTTGCGAACTTTACCCCTTTTAAATGACAAATTTAGTTGGTTTCCCTTACTTTTATAAAATTTAGGATCGTTTCATAATTTTAACGGACACTCTAATATATACATGATGGCCCACTATGTCCTACCCAGTGGGGGAAGCAAAAACCCAGAAACCAGAAACAGTCAACCAACAATCAATCTCCTCCAAACATTCCAGCACTTTCGCCTCGTCCACATTCATAGTGCGATTCATACATATTCACACTTGGAATCACAAACACAAACCATCAATCATACCCAACCAGTTATTCCTCGGACGCCCACGCAATCGTTCACCTTCAATCTCACCCGCATATATTAGTTTCAGCAACCTTTCGACATTCGCTCAAAATGTCCAAACCACCTAAACTGACTCACTCCCACTTTCTTAACAAAATTCTTCTCAATCTCACACTCACTATACATATGCACTATATATATTCCGGACACCATCACTCCCCTCTCAATTACCTCATTTGCACAGCAGTTCTACGTCGTTCATACTTCTTCATCCACAACCAACATTCAGAACCATACATCAATGTAGGCATTAACAAACCATTATTAACACTCAATCGAGCATCTCTAGATACATTCACGTTTCGAACAAATGTACCCAGAGCACCCAATACCTTGCACCTTGCAGACACCCGTCTTTCAATCTCCCGGTCAATACGTCCATCCCTCGAAAACTTACTACCCAAATATACAAATTCATTCGTTTGTTCCAGTCACACCATTCACTGAAACATTACAATCACCAAATCATTTTCCTCAAACACCAACACTTTACATTTATCGACATTCAATAATAGATATTTCAATTATGTTTACAATCATTCTTCTCAATTGCTCCTCAGTTTCACCCAACACAACAACATCATCCGCAAAAGCTAACGCTTGCACTATACGTCCGCCAATACGTACACCATCCATTCAATGCTTTTCGTAAACAACACATCCATATACAAATTAAACAACCTAGGAGACATTCCACAACCTTGTTTCACACCAACATTTATACGAAGCCAATCACTCAATCTACCATCAACTCTCACCGCAGCCTCACTTCCTTCATACAACGCACGAATCGCTCCCAACAAATTACCATCCACACCGTATTCTACAAGTACATCCCTCATATTCTCTCGAAGAACACTGTCATACGCTTGAAATGCAAAATGATAAAATAAATTTTCGCGGTATTAAGGTTAATAATAACTACAGTCCATACCTTATAGTAATATATATTATGCTATAGTTATTACGATGTACGATGTAATAAAAGAGCTATTAGATTAACTGTTTGTTTATGGTTTGTATGTACAACTGATCTGTACCCAGTGAACCAGAGCCTACTAAACTGAATCTTCACCTGATGAGCTAATTTACAGTTTAATATTCAGTCACGCTTAGGTCAACGAACGTCTTTATCGTTTATAATGATCTGGACTGATCTAACAGTTTATTTTTTGCACTAGATACGAAAACTTTGCCAATATTATTATGCTTTGACACTTTGACAAAAAGGTTAGGTTTGCAGGGCGCTAGTGTCGCCTGTACCTTTTTTGGGCGCGAAATATGACTATTATAAATGGATGTGTTGTTATGAAAAGCATTGAATGGAATGAATGGTGTAGGTGTTAGTGGACGTATGTGCCTGTGTTAGCTTATGCGGATGATGTTGTTGTGTTGGGTGAAACTGAGGAGCAATTGAGAAGAATAAATAAATGTAAAGTGGTGTTTGAGAAGAATGGTTTGGTCACTGTAATGTTTCAGTGAATGGTGTGAGATTTGAACAAGTGAATGAATTTGTATATTTGGGTAGTATGTTTTCGAGGGATGCACGTATTGACCGAAAGATTGAAAGGCGGGTGTCTGCATGGTGCAAGGTATTGGGTGCTCTGGGTACATTTGCTCGAAACGTAAATGTATCTATAATCTAATAAAGTTTAATAAAAAAATCTTGTTGAAATGTTAATGTTTGAAAGCAGTGTAGTTATGCAACTGAAACATCTTGTAACTATAATTAGTAATCTTTAAACTTATTTTTGATGGAAAACAAATTAGCAAATGCAAATGTGTTGAATTAAATTAAACATTTAATTTGTTTATGTAACGCTGGCTTAAATACTCGTAATATTCAAACAGTATTTCTTTTCTTTCAATAAATAAATAAAAAGTATAAAAACAACATAAATTCTTTGTACAGGAGCGGTAAATGGAAATGAAAAATATTCCCAACATTACGCAACATCTATAATTATTATCGTCACATATAAATAAGCATATGAGTAAATGCAGTTGTGAGAAGAATACCTCAGCAAAGTACAGACTACACTTCTTGACTTCTCTTCATAATGAGAAAGAAGCCAATTATGTGAAAATAAAATACAGGAAACTCAAATCTAGGCATCAAACTTGCAAGAGAAAAAATGTTACGCGTAACGTAGTCAATGAATGCGTTGTGATACGTTTCAGTGACTACATTTGTAAATTGGGTTCTTACATAACCTATTTGTGTCAGTGCTTTTTAATTAATTAATTAATAAAGTAAGATATATTACCTATGTAGATGCTATAAGATAGACAGATTCGAAATTGATTACAGATGTTGTACGATTAATTAATAATTAATTTATATATTTTTTGAGGTCCGCAGTTCGATTTTCAAAACAGAATTTTAGCCACTTTTAAATTTATCCCTGTGGTTTTTCCTCCATTAATATTTTAGGGGGATGTACAAAATATATCAGTTCCAGTATTTTTAAATTTCAGTGGTTGTTGCGGTTTTAAATTCGCAACTGAAATGGACCCGTATCCATCTGGTGGTAATATAAACTGCCATGAGGAGTAATGGTGTGTATGACGCGTTTGACTCAATGCAAATAAAAGTGATCTTTGTGTAGTTGTTTAGTGCAATATTATTCCATTTAATTTATTTTCTCATTTATTTGTTCTTCACCTATCGTATTAAATTTGATTCGTTTTATAATGAGTTCCATAATCAAGAAAAAATCACAACAAAAACTGCTGTCATTTTCGTGCTAACAAGAATATGTGATTTAGTTTCCATTTATTTCCAAGAAAGGGTGCAAGTAAAGTGTAAATATTAATCAAATATGGAGAACTTGAATATGAGAATTTTATATTACTAGGTTTTTTATAATAGCTTGTGCGATACCTAACCTAACCTTTCGTCACCAATTTTCAGTGAGGATAAGTTCTTTAAGCAGTGAAATTGAATATTTTTAATACAAAATGTATTTTTTAATGTATTGTTCTAGTTAGTTATATCAATACAAACCATTATTTATATGTTTTATATTTTTGACTCATACCCATACCAAAACGATAAAGTAAGAAATAAACCATTTTAATAATAAAGTGACTCGTTTGAAGGTAATTATAATATACTATACAATATATACAAACATTTTATATAAAAAAGTTTTCCAAAAGTGATGAACGAGTCCTCACCGTTAGTCTTGTCAATACGTAAAAATAAAAACAAAAAGGGTGGTATAACTGTACTCGGCGCAATAGAATATGCAACAATACTCTCCTATACAGAACATTAGATGTCAAAACTTCGTCTATTCAAAATTAATTTAATTTTTTTGATTCACTTTCCTATGTTGCACATGTTATTTACAACTCCGATTACTCCTTTTAGTAGCCATTTTATAGGTGCAGTGCTGCCGCCATCGGCGATTTGAGTTGCGAATATTGTTTTAAATAGATATTCTGTGAAAGGATTATGGGTTTACTAAAAGTTGTTCAGGAAATATCACAAACATTTCTCAAACTATAACCAGAATTGTAGAAAATAACCATTCTAATTTTATCCTTATTAGTAAACTTCTTTTAAATGTTGCATTTTATCTGGAACAATATGGTGATATATAAACTGGTATCCATAGTAATAAGTAAATGTTGCATCTTAGCTGAAACTTCTGCTATAATAGAATGCTTGAGTAATTTATTTGTTCTCATAGCAACTATATTTACAGAAATATATTATTAAAAAATCTGATGTGGCCAGCACATAACCTCCCGCCCAATACTACTCTTAAACGGTACAAAATAGTATTTGATGATACAGAAACATACCTTCTTATTTGTTTATTTTCTATTTATATTTGAGAATTTTAATTTTCTTTCGTATATTTATTTAATTTTTTGACACATATTTCACTAAGAAAACAGCTTCACAATCACAATGACATGTGTCACATTTCGTAAAAAATTGAAAATTTTCCATGGTGTACTAGGAATGCAAGATTTGTGAAATCTAATTTCTTTATATTTTATTATCTCTAAATCTAATGAAAATTATTAAAATTAGTGTAATAAAAAAAATGTAGAATTAAATATTCTTCAACTTTCAAAATAACATAAATTGTTGAAAAAGGAAATTTAACCGTGATTTTCACGAAAAACTGTTAAGGGCTTCAAGTAAACTGCTACTTCCGGTCGACCAATTTTATCCAAAATCTAATCAGCTCTTCATTTAAATATAAGAAGCAATAATTCTAAAAATTGTATTTTTTGGTATTATAGTATTTGAGTTATGCGAGACGAAAAAATTGCCACAGACTACACACACACACACATACATACATACATACATACATACATACATACATACATACATACATACATACATACATACATACAGACATCATCGCGAAAATAGTAAAATCGTACTGTAGGGACCCTAAAACGTGCTCATTCATTGAAAACTCACTACCCAATTTTCTGACCAAAAACAATACCTCCCTTACCTAAAGGTAGGCGGGAGGTAAAAATAATAATTTAGTAGAAAGCAGATGCAAGAGGTTTGCAAATAATATTACATTCCAAATATAATTCACTTGAAACTATAAAATGTAGCTGTTTTATATTTAAAATAAATTGATTTTATTGGTTTGTGTCCAGTAAATTTCCATCATAATCACCTAAGTTCTTCGCAATATCATAAAACTTATAATTATAAAGATTTGTTGCTCTATTTCTTCTCTCGTTCGTGAGTATCTTGAAAATATAGACACACATTCATCCATTTACAATTTAATTCCCCTGAATATAGTTGTTTAAAATCATGAATTCACAATTCTGTTTTTCAGACTCAGTATGTCAATAAATTATTTAAAATGTCAACGGGTTTTGACCTCGGATAAATGAATAAAGCAAATTCCTGCAGCATTATTAATTCAATATATTACCGCCATAAAAATATATTGAAATATAAAACCTAACTATTTATAGATTCATTCTTCTAGTTTAAATAAGTCACCATTTTTGACTCCACAAAAAATTATTTTAAGTAGATTTTCAATTTTATCCGGGATTTGAACTACAGTCGTTTAGCTTATTTAATAAAGTTTGTTAAGTATTTATTACATATATTCTTTAAATAATAGGTTAAGCTTGTATATTTCGCAAAATAAAAATGATTTTTCCTCTCGTAAGAATAAATAAAATTTAAAAACTTTGTACTTTGCACAAAAAAACCCTAAACCTACACAACTCATTCTCGACAAACTCGAATCACAGTACTTATTTTTAATGGAACTTATCTGAAGATAATTTCGCTTCTACGTTCCAAATTGAACGAATAAAGTGACCCATAAAATTATGTTTTCAAGGTCATCTGTGTCCGACAGCAACTTAATACAATTTTTTCCTTTAATTGGGAGTAAAATAAGAAAAAAATCAATAGGAATTATCCAAATCGAAGGTTAAGTAGAACATTGCAAAATTGACCGATTTTTTTATATATTTTGTACCGTTTCAATAATAAAATATGTGGGAGGTTATGTGTTGCCCACATTCTAATATTGGTTAAGCGATTAACAGTATATTTGACTTACTTCAATTAATCAGCAAAGCGAGTTATTATATTACATTAAACAATATATCATAAAAATATCATTCGTAGTCGTACAATTAATAAACAACGAACAATAAAATGTTTAGGACCACTGCACAAATAAACCATGGCAGTTACAAAATTACAATACCCGATAACTGTAGACCAACCTGGTTACCAATTTTAGTTTCTGGTAATGGGTTTGATACCTTTTGTAACACACCGATTAATTTTTTCGCATGAACAACTGTAACCAATCTTAAATGATTACACTAATGTTGTACTTGAGTTATATTCTAAAATATAACTTAATTATCGCTTTCAAAGAGTTCTTCAATTAGATATGCATAAGTACGCTTAAAATCATTAATTTAATGCAAAATATTAACCGCGCTTAAATAGAAATTGTGTTGGAGACCACTAGAGAAGAAAAATAGACTTTCTGCTTCTGTTAACGTTGCTCTGATAGATTTCAATCGGTATTTTCCTTTTCAGGCTCATTGCTGTCTACAGCAGGCTTTAGAAATTGCAAATTTCTATAAACACTTCAAATAATACGTTGGTGGATTTAGATTATAGCTGGTAAATTAGATTATTGTCTATTAGACATGACTTTCTTCAGTGAAACAAATTTGAGAAAAGAAAAGTTGATATTGAACATGGAATGAAAGTACTCATTTCATAATTGATAATAATTGTATTTAAAAATTAAATTAGTATGGATTTTTAGGTATAGGCCGTCCATTCGATTACTAGCAAAGGAATTATCCCTCAAATAAAAGAACAGAGATATTTTAAATTATATTTACAATTTCTTATTTCGTAAACAAAATATAGAACGAACGAAATAAATCACTTTTAGCACGTATATCAAACAAAATTTTATCTACAATCTTCCTAGTGTATTAGTAAATACTAAAAAATGTAGAATGATATTTTGATACGTAGGGTTTGGTACTTTTGTTGATTTATTGATACCAATCGTAACGTGTTAAAAGTAACAATAAAATCACTTTCAACACGTTGCTATGTTACTTTTAACTCGTCAGAAAGTGCCGCTTTTAACTTGCTAAGCAAACGTTGAAAGGGCCTTTTTTAACAACGGTCATAGATAGTAATAGTAAGTAATAGTATATTGTACAACGAGCATGGAATGGTACTCATTTCCTATGATTATGAAATGGACATTCCATGGGATTTATACACTATACTTTTTTTACGACCACAATATTATATCAAAATTAATTTAATTTTAAAAATAAATTTGTCCCGCTTTCACCATTCTAATATTTGACAATTTTAAATAAGTATCCTAGCAATGGCACCTGCACTTAAATGAAATGACCTGTATTGAAACACAAAATAAATTCATTTCGCACGATGCTTGCAATGTACCTCATATCCCTAGCAACTACAAACATACAATGAGCAAATTTCTCAGTGGTCGTAGAAAAATATATTTTTTACAATATGTAAAGGAAGTATCGTTTTCAAATTTCATATTTAGAATATGGATGTTACAAGTTACAAGCTGATTAGGTTTTGTTAGCAATCCATCAACCGGAAGTGATAGTTTAATTTAAGCCCCAAAAAGGGTTTTCAAACAATCTTAGTAAATAATTGTTTTATAATATAATATAGAATAATATTAGCTACTATTTTTATTTGAGACTTTTATCCTTATTTTCTACTGTATAAAAATTATTATTATTTTAATAAAGTTGTCAAGACAAGTGCTGTATTTGTACTTTACAAAGGTTGGTAACCGCAATTGCAGAGCAAAGCTCTCACCGCAATATTTCAGTTGAAAGAGTAAAGAAAATAATATTTTTATTTAGGTTATAGCACAAGATGAGAGTTTTAGCTAAATTCCTTTCTGATTTGATGAATATTATAATGAAGCTACAAGTAATTAAAATATCCCAAGATTTTTATCTTAAGAATACCTGTTGTTAAATGAATATTTAACAAAACGAACACTTTCAAATTAAAATATCCTGCATTATCAAATCAATTAGAAAGTTCGACGAAATCTCAGTTACGTTATAAAATAATTTTCAGTGAGTTTTTGCTTCATTTATTTATTATTTGTTCACGGTATTTATTTGAACCTAAATAAATCTCAATCCGTGTTAATTTTAGTGCAAGATTTAAACAAATTAATAAGGCACTATTCTACTCTAATACCTAGATATTTTATTCTATGAAAAAACTGTACACTTATGATATGCCAATCCCAATAAATAAACCTGAACAGAGGGTCCCGGCCGACCAAATGAGTAGACATTCCAAAATATCGCGACCGTAGGAAGTAATCAGTACAAATTTGATAGGAGCTCTGGAGAAATCACAGTAAAGCTATTCCTATATCATAGTTGTAGTTGATTGTTTGATCAAATTCTACTTATGTTTTCCTCTAGTGCAAGCTAATGCATAAAGCATCATTAAACATTTGGAAAATATTTTTAATGATCGGAGTTCCGAGTAGAGTCATATCGAATAATGGTGTTCAGTATCGCTAACGATAATTTCAATTTATTGTCAACTCATAGTGTGAAACATTCCTTGTATCATCCACAGACACAGTAAACCTATTGCTGTTAATTGTTTATTATATCTCAATCAATAAAACCTTTCCTACACTTCCACTTTTTACACAGAATGTACTGTAATCATAAAAAGGCCTAAACTTTCGAGTTATACTATCGCTCATCACAGAACACAACCATGTATGTATACAACACACTACCTGTCACAATTATTTAGTACAATTTAAAATACTTTAAATAATAAAATGGGGACGACATTTTTATATAAAAACAACGACAGTTAGGTTAGGATCAATTCCAATTTTCAACTGATTATATGAATCAACCCATCAACATGGAAACTGTTACTGGATGTCTTATAGAAATCATAAATAATCTTACTTGACATACAAATCTCGATTTCTTGTACTTATATCTAAACTCTTTGCCTGTAGCTTCGAATGACCGCAATGATAGAAAAATTCTACCATAGGACATTAAGAACAAGAGAACAGGCTAATTATATTTTAACTACAGGTTATATTATTTATTTCATACACAAATTCACAAAACAATAGAATTTTTGAGGTATCATTGTTGATGATAGTTTAAAAGTTGTTTATTTTCAATAAATTGTCTATAGTTGTTGCTAATGACATTTTTGAAGTGTTTTCCATAATTAATTAATAATTAAATATGCTACATTAAGCAGAGAATTTCTAAATTTCTTGAGGTTAATAAAATATAATTATAAATAAATACATCATCACGCCATTTACACATTTTGAACGTGGGACTCTGCTTGCAGCAGATTTTGGTACATGATATATTTTGCATGAACCACACGTTAAATCGCGGCCTCAAATATATTAGTTGAAGAGGGGCAACAGGAATACTTTTTATGTGGAGAAATTTCTTTTCTGCTTTTATTATATTTATAATTATTTATTTTTATACGTTGGACTATTGTACAGTAGAAGAATGGAGACCAGGAGGAAGAAGAAGACGAGGCAGACCCAGATCAACATGGCTAAAGGAAGTAGAAGATTTAAAAGCAGCAGGAATTAAAAAGTGGGAAAATATAACAAAAGATAGGAAGATGTGAACCTAATCTAACTATAAGGATTTAAAGAAAAAGAAACGGTGATTGATCGTCTCCAACAAAAGGATCTTTAGAGCTTCATAATTAATTAAATTACTATACAGAATGGAGAATTGAAATGTGTTATTTAGGGATTTCAATGCTATTTTTATAATGCTGTAAATTTTTACGTATTCACGCAAAAGTGCAAATAAATACAAAAGTTGTTCAGAATCTAAAAATAAGTGCAATAAGTTCCATTTAGTTACCTAAATATTTGTATTTTATGATATATCAATCAAATTAAAATTAGTATTAGGAAAATTGTAACACGAGCATGGAAAATTAAATAAAAACCAAAAATATATGACATTTCAGAAAACAGATTTAGATTTATTTATTACAGTGTTGTATTATTTTCTGTAGTAATTTCGTAGATCTGAAACAGTTTTATGTAATGTAATAGTTATTTACTTTACAAGTGGGTAATTCCACTTTGCCCACGTGTGAAGTATAACGTTTTATCCAACACTTCTTAATAAATGAAAAATTTGTTAAAGAAATATTATTTGACAGTGACATATGCTTTAAATTTTTAAATTAAAATGTCAATCGAAGTAGTTGCCAAGGTGTTGTGTGTTATTATTATTGTTATAAATAAAAAATACTCACTAGTGGATTTCCCCAAAATTATACCCACTAGTGGATTATCTGTTACTTTGCTTGTTTAAAATCGCCATAGTTATGAGAGGTGTTGGGTAAAATATTTTTCGTTTGTGTTTTTTTTTTTTAATTTTTCATGGCTATATCACAATAAATAAATATTAATTTAAATTCAATTGAAATTGTGACATACTTATATGTAAGTAACCAAATGAGGATTATTGCATGCATTATTAAATTCTCAACAACTTTGAAATTGGTCTTAACGGATTCAGTGGACATCAAAATATGTATTTCCGTAAAAATCTCGTCAGCGATTTTTTTCGTGATTCCAAAACTCCCTTTTTGTATAAGAAACTAAAAAAATAGCATTGAAATTCCTATACGCTACATTTCAATTCTACACTTGATATATCTATACATCCACAGTACCACAACTACTCACATTGTTGTTAAAGATAGTGAATGATATCTCTATATATAAATGATCATTCCACTAACTGTATCATATCTACGGTATATGAGTACTCAGAAATCTTGTCTGCACAGTCGTTGAATGCTCCAGGAAGATTATTGCTAAAATACCGTATATTTAACCAAATATTCATCAAAAAGATTGTTGTTAGTTCATAACTGTTAATATATGACTTGTAGGTACCAAAGATTTTTTCGATTTTTACCTAGTTTATATAAATGTTTTGTTGGGAGTGTTTTCATAAAATAGTTTGTTTTAAAATTCTAATTTTTGTATAAGCATGCACAATATTTATTCATTCATGCAATAAAATAAATGTTTATCAATATCAATAAATGTTTTCTTGAAATTTATTTACTATGTAGCATAAAATCAAACTACAGTGCAGCAACCTTGAAAGTAGTGGAATTCCGAAAGATTTGGACACATGTTTTTGATCACAAGTTAAAAAGAGCCAGATTTAAACTAGTTGTTCGTGGACTTATTGAAATTATTATTATTATTGTGGCTAAATATTACTTTAAAATATTTGTACATTGCAAGTAATTTTATAAATCAAGTTCTGTTTGTCTACTAGTGATATATCTACATAATTATTACTCGATGGTTAATAACGCCATTAAATGCCCCATCGTATAAACATTCAACCAAACATCAAACAATCAGCTTTGATTGTTCAAACAAATAAATAAACAAATACTAAAACTTAACGACCACTTACTTGGATATTCGTCCTCTTGACTTCAATGTACAGCCAATTGTCAGTAGCAAACGCTATGGTGAGCAAAGCCACAGCAATAATGGACGTAATTGTTGCTAAACTTAACGTTACAGCTGAACAAGGCATCTTGGAAGTTCTCTACAGTATTTTTGTACACTTTAAACACAATATTTCACTATAAATTTATTGGAAACTAAACTAAAATGCACTATTCATGTTACGATGGCTGATGAACTACACTACACAAGAGAGAACCTTGCTTTGGCTACCTGGCAAGGTACGAAGATTTTTCAAGCGAGTTTGTTCAAGAATTCGAGAAAGTTGAGAAGGAATTGCGCACGCGTCGTCAGAGAACTCGAAGATTGTTTAAAGTTTAAATGGTTGCTTATGTACAGGCGAATATTGTTTATTTGAAAAAACAACATTAGTTTTAAAATAGTTTAAAAAATATTAGGGTTCTGTAGAATAAAACTTGTCTTCGATGGCAGATTTCCAGGGCGTCAGTAACTAAATAATAAGCACATATATATTTTGAAAATACAAATTCAATTGTGCCTTTAATCTAAATTAAGATACTGTGTCTTTTGGCTTCCAATATTATGAATTGCTGTTCGCCACTAACTATCTGATAACAATAAAGTTATAAACACAAACCTAAATTACAAGTCATAAAGTAATTAATTTTGAAATGTTTAAATATTGGCTCATCTAACTCTTTTTCAGCACTAAAATATCGTTTCCCTCTATAGTCCATGGCAAAAAATTGAGAGACAAATTAAATATTCACATTCCTAATCATCGAACCGCTGTTTTCAAAAGTTGTTTCAGTTATAATTGTCCTTTCATTTATAATAAAGTTCCGGACATATTCTCGCAATCAAAAATTGTACAATTTTCAATGAATTCTACTACTATAATATATTATATTTTATTAAGATTATCATGTTCGAACTCAAACCATTTTTATTGTTCACTGAACTGTAAAGGTTAAGTGTAAAGACCAGACTATCGCCAAATAATTATATTAATAGTTACATAGTTTTTTGTAGAGAAAATAATTCTGCTTCTTTTCATATCCTAATTCATAATATTCCTTCATTCGGAGCAGTAAAAATTAATTATTATATAAATGTTGAGTTTAAAAGACTTTTGGAATATTCTTCATAAAGAATCATGTTCAACAATTCGAAACATTGCCGTTGGTTGATATCTCGAGCTCTGCTTCAAATAGAAGGTACAAAGAAATATATTATCTACCATTTTCTTTGGAAGTATTAATAAAATAATTTTAGAACATTGTACAGCGCTAAATACTTCTCGTTGTGTATAAATAAATATATTTACAGAACTATAATCCAAAACACTTTGATAATTTTACAAATATAAATTCTGAAAGTTTTCGCATCTTAAAAAACAAATACTTGCAATTAAATACATTTAATATTTCATAATAAAGAACATCCGAGGAAAGCATAAAAGAATAAATATTTTATTTAATATTGTATAAACAACTCTTTATTTTTCGAAAATAGTTCCAGTAAATAAATTAGAAAATTCTCAAAAAAATTCCAATGTTTTCAAAATGTGTTATATTATTTGTACTTACTATGATCTGTCGCCGAATTACGATAATTCTGCAATGAAGCTCTAGAAGCTGAAAAAATGGGGAAGATCAAGATCAACATGGTTAAACGAAGTAGAAGACTGAAGATCAGAAGAAATTAGAAACTAGAAAACTAAAACAGAAGATAGGAAAAGTTATTTGCATATTCAGACTGTAGAATTAACATGTGGTTTTTAGGGATTTCAATGTTATTTTTTATATTGCTGCATTTTTTACGAATTCACTTTACAGCAAAAGTGTTAATATAAACGTTGTACAGAATTTTAAAATGCATGTAATAATGCCCATTTAGTTATTGTAACACGGTCATAGCAAAATTAAAGAAATATATTTGTCATTTCATAAAACAATCTTTTAAGAAACTTGTACAGAAAATAAAACAACACTGTAATAAATAAATCTGAAATGTCAAATATATTGTATAATAATTTTCCATGGCCGTATTACTACTTTACTAATAAATTTTAATATGATTGATATTAATAATTTGGTAATCAAATGGGTCTTATTGCGTCCATTTTTAAATTCGGAACAACCTTTGTATTTACATTTTTGCGGTACAGTAAATAGGCATTTCAATTCTACACTCGATATAAATTCAACTTATATTAAATACTTACATGTGTGTCAAAAATGGTCTTATATAAGTAAGAATATTTCAAAATTATCACCATTTTATTAGTACTGGCGGCATCTATCAATCACATTTTAAATATTTCTCTTTCGATTTATTTTCGAAATATATACAAAAGTTTTATCTATATCCTTTACAACAACAAAAATCCAATACTTGTTTTAATATAAAATATAATAAAGCGCATTTAAACATCCCGATTCAAAACAATATAAAGAAAATAATATTAAACGATTAATAAGTCATTACAAAAGTATACGAAGATTATAAGTAAAGTGAGCATTATTAGCTCAAAGACACTTTCGACGGGTCGTACGGCCCAGTAAAAGGCGACCCTTCAGCATTCCAAGCCTTTTTCAAAGTTTTTTCTAACTCTAATTGATCACTAGTTGGTAATCCCTGCCTCTTCCTTTCTTGGTTCCAAGTTAATTCTTCTATTTTCGCTTGTGCTTCGTCTGACAACTCATGAAAAGGCCTCGAACAATCCATTTTACTAAAATCTAACTTTGGTTCCGATTGTAACAAGCAATCCCACCAACTTTCAGAAGCTTTTTCTAAATGAATCTGTAAAATTGAACCGTCGAGAGACCAAACTGTTTCTTGTAGCTTACATTTTTTACAAAGTTCGCCGTCTACAAAAACTGCAGAAGAATTTTTTAACTTGACACATATTTTTGATGAGGTTATGTCTACGAAAAGTTGTTTGGACGTTGTGTTTTCAGGTATTTTTACTTGAATATCAACGTCTGTTATTGTCTGAGACCACGAATAATTTTCATACACTGCTCCATTGTAAGAATCTAAAGTAGAAATACTAGAATTTGGGTTTTTATCAATTTTATTTTCTGTTTGACGTTTCTCTTCTACTGTAGCTTCAATTTCTTGTATAACATCTAATTCTGTTGTGACAATTTCTTCTCTAGCTATGGCAGGAGCTTCGATAATTTCATTATTAATAACATATTTATTATAAGTTTGTAACAGAAGTTTTTCTGCAACACCTTTTGGTAAACCTACTCCTAGGTTAGGTTCGGTAGCTATATGATAGAAATCTGTTCTGAAATAGTTATATCTGTTAGGATGTACTAAAATGTTTTATATTAAATTTACCTTCTAAATAGGAAACCAAATATTACGTCAAAAAAATTTGGTATTGTTTTTGATTCTTTCAAAATTGAAAATAAAATGTTATCAAATCTGTCATCCATGTCAAAAATCGAAATGCCAGATGTCTTCTTCCGCTTCTTCCTTATTTCTTGGCGCTTATTTTGAAGTTTGACAAATGTTTATTTTTGGCATAGACATTGTGATTTCACAAAGAGAACTTTGTATTCAATAAAGTTGATATGCATCAATAGTTCAGAAAAACGCAAAATTTTTAATGCTTATCACAAAATTTATTAATTAACAGTATATCTTTAATATACAGAGAAAGTGTTTATAAATCACACGCAATTTGCATTTATAAATATAATATTGCTGTAATGTGCGTTTCAGAGAATGTACAGAGAGAATAATAACAAAAGTACTAGCAAAAATCAAATTATTTATACGTATTTTACATCTATGCCTCAAAGAAAGCCAAATATTATTTCCCTGAGAATAAATAAACCCTCTGACAATAAAGAAACAAAATTTGATTATTGCTGCAATACTTTGAATAATTTAACAATGAATAAATTAGACTAATACCGGAAATTAATAAAATTATTAAAATCACAATTACAAATCACAGGAAAATGTTAATCACATTATTATAAACGGAAAATATTTCCAACAAAATCACAAAACTAAGAAACCTAAACAAGAATTTAAAAATTAACTCTGAAACAATTTCAACATTTTGATGCAACGCAAATTTTTAAAAATATTCCCAACAAATGGAAAATTACGAAAAAATGTATTTTAAAATGTAAGTGGAGATATGCCACTTGAAATACGGAATAACATTTGAACTCAATAGTTTCAAAGTCCAAGATCATGCAACCTTCTAACTTTAGCAATTCTAGAACTCTAATTTAACCTTTGCATTTGTTTTGGTGTAATCATCAATAGCTTTAGCGCTAATCTCTTTAAACGAAGCCAAAGAACATTGAAGCGAGAGCAAAAATCCCTTACTAACCGGCAGCAAAGGAAAATCTGGACAATGAGGTTCAGTTTTCGAAGTCCATTTCTCGATTCTTTCACAGAATCTCTTCCCGCATTGAGCAAAATGAGAAAGAATTTCAGTTTTGAAAACTTCTGGAGGAGAAATAAGAAGAACTGTCATTGCTTGAACTAATTTCAAAATGACAAGCTCGTTATAAGTTCGAGAATTCTCGTTGCCTTGCTGGGACTCTACTTGTTTCTCGTAACCTGCTTCGTTGTAATAAGGTTCTGACACTAAAATTAATCCTTGAATTGAGACTATTAACTGCAGTAAAGAACTAGAGGGCCCCCAGACTTCAGAACCTCGACCTATCCAAGTTCCAAGCAAAGAAACGCAAACTTTGCCTTCAACGTATAAATTTGGGTTAAGTCTTTCAGAACTAAAGCTAATATAGTGAACCGTTGGAGGAGAATGAGGATAATCAGCTGCTAATTGGATGTCAAACAAAAATAACCCATCCTCATAAGGCGTTTTGCTAGGTCCTCGAATCATAACCGATAATAAATCAATTCTATCCGAATACCCTCTAACCCAAACTCCTTGAGGTAAACCTTCTTCCAGAAGTTTTATTTCTCTCCGGATGGCTTTGAAAAAGTTTTGGTGATTTTTAGGAGTGATTTTAATGGAGGAAAAGTGGTGGCTTTTAGGGGCTTCGTCTAAAACAGTGTACCCCTCACCAGAATTGACAGAACTAACAGGTTTTAGAATATTTAGTATAGATTCGTCAGGGGTACTAGGGACAGTTGGAGCAGGGGTATTTTCACTAGCTTTCGTCATGACCATTAAAGCGTCTTGACCTCCAATTCGACTTACTATTTCGGCGTACGCTAAATCCATGCGAGCTTTAAGCATGGAGAGTAATTCCATACAGAGGTTTTCGTTTGAGGTTGGTTGTGGGTCGACTTTTTCTATTTCCGGAGTTGCTGCTATGGATTCTGAACCAACCAAGAAATCGTTTAAACATACATATATTGGCTGGTACCACGAGCTCTGTTTTGGGTTATTTTATAAAAACAATTTTAGAATATTATACAGCGCTAAAATACTTCTCTTAAAACACCCAAAACAGATTAAGAACATAAAATTTTTCCTTGACTGGAAGGGTTGATGAAGACAAACGAAAATTACTGGAATTCAGTCAATTTTATTATAACAATTTTTCTCTGTCGACCGGTTTCGGCTCCTCTTGAGTCTTCTTCAGGAGATGAGAAAATTTAAAATGGTATAATATTTACAAAATTTAAAAATAAATGCCATCTGAAGCAATTGGATTCCGTCAAAAGTATAAAAAATTTTAACATAGGTCAAAAAATAAAAACTAAGAACAAAAGTTCTGCGTGACACACCCATGGAACTCTACTATTTAAGTAGAGTTCCATGACCTATGTTCAAAATTTTTACACTTTTGACGGAATCCAATTGCTCCAGATGGCATTTATTTTTAAATTTTGTTATATATTAAATATTATACCATTTTAAATTTTCTCATCTCCTGAAGAAGGCTCAAGAGGAGCCGAAACCGGTCGACAGACAAAAATTGTTGTAATAAAATTGTCTGAATTCCAGTAATTTTCGTTTGTCTTCACCCAAAACAGAGCTCGTGGTACCAGCTGTCGTATAAAATAAAATAATTTATTTATATACTTAATGGAAAACTAATATTAATACGTAGAAAACAGTAATGTGCGACTTTAATCGTTAGCAACATTTTACTCGTTAGCAACGAAACTACATTTATTACACAACTATCAAATGAACACAACAATTATTCACTTAATTTAGTTCTAGTTTAAGAAAATTACCCGTAATAATTTTCATACTTCTGCCGCGATTTTGTAAGAAGCAAATTTAAAGCAATTGCTCATCCTAATTGATTAGGAATTGATTGTAAAATTGCATAAGCAAATAAGAACTATCATTCTGAAAGTTTCGTGTTTCGCTGTATCTAAAATTTCATTCAATTCTTCACATATACTTTGATTTACTACATTTTCTAAATTCATTTTTGAAAATTTTGATTGCTTATGACGTTTTGTTTGTGTTTATTATGTAACAATGAAATATAGTAATACTGAAACGCTAATTTTTAAGCTTTTATGAAAGCGAAAAACGAGCCTCTTCTTCTTTGTCTATTGTAAAACAGTTGCTATGTAAAAACATGTTGCACAGTGTAGACCAAAAATAACAAATAAAATTAAAGAGTGTATTGTTCAAATATTTGAAACTTCCTTCAAATACATTTACATAATAGTTAATTGTACTCATTTCTATTAAAGTATTATTTAATTTTTATATTATACATATTCTTTCAGAATCACTGAATGTTAATTTCTTTATAATTTCTTATCAACTTTCTAAACACATTGTACGACAAAGATAGATTGAGTATCTCTATCTGCTCGCATTTTCAACGTTAGTGCGCATTCCAGTATTATTATATTTCAGTACCTTTGATTATGTTTTATTTCGCTCATTTTTCACACCAATGAAATTATTTGAACATTTTCTCTCCCACTCTTTCAACGTACGTTGGCGTTGCAGTATTATTATATTTCAGTGCATAAAAGTTATCAATTTAATTGTAAACATTTTCCATTAAGTACACAAAAAATAAAATGGTTTATGCGTAAGAAAATATACTATTCCTTACCTGCACTCTGCGATTGGCTGATTTGAGCGTTCAGACTGCTCTCCATGTTTCGCACCTTCTCCAAATTTTGTTTTTCGGCGTTTTTGATACTAACATTTTGCTGCGGCTCAGAAGAAAATAATCTACCACTAAGTTCAATTCCCATTGATTTTGCTCGCTCTCTAACTTGTTCTAACAACATCTGCCAAAAAATAAACATATTAAACTAAGTAAAATAATTAAAACTGTCAGTTTCCGTACTTTAAAATGTCGGCTTTTGCGGCTGAAAAACGACGTTCCTAAAAGTTTATCTAAATAGCTGGAATTATCGTACATAATAAGCAGATCCCGCATGTGCTGTAAAAAAATATTCTCGGGACACTACAAAAACTTAGAGGTATTATTCAGTGTTTATCTTACTGCAAAATTTTCAGACACCCGGTATTGTTTGAAGACCTCTTTCAAGTAGATCATCTTGCTTCGGATGAAGTCCAATTTGGAAGCCATCAAAGCTAGTGACATTTCGTCTTGAAGGTTGTCGCCTTCGACGGATTCGACGCTTTCTGTTTCCCATGATCCTTTAGATGCAAATTAAAATAATTTATTGTATAGTACTCACTAGTAGAGAGTTAAAGCTTTAAAGGAATTAGAAATACCAGGAAAATTGAGACGTGTATTTATGATGAAAATACAGGGAACACAGTCAGTATTAAAACACGAAAAGGTAATACAGAGAAAATCGAGATAAATAAAGGAGTACGACAAGGATGTTCACTATCAGCAACTTTGTTCAATTTGGCTGTAAAATATGTATTGTGATGATATTGTGATCGCCACAAAATCAGAAAGATAATGGCAGAGTTAGAAAATGTTTTTGTTGGAACGACGTATAGCTGCTGTGGAAATGAGATATTTGAGGAGTATGTGGGTATACGAGACGTGATCGTATGCGGAATACATTGGTGTATGATGAGTGTGAGATTGAGAAGAATGTTGTTAAGAAAGTAGGAGTGAGTCAGTTGAGGTGGTTTGGACATGTTGAGCGAATGTCGATTGAAAGGTTGATGAAACTAATATATGTGGGTGAGATTGAAGGTGAACGATTGCGCGGGCGTCCGAGGAATAACTGGTTGGGTATGATTGATGGTTTGTTGCGTGAACGAATGATTCCGAGTGTGAAGAATAAACGAGCATGTATGAATCGCACTATGAATGTGGACGAAGCGAAAGTGGTGTGTCAGGATAGGAATGTTTGGAGGAGATTGATTGTTGGTTGACTGTTTTTCTGGGTTCGTGCTACCCCACTAAGTGGGACATAGCGTGACGTTATGTATGTATGTATGTATGTATGTATGTAAAGAAAGAAAACTGGGATTCAATCCTTGCAATGAGTTTCAATTTTTCTCTCAACCGTTTGAGGCCACATGTCTTCTTCTGAAGATGAAATATGTGGTCTGGAAATGTTGAAATAAATTAAAACTCACTACAATGATTAAATCCTAGTAATTGTGGTTAATTTATATTGACCGAGATGTTACAGGAAATATTAGTAGAAGAAAACAAAATGGGATTAAAAGTTGAAAGGAAGTGAAGCAAAAACAAAAAAATGTCACTTGAAAAAACCGTTATGAGATTTCAAATTCGATCAAGTTGAAAAATTTTAATATTTCGGCATTATGCTAATAAACACAGGAGGAAGAGAAGCAGAAATCAAAGAAAAGTATGTGAAATATTATAAAAGCAATATTTAAAGTCATACGCCAGGTTCAAGTTATATGTGTTCAGTTGGTTTTATTTGTATAAGAAAGTAGATTTTTTGTTATTGAGTTTTTGTTAATATTCCTTAACCCTTTATTGCATGAATTATTATTATTATTATTATTTTAATAAGGGCTCAAATAAATTATTTTTCACAAAAGAAATATTCATATATTTAAAATAAGTGTGTTACATACATTTTTTTCTTAAAATAAAATTTTTTTTTAAAGTTTTGTTTACTATTGGGAACAATAGAATTTTGGTCTATTGGGTCGTCTTTGCGTACTATACAAAATTGTATGATAAACAACCTCTTCTAGGAAAACATCAGATAAAAAAAATATGGAAATTTTAAAGGTGTATTTAGCTGTAATATATCAGCAGGTAATAAGCTGCTTCCTTCAAATTTTACATTTTATATCTCAGTTTCGGTAATTATTCTTTTTCCACTTCAAATTTTTTTTATGTTGGTCAAATTGAACTATGATTTTTGTTATACGTGTCATACGAAACTGAAAGTACCCTAAAAAATCTACGAAACTTGTACAAATGATGTCACAGCTGTATGACAAATACAAAATAATAATAATAGACAGACCTGAATAAATTGAAAATTTCGTTTGACGCAAAGATATTTATTGGTTAAATTTTTTAGCGTGCCTTTAAAGTAAGAATTTATATTTTTTTAAATGAGTTCTGGTACGGATGACATTATTGTGCAATATGTACTATTCTAAAATAAAAAAAGAAGGCAAAAAAATTAAGAATTAGGTCAATTAAGACAAAATGATGAAGAAATGGAACCATAATGGAACAATAAACTAGAACAAAAGGGTAAAGATAGTTTCGGACAGTATGAGTTGCAAATCGTTTCATATGATTTGTCATATGAAATGGCGGCGTCATCATTTTCGTATGATTTTTTAGGGTGCGTTCAGTTTCATATGACGCGTATGACAAAAATCATATGGTGTGACATAGGCATAATGTTCGCAAATGGTTACAACATGATTGCCATGAATGTAAACTGCATAAGAAAAGAAAAGAAGAATTTCGAATGTTATGTTCCCGATCGGGAACAGTATGCAATAGAGGGTTAAGGAAAAGTCATTATTTTGGCCGTCCTTACTACAGTTTCAATATTTTCCGTACGTTACGAATCATCCTGTATATAATAGAAAGTTACAAACTTCCTCACCTTTGCTTGGCGTATATTCCGAATCACTTTCACTTAGAACATCATACTCCTCTTCTGGAAGCAGCACCAGGTCTTGCGGCCAGGAGTCGGTCTCAGACCCGTCCATCCATCGCACGTGGACGTATCCTTCGGGATAGGAATCCAAAACGTTGCCCAGCTTGCAGTCTGAGCTTTGGGAGAGGTAGACGATGCTCCCTGGCCGGAACTGGTAACTTTGATGCTTCTGGAGGTCGTACACGCTTAGCTCGGATGTGTGGAGGTATGTGGGAGCTTGGGGGTTGTCCTTGCTGTAGATGCGGTACCATTTCACCTGGGGGAGGTGCAAATACATTTATTTAATAATTATTCACTCGACAGAATTAAAAGTCCCTATTATAGAGTGAAGAATATATACACAAAAATACAAGCAAACTTTGTACAAAGAGGAAAAATTTGGTGTATCCAACAAATAACCTCTCGCCTAAACAACTTTTACTGAAACTTTATAGATCTTCAAGTAAACTTTCAAGCTTGTAATTTGAACATTCATTGGGCGCATAAACCATAAACGAAATATGAAAAATTTATATCAAAATCGTGTAACACTTGTGCAATAATTAGTAGTAAAGTATTTTTTTTCTTTTAAATATTTTGTAGTAAAGCGATATAACGAATTGAACATATTTTGACGTCACAGGTACTTGCATTGTGCTATTGGCCAGATATATGAAAATTGCAAATCGCGCGTCTGCCGCTGCGCCCAACGCCTGTTGTGGGCTAAAATAGAACTACGAAACGTCATTTCATATTTTTTTTCACGACATGCTAGGAAACCCCACCGTTCTTCTCCCGAAATAGTGAGGAAAATGTGTTGTTCCTCTCTAGAGAGGAAAGTATAAAAGTGTTACCAATATGAATATTATGTACAAAAAATATATTACAAAAATTATAAATAAATTCCTAATTTGATTGAAAATCCTTATTTTAGTTATATACATAATTTAAATTATATTACAATTATGTCTTATATTTTTCTTTTTCTTATTAAATCACAATTTGACAACTTATTAAAGATATTTAAGATTGGTTTATTGGCAACACTGCTACACCGCCTTGTGTCTGATAACCTAACTTTTAACGTGTCAGTCTGTCAGTTGTGTTCTCAAAATGTATTTTAGGTCCGAGCAAATCGTTTTTAGAAACATGTCGTGAAAAAAATGTTGTGTCTAACACGAGAGGAAAGCTCTTCTTCCACTCTCGTTCGAAATGCCTCACTCGCTGCGCTCATGAGGCAAACTTCGAACTCGAGCGGGAAAAAGAAGCGCTTTCCTCTCTAGTTTGACAAATAACTATTCTTTATTTCCCTACCTTAGCAGTTCGTTCAAGATGGTTGACACTCTGCACGGCGCCGTATTCCTCCCCATTTTGATTTCCCTCAGCAACAACCCATTCTCCAGGAAAAAATTCGTGATCGTCCAATGACATCGAATAATACAGCTGAGTCGATGGAATATCCTCTTCCACTGTGCCATCTTGCCAAACTACTGTTACTTTGGACTCGAAACACAAAACCTAGATGAGAAGAACAGAATGAATGAGGCAAAGTTAGTGGAAAACATATTTTGATTTATTTACTTCAACGGCTAAAGTATTTCCAGGCACAATTTCTTTGGCACGAGGAGGCCAATGCCTCTTCCTCTTGTTCTTCTTGGCGGAAGTGCTGCTTGAAGTACTTCCGTTGTCTGAAAGGCCTCCTTCGTCGGTCCACCACTCCTCGCTGTCCGAAACTGCTGGAGGATTTGAAGGCAGCGATTGTTGGTTGATTGAGGAACTCCTTCTGTACCTACAAATTATTATTTTTACATCTCGCACATAATAGGTAAAGGCCTGTGTCCACGGTGATAGAAATCGGAAAAACTTGGATCATGGACACTACCAACTTGGACGAAAAAATCGAATAGAAAACTATGATGAAAAAACCCGTTCTGTTCGATTTTTTCATACTAGTTGCTAACTTCATATAGATGTTATCAAATTAAAATTTTGACGTTTAATGTTTGAAAAGCTGAAACGTTTTCAATCAAAGCTGGAATTTAGTATTTTCAAACAGTTTATGAAACATGATATATATTTTTTATTTATTTCTCGTATAAATAAATTTCATTTATATTATTTTGTTAGTTTTTAGTATTGGTAGAATTAACTGAAGCTAACTTCATAAATTCGACTAACCTGACATCTGTAGTCTTATAAGTTCACTATTTATGATATAGAACTATATCCGAGATCTCGGACCGATTTCTATCACCGTGGACACAGGCCTTAAGGGAGGTATTGTAAACTTACTGTCTGATGGCGCGGTTCAAAGTGTGTTTAGAAGTAACTTTATGAACATCTGGTTTGTATAAATTCGCTTGTTTTCGAAGCCAATCCGACTTTTTTAATAGTTTATCGGCAGAGGATAATTTCAGGAACATTCTTTCAGCTAAATCTAATAAGTGGGGGTCTCCGTATTCCGTATTCATTGCTTTTAATCTGAAATATAAATAAATAAAATATTTAAGCTTTCGTAAAGATCTCACACCCCTGTTTTAAACTCATTCATCTTACCGTTTCAGATCTTGTCCTTTGATAGTACATTTATCCATATCTGTATTTTCTGAATCCAATGGAGTGTACCAAACAACATCAACAGTCTCAACCTTAACTTTTTGAATTGTAAACCTCATTTGAGATAGCATTCTACGTTTCATAGTCTTGGAGCGATGAATCCAGTTTGCATTGTGAAGATATTGAGGAATACACACCTGCGAAGGTAAATAAATATGTCTGGATAGTGGATTCAATTAATAAATAAAACAACTAATCGAAGATGTAGTTAGTGTATTTAAAATTAAATAACATCGTTTCGACTGTTATTCAATCTTCTTCAGAGTGCTAAATCACGAACAACAAAGAAAAATAACAGTCAAATAATTTTAAATATATTGACTGAGTTTCTTTTCGATAAATTGATTGCGAGCATTATGATGTATAGAGCTGAAATTTGGGGTTGGAAAGAAAAAGACAAAATAAAAAGAATCCAATCAAAATATATTAGATGGATACTACACCGATATATTTATTAGAGGAAGAATAAGAAACAAAACGGTACAAAATGAAGGCAGAAGCAAATAAGGGGCAATGAAGTATAAAGAGAAACTAAGAAGAGCAACATGGAAAAGTATTGCTTACCTATGATTGTAGGGTAGAAATATCAAAGACAGAAATAAAGCAGGAAAATAGCAAAATTTTATGAAAGAACTGGACACTCAAGGACGGTTATAGACAAACGAAGAAATTTAGGTCAGAATTTGGTGGACGAAATTATACAGAGACTCAGGAAGAGAAAATATATATAAATCAACTTTTTACAGAGTAAACCAGTTCGAAACTAACAACGAAGAAAAAAAATTACTGTACAAGAGGCGATGACAGACAATGCAGATTATGTGGGAGAGGCTTTAAGATAATAAATCACTGTACAGATACTTGCATATTTTCTGTGGTGTGGTAGAAACTTTGATCGAAAAGAAAGATTGGAAGAACTGGAAAACTATACTAGCATATAAATTTTAATTTAAATGCGTATATTCAATAGGGAATAAAAAAAGTGAAGAGCGAAAGGATTAATAATAAAATGGACTGAAAATATTGAATGGGCATACGCAAGGAGACAAAGAAGGACAATTTACTTATGTAGGCCCAAACGGAGAGCCAGTTATTGATTATTGCATAATAAATGAAAAAGCAATAGGCAAAAAAAATCTTTTACAGTAACAAATAGCATAGAATTATATCACCATCTACTTGTCATAGAGTTAGAAAATATCAGTAAGAATAAAAATAGAGAAAAATATTGATAAGCAATGACGATAAAAATAAATATTAATGGACAAGACTCGATGACAGAAAATGCAGAATATGTAGGAGAGACAATAAATCAATTCAGAAGAGACTGTACAGAAGACCTAAGGAACGAAAAATCTATACAACAAATACCGTACGAAGAAATCCCAGACATTGATTGGATGAAGAGGGTGCATCGAAAGATTAAATATTTGTACATAGTTGTAATTTTGTAATAAATAAATAAAATTATCACATGATAAGTAGATATAGATATTTGCAACGTCAATAAAGCACTTGAATATTTTTCTTGTGGTTTATTATAATGAACTTTCGTCGCAGAATGTACTAGGTACTTGGGCGGGCATGCGCATATAGGTCGAGGACGCAAATCAGTTTTCCGAACAATATTTAATTATTTTAAATCAAGTTAATGGCTTAATTAATTAAAAAAAAACTATAGACTTACGACTTCTTGTCCAGGGTAATACGCTCCGGAATAATAGCGATTCCTCTTCGATAGCCAATAATCACACAAAACAGCTTGAGCACTGGAACATCTTGACAATTCCACACTAGACCCACATTTGGCTTGCATTGTCACTTTACAATCAACATTCTAAAAAATCACTGAATTACTACAAACTCACTATTTTATTGCTAACAAATTACTTGAATCCTTCCATATTTGTTATCAAGACAGACCGTCCTATCAAACGCAAATTTCGCGACGGGTTTCAATCGAGTGCTGCAGGTTTTCTCAACGATTTTATCCGTTCCGACAATTTGCAAAGTTACTAACTGCTTAGCACTTTTGCAATAACCTCTTTGAGTGTCCTGTCCTTGGACGAATCGTCTTACAATATCTCCAGGAAGGATACTTCTGTTGAGAAGTTTAACTTTGCTTTGCTTCCAAACTCTTTCCCGGGATGACATGAACCACCAGACTCTAATTTGACCCTTTTCCAAGTTGTCGAAATCATCAACATCGCTGGAAGCTTCGTATGATTCGGTGACGACTCCAAATATGATTCGTTTTCTTTTATCGAACCGGTAAACGATGTCGTTCCCGTAAAATTCTTGAACTGTTCCGGACATTACTTCTTCCTCGGCCACTACAACAAAATTTTGAAATTTAGAATTTTGTGACACTGACAGCTGTGTTCCGTCAATTTAGAAAAAATATTGTTTCGGTGTTTTTTGTAAGATGGCCCTGGTTACATTGAAACAAAATATAATCAAAAACTTTTCTTACTTTTACAGCTTTCATTTTATATGCGTAAATAAACGTAAATGCGCTGAAAATATTACAAATATGTCATTGAAACGACACGAGTTTTACATGGGTGTTTTGTAGGTTACATACATGCGCAACGCAGTTGTGGCATTTCTTTCTAAAGCGGTGTTTACACGGTTGTCGATAGAGTAGGCGTTAACTGCGTTTAACAGCTGCACTTACGAATTTTATTTTAGATTGCGTCGTTTATTATTGCTTAAAAAATGTTACAAATATATTTCTTCTTGGCTTGGTATATACGTACGAATTAAACTTGTACTTGGGCAAACTTTAGGTAGGCAGTTGAACAAAATAAGTTATTGTTTTTATTATTTATACTGTTGTCGATATAAAGCCATTGTTGACAGGAGTACCTTGTTCAACGGCCTACCTAAAGTTTTATTTTCCATTTTAAAAATGTTATTAGGTTTGTTCCAACTGGTCATTTCTGACAAGTTTGTGACATGTTTGTGACAATTTCACTGCGCCTGCGAAAAATGTAAACAAATTAAGTTTGCAATATAGAATGGAACGGTGAATGGAATGAAGCGCATGTGCATGCTCATTTTTCGTTTTGACAGCTAACCTTAAATATAAATAAAGAAATTCATACATTTTTCGCTACAAAAAAAGAAATGAAGCTTATATTTCCAAGTTAACTTGTTTACATTTTTCGCAGGCGCAGTGAAATTGTCACAAACATGTCACAAACTTGTCAGAAATGACCAGTTGGAACAATCCTAATGTTTCTTTGAACTTTGTGACCTTAATTTTAAGTATAAGATCATGTTATATCATTGAAAAAGGAATACTTTGGGCTATCCATTCCAATAAAAAAATTACTCCTTTCCATTTAAGAAAATATAACTTTCATTCCCTAACGTCACATCCTCCTTATATTTTACCAACCATACAATTATGTCCCTGTTTTTGCTGTATAAGCCTGTGTATTTATTTTTTTTCTAAAGTTATTAGTTAGCTAGCAAAACTGATTGATTGTTTTAAAAAATTCAACCTGTACATAATAAATAAGATTTATTGTTTTAAGTATGTAGAGAACCTTAAAAGAAATCTAACTGAAAAATCTAAAGCAAAAGTGAAGGTTTTTAGTTGCCATAGTATATTTTTTTCCACGAACAATGAATAACAATTTAATCGTGTATTCAGTAACTTTGTTTTCACACATGTTTCACTGTCAACTTCTTCCATCCTCAGATAATCCTCAACTGTTGAATACTTCTACAAGATCATAAATAAGACGTTCAACTTCCTGCTGCAAACTCCTTGTACCATTAGTATCTTTAGGTCTTAGATTCTAAGATTCCTAACATCTTGTGCTTGCAACGGGTGCTGTCAAAGTGCTCGCATATTCTAAATCTAATCTTAAACAGTTAGGTGTTTTTATACACTTTTGAGCTTGTTAAGTAAGGTATAAATTCAATGATTTGGACGTAAACACGACAAATATTTAAATTAGTGCTGTAAAGGCACTGAAATATAATAATACTGGAACGATAACTGACGTGGAAAATGTGAGCCGAGAGAGATAACCAATCGCTGGGCCTTCTGTCTTTGTTGTACAGTCCGCTTAGAAATTTGTTATGAAAATATAAAGAAATTAACGTTCACTGATTTTTAATCGACAAAAAACAGACGAGGTTTTCTAGTCGACGGGTATATTTAATTTTTTTTTGTTTTATGTATGACCAAGCATAACTTTTTACTGAGTAGTCGGATTTTGATAAACTATTACGTATGTGAATTTAAAGGAATTTTCAAATAATTAAACAATACAGTATTATATATTATTTTCCGAAGACTTATAGAAAGTTGACTTTTACGCTTGCATTTGTCGACGCAAAGCTAATATTTTCAGATAAATTTGATTTTGTCACTCGTCTCCAATAGTAACAAGCGGTAAATGTTTGATTTTTTATTTTTTACTAATTCATTACGTGGATACGAAGTAAAAGAACGGCAAGCTACAATAATCTAGGACAGGAATGTAATATATGTGTTAATTTTAATAAAATTAGATCAGTATTTTACTTTTATAATCATTCATTGGAAAAATATTCTGTATTTTCGAGCGCAAAGTATTTATATAACTTTGCGCTCTAAATATATTTTTACATAGCAACCGTTCTATAAACAAATTCTACACGAAGAAAGTGATGGCCTAACGACATCTATCTGTCTCAGGCTCGTTTTTACTTTCATAAAAGCCTACAGGTTAGCGTTCCAGTATTTATTACATTTCAATGAGTAATGGTACGTTTTCGCATTTTTCTGAAATGTGTAAAATTTAATTATGCGTAGAATTTAGTTACTAAATGTGAAATAGTAAATTTATGATTTATTTTTAATCTCTATCTAAATAGCACAATTCATTTGAAACTAATTATGATATAAATTCATTAATGTTTGATAGCAATAATTAGTCTAGACTAGATAAAACAAAAGAGTTAGACATCTAATCAAACTCAATGGAATTTATAATTAAGAATATTTTTATATCGGGAATAGTTGCGTAGAAAATCTTAACATCCTCAGTTCGAATCCCACCACCGACAATTGTTTTAATTTTATCTTATCGAAATCATCTGCGAAAGCAGAGTGCCAAAGTCAAGTCTGGTAAATGGAATGATTTTTGTAATAAAACGCAATCTATTTTCATTAATATTTGATGCTTATAATTGATACAACATGTCATGTAATATTTCTCAGATTCTTGAAGAGCTCAAATAACTTTTTTAATTAATTAAAAATTGCATAAATAACGATATTACTCATTCGAAATTCCAAGAATTTAAATTGCAGTTATGAATTTTGTTTACACTATAATGGGACTCCCAACAGATTAAAATGAATACGTATCGTATAACGTTAATGTCTGTTTTTCATTTAAAACTGGATGGATTATAGAAGCGAAAGAATTTGTTTAATATTTTAAGGAAAACACAAGTCAAATTTCAACGTTGGAATCATTAATATTCGTAGTTTAATATTATTATTTCGCAATGAATTTATTGCTATTCTTGTGATGTCTAATTTATTAGATTGAAAGAATTCCATGTACGAGTGATTATAAACATGTTATAATTGTTCTGTATTTACAATTTTGGCGAAAAACTGTTTTCTCAACGATGTCTGTGTGTGTAGATGGATAAATTTCAAATAAAAATGGTAGATAACATATTTTCCTGTATCTTCTATTCGACGCATTTATTTAATAATAGTTATTTATGAATTGGGTCTTTCGCCATTTTTTTTTATGAAACTTTACCTATATTGAGGACTATCTACACTTTTAAAAAGTCTTAATTGTTACTCATTAAGCCACAATGATTTTTTAAAAAATGTTGTGACGTCATAGTAGAGGTGTTGCTGGATCTAAAACAGTACAGATTGTACATAATTGTAATCATATATTTTTTTACTTATTTTATTATTATTATTACAATAAAATAGAACATTTATGTAACAAAAATTATTTAAATCTCTACTGTTTTAGATCCACGAACACCTCTACTATGACGTCACAATATTTTTTTTAAATCATTGTGGTTTAATGAACAACAATTAAGACTTTTTAAAAGTGTAGATAGTCTTCAATATAGATAAAGTTTCATAAAAAAAATATAAAAAAAATGGTGAAAGAACCCATTATGATATAAGTGTTAAAAGAGACATTTTATGAGTAAGTAGGGAAATTTGTGAAACGAAACGAATTATGGAACTATTTTTTGCAGATCTCGATCTCGTGATATATTTTACAAGATCTCATGATTGTAAAAGGAAGTCCAGATTCGAATCACAGACCCTAGGGGTTCGAAGAGCACACACTTATTATATGATTATTAAAAGACAGGTTTTCTTCTTCTAATGAGGCAGAAATGAAGTGTATTTCTACCCTGGATAAAGTTATCCAAATCATGCATTCACATCATTGAAAGTTTTAGAGTCACCGCTTGATCAGTTGAATACATAATGGCAAGGACGTTCAGTGGCGCCCAATGACACTTGCCAGACATAAAACAGTCGATTTACACGGGTCAACCAACGGTATACAACTTCTGAACATCGCTGCTGAAGTACTGAACCAACCAGAACCTACCGAACACCCAGAAGGAACTAGGCCATGATGCACCCATTGCAATATCATAAAAATCGGTAGCTGGGTACTGACCTATAAAGATGCTGTTCGTGGTTATATTGCAGTATGATATCTTTGAACAAATCTCTTGATGATTGGCTATTCGATGGATCTCTGCCTAGAGTTTCAACTCGATTTCAGTAACAAAATCTGGGCTACATATTAGCATAAACTTTATTGAATTTTGTTCTTCAGCTCTATGTAATACGTGTCCTGTACATTTTACTCTTTTCTGTTATATTTTCCTCATTATATCTTCTTATCTTCTCTTTCTAGTTCTTGTGCTACTTCATGGTTTTATTTTCTACTCTTTATTTATTATCTGATCCCTATTTTAGTCCTGATATATACCGGGTGGTGACTTTTTACCTCCCGTCTAGGTAAGGGAGGTATTGTTTTTGATCAAAAAATTGGGTAGTGAGTTTTCAATGAATAAGCACGTTTTAAGGTCCCTACAATACGATTTTACTATTTTCGCCATGATGTATGTATGTATGTGTGTAGTCTGTGACAATTTTTTCGTCTCGCATAACTCAAATACTATAATACAAAAAAATACAATTTTGTGATCTATTGCTTCTTATATTTAAATGAAGAGCTAATTACATTTTGGATAAAATTGGTCAACCGGAAGTAGCAGTTTACTTGATGCCCTTAACAGTTTTTCGTGAAAAACCCGGTTAAATTTCCTTTTTCAACAATTTATGTTATTTTGAAAGTTGAAGAATATTTAATTTTAAATGTGTTTTGATTACACTAATTTTATTAATTTTCATTAGATTTAGAGATAATAAAATATAAAGAAATTAGATTTCACAAACCTTGCATTCCTAGTACACTATGGAAACATTTAAAAATTTTCAATTTTTTACGAAATGTGACACATGTCATTGTGATTGTGAAGCTGTTTTCTAGTGAAATATGTCAAAAATTTAAATAAATATACGAAAGAAAATTAAAATTCTCAAATATAAATAGAAAATAAACAAATAAGAAGGTATGTTTCTGTATCATCAAATAGTATTTTGTACCGTTTAAGAGTTGGGCGGGAGGTTATGTGCTGGGCACATCAGATTTTTTATGTTTACATAGGAAATATAATATTTTCGTATAGTAGCGACAGTTTGTACCCTATAGATTTTAGACTAAAAGCGCAAATAACAACAAAAATGTTTAGAATGGAAAAACTGATTATGTTAATCAAATAGGTAAAGGAATAAAAGAAAATTAACAATTTGAACCTAATATTATATTGCCATGAGAAACTAAACAAATAACATTTTATTGACAGATCTGTCAATAGTTATTTATGTATCAAGGCACTGAAGTTCAATTTTTTATCACGAATATGGAATTTAGTTGCCGAGGCCCGTAGGGCCGAAGAAAATAAACCATGTGAGTGATAAAAAAGAACTTCAGTGCCGAGGTATATATTAAGTTTTATTTGAAATCTAAAATTCGAAAAAACTGTATAAAAATTACAATATAGCTTAATTTTATTTGTCACTTGAAACTGACAGTCAGTGTTGCCAACCTCGAGAAGTGACGTTATCGTAAATAACACTCAAAATTATGTTTTTTGTCCTCAATTTCGTCATCGGAATTAATTAGTTAATTCTTTTTGCAAATTTTGTTTCATGTTACGTCCAAATTTACTATAGTACATTAATATATCTGTCAAAATTATCCTAATTGTACAATCATTATTTAACGGTTGCCAACACTGGATTGCTCAAAATCGTCGTATAATGGGTTACTTTAGTGACGATTTCTAAGCTTTTAATGACGATTTCCATTTTTAATACCAAATATCTATAATCCATCATTAACAATAACAAATTGTTTCTTATTCATCGTCATCCTTCGTGCATCCTGCAGTGTAACGTTCTTCTATTTCAGAGTGTTTTTGATGATGGTATCTCAGGTGTCTTTTGGTCTTCCACGATCCCTTTTTTCTATTATTCTAACATCTTTAAAACCAAAACGTGCAGTTTAATTTTATTAATTGCTCTTAATCAATTCTTCTCTACGTTGTTTTATAATGGCCGTCGATTATCCGTCTCTTCACGGTTTTAAAATAATTTCACTCTACTAAGAAATGAAGTACCGTCCCCCTTATGCAAATCGCAGAATACTAAGAAAACTTATCTACTCCTATTTGATCGCGGTTAAGTAGTTTTAAATAATGGATGTTGGCAGCATGGAAGAAGCGAAGAAGGCCTTTTAAGGTGTAAGTAATTGCTGAATAAAAACAAAAGAAGTTATAATTGGGGCCCCGAGGAAGGAATTTGCTGAGTACAATCATTAAATGAGAAACAACTGCAAGAATAAAAATAAATGACGACGCCGCAGAAATTTCGTGATGTAATATTAATGTTTTCGTGTTGCTAAAATTAAATGTAGGTAAGATGGGACTTACTGTAAAAATACAATAAGATTTTGACAGGTAAACTGTATTTTATAGGTAGGTATAGTCTGTCTAGAGATATATAGGGTGAATTTTTTAAAGCAACCATTCAGTTTTGTTGGCTAACTAATAACTTTAGAGAAAAAATAAATACACCAGCTTATACAGTACGGTTGGTAAAATAAAATAATTGGAGGATATTATGGGAGGAGGGGGGGGGGGTGTTCAGATGAAAGTTATATTAAATGGAAAGGGGTAGATAGCCCGAATTATTCTATTTTGAAAGACGTAACATGTTCCAATACCTTAAGGTCAAAAAGTTCAATGAAAGATTTACATTTTTAATATCGAAAATATAACTTTAGGTATGCCGTTGAACAAAACAAATTATTGTTTTTGTTAATGATAAACTCCTGTCATCAATTTGTCAACAATTGTTGTGGATGTAAAGCTATTGTTGACAGAAGTGTCAATAACAAATAGGTATTTATGTATCAAGGCACTGAAGTTTAACTTTTTATCACGAATATGGAATTTAGTTGCCGAGGTTCGTAGGGCCCAGGAAAATAAACCATGTGAGTGATAAAAAAGAACTTCAGTGCCGAGGTACATATTAAATTTTATTTGAAATCTAAAATTCGAAAAAACTGTAAAAAAATATTATATAGGTTAAATTTATACATCTGCCATTGTCAATTGAAACGACACTCAGTGTTGTCAACCTCGAACATTGAAGTTATAGTAAATAACACTCAAACTTATGTGTTTTGTCCAAAATTTCTTCATCGGAGTTAATTAGTTAATTCTTCTTGCACATATTGTTTCATCTTATGTATAAATACGCCATATATCTGTCAAAATTATCCTACTTGTACAATAATTATTTTACGGTTGCCAACACTGCGTTGCTCAAAATCGTCGTATAATGGGTTGCTTTAGTGACGATTTCTTAGCTTTTAATGACGATTTTCGAGAACTTTAGTGCCGATTTCAAATAAAATATGTTGCTTACAAATCTGACAATTTGCTGTCATTTTAATTTTAAATATGTAAGCAATAAAAAATTATGGCAAAAGCAATGAATTATATAATTTTTTTTAATTAATTATCTTATTCCATAAACCATAATTATGTCTGCATATTCTTCGTTAATGAAAGTATTAACAATTTTGCACTTAACTATATTTGATTATACTTTCAAGTTTAAAGGATTGACATTTAAATGAATTTCAACATTCAGGTTTTTCCGCAAATAAGAACTGAAAAGGAACATCTTGACTTAAACATATAAACAGTCAAGCGAATTCACTATATTTATAGACAAGCTATACTCGATCAACTAATATTATTCTTTTAGTAATTTAAAAGTAGGCGTACAAAATAAAAATAGATAAACTTAAGACAGAGAGCTGAATAGAATATTTGAAATAATTTGATTCATTCGTCATTTAAAAAGATGACCTGCAAAAAATACTAACACTCAAATGCCGAAATATTTCGAAACAGCAATTCTCGCTTTATACATGCACATATTGTTCGTTAAATTGCAATAATTATATATTACTTCATGACAAAATTCATAACTAATTATTATATTTATTGTGGAAGTGACCGCTTAAATTTGATTGGTTTTTGATCTGCAGCTAAAATATATTTCTAAAAGATAAACAATATAATACATCTCAACAGTTATCATCGAAGTTTTTACCGCATTCTTCGACATCTTAGGATGAAAACAAACCCAGATTACAATTTATTTTTCGCGCAAGGAATGTCGATTTCAGCAACCACAAAGTACAGTTATTCAAAGTTAAAGTGAATCATTCGGCAAGAATCGAAGAGTGCTGCAATGACGTCATTGTATGCAAATGTGCAAAATGCATGTGAAGAGAAGTAAGTCAAGAGGTTACCAGAATTGTGCAGGTGGACAAAAATGAACGTGGACTGATTTCAGTGGGAAAATTAGTTCAAGTTTACGAGCTCACCAACCCTAAATAAATTTAAAAAAATATACCATCACGCCTTTTAACCATTACGGGTGTGGCACTCTGCTTACACAGATCTCTGATATATTTTTGCGTATGAAATGCGGTTACCAGCCGTCTAGTCATAGCCCCCAAAGTTGTTAGTGGAGGGAGAACCACAGGGGTAAATGTAAATTAGCTGTCGGAAGTGGGATTCGAACTAAGGATCTCACGATCCGCAGTCCGATGCGTTACCACGGAGCTATTTACCCCATGTATTCATATTATCTTAAAAATTTGATATAATAAAGTGTAATAAATTATTTTCACGCTGCTTTTGTCGCTTTATTCGTCTAAATTATTAAATAAGATATTGTCAGAGTGTAATGAATCTAAATAAATTATTTATTAAGAAATTTCGCATTATAACAATATTTTATTCACAACTGTCAAATAATATACCCATAATTCAATCATTGTTTAACATTAATGACTTTTTTCTACTTCTGTATAAATATATCTCCATTATTTCAATTTTTTCGATGAATTATACTACCCATAATTCTCGATAGTAAATTACAAATCATAATTCACTCTTCTCGACCAATCACAGAACCAGAAATCCATAATTCACGTTTATTTTAAAGACGTGATGTGGATCACCAAGCAACGGCCATCTGACAGTTGACATATAGTCAGTTGTCATTGTGTATTTTGATGCTGTCGTTTTTCAACGTGTTTTCAACCGATTTCGATAATTTACCGCTATTTCCGAATTTACAGGAGTATACAAAGTACAGTATTATATTCGGGATTATGATCATTATTCATTCGGATGATTCATTTTCGTGAATAATGACTATCACAATCCCTCATATAATAATATACTATTGTTATTGTTGCTAATGAAATAATGTTGACAATTCGATGAATAGTATATTACGTACCGTGAACTGTAAGTGATAGTTTTTAGGTCGAGAATGTAGTTTGGGATGTCGAGACCCGTAGGGTCGAGATTTCCTAAAAATTCGAGGCCTAAAAAATCACTTACAGTTCGAGGTTAGTAAGTTATTTTTTGCAATACCTGCGTAAATATAAGAAAAGGAAAAATAGGTATCAAAATTAACAGCTGACAGATTGAGGTTAGAAATAAAATTTGAATGATATATATTTACTTACCGTCCACCTTGCACGGTAAGTTTCACTTACCATCCACCGTGAACGGTAAGTAAATGAAGTAACCATGGAAACCAATTGTGTAATTAAAGTTCCACTTACTGTGTTTAAATTTTGTTATTAATGGGTAACTTACAGTACAGGTATTGCAAAAATAATATTAATCATTCGTTATGTCAAATTTAAATCTTAACTGTCAAAAGAGTAAAATAAAAATGATAATATAGTATTATGCGCGGTTCAGAAATAATCTGACTCTCTGTTGATCTTTTTCACTGTGTCTTCTTCCAATTCTTGTTCTATTTCATAGTTCGTTCTCATTCTGTATTCATTTTCTAATATCTTCACTACTCCTAATATTGTTGCAATATTCTTAAATCTTCGTCATCTTTTCTTGTCATTGTCATAGTCTCAGCTAAACTCATATTACTAATAGTACAACTTATAAAAAATACTTGGAATTAAATTTGCAAAATAAATCAAATTAACGTATAAATGTATAATTTAATTAAAAACTGCTATTAAATGCAATATATTAATACATAAATAGTTTTATTAATTCTTTTAACAAAATAAAAAATAATCAAATATAATTTATTTGCATATTTTGCAATTATAATTTATATACCTGATAATAAATTATATGTCACAAAAAATAACATTACAGAATTTTCATTGAAAATAAGAATAAAAATTAATCAAATATTCGCACATATTTCATAATTATACAGGGTGTTAATGCTGAAAAGGACCATAAAAAAATAGCTTGCCGATTCGTAAAACCATTTTATTATAGTCAGAGACGTTATATATGTAATAAATATTAAAATATTGACTTTTCACTATTTAAACCCGCATAGTTTCAATGAAATGAATTAAATAATTACAAATAAAATAATAAATTGTTAGTCATTTTAGACATTTAGGTTGTTAACTGGCTCTAGAAATGTCAAGTTAGTTCTTTATTTCGCCACAGGTTATTACGCTGTGTATCGTTCTACCATTAATGAGCACCCTGTATATAATAAAAATGTATTAAGTACTGCTATTAATTATTTTATAACAGTTAACTCCACAAAGACATTTATAACAAACAGAAGACTAAATAATGTTGGACATCAGTTCAAAAATTTAATTACATATTTGACCGAGATCTCGCAATTAATCAACGAGATTTTTTGCAAATTTTTTTCTGGATTTTTTGCTTTGTTTGGCTGAAAGGAACGCTCTAATAACAGTACTTTTTCTGGGTGGAAAATTGTTGTTGCCAAGTTAAAAGTATTTATTTTCAACACGTCTTTAATAGGCGAATTCTTTGACTTATCTCATTATTAATTAGTGATAGTTACTTAAATTATATTAAATAGATATTTAAATGATAAAATTTTTTTTTGTTCACAACTTTTAAATACACATGCCGTGAGTTTCAGCTGAGATGTAACTTTTACTAATCTGTTAGTAATATAAAGTCATAAAATGGCAGTTTTAAAAATATAAATTATTATCAGAGCTGGGAAAGATACTTTTAATAAATATCTAGATACTTTTCTAAGATACTTGCATAAATTTGTTAAAGATACTTAAGTATCTAGATACTTTTTATTCTAAGTATCTTAAGATACAAATATTCCTAAAAGTATCTATATAAATACTTAAGATACTTTTAAATATTTTAGATACTTTTTAATATCTTAGATACTTTGAGATGTTTTAGATACTTTAAAATATCTTAAATACTTTAAAATATCTTAGTTAGGTAACTAATATTTTAGTAAATTTTAAATATTTATACTAACTGTATGCTTAAACATTTAAAAGTATATCAGATATTTCAAAATATTTCACTGGCACATACCTTAAATATTTTCAAATAAGATACTTTTTTTTAATAAAAGATACTTTTTAAGAAAAACGATACTTTTTAAGACAAAAGATACTTTTTTTTGAATAAAAGATACTTTTTAAGATGAAAGAAACTTTTTTAAGATATAAGATATTTTTTTATAGATAAAAGATACAGATAATTTTAAAAAGTATTTAAATAAAAGATACATTTTACCTAAAATAGAATGTATCTGAGATAAAGTATCCTAGATACTTTTAGTATCTTAGATACTCTTGAATATCTTTTTATGTAAGATACTCCCAGCTCTGATTATTATGATATTTGTGTTTTAAAGAAAGCAGACATCGAAAAAACCTTGAGCCCTTAATAAGAAACCTCATCCATTAAATAATACAAATGTCAACCTTCATACGCGTAATTAAACAATCAAATAATGACTATAAATATATAATATAATTATCAGAATCAAATGTTTTTCCTGTTGTAATAATATATGTTTGTGATTTAATATTGTAACTATTATATTACAATGTACAATTTAGACCAACAAGTTGATAATAAGTAGTTCTGATATCAATCAGTATAAATAATGTAAAATTGATAGGTCCAATTTAAGTTGCGGTTTTTAAGTCTGCAGGCTATGATTAAGATTGCGAATTTTTTCTATTTCATTTTACAAGGTTTTTTTATTTCCTGTGTAACCGGCTATGAACTGAATACCTGATTGGCTTTTATCTAAAGGAAGATCGTTTGATTTGTTTTGATTGAGTAGTCATTTGTTGTGGAGCTATATTTTTGTTTTTGTTGCTAAAAAAATGGATAAAGAAACAATGAAATTATTACCTACATTTCAATCACTGAATTATTTTATACATTATTAGGTTTACTGTAGTTCTTAAATGGTACCAGATACGTTGTGTAAAGGAACGTTTTTAACACAATTTATTTCATTTATATTAAGAAAAATTTGCATAAATAATTTATTTATCGATATATTTTTAAAAAAAACCTAATTGTTCTTCAAATAAATTCTTACTTCCTGTTGGCAAATTTTCACCATAAGCAACAGAGCTCTTTCTTAGTGTATATAAATGTAAAATGCAAAATTTTATAATTTTCTTTTCAGTAGTACTTGAGAAAATGCGTCTGAACGATATTCTGCACATATATCCATCCATCCATCCACACAAACTCACATACAAACAGGGGCGCCGAGCTGTGGGGGCAATGGGGCACGTCCCCCTGCAAAATTATTTGTAGGGGGCAGTGCCCCTTACAACAATAAATAATAAATTAAATTTTTAATATTGTTGTAAATTTTTACCTATTCAGCAAAAGTGTAAAAATACAAAATTATACAGACTTTAAAAATGCATGCAATAATTAGTTACCTAAACATTAGTAATTAGTATTTTATGATACCTATATTAATCAAATAATAATCAATACTTATTAGAAAAATTGTAACACGACCATGAAAAATTTAAGAAAAACGAAAAATATTTGACATTTCAGAAAATAGATATTGGGGTAAATAGCTCCGTGGTAACGTGTCGGACTGTGGATCGTGAGATCTTCAGTTCGAATCCCACTGCCGACAGTTACAAATTTAAATTTACCCCTGTGGTTCTCCCTCCACTAACATCTTTGGGGGCTATGATTTGACGGCTGGTAACCGCACTTCATACGTATAAATATATCACTTACCGAGATCTGCGTAAGCAGAGTGCCACACCCATAATGGGTAAAAGGCGTGATGATATATTTATTTATTTTATTTATTTGTTTAATACAGTATTGTATTATTTTCTGTAGAAATTTCGTAGAAGATTGTAATGATATAATGACGAATTTGAGAATTCATTTATTTCTATTAAATACATAAATAACCCTTAAACTGTTTTATGAAATATCAAACATTTTTCGTTATTGTTTAGTTTACCATGGCCGCATTACAATTTTTCTAATAAATATTGATTTGAATTTGATAGAAATACCATGAAATACTAATATTTAATTAACTAAATGGGCCTTATTGCATGCAATTATAACTTCTGTTTTGTTTTGTATTCACACCTTTGCTGTAAAGTGAATAAATAAATATTTACAGCAATATAAAAAAAATAGCACTCGAACCCCTTTATTCCAAATTTCAATCTTACATCCGGTATATAAATCGCGTAATATATCACCTGTTAAAAAATTAGCAGTAGAAGTATTTTTTTTTATATTTAATAGTATTTATCATCTTTAATTGAAATATTGCTGTAACTTTTTGGTTATTGACTTTTTGTCAAAAGTTTATTAAGAAAAAAAGTATTATTTTGGGCCTCCCTAGCTACACTTTAAATCTTTTCCGTAAGTTATAAATTACCCTGTATGTAGGATTGAACTAATCCTAGAAAAGTCTTTTATTTATAGTTTGATTAGATTCAAATCTAAAAGTAAATCACAACGAGTATTTGTTTACTAATTTACGGGGACAAACAGCAAAACAAGTGCCAAATTCCAAACCCGTCATCGATCTCAAATCCGCGAGTTATTCAATTGTTTGTTGACACACATGTGACATGTGTGTCGCGAGGGCGAATCAATGCCAAGGACTGCCACACAGATACGCATTTGTTTATTTACCTGGTCATTTACCTATGTGTTGATAGAATAAATTACATTGCTGTCTAGATAAGGCTCAAGATATCATCCTACACCTTCGTATGTTCTCATAGAACTAGATACGCGACTGTTTATTGGTTCAGGAAGGAATGTAGAACAGTTTACGAATGATTTGCAATTTAAATTTTAGAGGAGTTTTCGCAAAAAATTGGAGATACTTTTTGGATGAACACACGATTATTTAATCTATATTTAATTAGGATAATTATATATTTTTTTTGTTACTATTAACATGAAATTAGTCATAAATATTTGTGGTTAAATTAGAACTGGACTAGTAATTAGCATGATTATTAATGGAACTTACAACTGACAGACATGAGTTAATAGTTATTTATAAATATGTATGATTTATAAAATAGTTATTTATGTGTCAAGGCACTGAAGTTCAATTCTTTATCACGAATATGGAATTTAGTTGCCGAGGCCCGTAATAAACCATGTGAGTGAAATCTAAAATTCGAAAAAACTGTAAAAAAATTACAATATAGGTTAAGTTTATACATCTGTCAGTTGTCAATTGAAACTGACAGTCAGTGTTGCCAACCTCGAGAAGTGAAGTTATCGTAAATAACACTCAAAATTATGTGTTTTGTCCTCAATTTCGTCATTGGAATTAATTAGTTAATTCTTCTTGCAAATTTTGTTTCATGTTACGTCCAAATTTACTATAGTACGTCAATATATCTGCCAAAATTATCCTAATTGTACAATAATTATTTAACGGTTGCCAACACTGGGTTGCTCAAAATCGTCGTATAATGGGTTACTTTAGTGACGATTTCTGAGCTTTTACTGACGATTTTTGAGCACTTAAATCCATAACCTCTATTTTTTGAGCACCCTCTATTTATTTGTATTTAATAAATTCCCCTTAAATATGTAAACAGTGTAGTTCCAGGATGATTAAACTAAAGTTATTCTAATTAAAGTCCAATTTAATGTTTTACTGTCAAGGCAAATCTTAAAAAACGTCAATTTCTTCATTATTTCTGACATCACATCAAGTGTTTCAGGATTTTAAAAAACTGCGGATTGTTTTGATGCTTCACATATTTCCAAGGTAAATTGATCAAAAAAATTGTGCCGTAACAACAGCTAAAGATGGAATGATCTGTAATAGTACATAGTAAAAAATACAGGTTTATTTGGAATAGCTCAAAGTGCGATTCGCAAATCTAGGAATGCTGGGAGGCTTGCGTTTTTTAAAGACCAAACAAAATTATGGAGTATGGTGCAAATATATTTTATTATAGAACTGTAAATTGAAAATTAATAGAATTACAGTTATATAAATAATTAGGTGTCAACTTTTTCATAAGACATAGAAAATACAGCGTTAATATTTTCTTTAGGCGATAGGTCGTTCCCTATCAATTTTAGAAGAAAAGAGAGTCTAAATTTATTTATATAAAATAGCAATATTAGTTGTTTTATTGAATATATCTTTTAATATTAACAGTATAGCGTATTTAAGACAATATGATCTAGATAACTGCAACAATATTAGATTATAAACAATAACATAAATATTTAGATTGTTGAAGCAGCAATCGAAAATAATATCACATTAATAAAATAAATAAAAAATTTAAATTGTTATCACTATTCGTATGATAAATATTGCTATTCTAGCAATCAAATCCATTTTTTTTTTCATGTAGATAAAGCAATAGAAGAAGGGCAATTAAGATGATTAAGATATATTCAAAGAATATGAGAAGAAATAACAAGTATTCGAAGCAAGGATAATGAAAAAGAAACAAAAAGGAAATCCACGAAATACCTGGACAGAAGAAGAGAAGAAAACACTAACCCAATCCCGTGCTTTTAGATAACATTCCTCGAAAAATTTGTCTTGAATTTTTTCCACACGAAATAAATGGAATGTAACAATAGCAAAAGTGTATCTTACGTATAGTGACAGCAATTTAGATATTTACAAAAACAATATCTATGTTTATATTAGTAATATTATTTTCGATTGCTGCTACAACAATCTAAATAATATAAATATTGTTTTTGTAAATATCTAAATTGCTGTCACTATATGTAAGATACATTTTTGCTACTGTAACAATCCATTTTTTCCGTGCAAGTAATAATCTTTCGAAATACAATTTTGTCCATCTAAATTATTTTCCTTTAATAAGTTAGTACATAGCATTGAATAAATGGCGTGATGATATAGTTAAAATTGGTGTTTTTTAATAGGTTTTTATTTCGAATTGACAACACTTTTCCAGCAATAGCCAATTCGACAGTTGACAACGGTTATGTGCTTAGTTTGGTTTGCCATTTTATCATAAATAGACTTAAGCCAGGACTACGCTTGCAAATTTTTTAAATTTATTTGGAAAATATGTACAATTGCAAAAATGGCTACGTCAACAAGCAATATTGCCACCTGGGGCGAAAAAAATCCATAAGTCATTATTGAGACGGCGTTACATAAAAAAAAGTCACTGTTGGAATCATTGGCCCATATTTCTTCAAAAACAATTCCGACCAGAATGTTACAGTCAATGGACAATAAGAAGAACTGAGATGATTTTCGTTACCATTGCAAACTACGATGTTATGTTAATATATACGGTAGAGGTTGAAGGTATCAGTTGATCAAATCATACTCTATAATATTGTGTCAAATATAAGTTATATCAATGGATACACTCTGTAGGGTGTTATTTATTTAAACATTTCTCAAATTTATACTTACATTCTTCCGGATTAATTAATAATTTATCTCCATTATCCACTTCACTCATTTTTCTGGATATAAAACGAACAACACTAATTTTCCAGCTCTTGCAAGTAATAAATTAACAAAATTATATCACAAATCTCTGAAAACACCAAGTTATTCTGTTTTATGTCACTGAACGACCTTTTCTCTCTGCCGTGTACTCAATCACTCTTACTGCGTTTGTAAGTCAAGTTCACGGTTATAAGAAGTTAATTAAAGAAGTGAAAGTGATGTTTTCCGCGTAGCTGGGAGCTGAAGAGTTGAAGAGTTGTTACCGATTGCGGTGTAACGGCTCTGTGTCAAGTTCAAAGAACGAAATGACAATGCAGAGCAGGAGAGAGTGAGTAAGCGAGTGAGGTGTCAAATGATTTGTATTTAGAATTTTGTAATTGTTATCCTGTCGTAAATAAAGATATTATGTTTGTTTGGGTTATGCTGATGAGTAAGCTTTGATCAAAGTCGTCACGTATGCCTTTTGATTACTAAATTTATTACGAGTAGGTATTTAAGTACCGGTTGTTTTTGTTTTGTATACAGGGTGTAGAATTGAAATGTGGCGTATAAGGATTTCATTGCTGTATGTTTTTACCTATTCACTTTACAGCAAAAGTGTAAATACAAAAGTTGTTTAGAAATTAAAAATGCATGCAATAAGACCCATTTGTTTGCCAAAATATTGGTATTTTACGATATATCATCCAAATTTAATTAATATTAATTTTTTTTGGTTAAATAACGCCTCATGAGTGGATGATAGTGAATTTTTTTTATGCTTTATTAAACAAAAATGGAAAATATTTGACATGTCATACAATAGATTTTTTCTATGACCACTTAGAAATCTGCTGATTGTATGTTTGTTGTTGATAGGGATATGAGGTACATTGCAAGCATCGTGCGAAATGAATTTGTGTTGTGTGTATTTCAATACAGGTCATTTCATTTCAGTACAGGTGCCATTGCTAGGATACTTATTCAGAATTGTCAAGTATTGGAATGGAGAAAGCGAGACAAATTTATTATTAAAATATAAATTAATTAGGAAATAATATCGTTCTCCTAGAAAAAATGTAGTGTACAACTCATATTTCATACTCGTAGGAAATTAGTACCATTCCATGCTTGTACAATATACTAATTTTCTACGACCACTTAGAAATCTGTTCATTGTATGTTTGTTGTTGCTAGGGATATGAAGTACATTGCAAGCATCTTGCGAAATGAATTTGTTTTATGAGTATTTCAATACAGGTCAGTTCATTTCAGTACAGGTGCCATTGCTAGGATACTTATTTAGAATTGTCAAATATTGGAATGGAGAAAGCGGGATAAATTTATTATTAAAATATAAATTAATTAGGAAATAATATCGTGGTCGTAGAAAAATTATAGTGTACAACTTGCATGGAATGTCCATTTCATACTCGTAGGAAATGTGTACCATTCCAAGCTTGTTGTACAATATACTATAGATCTATTAATGACAGTGTTGTATAATTTTCTGTAGAATGGGCCTTATTGCATGCATTTTTAATTCTTGTACTTAGACCTCTTTTATTGTAAAGTGAATAGCTAAAAAGATACAGCAATTAAAAAAAAAATAATAGCATTGAAACCCCTATTCTACACCCGGCTTGTAGTATAATGAAATATAGGAATTTCATAAAAATGTATCATTTGAGTCTCCTGAATTCGTTCTTACCATTTTCTTAATGCTGTTTGTGTGAATGGATGAATGAATGAATAACTCGCGAACGAGGAAAGATGGAGTAACAAAACTATATAATTATAACTTTTATGATAATGCAAAGAAATGAGTAGATTTTGATGGAAATTTATTGGACACACAAAACAATAAATTTATTTCAAATATAGAATCCTTTGACAAAAAAAAATTCCAATAAAAATGTTACCATTTATCATTTACCTTTGGATATGTTATTTATAATTGCATTTCCTGTAAGTTCTAATAAATATAAGAAATATTTAACATGTACCAGATGTAATTATTGAACAATTATATTTATAAATATAAGAAAGTCATGTGGTAACCACACCAAATTTTTACTTTCCTGACATATCGCGTGTAGAACTGAAATGTGACGTATGGGGATTTCAATGCATTTTTACCTCCCGCCTACCTCTAGGTAAGGGAGGTATTGTTTTTGGTCAAAAAATTGGGTAGTGAGTTTTCAATGAATAAGCACGTTTTAGGGTCCCTACAAAACGATTTTACTATTTTCGCGATGATGTCTGTATGTATGTATGTATGTATGTATGTATGTATGTATGTATGTATGTATGTATGTGTGTGTGTGTGTAGTCTGTGGCAATTTTTTCGTCTCGCATAACTCAAATACTATAATACCAAAAAATACAATTTTGTGAATTATTGCTTCTTATATTTAAATGAAGAGCTGATTAGATTTTGGATAAAATTGGTCAACCGGAAGTAGCAGTTTGCTTGAAGCCCTTGACAGTTTTTCGTGAAAAACACGGTTAAATTTCCTTTTTCAACATTTTATGTTATTTTGAAAGTTGAAGAATATTTAATTTTACATGTGTTTTGATTACACAAATTTTATTAATTTTCATTAGATTTAGAGATAATAAAATATAAAGAAATTAGATTTTACAAATTTTGCATTCCTAGTACACCATGAAAACATTTAAAAATTTTCAATTTTTTACGAAATGTGACACATGTCATTGTGATTGTGAAGCTGTTTTCTTAGTGAAATATATGTCATAAAATTAAATAATATACAATATACAAAAGAAAATGAAAATTCTCAAATATAAAAATAATAAACAAATAAGATGGTATGTTTCTGTAACATTAAATACCGTTTAAGAGTAGTATTGGGCGGGAGGTTATGTGCTGGCCACATCAGATTTTTTTATACTGCTGTAAATTTTTACTTAACGACAAAAATGTAAATATTAGAGTTGTTCTGAATTTAAAAATGCATGCAATAAGATCCATTTTGGTTACCTAAATATTAGTATCAATCAAATTATTAAAACGTAGTTTAACAACTTGAGTTTGTACGGTATGCATCTATGGACTTTACGTTCAATTCCTAAAGCCCTATTCCTCCATTACCATAAATGGGGGCTGTTATTTGATGGCACTGTATACGAACAAATATATCGTATTCCAAGATATGCCTCAAAGCAGAAAACCACGTGCAAAATGGGTAAATGGCATGATGATTTTATTTACAATAAAAAACGTGTACTTACAGATAAATCTACTGTATAAAATCTGCCTTAGCAAGCAATCTCGTTAGTAGATAATATATCAGAATTCCTTTCGGTTTCAATAACAAGACGCACTTAACATCTCCCCATTTTTACTTACTCAAGTTAACAAGTTCTCTTTGGTTTAAAGAGTGATAAATTAATACTTCCTCGACCAATTAGCGCTGTAAATGGACAAAACATATTCTACAGCAAAGAGGTTTAACATGTATCGGGGAAACGAACCTCTTCTGCAAGATTCTATCGCTAAACTTTTAGCAAACGGTCAGAAGAAGATTTAGATAAGACATACATGAAGATTGTTACAGAGATTTAAGGAATTTCACAAAAAATGTGGGGAAATATGCGGAAGAATAGATCTTATCAAATAATTAATTTGATGATACGTAAATTAAAAGAAGAGTACGAAATAAATGTAGAAAAAATTGTGTACCATTGGGAGACTAGGCGAAGATGTTGAATTCGAGAAAAATGTAGTAATAAACAAATATTCTTACACCAAATATTTTGGCCGTTGTTATCACCGATATAGGAAATAATAAAGAAGAAATAAATTATAGAAACACACAAGAAAAAGGCAACATAACAGTTAAACTACATACTGTAAAGCAGTCTTCGGCAACCTTTTTTGGTTACGGGTCAAAAACAACCATAATGTGATCATTAAGAAGACTTTTAGAAATGGGTCACTTTTTGACCCGCTGGTCATAGGTTTCCGACACATGCTGTAGAGTAAGAACATCACGAGCATCAGAGCGACAGACACACACAGACACACACATCATCGCGAAACTAGTAAAATCATCTAGGGACCCTAAAACGTGCTCATCTACTAAAATTTCACTACCCAATTTTTAGCATGATCCATACAGGATATGGCGGAAGGTAAAAATATAATTTTATGCTCTACCTTAAGAACTACTGGTTTAAATAGTTATTTGTCAAACTAAAGAGGAAAGCGTTTCTTTTTCCCACTCGAGCTCAAAGTTTGCCACATGAGCGCAACGAATGAGGCAATTCCAGCGAGAGTGGAAGAATGGCTTTCCTCTCGTGTTAGATACAACATTTTTTTCACGACATATTTCTAAAAACGATTTGCTTGAATCTAAAATACACTTTGACAACACAACTGACACGTTAAAAGTTAGGTTATCAGACGCAAGGCGTTGTAGCAGTTTTTCCAATGAACCAGTCTTACATATAAATTAAAGTTGTCTAATTGTGATTTAATCTAGAAAAGAAAAATATAAGACATAATTATAAGATTATTTAAAGTATGTATATCACTAAAATAAGAATTTATAATTTTTATAATATATTTTTTGTATGTAACATTCATATTAGCAACACTTCTATATTTTCCTCTCTATTTCGAAAGAAGAACGGTGAGGTTTTCTGGCATGTCAGGAAAAAACATATTTTCTTTGATAGTTGGTTTGTCGTATATGTTTTTTTTAATTTTTTTTTAAGCGGTCTCAACTGCTGAGGTTATATGCCGCTTCGATACCTCGTTTTCAGTGGTGTAGCAACGGCATATTGTATCTTTAATAACATATAAGTTACATGAAGTAGCTCGTTTGGCTTATACACCCTGTATATTTCAATAATTATAGTTGAAGAACAAACAAACATACTGAAACATCTATTTTACATAGCACAACATTTCAAACATGCATCAATAGTATATTACGTACCGTGAACTGTTAGGCCCGGTAGTTCAGTACAAGGTTAAACCAAAAAAAAGTAGGTAACCACTTTTTTTATTGGTTAGGCGTATTTCAGTTTCTAGTTAGCTGTTAAACGAGTTTAGTTTAACCGAAAAGTTAAACCTGCATATGTAGGCGGGTTAACCCAAAATTTCGTGGTCAACTCATGCGCAGAGCCGCAGAAAGGTTTTTAAAGTTTGGTTATGAGAGTGTTTATTATTTTGACATTTGGTGATATTGATAAGTAGCATAAAGTAATAATAGTATGAATCAGTAATTTTAATGTAAAATTCACGATCAAAAAATTGTAAATAAATATTATTAATATGTGATTCGAAATTGAATTTATTTTACTTTACCAATTAGTGGGATGTTTTATGCTTTCATTAATTTCGTCCAACAATTCATTCACAGACTCCTTGGATAGCCGAAAAAGGCAACAAAATTCACCATCGTCTCAATAATTAAAATTATCATTTCTAATATGCAATTTGTAATCTTTCACACTCGTCCCCAAACGACTAATAAAATAAGTAATATGTTCATCATTCGAATCAGATGAAGGATTCACTTGGATTCGATGTGAAACTGTCCATAATATTAAAACGCAAAAATTATACTACTAGCTAAATTGGTTTTAAGCATGTCATACATGAATGACACTTCCAAATTACTACCAACACAACGAAATTATTGGTTACAAAATCCTGGTTTAGCTAACCAGGATTTAGATACTGATATACAGATGCGGAGTTAAAATGTCGGTTAAAAGTTAACCGAGATCATGTAACCAAGATTTTAACCGAGTACTGAAATACTGGGTGATAGTTTTTAGGTCGAGAATGTAGTTTGGGATGTCAAGACCCGTAGGGTCGAGATTTCCTAAACATTTGAGACCTAAAAAATCACTTACAGTTCGAGGTTAGTAAGTTATTTTTTGCAATACCTGCGTAAATATAAGAAAAGGAAAAATAGGTATCAAAATTAACAGCTGTCAGATTGAGGTTAAAAATAAAATTTGAATGATATATATTTACTTACCGTCCACCATGAACGGTAAGTTTCACTTACCATCCACCGTGGACGGTAAGTAAATGATGTAACCATGAAAACCAATTGTGCAATAAAAGTTCCACTTACTGTGTTTAAATTTTGTTATTAATGGGTAACTTACAGTACAGGTATTGGAAAAAAGTATTTATTAAACATTCAAGTAATGAATCACATGTTTAATGAACTATCTAAACTTTTTTTATAAAGATATAACAGTAACAGTAGCTTCGTTATCAGCAGGACACGCGTCATTTAAATATCAGATTTTGCAAAACATTATTACTGTATTCTAATTCGCAAGAATTGGGCTAAACTATTTTGGATTCGATGCTACAACTATATTATCATTTTTAAGTCATAAAAAGAAGGTGCAGCTAAAGAACACACTACTTAATTTAAAATGGTGTCAAAAGCCGGTTTAGCAAATAATCGTAAATAAAATAACTTTTATATTCCTGATATTATTGATCGGAATTACCTGTATTACAGTTATTCTTCGATTTGCTTACGAAAATAATTTCGCGAGGAATACTTATCTTTTAGATTATTTCCCATTTTTTAAGCAAACAGTTAGAATATGCAAATTAACGAATGAGTATGGAAATAAATTATGTTAACTGACAAATTTGATGATTTCATTTATAAAATGTAAGATATTTGAATTATCTATGTGCTATATTTGTAGAGGTATTGAGAAAAATTCCAGAAATTCTCAAATCCTCATAGTGTTTTTATTCAGATCAGCTTGATGCTCATTTGTTTTTATTTAAACTAGTTTTATAACTATATATTTTTGCACGAAAAATATGAAGTGTTAAAATAGCTAAAATTTATCTTACGTAAAGTGACAGCAATTTAGTTATTTGCAAAACAATATTTATATTAGTAATATGATATTATTTAGATTGTTGTAGCAGCAATCGAAAGTAATATCATGTTACTAATACAAATAATAAATGTTATTATTGCTGTCACTATTGGGATCTGACATGTAGTGATATGCCATCTAGCGGATTATTTTCGAACACAAAGTAGGGTGAAGATTCCGTTGAAATCATTACGTCAAATGGGAATAACGAATTTTGAGATAAAAAATATCCGGAATTGTAGTTAAATACATATTTTGACGTCCACTGAATCCGTTAAGACCAATTTCTCAATGATGTCTGTGTGTGAGGATGGATGGATGGATGGATGTTCGTGTGCGCAATATCTCATGAACTAGACAAGATATGTGAACGAAACTTGGAATTTAAGTTTTATGAAAAAATGAATTATGTTTGCTTCTTTTGACAAAACTGAATTATATGTTTAATAAACTAATTTTAGTTGCTAACAAACAAGTAACAGAAACTGTAATTATTAATCATTCAATACTGATTCACATACCGATAGAAAAATATCACGGAATATCCTCACTTAAAATTGTAATATTTTTTTATTACCTTTCTTTATAATATAAGCGCTAAGAAACCCATTGTAGTAGAGCGCATCGTCAGATCTCTACTATTTTTCGAGATACGTCGATTTTTGGTATTTTTCGAAGTGCAACTTTAAGGGCCTGTAATTCAAAAATTACACGAGATATCTATAAATTCTCTTCAGTTTAGCGTTTCTGGTGCCTTATATAACAAATTAGCAAATTTTTTAAATTTTGAATTTTTTTTGTATTTTTGTTCAAAATTTCGATAGACGATAACTCAACAAATATTAAAGATACAGGTTTGCAGTGTTCACCAATCGATTCAGCTCGTCGAAATACATAACTATGCAAAGTTTCATAAAAATCGCTTTACGGGATGGAAAGTTAGAGCAAAAAGCCTGAAAATGACGTTTTTTGTGCTAAAAGTCAAGGGGTATCCCTTGACGTTTGGCCTGAATTAGGCCATTTTAAGACTTTTTGCTCTAACATTTCAACCGGTTGTCCGAATTTTCTGAAATTTTCAGGGTTTATGTATTTCGTCGAGCTGAATCGATTGGTAAACACTGCAAGTTTGTATCTGTCATATTTGTGGAGATATCTCCAATCGAAATTTTGAAAAAAATACAAAAAATTTCAAAATTTTTAAAATTTACTAATTTATTATAAATAGCACGAAAAATACAAAACTGGATATATTTTTCGATATCTTGTATAGTTTTCGAGTTACAGCCTCTCAAAGTTGCTCTTCGGAAAATATAAAAAATCGTCATATCTCGAAAAATATTAGAGATATGACGATGCGCTCTGCTGCAATTGGTTTCCTGGCGCTAGTATTATAAAGAAATGTAATAAAAAAAATTTACAATTTTAAGTCATATTTGGGGAAATTTCCGTATTTTGAAAAATATTACAAATCGCCATATTTCGATAAATATAAGACATATTACGATGCGTACTACAGCAATGAGTTTATTCATGTTTAAATTATACATAAGTAATAAATTTCAAGCTAAGTTTGGAGGAGTATTTAATTTATTTTCTAGTAAACAATTTAATTGTATAAGAAAGTAGTGTGGTGCCCACACCAGATTTTTTATATTTTATACACTAACAGTAATTGACGCCATCTTGGATAGGCCACGCCCCCATGTCAGATCCCAATACGTAAGATAAAATTTTGCTATTGTAACTTGTAACAATCCATTCTTTCCGTGTAGTACCTCTAAAATTTAGCTAAATGATAGTACGTCCAAAAATACAGTAAACTTCAAATGTTATTTAATTTTATATTTTACCACCTAGATAAGGTTTGCATCTGTTTATTCCAAAAATTTCTTTTGTTTCTTCACAACTTTCTGATGTGCCCATTGTTTTTATCAACCACATACTGGGTATTGAATTGAAATGTGGCGTATAGGGATTTCAATGCTATTTTTTCGATATAGCTGTACCTTTTTTCCTATTCACTTTACAGCAAAAATGTATACTAGCCCAGAATCATATCATTTGACCCAATTAAGGCTTTTACATTCCATCCTATCTATTAAAAGTCAACCGAATACACGAGAAATAACAATATTTTCCTTCTAAATACTCAATACAACAAATAATTTTTTAAATGTCCAAAAAATTGATTACAACAATAGAAAAAGATTGAGTCTAGTATAATGTAAACCTTGTACTGATATCAATGATAAATTTAATATATGTTACGCATGGTGATTGTAGCAATCAATTTTTGTTATAGCTGGTCTATTATTTTCTATTCATCATTGTGATGAGTTCAAAACAAATGTAAATTTAAAAACTCGTTTCCTCTAAATGAACAATACAGGAAATCATTTGGTTAAACTCTTGGTCAAAATTAATGGATGTAATAAAAGTTACAGCAAATCGGTGGAAATTTCATTGCAGAACTTTTTTCAGCTGATATTAATTAATTGATTAGACAATAATTTGGGTTTTGTTTCGTGCTACCCCAGTCTATTACAGGCACTGAAATATAGTAATACTGGAACGTTATCTTGTAGGTTTTTATGAAAGAGAAAAACGAACCTGAGACAGATGGTTGTCGTATGGACACCCTTCTTCGATTTCTATATAAAAATATTGTACAACAAAGATAGATAGCCCAACAACTAGCTGTCTCTCTCGGCTCGCATCAGTTAGCAATCCAGTATTATTATATTTCAGTGAGTACTTATATAATTTATACTTTTCTATACATAGTATGCGAAAGTATCGGATTCATGAAAGAATCTACGAGGAAAATTTTGCGAAAATATTTTTTCATATCCCGTTTTGACAATTTCCTTAATGACTTCTGTGTTCGCGTCACTGAAATATAGTAATTCTGGAATAATTTTCAAATGAAATGCCTAATATAAATATTAAATAATACATTAATAACAATAGCTGGTACCATGAGCTCTGTTTTTGAGTGTTTTAAGAGCAGTGTTTTATGCTCGCTTTTAACTCTGTACAATGTTCTAAAATTGATTTATAAAAAAATGTTTCAAATAGAAGTTACAGAAAAATGTATTATCTACCATTTTTATTTGAAGTATTTTTTTAAAAATTATTTTAGAACATTGTACAGCGCTAAAACAGAGCTTAAAACACTGCTCTTAAAACACCCAAAAACAGAGCTCGTGGTACCAGCCAATGAGTTTAACTATTATGTATGTGAATTTAACTAAATTTTCAAATAATTGAACATACATTGTTAAATATTATTTATCACTTCTGGATAAGACTGTGCAACATGTTTTTACATAGAAACCGCTCAACAAACGCATAGCAACCGCTCAACAAACCCATAACAATCTCTCTATAAATAAATGTTAGATGAAGACGGATACGCACGATGTATATCTGTCTTAGGCTCGTTTTTCTCTTTCAAGAAAGCCTAGCGCAGAACTAAGGTGAATTTCAATAATTACTAAATCTGAAGTTGAAGTTTACCGGACAAGCAAAACTATTATAGGGGTAGCATTTACGTTTGAGTAAGACAAAATACTTCAAATTATATTAGTTAATCGGTACTTTCTTGATTAAAATGTTCCAAATATAAATGTAATTAATTTTATAGTTCCAAGAACAAAAAAGTATTTTCATTTAAAGTGATGTCCCGGTTCCAATCTAAATTAGGTGATATTTTGGTAATTATGATTATTTTTTTGAAAATTAACTTAAATAAAATAGGTTTTTAAGGTAGGTACTTGGAAATTTTGTTAGCCATTTTTTTTATCAACATTTGAAATAGGTAAGCCTTTATTAGCACCATTATATACTTGCATTTTTAATTTATTGCATTTTTTATGAATTTACAACTCAAAATTGTTTCTTGTAAATTCATAAAAGTGGTGATAACTAAAACAGAAAAGCAGTTTTGGCACTGTATTCTACGCTTTTTTGCAAAGATAGAACCAATTTTAGTTACTCATAAAAATAACTTCTTATATATATATATCATCATCACGCCTTTTACCCATTATGGGTGTGGCACTCTGCTTACGCAGATCTCGGTAAGTGATATATTTTATCGTATGAAGTGCGGTTACCAGCCGTCAAGCCATAGCCCCCAAAGATGTTAGTGGAGGAGGAACCACAGGGGTAAATTTAATTTGGCAACTGTCAGCTGTGGGATTCGAACTGAGGATCTCACGATCCACAGTCCGACACGTTACCACGGAGCTATTTACCCTTGTTTCACGAAAATTTTCAGTTTTCTTTTTGTATGCATTCGTTGAAGAAAAAACAAAATGATTAGGTTCAATTAAAACAAAATATTAATTTGGAAGTTTAATTTTATTTATCTACTTTTTTCTGCATTGATGAATATATTTTAAATTTTGTTTTTAAAAATAATAAAAAAGAAGTCATTTTAATTTTAAACAAAACGTATTTATTTAACCGATATCATTTTGAATCAAAACTATTCTTATTCAAAATACTTCGTCCATATAATGAGTCTCAGTTGAATACTTTGATATGTTCCTTCAAAACTAAATTATTTTTCATACAAGAATATTTTTTATTAAACCTACAAAAGTATTCAATGAAAACGAAATCGAATTGGCACTATTCAAATCAATTTTTATCTTCATTTAAGAGGAATCTGTTTGTTCCAAGAAAATATATTTATCAGTGTATGAATTTGTTGCTTACATTTACAGCACTTATGATATGAAAATAGTTCACAATTATTTTGGTGGCATTGATTTGTCACCAAATAAGGTCACTAAAAATCGTTTTAGTATGTAGCGTATTCCAGCATCGAAATCATGCGAAAATACAGCACTATAAAAATTCGACCATTTATTATTTAAGTTGAAATAAGTCCAGTTGTACAACTACAATCTCGAAAATACTTCCTGCTGAGGATGGTATAAAATAAATAATCAATAAAGAAGAAACATCGCATACTCTTCAATCATCGGCAAACTACCTCACCCAGAGGAGGGGAGCCATATAAGTATTGCAGATCACCTGGAGTTCCCGCACCAGTGCGTGTTCCTCATTCAGTCTCTTCGTTCTTCATTCTTCCGCCGTGGTTAAACCACCAAAGTCGCGCGAAACGCGATCTACTCGCGCTTGTAAATTATAGGAGTTGCATCAATGACGTTACGGAAAATTGTCTTGTAGAATTGTTTAAAGTGAAAAAGAGGATTGCTGTCACATGTGAGTAGAGTGATAATTATAGTTTTTATTGTTTAATCTTTTAATAGAAGCCAAACATGAAGATGGTGGTGATTACTCAATTAAAAGATAATAATAAATATATTCTTGGATTTCATGATAAAAAGTTGATAATTATTGTTGTTATTAATGGAATATAATCAAACTAAAGATGCTTCATGTATTTGCAATTTTATTAGTAATTATTTCAATTAATTGTAAATATTAATGAAAACTTAAGAGCTCTGTTTTTGGGTGTTTTAAGAGCAGTGTTTTAAGCTCGGTTTTAGCGCTGTACAATGTTCTAAAATTATTTTATAAAAAAATACTTCAAATAAAAGTGGTAGATAACACATTTCTCTGCAACTTCTATTTGAAGCATTTTTTTATAAACTAATTTTAGAACACGGTACAGCGCTAAAATCGAGCCTAAAACACTGCTCTTAAAACACCCAAATACAGAGCTCGTGGTACCAGCCATTGAAATCTCCAGAAATGAAAGCATATTTTCTTATACAAAGTGTAGATGTTTCAAGCACCTATGAAACCGTTTTGATCATTTTCTTTCGATATAATTATAATGGCGGCATTTTTGCAGAAAACTTGTCTTAAATCCTCTAAATCGTAAACTTTGAAATCCCTATACATCACATTCATTTCTACACTTTGTTTGTAAGGGAGGTCGGGTCAAAATTTTCAGTAGTGAGTTTTCAACAAATAAGCACGTTTTGTGATCCTAGAATATAATTTTACTAATTTCACGATGACGAAGATTTTTTCGTCCACGATAACTTCAAATATAAAATCATTTTAAAATTTCATACAATTAATTGAATTCAATTGGTATTATTATTATTCAAGACAAAATTAAATAGATCATAGTACCCTCCTATTTGTAATTAGAGTTAAACATTTTATTTTTAAAAATAACCAAAAAATGAGTGGTCAAAATAAAAATAGGATTCAACTGATGCAGAACTATAAAAATTGTTTTATTTATTTGCCGGATTTTTTATTTTGATTATATAAATATTTTCTATTATAATGGGGTCCTTCACAATTTTTTTTTATTTTTTATGAAATTTTATCTAAATTGAAGACTATCTACACTTTAAAAAATCTTAATTGTTATTCATTAAGCCACAATGCTTTTTTAAAAATGTTGTGACGTTATAGTAGAGGTGTTGCTGGATATTAAACAGTACAAATTATAAATAATTGTAGTCAAAATATTTTTTTACTTATTTTATTATTATTATTACAATAAAATAGAACACTTATATGACAAAAATTATTTAAATCTCTAATGTTTGAGATCCACCAACAGTTCTATAATGACGTCACAACATTTTAAAAAAATCATTGTGGCTTAATGAATAACAATTAAGATTTTTTAAAGTGTAGATAGTCTTCAATTTAGATAAAGTTTCATAAGAAAAAAAGACCCCATTAAAATTTGTAAGCCTTTATATAGTTATTTATTATTTAAGTTTATATTCCTTGAACAATATACATATATAAATATATTATTAATTAGTCCAATAGAAATCTTGGGTCCATTTCCCAACCAACAACGTACATTTTAAGGCACCCGAATATAAGGGTTGATTAAACAATCAAAATCAGATTTATATTTATAAGAAACTCGTACGGTGAGTAAATAAAATAGATCCATCCTGTATATAAAAATAATTATGATAAATAATAATTATTCATGTCAACCGAAATAAATAAATACCGAGCAGTGAATAACCTCCAAATAAATACAAATAATACAGAGTGTCAAATAAATCTAATAAACAAATATACATACACATCATATTCAAATGTTTACTTTGCAAATTGTCCAGTAATAATTGTCACTTTTGTTTACAAAACGTTGTGTCAGTAAGTGGTTATAATATTTTAACACTTACGTTGAGGTATGTGTGAATATCTCAACAGGAATTGAAAATAAAGTTGTTGGCAGATACGAATCAGAGAAGAAATCAACTGCGGTGTAGTATGTCCAGAGATATAATGAATTGGCGCTGGAATGAGTAATGTAGGAGGGTATTATCAAAGAGTTTTCAGTTCAAAGAACAGTGATGTGTTGATATATTTACTTTGTTTGAAATTATACTAGTATATTTAGTAAACAGACATCTAAATAATAAGTGCAAAATATTTTTTTATTTTTTATTTATTTTTGTTTATTACGAAGTTGGGAGGTGGACTAACTGTAACTACTATGGTCATATGTCGCCTCATGAGTGGATGATAATGAATTTAAGTGAACACAAACAACCATGTTCTTCAGTGGGATTCGAACCCACGACCTCTGGCATGCTAGGCTAATTTGAACACCAAAATGTGGATTTAGAGAACACTAGTGCTTTACTAAATTATGTGTAGGCTGCAGTCGATGTGAACACATCTGATGAACTAATTAATTATGTAAAATAAAATTTTAGATGATCGAATTTTCAATGACCTCGCGCTGAAGCAACAATGAACTATTTTTATTTTCCTTTAGAGTGAATTTCAACACTTTATTGTTCATTATTATAAATTAAAATCGTATATTATAATGCAAGTTTAGAATGAAAAAGATGTTTCACCTAATTATCAGTTGGGCTTTTAAACAAATATAATTAGTAAAGAAAAATTATATAAGTATCTTTTACAAATATTAATAGGTAGTTCACACATTTCTGTATAATAACTTAAAATTTAAATTTAAACAAATATAATTAAAGTGAAAAATTGGATAATTATTTAGAATTTCCTTTAGAAATTTACTAAACATTGTGCAATGACAAACAATGAAATTTTTATTACATATTAGTTATTTATTATATAAGTGTTAAAAATTATATTTTATGAGTAAGGGGGAAGTTTGTGAAACGAGGCCAAGCCGAGTGAAACAACCCCACGAAAGAAAAAAATCACTATTAACACGTATATCATACAAAATTTCATTTATGATCTTCCTAGTATATTAGTAAATACTAAAAAATGTAGAATGATATTTTGACACTTGACAGGTAGGATTATATTTGTTGATTTATTAATACAAATCGTTAGCAACGTGTTAAAAGTAACAATAAAATCACTTTTTACATGTTGCTATGTTACTTTTAACACTAGTGTCAGAAAGTGACACTTTTAATTTGCTAAGCAACCGTTAAAGGGGCCACTTTTAACTACGGTCGTAGATAATATTTTATTATGTGGACGACGTACATAAAAGGGCTAGTCAATAAATTGTATATTCGACTGCACTGCAGATTATTTTCCTAACGTTTAGAATGACAATTATATTTGATATTATCACGTTGATATGAAAAACAAAATTGATAATTTCGTTATATGATAACCAAGTTGTTTATTATTTGTTTTGAAAAAATTGTGCAAGCTGTCATTTCACATCTCAATCATTTTTACCTTATGGAAGAAATCATTCAAATAGCATCAAAACAATACTTCTAATTGTGTAATTAATATTATCATTACTAAAAATCTGTTGTGGGCACCACAATACCTCCCGCCATAGATTTCTTATCAAACAATGTAGGAACACGGACCACTACTATCAAGAAATGCTCATCTCTTCAAAAAATTATGACACATGTCAAAAAATATCATTTTCCAACTATTGTTTTGTTTTTTCAAAAAATACAGGTTAGCAGATTTAATCGAAAATATCAAAATATAATTTTTCTTTAACGTGTTGTAATTCGTAAATGGTGACAGTAAGAGGAAAATGTTTCAAACAATAATTGTAGATAATAATATTTGAAACATTATTCTAATAACAAAATTTTCATTAAACCATAATTTACTGAGATATTTTAAAATAACTTGATTGGGCTTCAAGTAAACTACCACTTCCGGTTATTGGATTATCACCAAAAACTAATCAGCTCCTCCAAAGGCGATACAATAAATATATACAAAATATCAAAATTTTCAGTTTAGTAGTTTTTGAGAAACCGCAACTCCAGAGATCCACACAGACAGGCAGACACACAAACAGACATCATCCTGAAATTATTAAAATCGTATTCTAAGGACCTTAAAACGTGCTCATCCATTGAAAACTCACTACCGAATTTTTAACATGATTCCTATACCTCCCTTACAGGATGTGGCGGGAGGTAAAAATGATGTTTGTATTTAATTAAGTACCTAATAAATTATTGAAATTTATTTTGTCGTTTATTTTGATAATAGGTCGTTTTACTGTATTATTATTATGGACTAGTCCATAATGACCCACTTTATGGCCGCTAAACAATGTCGTAAACAAATGATTATAACATAGTGTAACATAAAAAAAATCAGTATCCAAGTCTGTCAATGTCACCTTTTGAGTTAATTTCGTATATAGACATAAACAAATGAATAATTGCAATGAAAACAACTGCATTCTTTAAAGAAACAATTGCCAAACAATTTTATAATGTGAATCGCACCAATTTATCTGTCAGTGCTCAGCTTGAATTCTTATAAAGGCAACAAATAAATAACATCGCAAAAAATCAGCGCTTGCAGATATAGCGATGCTCTTCTGTTTCCCGCAAATTCCTTCTCTGGAGTAAGCCGACGTTCAATTTTTCCAGACATACAGGTATTGCAACTTTGCAAAAAAGCTCAATGCTACGTACAACACAGAAGATATACGGGATTATAGCCGACCTTGCATAGGTTGCAGTTCTTTTTATTGTTGCTACTCGACAAGATGTGAAAGGTACAACCACAGCAATTATGGTTCCGGTTTGTGTGCAGAACCGTAAACCATAGATCAATTACTGGAACTATAAGTTAGTAGGGTGCTAGTTTTTGTATTACAGTTTATTTATTTCGACAAAAGAATAAACAAATATCTACTTTTTTATTTCGCTTTAAGTATTTACCTATTAATTTTAGACCAAAACTGTAAATGGGTAAAATGTTCAGAATTAAAAATTGGACCAAATGTGCCTAAATTTATTCATGTGATACATTTCTGTCATGAGATAGATGTAAAATAAAATGTGTAATTTTTAACTATTTCTAGAGTGCCATGGTAAACAAAACATACAAACAGTCGTATTGTTTGAGTTTGACAGATGACATTTGGTATAGTTTTAATGATTATTGACTTGTTATAGCTATTAACATTCCTAGTGATGTTATGAGTATCGTAACTGCCGCAGATGTCAGTTGAAATCCGAGCTCGTAGAGCGAGGATTTTAAGACATCTAAGGCCTGTTATGACTCATAACATCCGTGGTTTGTTCAATAGTTTACCGGTTTCAGAATATCACGACGTTAATGTCATTAATAAATATTATTTATTGAAATTCTTTTTGAAAAACGTGTCATAATTTTAGAAGGTGATCAAGTAAGTCTGTTTGTTTTTATTTAACACCATGATCACACTTCTTTTGTATCATATTTAAAATTATTTTTATACTTAAACGTCAAATGTGTTCTTCATGGCTAGATAAAAAGTGGATTTTGGCGATGCTGAATGGCCTGAAAATATTTGGAACGCAGCAGGTGAATCTCTGAATAGCTTAATTCCGTGTGTATTAATAAATAGCGTTATATTATCATTGTGTATTATTTTCATTTTCTCGACTGTTTTGACAGGTCAGTAAGGTAATATTACCCTACAGAATAGAGTTATGACATACTTACCCTGCCTACTTTTGTGCATGTAAACATAGGTTTAATCTCCTGAAACCGGTAAATTTATTTCTCAGTAATCATAGACACATTTACCATTTAATAATAATTTAAACAAGTAAATATTTATTAAAACTCTGCTAAATGTCATTTGTCAAAATCAAACAATACGATTATTTGTATGTTTTGTTTCCCATGGCACTCTGGAAATAGCTAAAAATTATATTTTTTATTTTACGTCTATCTCATGACAGAAATGTATCACATCAATAAATTTAATATTGTGTTTCCTATAGCTCATAAAAAATTAGACACCCAGTATATCTTCACGCCATTTGCCCATTTTAAGTAGGGCAGTCTGCTTTTGCAGATCTTGGGAAGTGCGCTAGCTCGGCCCCTAAACTGTCTCACTCGTAAAACCCTAAATTACGTATTGGTTACATAATAGTATATTATTATATGAGGGATTATGATAGTCATTATTCACGAAGATGAAGTTTGCGTCACGAGCCGTAGTATAATACTGAATTTATCTGCTACTGTAAATTCGGAAATTCGTTTAGCACTTTTGCAAATGATCGAAATCGGTTGAAGACACACATTGAAAAACGACATCAAAATACACAATGACAACTGACTACACAGTCAATTGTTTCTGTTTCTGTGATTGACCGAGAAGAATTGTGTATTATGACCACTATAATTAGAAGAAAAAATTGAAATAATTGTGATATATTTACAAAGAAGTAGATTGAAATTTGACGGAAATTCATACGCAAAAATATATCATCCACCGAAATATGTACTAAGCAAAGTGCCTCACTTAAAATGGGTACATGGCATGATGATATATTTATTTATCAAACAGGACTCTTTGATTCACTAAAGAAACATTGCAACAGGCATGAAATAAATTAGCTAAGATAAATTCTTTAATTGATCATTATAGAACATATTTATTTAAATAAATGCATCATCATTTTAATGTTTCCCCTTTGCAAAACTAATTAATTTAAACTGATTTCGCAATTAAATTTTATTAACATACCATATACCGTGTGTAGAATAGAAATGTGGTGTATAGAAGTTTCAATGATAGTTTTTATATTGCTGTATCTTTTTACCCAATTGCTTTACAATAAAAAAATAACTACAACAGTTTTTCAGAATTTATAAGTACATGCAATAAGGCCTATTTGGTTAGCTAAATATTAGTATTTCACGATATATCAATCAAATTAAATTCATTTTTATTAGAAAACATTTATCACTGCCGTGTAAATTTAAACAAAAACGAAAAAAAAAATTAATGTTTCTTAAAACAGTTTTAGTTTTTTTTTTTTTTTGTTACACTATTGTATTAGTCTCTGTAGAATATATTTTTAAATTCTGCACAACTTCTGCAAAGTGAGTAGGTGAAATATAAAAATATACAGCAATATAAAAAATAGCATTGATACTCCTATACGCCATTTCAATTATTATATTCATTATATTCAATTCTTACATCCAGTATATGTAAGCTATGAAAATTATTTTTTCTACAATCGTTGCACAATATCAACATTGTTATTCCATTTTTGGTTAGGAAATGTTCAAAATTGTCGCTCTAGGGCGACAAAGTGACATATTGTCGCACTAGCGCGACAAACAAAACAAAAATAAATTATGTAAAAGAAGTAAATGATGCATTGGATTTTTCTGGTAATAACCTTGCTATTGCAAATACAGTTGGCATATACGTACATACACTTCAACTTAATCACCATAAACGTATTCACTCTGTAGACTTTATGTCAAATGTACTCCATATGTCAAATGTACTCCATGTGTCAAATTATGATTTCTTTGAAAATTTTTATTTTGTTCATAAACGTTGTCATGATTACGGTGACATGGGTAACTACAAGTTTACTGAATTGTTATAGGCGTGACCAAAGATAATTTTGAAAATTATTTTTTTTCTACAGCTTGATTGTTCAACGATTGTAGAAAAAATATTGTGTGTATCTCGTCGGATAGAGCATGTTCGGTGCACTTGTAGAGTTGTTGATCTCGGCTTCGCCTCGATCAACAATTTCTCGCCGCGTGCAACAAACAATGCTCTATCCGCACTTGATACACAAATAACTATTGATCTATACAAAGAAATATAAAATATTAATTTGAATATAATTAAAATAACAAAGAAGTATATTATTATATTTATAATTAACAAAATAATTAAATAAATAATATATGTATTATCGTCCTTGATGGCAAAAGGTAACAGTAGCCGGATTCGAGTCCTGGCCTCCCTCCAAAAGATGCCATTTGGGAGGAGGAGGAATCGAACTGAGGACCTTGCGTTAAACAGTCTATATTGCAATACTTTTTAAATCAAAACACATTTTGCAGAACGTTTAGTTAGCCAAAATTGATATAATTCTGGGCTTGCAGTTTATAAAACACATATTAGTAAATATAAAATCAATTCATTTTCAATCAAGAACTATTTACAAAACACAGTACAAACATTGTACTCCAAACATTTAAAAATACATACATCGCGGTTGTTCCGATTTTCAACAAAATAATTACGTCCGTTTATTGTAAAAACAGTAAGAACTAAACTGCCAAAATTACCATCGTCCTCGATTATGTCAGAATACCAAAACAATGAACTAATTTTCAATAATTTGTCTAAGTCACGCCAAGACCCAAATGAGTGTGCTTGAATTCACCACAACAAAAAATATGTCGATCTTTGTGAATTGACCAGCAGATAATTAAACCGTTTAAATCACCTGTTGTTATGATTTCGATGATGTGAATCATCGAATGCTATAAATTAACACGCCAGAATTTGAAGCGGGAAACCCTAAATTTAACCGCACCCAAGATAAGGAATTTAAAAAGAAATGTTTTTGTTTTTAGTAGGTAACAATGAAAGAAATTCTCTCATGCTGTTTTTGTTGTTATTTTTTATTAATAAATATTTATGTATGCAAATTAGATTTATACAGTGTGAAGTATGAAAAAATGATTAGCAATTTTTAGACCGTTATTTTCAATTTATTTATTAATTAAAATTAATTTAAATTTAGTCAGATGAACAGTTCGCAAATTGCAACTATACTAACAACCAATCAGTTTTGCTGGCTAACAAATAACTTTGTAGAAAAAATAAATACACAGGCTTATTCAGCAAAGAAGGGGGACATAATTGTACGGTTGGTAAAATAAAATTATTGGGGGGATGAGGCGGGGGCGAATGAAAGTTATATTTTCTTAAATGGAAAAGGATACTTTTTTTATTATCAATAAAATTAAATTTAATATTTGTTATATTATATTATATTATACCCATGGAAGATTAAAGAAAATTATTTGACATTTCAAAATGAGGTTAATAGTTATTTACTTACAAGTGGGCAAAGTAAGGAATTATCCACCAGAGAAATTTTAACACAAGAAGCTGAAGGCTAAGTGTGATAATTTTATCGAGTTGGTAATTCCACTTTGCCCACGTTCCACGTGTGAAGTGTACAGTTTTATCCAACATCTCTTAATAAATGCAAAATTTATTGAAGAAATATTATTTGACAGTGACATATGCTTTAAATTTTCTACATTAAAATGTCATTCGAACTTGTTACCAAGGTATTGTGTGCTATTGTTATAAATATAAAATTACTCACTAGTAACTTTTCTCAATATTATACCCACTAGTGGGTAATATGTTACTTTGGTGTTGGATAATAGTTATTTACTTTACAAGTGGGCAAAGTAAGGATTTACCCACCAGAGAAATTTTAACACAAGAAGCCGAAGGCTAAGTGTGATAATTTTAGCGAGTTGGTAATTCCACTTTGCCTACTTCCCACGTGTGAAGTATAAGGTTTTATCCAACATCTCTTAGTAAATGCAAAATTAATTAAAGAAATATTATTTGACAGTGAGATATGCTTTAAATTTTCTAAATTAAAATGTCAATCGCAGTGGTTACTAAGGTGTTGTGTTATTATTATTGTTATAATAAAAAATTACTCATTAGTGACTTTTCTGAAAATTATATCCACTAGTAGGTAATCAGTTACTTTCCGTGTTTAAAATCGTCATAGTTATAGAGCATTTATTGAGAAGTGTTGGATAATAGTTATTTACGATACAAGTACGTAAAGCTAGTGTTTTAAGACCCTTGAGTGACTAAAGACGCTTTACGTATGTGTATCGTACAATATTTTATCAACGATATAATGAAAAAACTCAATAAATATAAAAAAATACTTTTATTTATGAATTAGGATCACAATATTAATTGAGAAGTTTGCCATGATAACCAAATTTTTGCAAATTTGGTGTATTTAAAAATTTAATCACTCGTTGCTCGGCAACCCGTGACTAATGAAATCGTGTTACTAAACAACCGTTTTACAAACTCAAAACTAACAACTACGCATCAATTTTACACACTATCGTAGATAAAATTTATTTATTTATTTAGGGCCGGGATTTTCAATCTCAGATAAACCAGAGAATTAATTTATTAGTGGAATAAACAAAAAATATCTCATCGAAAGATGACAGCTGGAATAATAATCATTATTTAAACCATGATTTTGATGCGATATTTTTTATTTATTCCAAAAATAAATTTATTCTCTAGATCTAGTTTATCTGATGTTGGCCCTAACAGAATGAAATGAACTCTACAATTCGCTATTATACGAGAATATCATTACAATCTGCTACAAAATATCCACAGAAAATAATACAATACTGCAATAAATAAATCTAAATCTGTTTTATTAAATGTCAAATATATTTCGTTTTTGTTTAATCTCCCACGGCCGTGTTACAATTTTCCAAATAAATATTGATTTTAATTTGATTGCTATATTGAGAATTACTAACATTTAGTCAACCAAATGGGCCGTATTGCATACATTTTTCTTTCACCATTTTTTTTTTATATTTTTTTATGAGACTTTATCTATATTGAAGACTATCTACACTTTTAAAAAGTCTTAATTGTTATTCATTAATCCACAATGATTTTTTTTAAATGTTGTGACGTCATAGTAGAGATCTAAAACAGTAGAGATTTATATAATTTTTGTTACATAAATGTTCTATTTTATTGTAATAATAATAATAAAATAAGTAAAAAAATATATGACAACAATTACTTACAATCTGTAGTGTTTTAGATCCAACAACATCTCTACTATGACGTCACAACATTTTAAAAAAAATCATTGTGGCTTAATGAATAATAATTAAGACTTTTTAAAAGTGTAGATAGTCTTCAGTATAGATAAAGTTTCATAAAAAAAATTTAAAAAAAAATGGTGAAAGACCCCATTCTGAACAACTTTTGTATTTACACTTTTGCTATAAAGTGAATATTAAAACATTTACAGCATCATCAATAAAATATCATTGAAATCCTTACATTTCACATTTAAATTATACACCCGGTATGTATAAGAAAGTAGTGTGCTAACCACACACTCGCTAGTTATTCTATATTTCAGCAATGAGTATTTCTAAAATATCCTTAATTTTCATGCTAAGGATATACATCAAGTTATAAAGTTGATAAGCTTTGAAATTGTCAAAACCTTTTTGAAAATTAGTCTGCAAAACGAAACTTGTTTCAAGCTGTTTTAAAACAGTATATTACCAACACACAAAAAATACTAACCTAGCAATCAATTTATCATATCTTTATCAAAAATTATACAGTACAGAATTAAAATAACCGTTCAAATTAATCTTCCACGATAAATTTACGAGATCATAAACAAGAAAAAATATTTCAAAATCATTCCCGCAGACATTTTTCTTGCGGGCATGCTGGAGTAATTTTCGCTATAAAAAGAAGTACAATTTGCAATCTCGAAGGTCAAATCGACTGTGAATGACCCAATAAGCAATTAAAACGCGTACACACACACGCGTAGAAGAATGTACTTACTTTTTGATCGAGATTCGAGCTCCCAGATGATCTTTAGTTGGGTTAGTTGGCTGCGGCTTGATAAACTTGATCACAGATATAGACGAATGACAGTACTAAGTTAATCTTGAACTTGACGTTGTATGAACATGCAATGTTTGTAGTGAATGGATTCGCACAAGGCGCAAGCGTATAATTACATTTAAATTAAATGCTTCTTGTTTGAAAATGTGTTTAATTGTTTAGGCTGAAGATGGCAGTAGATGATTGACAAAAAACTATTATTGTTATGATTGAATATTGTTTTCAATTTAACATAAATTATAGAAACTAAAGCTTTCAAATATAAACAGTAGAACTAAATTACTCGCATAAAATCAGGTTTAGCTAAAGAAATGTATAACAATAGTTATTTACTTTACAAGTGGGCAAAGTAAGAAATTACCTACGAGAGAAATTTTAGCTCACGAAGCCGAAGGCTGAGTGTGATAATTTTATCGAGTGAGTAATTCCACTTTGTCCACGTGTGAAGTATAACGTTTTATCCAACACCTCTTAATAAATGCAAAATTTATTAAAGAAATATTATTTGACAGTGACATATGCTTTAAATTTTTAAATTAAAATGTCAATCGAAGTAGTTACCAAGGTGTTGTGTGTTATTATTATTGTTATAAATAAAAAAATATTCACTAGTGACTTTCCTCAAAATTATACCCACTAGTGGATAATCTGTTACTTTGCTTGTTTAAAATCGCCATAGTTATAGAGCATTTATTGAGAGGTGTTGGATAAAATATAATTTTGAGTATTTCCAAAGGTAAGATATGCAATTACAGAGCCTTTCCAATCAAAATGGCTGATACCACGAGCTCTGTTTTTAGATATTTAAGTGTTTGAGCACTGTCTAATATTCTACAACTATTTTGTAAAAAAAATACTTCAAATACAAGTTTAATGTCCGGTACCTATTAAAACAAATTTAACGGTCACTTAAATTTGCTTTTAAAATAAATTTATTTGTTTTTATCAAGTGTACAAGATTGGAAATTATTTTATGACTTTATTTAGAATTGCCGTCGAAAATTTGATTGTCATTTGGATAACATGATTTAAACTTAATATGAAAGTAAAGTTAACTGGAGATTAAATTTCTTTATCCACAACTGTCAAATAATATACTCATAATTCAACCGTTGTTTATCAATTAATGACCTTTGTTACTGTTGCTAATGAAATAATACTGACAGTTCGATGAAATAATATTATTCATTCGTTATGACAAATTCAAATCTTACCTGTCAAAATAATAAAATCAAAATGACTTTTTTCCACATAAAATGCCAGTCACTAATTTTCTCATTTTTCATACCTTTAATTTTTTTAAGCTTAAACTGTGACTGAATTATTGGATTTAAGATTTTATTCTCAGTAATAATATAACAAGAGGGTGAGAATAAATTGAAAATAATTTGACAGATCTTTCGAAAACTTGTTGCCAGGCAATAGCCACGAAAGCCCGTAGGGCTTGAGTGGCTATTGCCAAATGGCGACAAGTTTGAGAAAGATACTGGAGAATTATTTTCTAATTTATCGAACTCTCGAGTTATATTTAATAAGATTATTTTTTGATTTCATCATCAGGCACGTCACTAAATCTATCTTTTTTGCTCATTTTTACTTGTGTTGATGATAACTATCTGACATCTGACATCTGTCAACAAAAACAAAAAAGCTACAGAGAAAATTGCCGGGAATTTTCACAAGAGCATTATTCTCAGTATAATAATGATTGGTTAAAACATAGACACGTGACATACAATAAAGCATTTGATTGGTTTAAATAAACGTCAAAAAATAATCAATTTCAAATCACTTCAAAATTTTAATACACAACAGTACGTAGCTTAGCGATGGTTGCTACAATTTGTCTATGTTGATAAACAAATAGCTTTTTTGTTTTTGTCAAAGCAAAAATTCTACTTATCTTATAATTTCAAAATAAATATTTGATGAAATGTTGTGGATAAAGTATAATATTCTACTCACATGGTCACATTTGGCTATTACTTATTCTCATGAGTAATAGCATACATTACATGCTCATTGAATAATGTACTATTATAATACCAATTTTATTTGAAGTAATTTTTTTTATAAAATAATTTTAGAATGTTCTACAGTGCAGAAAAATCTAAATTACTAGCATAATAATAATATCTTTGACTAAATGTATTTTCATAGGCAAGATCTGCAATTGCACAACCTTTCCAATCTATTATATTTCTCAAAAAATTAAAGGAAAGTAAAGGACGTTAATAATTGCAGAAATGAAACATTAAAATGAGTTTGACAATAATTCTGCAAAAAATACAATTTCAAAGTAAATTCTAGGATCTGCAATTACAGAGCCTGCTATTCTATTGAATCTTCCCTAAGAAGCTTCTAAGGCGACTGAGTTGATCTGAAACACGGAAAATAAGTTGCATAAAATATGTTTTTCTATAACACTGTTTTGGAAACTACACATTCTACAACTAAAAACTGTATTGGAACAACTATCATTCCATACGCCGCGTGTAGAATAATTTCGACGAATCCGAACCGCATATTAGCGCGATAAATGAAGTATCTTGATTCAGTTACTGTGGATACGTCTGTTTGTTTTAATTTTATTTATTGAGTATGACATTCACCTTCTCAAAGATCACGATTCGATCTTGACATTGAAAAGTTCAAGAACCTTCACCTCAACTGTTGTCATACAATTTCACATGCTAGATTCCATTAAGTACAAATAAAAAACGAATTAGTGTCGCCTCATCAAGAAGTCAGATCATTCCGTTAGAACCATAGATCACCCTGTCAAATCCCAAAAACAAAATCACATCTAACCGTGTTAAAACAATAAAACAACACACTGTAGCGCAAATGGCTTCAGTGAATACAAATCCGTCTTTTGTTTAAACACGTGATTGCCATACGATGTTCAGATTGTTAGTTGAACCGGATTCAAAAACAAAAACCGCTACGATCGATTTACCCGATTCGCAATTGTTCTCGTTTGCGAATTAACACTTTGCTGCTTAACCTACTGCCGAAGGAATCGCCGATAAAAAAGGCGCACGTGATTCGTATGAGGAGAATTTAAACATTTTAAATGCTATGTTTGAAGAATTCCTAATTTTGCGTGAGTCACTCACAAATCGTCATTTCGGAAATATTTGGAAGGTAATTAAAGATTGATGAATTTGCTGACGACGACTTTGTGGTTATAGCAGGGAATGAAGAAAAAATACAACGATTTTAAATATGAAATTAAATGAAGACAAAGATTATGGTACTGGGAAAAGAAAAGATAATAGCAAACTTGACTATTAATAATGAAAAAATAGAACAAGTCAATAATTTTCAGTACCTTGGAATGACATAAAAAAAAAGGTGTGGCACTCGGGGACTGCCGCGGTAAAGCTATTGTATAGCATTTTTTTTATCAAATTATGCAATTATAATTATTTATTTATTATATTTATATAGTATTTTTACCTCCCGCCTACTTCTAGGTAAGGGAGGTATTGTTTTTGGTCAAAAAATTGGGTAGTGAGTTTTCAATGAATAAGCACGTTTTAGGGTCCCTACAATACGATTTTACTATTTTCGCGATGATGTCTGTATGTATGTATGTATGTATGTATGTGTGTGTGTGTGTGTAGTCTGTGGCAATTTTTTCGTCTCGCAAAACTCAAATACCATAATACAAAAAAATACAATTTTGTGAATTATTAATTCTTATATTAAAATGAAGAGCTGATTAGATTTTGGATGAAATTGGTCAACCGGAAGTAGCAGTTTACTTGAAGCCCTTAACAGTTTTTCGTGAAAAACACGGTTAAATTTCATTTTTCAACAATATATGTTATTTTGAAAGTTGAAGAATATTTAATTTTACATGTGCTTTGATTACACTAATTTTATTAATTTTCATTAGATTTAGAGATAATAAAATATAAATAAATTAGATATCACAAATCTTACATTCCTAGTACACCATGGAAACATTTTCAATTTTTTACGAAATGTGACACATATCATTGTCATTGTGAAGCTGTTTTCTTAGTGAATTATATGTCAAAAAATTAAAAAAATATACGAAAGAAAATTAAAATTCTCAAATATAAATAGAAGATTAACAAATAAGAAGGTAATTTTCTGTATCATCAAGTACTATTTTGTATCGTTTAAGAGTAGTATTGGGCGGGAGGTTATGTGCTGGCTACATCAGATTTTTTTCTTTGATATTAATTCAAGTTACACTTTTTGAGCATGGTGACCGATAAGAAAACCAATTTTTTTTCTTTTATTGAATAAATGAGAAGTTAATATTGTTTAAAATATTTTTATTATCTTACAATACGGGGTGTTTCAGGACTAGTGTAACAAACTTTAACATCTTATTCTTGAGATCATTTTGAACCAAAAATGTCATATGAATATAGGTCCTATTCCTTCTAGTTGCCAAAATACAAGAGGTTGAAGTTTTATAAATAACACGAAATTTTCCAATTTTTGTAATCAAGGTACTTTCGGAAAAGAAGTTTTATTGAAAAGTCATACCTTATTTCTCTTCATTAAAAATTGTTGTACATTGGATTGTATTTTTGTTTCATAATGGATGGTTATAGTACTGCTGAATATACAGATATGATTTTTATTTATCGATTATGTAATGGTAATACCCGTTACGCGTCTAGAGAATACCAAGACACATAACCAAACAGACGCCAACCTTCCCATGTTGTTCTGTGTTTAGAATTTATTTATTTGTCTATTTAATTGTGTCATTGTGTGTTTTGTTCTCTAAATTGTATTTGTTAATATTAATAAATAAAATTAATTAAGACAAATAAGGTATGACTTTTCAATAAAACTCTTGTTTTCCGAAAGTAGCTTGATTACAAAAATTAGAAAATTTCGTGTTATTTGTAGAACTTCAACCTCTTGTATTTTGGTAACTAGAAGGAATAGGACATATGTTCATCTGACATTTTTGGCTCAAAATGACCTCAGGAATAAGCTGTTAAAGTTTGTTATACTAGTCCTGAAACACCCTGTATATGTAGGCTATTCAGGAATTTTTATCCTTGAAACTATAGGTTTATGGTAACTGAAATAAGGAACATAAGTTTGAGGCTTGATATCCTCTAAATATCTGGAAAATATCGCGTCAATGGCATAAATATTACTACTATAAGCACAAGGTATTACCTGAGAATTAGCGGTCCAACCCTTTATGGCACGATATTCTGCAGGCGATTTGAACAGGCTGGAATCTGGAAAAATTAAATAAGATTATTATTTGCAAAGGAAAAGATTATTTCCCAAATTCCAAATATGATCATAATTGACTATAATTACAAATAATACAGATCTGAGAGTCATGGGTACTGTTTCAATAATAGACTTCAAAGAAACAAAACAACTAGCATAGTGTGGCCATATGATAAGAATGAATGAATCGGTAAATTTAGATGACAAAGGTGAAGGAAAAGAGGGATCGTGGAAGACCAAACGACATTTGGGATACCATCATCAGCAAGACTCTGAAAAAGAGGAAAGTTACACTCCAGGATACACGAAGATTGGCGATGAATAAGAAATTTGTGTACTTTTACAACCTACACCTTACGGTAAAAGGGTTCTTGACTATATATAATGTAGGGTTCATCGAATGTTTAATGATTATAATTTGAGGCGATCATTCTATCCATAGTACCACAACTGATCTAAGCTTGCTATACGAGTATACCAAGTCTAAGATATGCACTTATAATATTAATTCAATTGCAAGTCATTTGCAATTCACATAAAATTATATTTCCTTCGATTACATACATGTAAGAAAATTACTAGCATAAAATATTTTTGTTGATTTTCAATTCTGAATTTTTATTTTCTGTAGTAATGTTGATGTCTGTTGCAGATGCGTGCGAAGACCTAATCGAGGAAAATGGCTAGAAGTTGTTTGATAGGTCTTCTAGCGATATGTTCTACAGTTTATGGCGTTTCAGCGCAAATAGGTAAATATAAATATATAGATATATCACATAAATTATGAAGAGGGTAGTACAAGTCAAAACAATAATAAAAGTTTACATAAACAATTATCCGGAAATTCGATATTAACAAAGAATTTCCGAATACATGTTTATATGAACTTATATAATTGTTTTGAAATGTTCTCTCCACCTTTAATTTATTGCTCTCTATTTTCTGAAATCTAAACAGAATATGACACCACAAAAAAATCAGTAAATAATATAATTATATATTTATTTATCATATAGAGGGTTAAGAATGGAAATGTAACATGCAATAAAGCCATTTTGGTTAGTGTTAGTATTTTACAATGCAGCATGTTTTGAAAAGTGGTAAAAAATGTAAAAAAATTGAGCTGATTAGATTTTGGATATAATTGGTCAACCGGAAGTAGCAGTTCACTAGAAACCCTTAACAGTTTTCCGTGATAAACATGGTTAAATTTAATTTTTCAACAATTTATGTTATTTTGAAAATTGAAGAATATTTCATTTTACATGTGTTTTGATTAAATTAATTTTATTCATTTTCATTAGATTTAGAGATAATAAAATAAAAAGAAATTAAATTGCATAAATCTTGCATTCCATGTACACCATGGATACACTTCAAAATTTGCATTTTTTTTTACGAAATGTGACAAATGTCATTGTGATTGTGAAGCTGTTTTCAGTAATAATATAACAAGAGGGTGAGAATAAATTGAAAATAATTCAACAGATCTTTCGAAAACTTGTTGCCAGGCAATAGCCACGAAAGCCCGTAGGACTTGAGTGGCTATTGCCAAATGGCGACAAGTTTGAGAAAGATACTGGAGAATTATTTTCTAATTTATCGAACTCTCGAGTTGTATTTAATTAGATTATTTTTTGATTTCATCATCAGGCACGTCACAAAATCTATCTTTTTGACTCATTTTACCTTATGTTGATGATAACTATCTGACATCTGACATCTGTCAACAAAAACAAAAAAGCTACAGAGAAAATTGCCGGGAATTTTCACAAGAGCATTATTCTCAGTATAATAATGACAGGATTGGTTAAAACGCAGACACGTGACATACAATAAAGCATTTGATTGGTTTAAATAAACGTCAAAAAATAATCAGTGAAATATATATCAAAAAAATTAAATAAATATACGAAATAAATTTAGGTTTCTCAAATATAAATAGAAAATAAATAAATAAGAAGGTATTTTTCTGTATCATCAAATACTATTTTGTACCGTTTAAGAGTTGTATTTGGCGGGAGTTTATGTGCTGGGCACATCAGTTTATTTAGGATTGTTATTCACATTGGACATATAAGAGTCTGTGAAGTAAAATTTTGACATAAGAATCTGTAAAATTTAACTTTAGCTACTATTTTGGCTAACTTCGCGTAGTAATATCGTATGTGCTCAAAACAGATTTAGTATTATTTTAGTTATTCGTCTTGTATTATTTTATATATTGCATTATTTTTTTTATTTTCAACTACTTTTGTATTTACAATTTTGCTGTAAAGTGAAAAGTGAATAGGTGAAAAGATACAGCAATATTAAAAATATCATTCAAACCCGGAAATATTGTTTTATTATTTCGAAACATCGCATTTTGTAATAATTGTTGAATATTCAGCTACAACAAAATTCCAAGTGCAACTGATACAGACATAAACATTTTCAGTAAATCCATTTGCATCTTTACATTTACATATGTAAACTGATATTTTTGAGCTACCGAGAAGTAGCATCTTTTAATACTCGGTCTAATCAAAAGATAACCGTACCTCTTAAAGTTAAAAGACGTCTCGTCATCGGAAATGCTTAAAACCACAAAAAATAAATAACTTAAAAGTAGTGAAGTGTATGCTAATTTGCCAAATATTCTTTTGGAGTCAACGACATTGCCTAAAAATAAACAAGAAGAACTTTTATTATCGCTAAATTTTTTACGAGATGGCATCGAGAAATCATTGGGTAATTAAATGTATAATAGTTAAATTTTGTTAATTTAAATCGTGTGCGATTATTTTTATATTTCTTAAAATACCGTTTGTTGATATAAAAAATAATTTAGTTTTATTGCCTTTTAGCATGGGCTGACGTTAATTTTTTATTTATACACAACTTAAAAAATGTGTTTCCTGTTTTTTATAAATATAAAGTTGTTTTTGTATATTCATTTATTAAATCCTGAAACCTGAGACTGGTGGAACTTATTAAAATTGATTGATTGACGTAAACCTGTTTTCAGATTCAATAATACTTATTTTTGTTTGGACAGAAACAACAATATAAAATTATATGTATAGTAAAATATTTTAGTTATAATGGGTGTTTTTTAGAGGTAATTTTGTTTTGGCTTTTTAAGAAAGATAATATTATGCAATTACGGGCAGATTCACAAAAGGAATTAACGCTAATTCTATTTTTACCTCCCGCACATATATGTAAGGGAGGTATTGTGACAGGTCAAAATTTTCGGTAGTGAGTTTTCAACGGATAAGCACGTTTTGGGGTCCCCAGATTACGATTTTACTATTTTCACGATGACGTCTGTCTGTCTGTGTGTGTGTGTGTGTGTGTGTGTGTGTGTGTGTGTGTGTGTGTGTGTGTGTGTGTGTGTGTGTGTGTGTGTGTGAGTGTGTGTGTGTGTGTGTGTGTATTTTTCGTCCACGATAACTCAAAATCTAATAAAGACATCATTTTGAAATTTCATATTTAAAATTAAAATGTTGAGGTTACGAGCTGATTAGATTTTGGTAGTAATCTGCAAACCGGAAGTGGTAGTTTACTTGAAGACTTGTCAAGTTTTTTGGCTATATCTCTGTAAATAATTGAGTTACAGTAAATTTTGTCATAATAAAAAAGATGTAGAATCACATTGGCTACAAATTTTATTTGAAACTTTTTTCTATATTATGCACCGTTCTGAAATTAATAATTTGGGAAGTTATGTAGTGGCCACATCAGATTCTAATACAGTACCATTTTCTACTTTAATATTTAGACCTTGCATGTTCAAATTAAGAACTGGATAGATTTTGATGATTGACCATCAGCCGGAAGTGGAAGTTTACTTGAAGTTAGAATAAATTTTGTTATTATAAAAAAGATATTAAATAATATAAGATACAATTTTTATTTGGAACTTTTTTTCTATTTTGCCCCGTTTAAAAATTGTTTAAGCGGGAGGTTATGTGCTGGAACCATCAGATTTTTTAACATCTGTAACTTTATTCCTAAATTAATTAAATTAACAAAATGTGTCAAATTTTATGGTAACCAATCTTAACTACAACCTTAGTTAAAATAAATATGTTCTGAGAATGGAAAATGTAGTTACGAGTAATAATAAAATGGAGTTAGCGCTAATCCCTTTTATGAATCGGTCTGAAACAGTATAAGACAAAATAAGCTATTGATATTTATTTTTAAATATCTTACAGAGACAGTCTCCAATGAAAACTGCACCAAAGACGGGTTTTACCCACACCCATCTAACTGCAAATCATTCTTCTGGTGCAGCCTTCGTCGTAGCTTACGTGCCATCATCCTAGAATGTGACGACGACCAAATCTTCGACATCCAAACACAATCTTGCACTTATCCACATTTAAGTACCAGAGAAGAATGCGGAGGATCGTTCCACATGTCAAACGAAGTTGAAAGTGAAGAAGAAAGTAAAGAAAAAGCTTCACCCCGTGGATCTTATCGAAAGATTGGGAATGAATGCTTTGAAGACGGGTTTCTTCCTCATGAAGATGATTGTGGCAAGTTTTTCCGATGTGTTGATTCGGGAAATGGAAGATTTATTAGGTATGAGTTTAGTTGTGCTGGAGGTACTATCTGGGATCCGGAAATACTAGCTTGTAATCATGCTTGGACGAAGAAAGATGGTGGATGTTCAAGAAGAAATGAAGAAACTGTTGGACAACATCCTGAAGGTGCTGGTACGTCAACTGAGATTCCAGTATATGGTTCATATCCAGGTGAGGTTTTTCTTCCTCCTGGTCTTCATTATATTATTGTTGTTGACTATTGCTTGATCTTCTCTCTTCTTCTTCCAACTCTTATTCAATTTCATAGTTCATTCTTATTTTGTATTCGTGCTGTAATATCTTTATTGGTACTAATATTTTTCTCATTATTTTTCATTCCATTATTGTTAAATCTTCTTCATCTTTTTGTCATTGTCATAGTCTCAGCAGCGTACATTATTATTGGTCTTAGTGTTGTCAAATTTGTCAAAAATTATTTCAAAATGAATATATTTTTGAACACAATAAAGTAAAGATTTATTTTTAATAGCTTAAGACTAAACATTGTAGAATAGTATATTCTACAACAAGTAATGGAATGGCACATATTCCACGCGAGCAAAAAGTTTGTAGCCCGGTCCAAAGGCGAGGGCTACGGTTTGCGAGCGTGGGATAGGCCATTTCGTTACATGTTGCAGACATGTAGACTATACTTTCTATAAAAAGGTTTTGGAAATTACACAGAAATACAAATATAAAACTGTTGAAAACGTCAAACTCAAATAAATCAAATTAATACAAACAGACGTAACCATAGTAACTGAATCAAGATACTTCATATGTCGCGCTAATAAGCGGTTCTGATTCGTCGAAAATATTCCATACGCCGCGTATGGAATGTTAGTGATTCCATAACAATTTTTAGAAGTGGAATGCCCAGTTTCCAAAACAGTGTTATAGAAAGTATTTTTTTGCAATACCTGTACTGTAAGTTACCCATTAATAACAAAATTTAAACACAGTAAGTGGAACTTTTATAGCACAATTGGTTTCCATGGTTACATCATTTACTTACCGTTCACGGTGGATGGTAAGTGAAACTTATCGTGCAAGGTGGACGGTAAGTAAATATATTTCAATCAAATTTTAGTTCTAACCTCAATCTGTCAGCTGTTAATTTTGATACCTATTTTTCCTTTTCTTATATTTACGCAAGTATTGCAAAAAATAACTTACTAACCTCGAACTGTAAGTGATTTTTTAGGCCTCGAATGTTTAGGAAATCTCGACCCTACGGGTCTCGACATCCCAAACTACATTCTCGACCTAAAAACTGTCACTTACAGTTCACGGTACGTAATATACTATTAATTATTCAAGTTTCTGAATTATACATCTAATAAACCCATATGAATTTTGTTTGTTTTAAACATACAGAAGTATTTAAATACGATAAATGAATTACATATATTTATTTGGTAAATATCTGTCCGAAAATTGAACGGGTTTTGGGAGGTATTATAGTTAAAAATTGATAAAATTATCATCAATTTTATCAAAACGGCTAAATCAGTATACCTCAAAAAATATTAAATATATTAGAATGCGGTCAACGCCATTGTATTTCTTGTAATCTAATAAATATAGAAAGACATTTTCAAAAAATTGTTAATTTATGCCCTTTCAATAAAATTTCTCCAGTTGAAATTTTATTAATATTTCTAGACAAATGATATGATCAAGATCACTTATTTGACTCTAAATAATACTGTCGCGATGTCAAACATATATAAATAAATATATTTTAATAATTCCAGAGCCACCGGAGCCACTCAAACCTCCTCCAAGCTACCCTAGCTACCCAGGTGCATACCCCGAAGAAACAGAAGAGAACAACAATATTAATACAGTCAATACACAAGAAAATGTTAACAATTATGGGGAAATAAATACTCCATCTTCAAATGAACAAGTAACAGATAACAATGGAAATAATGTACAGCCAAAAGTAGAGTGTATTCAAGAAGAATTTATTCCCGATCCTAAAGATTGTAAAAAGTTTCATAGATGCGTCAGCAATGGAAGAAACGGGTTCATTAAATATGAATTCAGCTGTGGGGAGGGAACAATATGGGATTCAGAAAGTAATACTTGTAATTATCCTTCAAATACGAAAAATGCATGTGGCCAATCAAATAATATAGATATAGATCATACAGAAACAATATTTACGGAAAAACCTTTACTGGAAATAGAAGAACCTGTAACTAACAAAGAAACAAATATTACTTCTTCAACAGGAAGTCCGCAATATACTTCTTCAAATTTATCAGAACCAATTAGTACTGTAACATACAGCACTGAATCATCGAATGTTACCTCTTCTTCTTCGTCAGTTTCTACGGAAGAAATAACAACAGAAAGCAGCAATATCGAACAGTTCGATGTTTGCTCACGAGATGGCTTCATAGGCGATTCTAAAAATTGTCAAAAGTTCTATCGTTGCGTCAGCAATTCAAGAAGTGGGTTCAGTAAATACGAATTTACTTGTGGACAAGGTACAATTTGGGATTCAGAACAAAGTACTTGTAATTATCCTCAGTCTACTAGAAGACAGTGTGGAGATGTGTCGACCAATCAAGAAACTGAAGAAACCCCGCATAATTCAGCTACAACAGCCAGGTCAACCGGATCCGTGGGTAATGGAATATATTCAACAGACCAATCCAGCACTATTTCGGCGAATCGAGTATCTTCTGGCACACCTGAGGGTTACGGGCCGGTTACCATATCTACCATATCATCACTAAATCAAAATTCGACAGAAACCCCACCCACGACTAGTCCATCAGTCATAACCTCTACTACTATTTCACAAAATAATACATCAAGTTCTACTACATTAACTCCAAGCATTGAACAAACATCCACGGAAAGTAACAGCGAATCATTCGATGTTTGCGCGCAAGAAGGATTTATAGGCGATTCTAAAAATTGTCAAAAGTTCTACAGGTGCGTAAGCAATGCTAAACGAGGATTTATTAAATATGAATTTACTTGTGGAGAAGGTACAGTCTGGGATGCAGAACAAAACACTTGTAATCATCCTCATGCTACTAGAAGACAATGTGGATCTTCAACAGGCACTTCTGCAACAACTCCTGATCAGGGTGAATCAACTGATAAAGATAATTCCACACAATCAAGTTCTAGTTTAGCTGTTACTACCGAAAATATACTTGGAGAATCACAAAATATGACATCAAGTTCTACTGAGAATCAACAAAGTAGTGAATCATCAACTTCATCAGTTTCTCCGGAACAATCAACAACAGGAAACAATGAAAACGAACAGTTCAACGTAACAAGTTCACCTATTAACAATCAACAAAGTTCTACTTCATCAAGTACTGAATCATCAACTATTACATCTACTTCGACAGTTTCTTCGGAACAGTCAACAACAGAAAGCAGTGATAACGCCCAGTTCGATGAATGTTTACAAGATGGCTTCATAGGAGATTCTAAAGACTGTCAAAAGTTTTACAGATGCGTAAGTAATGCCAAAAGAGGGTTTACCAAATATGAATTTACTTGTGGCGAAGGTACAATCTGGGATTCTGAGCAGAGTACTTGTAACTATCCTCATGCTACTAGAAGACAATGCGGAGGTTTTTCAACTAATGAAGAAAACTCTGCAAGTTCAACGGAATCCTCGACAGATCAAGGTACTGTAAAACCTGAACCAGAGGTAAGTACGACAGAATCCTCTGAATCCACAAGTGCAAATAATCCGTCAGTTACTCCAGAACCTAAACCAGAAGAATCATCAACAACTCAAAGTACCACATCAAATCCGGAGCAAACTACAGAAAGTAGCGACAATAAACAGTTCGACGTTTGTACACAAGATGGCTTTATAGGAGATTCCAAAGACTGTCAAAAATTCTACCGATGTGTAAGCAATTCACAAAGAGGATTCACTAAATATGAGTTTACTTGTGGTGAAGGCACTGTCTGGGATTCCGATCTGGATACTTGTAACCATCCGTCAAATGTTAAAAGTAGCAAATGTGATTCTGGGTCTGTTTTCAAACCGGAACAGCCACAAACAACAGGAAGTGTCAGTCAGGAACCACAACAAACAGGATCTACAACTGAAGGCAATGAATCTGGATCATCAACTGCAGCTAATGCTAGTACTGAAGGAACGACAGATGTAAGTGATTCTGGGTCATCTACAACTGAGTCTACATCGTCTAGTACAGAACAAGCTATAGCAACAACTGTAAGTGATTCTGGATCATCAACAGAAGGAATAACAGATATAAGTGATTCTGGATCAACTACAACTGAATCTACATCGTCTAGTACAACTGTAGGAACAACTATAAGTGATTCTGGATCATCTACAACTGAATCTGTTTCGTCTAGTACAGAACAAGCTGTAGGAACAACTATAAGTAATTCTGGATCATCTACAGTAGAAAATATAGATACAACTCCAACAAAAACTGAATCTGAATCAACAACAGAAATAAGTGATTCTGGATCATCTACAACTCAATTTACAAAAGCAACTTCAGCTGCAACTGAATCTGGATCAAGTACAGAACAAGCTGAAGCAACAACTATAAATGATTCTGGATCATCTACAGTGGAAACTATAGAAACAACTACAGCAAAAAATGAATCTGAATCATCAACAGATCAAACAACACCAATAAGTGAATCTGGTACGTCTACATCAGATAAATCAGAATCAACAACAGCAGCAACAACAACTGCTAAATCTACTGAAACATCCAACCAGTCACAAACAGTCCAAACAACACCTCCTCCAAAAGAAGGAAGTCCAATCCAAAATACTGAAGCCCGTTGTAAACAAGAAGGTTTCTTCCCTAATCTGAAAGACTGTACCAAATTCTATCGTTGTGTATCAAACGGAAAAGGATTCACAAAATATGATTTCTCCTGTGGTCCAGGAACAATCTGGGATCCAGATTTGGATACTTGCAATCATCCTTATGCTGTTAACAACAAGATATGCGAACAATCTTCTCAACAAACTACAGAGAAACCTTCAGAAGGAGGACAGCAATCTCAGGATAAATGTACTGAAGAAGGATATCAACCAAATAGTCAAGATTGTAAGAAGTTTTTCAGGTGTGTAGGAAACGGAAAAGGAGGGTTTTCAAAATATGATTTTACGTGTGGTGAAGGAACGATGTGGGATACCAATCTGCAGACTTGTAATCATCCGTATGCTGCGGAAAACAGAGCTTGTGGACACGCAGCGGAAATCAAACCTGTCACAGATAAGGTAAGGACAGTATTCTTAATCATATCTAATATCGTATTATTCATTTTATAACACTTAAAGGAACTTTGATGTGTTCATATATAATATAGGTAGTGACCATTTCTTACGAAACTCTCTAGATCATATTGTTAGAGTGGATCAATCTCATTTTCTTTTCCTTTAAATCCTTGCAGTTAGGTTTCTCCACATCTTCCTCTCTTTCGTTTTACTTTGCCTGTTTTTAATTCCTGCTGGTTTCTACTCTCTTTAGTCATCTGGGTGTGCCTCGTATTCTTTTTCCTCCTGATCTCCATTCTACTACCGATTTAATTGCATCCTTTTCTTCTGCTCTCTATATATGTCCAAACCATCTGATTCTATGTTACTTGATCTTTTTCACTATGTCTTCTCCTTACAACTCTTGTTCTATTTCATAGTTCATTCTTATTCTGTATTCGTTTTCTGATATCTTCATTGGTCCTAATCACTGAATTATCATATACTAGAATGCGCACTTGTAGGCTTAAGAAAGCGAAAAACAAACTTGAGATAGATAGATGTCATAGGTTACCCTTCTTTGTCTAACACTTTTTTGTAAGACGGTTGCTCTGCGGTTGTTTTGTAAAAACATTGTACAACACAGACAGATAGCCCAACAACTAGCTGACTATCTCGGCTCGCATTTTCAACGTCAGTTAGCGTTCCAGTATTATTTTATTTCAGTGAGCCTAATAATTTGTATTATTTTTCGTTCCATTATTCTTAAATCTTCTTCATCTTTTTTGCCATAGTCATAGTCTCAGTAGCGTACACTGTTATTGGTCACTCTCTTCTTTGTATCTGTTATTAAAAATTTTGATTCTTAGTAATTTTTTGTTTACTTGGAAAGTCCTATTTGCTGCCATTATCTTTTCTTTTATGTATATTTAATTTACAAACTTGAAATACAAGAATATATAGTTTAAAGAATATTTATGTAATATGGTAATAAGATGTGATGAATCAATTGAGAATTTATAAAATGATATCTTAAAAGTTATTAAAGAGAGTTTCCTATAATATATACAATAACATTAATTGACTAGTTATTTATTATGTATTATAGGATATAAGAACGGATGAGCCTCCCGTAGAATCCACAACATCTGTCGAAGAAGCAACAACAATTACTGAAGAACCTCTTACTGAAATAATAACAGAAGTTGTTGATCAAACAACTACAGATATTCAATCAACAGTAATTAGTGAACAAGGTACAACCGAAATAGAAAAAGAAGTTACGACAACAACACCACCAGAAGAAACAACACTTTTGGTAACAACTAATAAAATTGAACAAGAAACAGGAACAACTCCTTTAGAATCAGAACAGACTACAGTTGAAACAACAGATTCAACAACAAATCAGTCTGAAACTACAACAGAAACCGAATCAACAACTCAAGATTCAACAACAAATCAGTCTGAAACTACAACAGAAACCGAAACAACAACAAATCAGTCTGAAACTACAACAAAAACCGAATCAACCACTCAAGATTCAACAACAAATCAGTCTGAAACTACAACAGAAACCGAATCAACCACTCAAGATTCAACAACAAATCAGTCTGAAACTACAACAGAAACCGAATCAACAACTCAAGATTCAACAACAAATCAGTCTGCAACTACAACAGAAATCGAATCAACAACAGAATCAGTTGTATCCACAACAAATTTGGAACAGTTGACAACTGAAGATAATAAAGAAATAGCAACAACAGAACAATCTTCAACAACAAATTCAGAGCAATTAACAACTGATTCTAGCGAACAAACAACCGTAGAAAATGAAACTACAACAATTACTGACCTATCAACTGAACCTAGTACAACAACAAGTGAATCTGGATCCACAACAACTGATCTGGATCAGTTAATATCTACACAGCAACCTGCTATTTGTCCAATAAGTGAATTAGAAGGTAACCAAATATCTTTGGTTTGTCCAACTGGTTTCAAGCGTCATCCGAAATATTGTAACCTCTTCTATCAGTGTACCAATAATCCTGAAACCGCTGAGATTAAAATATTGGTCCTGAGTTGTCCTTCTGGTACGATATACGATGAAAGGAAAACGCAGTGTTTAGCGCCAGAAAAAACTGAACAGAAATGTACTGGACAGATTAAAGAAAAGAATTTACGCCATAAATTATCATCTGATGTACTTGTAAGTATAAAATAATTATTTATGGAATTTTTATGAATTCAAATTTCTCACAGGCTTGTGGAATGTCTCCATGGTTGTTTAATCTGTATATGGATGTGTTGTTATGAAAGGCATTGAATGGAATTAATAGTGTATGAATTGGTGGACGTATAGTGCCTGCGTTAGCTTATGCGGATGATTTGATGTTGGGTGAAACTGAGAAGTAATTGAAAAGAATAATTGTGAGCATAAATAAAGTAGAGAAAATTTAAATCTGTTATTGAATGTTGATAAATGAAAAGTGTTGGTGTTTGAGAAGAATGATTTATTGGTGCCTAATTATAATGTGTGATTGGATCAAGTAAATTAATTTGTATATTTGGGTGGTATGTTTTTGAGGGATGGACGTATTGACTGAGAGATTTAAAGGAGGGTGTCTGCAGGGTGCAAGGTTTTGTATGCTCTGGGTACATTTGCTCGAAACGTGAATGTATCTGGAGATGCTCGATTGAGTGTTTATAATGATGTGTTAGTGTCTACATTGATGTATGGTTCTGAATGTTGGGTGTGGATGAAGAAGCATGAACGACGTGTAACTGGAGAGAGGTCGTGTCCGGAATACATTGATGTATTTTGAGCAGAATCTTGTTAAGAAACTGGGAGTGAGTCATTTGAGGTGGTTTGGACATGTTGAGCGAATATCGAATGAAAGGTTTGTGAAACTAATACCCGCTAATTCATCGGTCTGTTCTTATTCTTATCTCTTTCATTTGAAAGTATAGAGTAAAACTCTTCAAATAAAATATTATTGTCTGTCTTCTTATCATAAATATTTGTATATAGACTATTTCATTTGAGTGTGGCAAAATGAAATCTTATATCTTTATTGGAACACTCTATAAATATTTACTGATTTTGATAGTGAGATTTCAATCAAAAAAGTGTAATGTGATAAAGTGTCTTAAAAAAAATGGAGCAACCTGTATACAAAAGTGTATGGTAAATAGACAGACAATAAATTTTAAAATAGATTTTATTTGAAGAGTTTTACTCTACAACTTAAAATAAAAATACGTGTGGCACTCGGGGACTGCCGCGGTAAAGCTATTGCATAGCATGTTTTATCAACTTATTTATTTATTTTATTTATGCAGTATTGTTTTTTTCTTTGATATTAATTTAAGTTACACTTTTTGAGCGTGGTGACCGATATGAAAACAATGTTTTTCTTTTATTGAACAAATGATAAGTTAATATTGTTAAAAATATTTTTATTATCTTACAATATATGTAGGTTATTCAGGAATTTTTATCCTTGAAACTATAGGTTTATGGTAACTGAAATAAGAAACATAAGTTTGAGACATGATATCCTCTAAATATCTGGAAAATACCGCGTCAATGGCATACGTCTAGTCGCACGCACACAAACACCGTGCCGAAGTCTGCCGAACTGAAACAACGTTAGACCATGCACGGCATTTAACGCCGCACCGCTGTGCTCGTCGGAGTGGGGGGTGTCAGGTTTTTTTCGTTACGGAATTTCTTGATTCGGTCGCCGCGCTCAAAGCCCGCGATAAAAGCTATGCAAAAGCTTTAAAAAAGTTTAAAAAAAGGACAGACTGATGAATCATGCTTTATATGCGGATGAAAATTAAAAAGTAGTGAGATATGATTAATGATTTGTTACATAATCAAATGATTCAGAGTATGAAGAGTAGACTAACATGTATGAATGTGGACAAGGCGAAAGTTATATTCCAGGATGTTTGGCGGAGGTTGATTGGGAGTGGAAAATAGCGTAACGTTATATATTTACGTAAAATTTCTCTATATTCAGATGGAAATCAACACCGACAAACCCTTATGTCCAAGCGAAGGCACTCATCCGTTGGACTCCACCAAATGTCTTCAAAAATTCATCAGTTGTCGTCGTTCCCCAACGGGAAAGCAAAACCTTCAACCGTTTATTTACCAATGTCCAGATGACTCCACATATTGGCCAATTAGCAAACGTTGTGAAAAACAATCGCCTGTACTAGGATGCCTAGAAGAAGGAGAAACCTTCGAGGATAATCAGTTTAAGTGGACGATTCCTGTTGAAGTGCAGAAAGGTGCAATAAAAGGATAATTTTAGAGTAGGATAAGCTATGGATAAGGCAAGGGAAATTCGTATTATCACCAATCAAAATTGTCGAAGGAAGCGATCTGCCACTAAGATTATATTTTAACTAGAATAAAATGTCTTATTATCTTAGTGTCTTTGATAGTTTTGACACTTTGTTCAGTATCTTGTTGCCATGTTTTGTAAACTTTGTATTTTGTTTAGATACTGAATGAAAAGATAATACGAAAAACAATAATAAAAAATGTACATTAAAAGTATTGTATGAATGTTCCATATTAGTTTAAGTAACTATAATTATTTATGTTTGTGTTTAATATTATTTATTTTTGCTTTAGATCTCTTATTTTAATTGTAGATGTAACTAGAAATCGAGAGTAATTCTGCAATTAATACCGTATTCATTTGACTGGCTGAATAGCATATTTCGTTTTAAACATATCTGAAATTTATTTGCTCACGTTTTTTAGTTACACACTAACGCACAACTAACAGTATGTGTATGTATATGCCCTTAATAAGAGTGATAAATATAATATTACTTTTCTATATTTGTATTTTATTTGGCGACTGAAATTTGACAGGAAAAAATATTCCTCTTACACAGTAAAAAACTTATAGTCAAAATTGATAAAATTTTAACAAAATTTTAGGTCCCAGACGATCCACCGTTAATTTTTGTTAATTCAAAACAAGTTTCAAATTTGATAGCAAGTAACAAATTATTTTTGTGTTTTTCATAACTAAATATATTTGGGAATATATTAATTATTAACATTTATTTTTGTGTGCTTTTAACTAAATATTTTAATAATTATATTGAAGCATAAGTTTGAACAATAAGTCAAAATAAATATAATGGGCATATCTAAAAAATATATATCGTGATTTGATATATTAATATATTTTCCCTTCAGAAAGTCTTTTGTAACCAATCTCGAAAAAATTTTGTTATAAAAACAATTGACAATCGCTCAAAAGTACTTTTTTATATCCTCTACATCTTCAATTTAACTTCAATCTCGAAAAGATTCATTTAAATCTTGTAAAAAAAAAACATTTGACGATAGTTCGAAATTAATCTTTGACATTTTATTATTAATAATTGTGATAAAAACAATTGACGAACGCTTAGAAGTATATTCTTAAATTATAATAATGGTTATAAAAACAATAGATGATCGCTCAAAAGTACTATTTTGATATCCTTTAATTTGACATCAAACTCGATAAGATTCAACTAACTCTTGTAAAAATAATTGACGATCATTCCGAATAAATTGTTGTCATTTAAATTTAATTCGTCTCTCTGATACCTTTAATTTGACCTCAAATTCGATACGATTCTATTAAATATTGTAAAAAACAATTGACGTTCGCACAAAATAAATTTTTGACTTTATAATATAACTCTCCTCACTGAGACCTTTAATTTGATACCAAACTCGATAATATTCAATTAACTATTATATTGTAAAAAAAAAAACAATTGAGGATCGTTCAAAATTAATTTTTAGTATTCTAATTAACCTGTTCTCGTCGAGTCCTTTAATTTGATACCACACTCGGCAGGGTTCAATTAAATTATATATAATTTTCGAATTCAAGTTTTTTCGTTGAGACCTTTAATTTGATACCAAACTAGGTAGAGTTTAATTAATATTTTTAGCATGTTATTTTTCAAAATGTATTATTAAATAAATCATTAGTTCTTCTCAAAACCGGAAGCCAATACAAGAAATTGCAAATTACATTTTATATTCCAAATAATTATTACTAAAATTTTTACTTGCATTGATATGAATGAATTTTGAAATTTCGTTCGTGAGTTATAGAATGAATAGACATTCATCCATCCATCCACACAGACGTTGTTGAAAAATTGTCAAAACAGGATGTATTTCCGTAAAAACCTTTCAAACGATTATTCTACGTATAAAAAGAAAAACCAATAACACATTAAAACATTATTTAGCATTCTTTAATATTCATATATACCTACGTTTTATTTCATATTACCTATTTGAGAAATAATTATTTGAAAACAGTATCAAATCGATATCGTTCAAGATTTAATAAACCATTGAACATTGTATTACATTTTGTAATTTCGTAGGCTTTCAAACAATTTAAACAATAAAAATTATCGAAGTAGCCACATAGAAACAAAACAATAAAATGTGTACGGATACGTCAAAAATATACAGTAAACAATACGCCAATTAAACTGCTTAGCATGCTAAAACCCAACTAGCAAACACCGCAAAGTCAGTGTTACTACAGCTCCCTACATTGCAAGTGTGAAGCTCTGAGTGGTGTCTAGTGAACGCGAGTGACAATGACGAAATCAGGAAATGAAGAAAGGTATCCTCTGCTTCTGCTCTACGTGGAGGAGAATGGAAAGAAGTCGGAGTTCCCGCAAAGAGTGGTTTTTGCTGACAAGGGACGAGGTAAAGGAGTCACTCAAGGAGCGGCCGCTATAATCACACAGTGGCCGGGTAATTTTTTTTTAGAATTCTTGGTGCTTTTGGGTAATTTGTACCTGATGATTCACTCAGTTTAATAGCTACTAATGACTAATGGTAGGAAACGTATTTTTATTTTATGGTGAAATGAGTTAAATAAGAGATTAGAAAAATATATTATCTGTAAAGCATAAATAATGTGACAGCTTACTGGTCTATAGTGAGTTTCAGCTAAGATTGAATATTTACTGTCATTAATAAAAGAATTCACACACTAGCGACACTTTCAATATTTCATAATCCCAATATTTCAGTGCTGCGCTACCAGGAAGATGGCTACTCAGTGTACGCAGATAGGCTGATATCTTATACCCGGTTGCACCAAGGTTAGTTAAATTTTAAACTTGGTTTAAATAAATAAAAGCAAATCGAAGTTATATGTCACTTGGAGTAATTGGCATTGATGTCAAAAATTAGATACACTTTTGTTTATTTAAACCAAGTTTAAAATTTAACTAACGTTGGTGCAACCGGGCATTAGTAGCCATAAAATAGAGTGCATGGTATGTCAATGTCAGTGTCAGTGTCAGTTGTATCTGTCAAATATCAAGCCGTCTTTAGAGTACAAGTGAAATAATATTTTTAGATTTTATCTCATTTGTAGCTGACAGTTATGCCTGGTTTATACTGGATTTAATTTACAAATTTAGATTTAGAAATTTTATTTAAAAAATATAGTATATTGTACAACAAGCATGGAATGGTACACATTTCCTACGAGTATGAAAGTTTGTAGCATGAGCCAAAGGCGAATACTGCAAATCATACAAGTATGAAATGGATATTCCAAGCGAGTTGTACACTATACTTTTTCTACGACCACGATATTGTTGCCTAATTAATTTAATTTTAATAATAAATTTGTCCCGCTTTCACCATTCCAATATTTGACAATTCTAAATAAGTATCCTAGCAACGGCACCTGTACTGAAATGAACTGACCTGTATTGAAATACAAAACAAATTTATTTCGCTTGCAATGTACACCATATCCCTAGCAACAACAAACATACAATGAGCAGATTTCTAATTGGTCGTAAAAAAATACATAGGTTTATGCTGAATTTACAAATTTATAGATTTATATTTTACATTAAAAATATCACCATATTTTATATTCTAAATCTAAATTTTGTAAATTCAACCAATCAACTTGAGTGGGAAACAAAAAAATTATTTTGACAACAGTAAAATGTATCAAGATTGTCAAACAAAGTGATTTATTTGTTATCATAATAGTATATTGTACAACGAGCATGAAATGGACATTCCATGCGAGTTGTACACTATACTTTTTCTACGACCACGATATTATTTCCTAATTCATTTAATATTAATTAAAAAGTTGTCTCGCATTCATCATTCCAATATTTAACAATTCTAAATAAGTATCCTAGCAATGGCATCTGTACTTAAATGAACTGATCTGTATTGAAATACTCACAAAACAAATTCATTTCGCACGATGCTTGCAATGTACCTCATATCCCTAGCAACAACAAACATACAATAAGCAGATATCTAAGTGGTCGTAGAAAAAATATTTTTGTAACATGGATGCAGAGAGAGTTAAATATAATTTTAATTTAAGGTTTTTGATTGAAGAACATCATATACGACAAATTAATGTTATTTTGTTGCTGTTTAAAATATATGTTAAAAAGCTGAAGCCTAATCTTAAATGGCAGATTTTAAATTTAATAAATTCAGTTTAAACCAGCCATTATTTAAATTTACCGCCATATAGCGCAACTGCCAATATGGCCGCTTGGCTCAAGGTCATCGGTCGATGCGACATAAAGATCAAAGGTGCTGAAACCGAGTGTCGCTACTGTGTGAATTCTTTTACTGTGGTTTCGCGTTGATGTCTGTGTGTGTGTCTGTCTGTCTTTTTGTGTGGATCTCTGAAGTTACGGTTTCTCAAAAACTACTAAACTGAAAATTTTGATGTTTTGTATATAAATCAATTACATCTCCTTTGGAAGAGCTGATTAGTTTTTGGTGATAATCGAATAACAGGAAGTGGTAGTTTACCTGAAACCCTATCAAGTTATTTTGAAATATCTCATTATGGATTAATAACAATTCTTGTTATAAGAATGTCTTAAATATTATAATTGTTGTTTAAAACATTAACTATGTAAACAACAAATTATGACTTAGAGGAAGCCTTGTTTTGTTTAACTATTTCCCTTCATTATGATTCACTGTACTCTTTTAGTTATAGTTTGAGAAATATTTGTGATATATTTGATAATTTATTTCCTGAACGTTCTAGACTAAATACTTAAGTAATTTCGAAAGTATTTACAAATTCTTAAAGTGATAGATGTTTAGATATGAATCATAAGAAAAAGACAAGATTAAATTTATTGATACTTATTCTATTTAACTTTATTTATAAATCAGCAAATTATGATGACAGTTAATTCAACATTGACAACATATTAGGTTTGTTCCAAGTGGTCATTTCTGACATGTTTGTGACAAATTTCAGTGCGCCTGCGAAAAATGTAAACAAGTTAACTTTGAAACATAAACTTCATTTCTTTTTTGTGGCGAAAAATGTATGAATTTCTTTATTTATATTTATATTTAAGGTTAGCTGTCAAAACAAAAAATGTACATGCACATGCGCTCCATTCCTTTCGCCGTTCCAGTCTATGTTTCAAACTTAACTTGTTTACATTTTTCGCAGGCGCACTGAAATTTGTCACAAACATGTCACAAACATGTCAGAAATGACCACTTGGAACAAACCTATTATGTTGCATTTTATAATGACAGAACAGTAAATGTTGTATCTTAGCTGAAATTTTTTTTTATTAGAAGTGTAGTTTTCGAGATATTTCATTGTCTTCAAATAAATTGAACATTCTGTATATTCTTTTGGTATTGAAGTGCTATTAAAAATCCCCTAAGATCAGCGTTATCAGCTGTACATACAATTCGAATAAGTTGCGTATAATTTATTTGTAATCGTATATTATCTTAATATGACCTACATAGTATATACATTTCACAGTTGAGTCACCTAGAAAGTATATGTGCTGAAATGACAAAACAGCTATTATATTTATGGTTTCATTAATTTTATACTTTATTACATATTATGATGTAATGACATAACAAAAAATACGAATGGACAATATCTACTTTATGCAGATGATTTAAAGTTATTTTGTCAAATCACTACAAATATTGATTGGGAATATCAACAGAAAAACTTAAATAACTTGACAACAATCTTTTGCTAAATATTCATTCATAAAAAAGCACGAACCTATTAGCTTTTTGTACACAATTGGTAATACCATTTCTTTCTATCTTTAAAGGAACATTTATATCATGTATAAAGTGACCGATCGGGAGATTGAAAGGCGGGTGTCTGCAGGGTGCAAGGTATTGGGTGTTCTGGGTACATTTGCTCGAAACGTGAATGTATTTAGAGATGCTCGATTGAGTGTTTATAATGGTGTGTTAGTGCCTACATTGATGTATGGTTCTGAATGTTTGATGTTGATGAAGAAGCATGAACGAAGTATAATTGCTGTTGAATTGAGGTATTTCAGAGGAGAGTGATTGTGTCCAAAATTGGTTTACGGTGAGTGTGAGGTTGAGAAGAATGTTGTTAAAAATGTGGGAGTGAATCAACTGAAGGGATGCGGATGAGATTGAAGGTAAATGATTGTGTGGGCGTCCGAGGAATAAGTGGTTAGGTATGATTGATGGTTTGTTGCGTGAACGAATGATTCTGAGCGTAAAAATAGGCGAGCATGTATGAATGTGTCGAGGTCGAGGTGAAAGTGCCAGGATAAAAAAGTTTGGAGAAGTGTGGGATTTTATGTATTTATGTTTGTACGAGCTTAAATTCACATGAGTTCAACTGTTTCGTTTTAATGTTTTGTAGAAGTTGAAAGACCAATATAATGGAGTTTATCTTATATTTACTAAATAATACAATTAATTTCTGATATTTTTACATACTTTTAAAATTAAATAAAACTTTGATAATAAAACTACACAGCTAGCAAACTCTTTGTATTGTATAACGTACGTTTTCTCAAACTAAAATTCTCTATTTTGCCACTGTGTAACTCCATTTATACTTTTTAAAACTGCTTAGTATCCACAATTCTTTGATAGTATTGCAGAGAAAGAATCTCAAATTTCCTGCAGTCTGTGTAGCAATGTTTTGAATGTCCCTGTAGGATGATTTCGCATTTGTTTTTCTTTAATTATGTCAAGTTTCGATGGGGGATAAATCGGGGCTGCTAAAGGTCATTCCAACAACGAAATATTATTATTATTATTATTATTATTATTATAATGCAGCTTACAAAATATAAGACACCATGTATTCTACTCGTGTTTTCATTTTTTTTCAGATATAAATATATCTCCATTGTTTCAATTTTTTCAATGAATTACACTACACATAGTTCACGACAGTGAATTATGATTCACCCTTCTCGACCAATCACAAAGCAAGAAACCGTGATGTGGATCACCAAGCAACGGCCGTCTAACAGTTGACATGTAGTCAGTTGTATTTTGATGTCGTTTTTGCTACACGCTATTTCCGAATTTATTGGAGTACAAAAAGTTCAGTATTATATTCGGGATTATGGTCATTATTCACGAAGATGAAGTTTGCGTGACGAGCTGTAGGCTCATCTTCGTGAATAATGACTATCATAATCCCTCATATAATAATATACTATCTTTAAACTTTTATAAAATAATAATTGAAAAATTTGATACAAACGAACTCTTGTGAATTTGGGCTCGTATTTATAATGATCGTGAATGCTGTGATCATATAATAGATACAAATAATTATTTATTTATTGAAACCTGTAGCAACTTTTCTGCTGTTTGAAAACAATTATAATGTAAACATTGCTAAATATGTAATGAGTTATCACAAAATATGTTTCCGGGAAACTATAAAATATTAGCCATAAATTTAAATATAAATAACGCATTTTTTATCTAAATGTAGTAGACAAGTAAGACGGTTAAACAATACAAAGATAACATTCAAAAACATGTTTACATTTTATCTAATATTAACGAGAAACCAAGCATATACGAGGGGAGTTCAGACAAGACCCGGAATTTTATTTTCCTATTTCACGTACACAAAGTCAATTTTGTGACACTGTTTTTCTCAAAAACAATGCTACAAAATTGTATTTTGTGCAAATGTTTTTGGGGAATTTATTATTTGTAAAATGAACAGTCTGTCAAACTTGGGGCTGTCATTGCTGACGTAAAATGATTGAATCGGAGCCCCTGCGTCGGGGTTGCGGTTTGGGACCCGATAGGCCCCGCAGGTAAAGCCCCTTGACGACCTGTGGTATAGTAAACATGCCGTACAATTAAATTTTAATTTTATTTTTATTGAATTTATGAACGTGAAATAGGAAAAGTAGTATGAACAACTCGTGTTTACGCAAACTACGAGCCCAGAATCATATTATTTGGCCCAGTTAAAGTCATAAAAAGGAAATTTGTTGATTCGCCTTATTTATATCTTATATTCTATAATTTTTATATTCCGCACATACATATGTGTAACAGAGGTATTGTTTATGCTACGAATTAATTAGATTTTTTTAACAATTCATCAACAGTAACTTGTTGATTATTTCAAGGCCTATCAAGGTTTTTGGGCTTATCTTAATAAATAAATGAGATAGAGAAAATTTCATTGGAATCAAAAAGATGTAGAATAATATTACTTACAATTTTTATTTGAAACAATTTTCTGTATTATGTTGTCATCAGATTTAAAAACAGTGTTTGTGATACCAACAAATACCTTTGGGATAAATTGTAAATTTGATATTATTTCAGTTGTTATTATTGCTTAAAATATTCTTCAAAATAACAGAATTTATGTTATAAATAAATTTAGTACAATAAATTTACCATCTGTTCGATCAGAACTATTTTTTTAAAGCTATTCTAAAAGTCTTAACTAGGCCAACTAATATGATTTTGGGCTCGTATACTCGTATTACAAAAAAGGTCATTGTAACACTAGTTGTTCAATATACTATTTCAGCACCAAACGAATAGCTCTAGCAACAATTCATTCTTAATATTCTTGTAATGGGGTATCTCAAGGAGCACCAGGAGGTTCCACTCAAAGGTAAAAAATGGTACCGTCGTTGCCATGGTAATTATAATTGCGGTCACAACCGTTAGATGCCACCACATGCGTCAAATTTTTGACTATTGTACGGCCCTCCTTAAACTTCTTTCACTATTCAAACACTTGGGTTTTTGATAAGGTGGGTTCCCAATACTGTGCTTGAAATAGCAAAATATCGCTTGGTTTGACACCTTCATTCACAAGAAATCTATTATGCCTATGGCACACTGGTCGATGAGCGTCGATGAGCATCAATGAGCTCATTGATGAAACAACAGAACGAACCCACCTTTCAAGATTTTTAATGTCTTCAATGACGAATATAGGGAATTTCTCTGTGACAAAAAATGTTAACATGAAATGAGACACAAAGATACGTCTGAAATGAGACCCGTTTGTTTCCTCGATGCTCATCGATGAAAAATAGAGGAGCCTCTATTTTTCGTCGATGACGGGTTCGTACTATTGTTTGATCAATGAGCATCGATGCTCATCGACCAGTGTGCCATAGGCATTATGCGTTGCGCGACGGAAACTAGAGCTCTGGAAGAATGTAGATATTCTCATCCGCCATTTTGGGTCCAGATGTCATAAATAAAACAATTTATTGGAATCCAGTTACTTCGAAAAAGAAAAAGATCATTTTAAATTTGTATCTGTCAAATTTGAAGTTGATATTTATTAATATTATTGTGATATGTCATTCCTTCAATTTTTAATGTTTAGTGTTTTAAAATGTGCGCAAATTTTTATTTTATAGTTTTTATATTCTGCCAGAAAATATATTTCTTGTAATTCTGTAAAAACCAACTACACAATTCATACGGTAGTATATTATTAGAAATTATTCGGTGCACTTACTTGTTAGATAAGGAATACAATATTTGAAGGAATGATATATCACAATAATTATTAATCAATATCAACTTCAAATTTAACATAAGAGAATTAAAGTAACTGGATTCCAATAATTTGTTTCATTTATGATACTGGGACCCAAAATGGCGGATGAGAATACTCATATATTTTAGTACCTAACGGAAACATGTACTGCCTGCTTTATCATTTCGACAATAACTAAATGAAAACTATTGAAGTGACGATGACATTATGCACGCCTTCTAGATACCCCATTGCAAGAAATTACCGCAAGGGTCATTCGTTTGGTTCTTCGTCAAGTCCTACAGTCACAATTTGGTAGCACATATTGCAAATATATTTTTTGTTTCAGCACAAGTGACTTCATGCTGGCTGACATCCATAGCCCTAGGCACTGCATTCATATTTATATCTCTTTTACTTCTGATGTCATCCCTGAGTCCACTTTCATTTCCAATTCGCCCAAGATGTACACGCGATATACTTAGCTACCATGGCAACAAGACAATTCATCTCGTGAAACATGGAAACAACTGGAGCCACAAACAACTCGACATCTTACAGTTTATCGCTGACACTTATCCTGACTTTGAAATCAGAAATATCATGCTGGATACGTCGTTGAAAAACTTTAAGAAACGAGAGAAGAAAAAGGAAACTACGACGGTTGCGAGCAGTACACAAAGGACACATTTTCATTTTTTGCATGTTCCGGATTTTACGAACTCTGTTGTTAGAAAACTCAACGAAATCTTACTGCAGGACAAGATTATTCCAACAGATGACACCACTGTAAAAGAAACCCGGGCAGATAAAGAAGATAATTTTATACCAGTGAATTCAAATGCAACTGTCAAAAGAATTAAACGTCACATTAATTATTATAAACCTCCTATTACTTATGACGACATACTAAGTATGTATCCAAATATAATAGAAGAACAAACAACATATCGAGCATATTTTGAAGCAAGCCCTTTGAATTATTTCTGGGTTGACTTTCCTCCCGAAATGATATTATTTTCAGTAAGAGTTCTACAATTGTGGCAAAATGGAGGAATTAGTTTTTACCTCCCAAATCATAGTCATCACGATCGTCATTATTTAATACAAAAATTAAATGCTACAATACAACATAAACCAAATCAAATATCAAAAGTTTTTCCAAAAGATAACGTCAATATTTCTCAATTAAAATTGTTAATTACAAGTACTAAACTAAGATTTGACAAGTTGACAGATGATTTGGTAAGCATTGATGGGCAAGGTCTGCACATGGCAACTAAAATTCCCTGTCATTCATTTTTTGGTGAAATGATAATGAAACTACAAAAAGGAGTTGAGCATATAACTGTTCCAGAATTTATTCAACGTATATTAAACCTATTTTGTGGTAGGGGAGCTGTGGATTCCGATTATTGTATGAAAAAGTGATTTATTATAATACTGTAATAAATTTTATTGTGTATTTATTGTAAACCAATTTAAGGCTGTTATAAACTATTTTTGTAATAAAATATTAATTATTTTCAACAGTACTGACATCCTTGGTTCATGTAAAGAAATACTTGTATCCAGTTAAAAATTGAGAAAAACGTACATGTTACTTCTTGTCTACTAATGTTCATAATGTTACATTTTAGTAATCTTGTTAAAAAAATCATTCCTTCTCCAGCAATTATTATTGTTTGAGTTATAAACCATGGATATAAAAACCATTTATTATTCTGAAATATGAAAATTTAAATGAAAAAAATATTTATTCAACCTGGAATTAGCATATCAACAATTAAAAAACAATATTTCAATTAACAAATATACTCGTGAAAATGCATGACATTAGCGCTGGCGTTGTGACATTTATAACAGAAAGTTTACAGTAGCGTAAAAATTGCAATTTTTAACATAAAATTATGAATGAAAACTTATTATTAAGCATGTTTTATTGCATTTTTCCATTGTATGTCATATGAATTATTCAAAAAGTGATTGCTTTGGATAAATTCAATTATACCGAAATACCCCATTGAGACAAAATTAGCATGAAACAAACGTATCGGCAGCAGAAAGATTGTCACCTTGTTTTGTACAAACTAGGAAATCGAATTGTTTTAATCGCAAAAATACTAATTTATAAATAAATACATACAGGGTGTAGAATTGAAATGTGGCGTATAGGGGTTTCAATGCTATTTTTAAACATTATCTTTTTATCTATTCACTTTACAGCACAAGTGTAAATACAATAGTTATTCAGAATACAAATAAATATTAGTTTTAATTTGATTGATATATCGTGGAATACTAATATTTAGGTAACCAAATGGGCCTTATTTCATGCATTGTTAAATTTTGAATAACTTTTGTTGTAAAGTGAATTGGTAAAAAGATTCAGCAATATTTTTTTTCTACAATCGTTGCACAATATCGACATTGTTATTCCATTTTTGGTTAGGAAATGTTCAAAATTGTCGCTCTAGGGCGACAAAGTGACATATTGTCACACTAGCGCAACAAAAACAAAACAAAAATAAATTAGGTAAAAGAAGCAAATGATGCATTGGATTTTTCTGGTAATAACCTTGCTATTGCAAATACAGTTGGCATATACGTACATACACTTCAACTTAATCACCATAAACGTATTCACTCTGTAGACTTTATGTCAAATGTACTCCATATGTCAAATGTACTCCATGTGTCAAATTATGATTTCTTTGAAAATGTTTATTTTGTTCATAAACGTTGTCATGATTACGGTGACATGGGTAACTACAATTTTACTGAATTGTTATAGGCGTGACCAAAGATAATTTTGAAAATTAATTTTTTTCTACAGCTTGACATTGTTCAACGATTATAGAAAAACATTGTCTGTATCTCGTCGGATAGAGCTTGTTCGGTGCACTTGTCGAGTTGTTGATCTCGGCTTCGCCTCGATCAACAATTTCTCGCCGCGTGCAACAAACAATGCTCTATCCGCACTTGATACACAAATAACTATTTAAATATTGCATTGAAATATCCCTATACGCAATATTTCAATTCTACATCGTGTATATGTCGTAGGCATTTAGAATAATCAGGTATTTAACTAAATGTCTAAGCATTTAGCGAAATGCCGGCAATTAGATGAATTTTACTTCATTCTTCTATTTGAATGGCGAAATCAGGCAATTAGACGAAAAATCACGCATTTCTATAATTGCCGGGCGCGGTTTAGGCACTTAGAAGAATCATTCATAATATTGTGAACAATTTTATTAATATTTTACTTATTTGTTACAAGGTACAAGGTGCCGATAAATGGCACAACGTTTTGTTTGGCATTGTTTTTTTGCAGCTTTGCAATTACATTTTGCCGCTCGTAGTAATATAGTACAAGTCATATACCGGGTGGTCCATCGGTCTGTATTTTTTATTTTATGCGATTATTAGAAATGTTACTGAAATTTTCTTCAGACAAAGTTTATTTTACATTAAAATGCCCATATATCTGCAGCATACGTTTTTCTACCGGGTGCTCCATTTTCACGCAATCGTATGCAACTTAGTATTTTTAAATGGAACATCCTATATATTTTTGCAAAATTTTAAAGATCTCACGATTCTCTTTAAATTAGTTTTTATTCACTATAGTCCTAAAATGATCAGTATAGAAACTATTCACGTTTTTATTAATGAAGAATCACACACAAAAAGTATGCCATGAAATTAAAAACAATAAATAATTTTTTCTTCAAACGTCATAAAAGTACGTTGTTATGTATTTGTATTCAACAAGCAGAAGTTCAATATTGTCGCCGCCGGCGTAAAAGTGTATCCTTGGCAACACATTTACGCCGGCGGCGGACAAAGTAAAATATTATGAAAAATAGTTAGGTTGTAATTCAATCATTTGACAGTTAAAAATGAAACAAATAAACAAAAATAACAAAACAGCATATTCTACGGCAACTTGAAATGCTAGATAAGACAGAATATTTTTTGAAGTTTTGAGCATTTTATAATATTTATAATTTTATTTTCTATGTTTGAAGAAAAAATAGCATATGTTATTCGGAGTAAATGTGTCTTTGGGTGCTTCGCATGTAATTGTTCGCCTCGCTTCGCCTCGCTTCGCTCGTCGTTCAAACTTACATGCTCAGCACCCAAAGTATCATATTTACTCCTAATAACACAATATACTATTATAAAAAATATTCGAAATGAACATTAGTTCAACATACTAAACAAAATATAACGAAAAAAGTTGTTAAACTAAGTGAAAATAGTAAATAATAATTATTATAGATCTGACAGCAACTAATCTGATTGTTTAAACATTCAGACACAATTTTATGGCATAGTTTCTGTGCGATTATTGAATCATAAGAACATGAATAGTTTCTGTACTGATCATTTCAGGACTATAGTGAATAAGAACTTATTTAAAGAGAATTATAAGATCTAAGTTGCATACGATTGCGTGAAAATGGAGCACCCGGTAGAAAAACGTATGCTGCAGATATATGGGCATTTTAATGTAAAATAAACTTTGTCTGAAGAAAATTTCAGTAACATTTCTAATAATCGCATAAAATAAAAATACAGACCGATGGACCACCCGGTATAGCAACTGAAACGATATAGATTTCTTATGGAATTCAGTCTTGCCAACTATTCCCGAACGATTTTTTGTTGGCGCGCCACTGAAATGACTTTGACGGACTAATTTATTACTCTCTTTAATTCTAATATTTCCAAATGAAAAATACCCAAATATACAAATTCACTATTATTATTATTTAATAAAATACTCAATAGACTTACTTATTAATTAATAAATTAAAAATAATATTGGCTGGTACCACGCGCTCTGTTTTTGGGTGTTGAGAAGTGTTTTAGCCTCAGTTTTAGCGTCGTACATTGTTCTCAAATTATTTTATAAAAAATTCTTCGAATAGAAATTACAGAGAAATACATTATCTACCACTTTTATTTGAAGTCTTTTGTATAAAATAATTTTAGATGCTTGTACAGCGCTAAAACCGAGGCTAAATCACTTCTCTTAAAACTCCTAAAAACAGAGCTCGTGGTACCTGTCAATAGCTATTACTTACAGTATAGCATCCGATAGTAAGTAAAAGGTAAAATAATATTGTGAAAACATTTGTAACGAGTTTAATATCCCTTTCCCTGGAAGGATTAATAATGCTTCCTCTAATTCTTTTCCGTTTTAAAAAACTTGGCAATTCTTCTCTATTTGCTATGATTTCAGTTAGTTCTAAAGCTGCAAACAGCTGTAAAAACGTTCAATTTATTGAGTAAAATTGAGTTTGTAAACAGATTAAAATACAAGATAAATATTTACTTACTGCACCTACAATTCCTAAACACTTCAAATATTGTGAACCTAAATATAAAGGTTTACATATAAGCTCAAATTTGGTAAGTTCCGTTTTTACATTATAATTATAATTATAAAAATCTTCCCCGGCACATGCCCAGTTGTAATACATGGATAACATATACTTTATAATTTTGAAAATGACACCATAAATTTAGATTTTGTAATTTTAATAAAATATGTCAGATATAAAACAATTGATCCCTATCAATTTGTCAAAATTATTACGCAAATTTTATGGCAAACATGGAAAGAATAATTAAAGCAAAAAGTGTGAAAACAAATCTTAATGTTGATGATATTGAGCAAGTTAAAGAAAAGTGTGTTTGTGCGAAACATAATTTGCATAGGCATGGAGTTGTTGGGAAAATACAAGGAAGTTTTCAAGAATCCAGTCAATATTTTTGGATAGTCGATAGTCTTGAAAAGTTATTCTGGGTGATTGTTACATTTTTGACTGCGTTGAACACAAATGTCAATGATGAAGGTAAGATTTTTTATAAAGATAGTGCTCGCCAAAATAAATAGTTATTTACCTGCTAGACCCTCGCAGCAAGTATATATATAGCAGTGTTTCTATTGTTGGAGAAGTAAGTTTCGTTCTAGGTATAAAGTGAGCGGCATTCTATGAACATCTAGTAAAGTTAGATATTATTTTTCTGGTGGATTTATTTGCCGCATAACTGAAAAATATAATTCTACTCTTGCATATTTTGATTTATTACACTCTCTTATTCTCAAATGGAGTATAATATGTATTTATATTATATAATATTATTGAAAATCCACTGTAAAAACAAGAATTCCTTTTCATTTAATCCGACACTGGGCATTGGAAGTATTCTGACAAATATTCAGTAATTTGCGGTAAAAGCGTTGAAAGGTTCTTTTGTACTTTTAATTAGATCCGAATGAAAAACAGGCATACGTTACGCCAATCGTCTATGCAACTTATGGGTAGAATATAGTTATAGCTTGTACAAATTTGCGTGGCGATTGACTTGACTTGCTAATGGGATAAACCAGCCCTAGCCAGCGGGGTGCAAGTTTGTCTGATGTTCAGGAGTGGATTATTATAATTTTGGGCTTAGATGCTTCAAATCTCCGAAATTTTTAATACGATTATCTATTCAATAGTTTCCCCGAAAACTGTTAAGTAAGATAATTTTATACATATATACCCTTCAGAAAACGACATTTAAAATTCATTAGTTCACTAGTTACCATTCCAGGCAATTAATTAAAATACCCACTAAATCTAGTAATAAAACAGAAATTAAAGAATATTTGTATCATCATGATATATTTTTTGAAGAATCGTACAGTAAAAGTGAATTATTGGAAGTAGCACAAACAAAACTTGTTAAAAGAATGTACGTGTGCGATACAATGGCACAAAAATTTGGTCATACTGTATTAAGACTGCCTCCGTATTACTGTTTATTAAATCCTATAGAACTAATTTTGGGGACAATTAAAAACAAGTATTAGACGAAAAAATGTTACACCAACCGTGTGCGCTAATGTTGTGGAATTAATTAAAAGTGAAATAAATAATATTAGTGACTTAAATTGGGCTAGTAGTGTTCGGCATGTGATAGACATAGAAAACAGTTACTTAAATTTCAATAATATTATTGATGAATTTATTATAAATGTTGGACAGTCAAGTGACGACACTGATGATGATATTGTTATCGATTAATCACCTAAGTAAAACAACATAGATGTAAAATAAAACATAAGTTTTTTATCAATATATGTTTATATTTACTGAACGACAATGACAATACTGTATTCATATTTAATTTTATTAAAATTTTTCTTATTTTGATATTACTTGTGTCTGTTTGTGTAAAACTCATTTGAAAATATTATCTAGTACAACCCTGTAAAGTAGTCCCTCATAAATTTCTTTAATCCTCTTATGGAATACCTGCTGAGAAACACTAATGGAATCAATCGCCACGCAAATTTGTACAAGCTATATACTATTCGCCACTGTGCAGGCAACAAAATAACGAAAAAAGACGTTCACAATTTAACGGTTTAAAATTTATTTTTTGTAAAAAATTATAGAAAATTTCAGTAGTTGAAATATGTACCTAGTCACGCAAATGGTTGGAATTTATATTTTTCATCTGTTACGAATAATAAGTCATTGAATTTGAGGATAATTATAAAGTTTTTGTAACGAAAGTGTGAAAAATATTATAAATTAAATATCCTCGGAAGTAGAATACACATTCTTTTAACTACTACTGAAAGGATTTTATTATTTTTTAAATATATATTTCTTAGAAATGTAAAATACGAATGGCGTATTTTAGCGCTTTAAGAGGGCGAAAGTATACATTCTAACGGGAATGAATCGAAGATAAATATGGATGAGACGAAAGTGATAAATGTTTAGAGATTGATGCTTGATAATATTTGAAACGAAATCATTTATTGACTTGATTTTTTTGCGAGTTACTAATGAAGTTCATGTGGAAGTTAATTAAATTCTAGTTAATTAAACTATGTTTCTAAAAACTTCAATGAGTCTAGATGAATTACAAATTTCTGAAAACAGTTTTAAAATTCTCCTAAAATAACAATTTTATTAATTCATTTTGTATTAATTATGTTATTATTTTTTTAGGTGCAAGTATCGATATTTCATTATACGAAGCAGTATTTGTAGTGTTGTGTACTGTGGTGCTACATTCCGGATTAAAACACGTAAAATTTTAACAAAATAAAAATCAAAATATTTATAATCCAACTATTTTTTTTTCGTTTTAGAGAAAATTTGAGTATTTACTCCCATGGTTAACATTTGCTTCCTTGAATATTTTTGCAAGAAGATTCTTCGCAATTGAGTTTCTTTTTTTTACATATTATCACGAATTGATTGGTTTCTCCGCTTTTATAATAGCAGGAGCTACTTTAGGTAATTAAGAATCAATTAACATTATAATTTGCTCACTAGAGTGACATCACTGTTATTGGCCATAAATAAATAACTCTTTCATTAAAAGAAAAAAACCGAAAATGTGAAATGGTCCATAGGTGATTATGAGCAATTAATAAAAATTATTTCCAGGTTTGAAGCTGTATTTATGGACCAGAATCATCAAAGTAATTATAGATTAATAACCGAAAAATATTGTGTAATGTAAGAATGGTAAAATAAAAATTTAAAGTATAAAAAAGAAATTATTATTTATTCTTATTACAAATAAGCAACATTACAAAAAATAACGAACCTACTATTAAATATGAAATCGTACGAAAATAACGTTTATTACTCTACAAAATGGGAAGGGACTAGTAACAAAATATGATGTGATAAATTATGGCGTTGGTCTTTTGGCTGGCTGGCTCTCGGGTTCTGCCTGCTCTTCATCAGCTTTACGTTTGCGCTTTACTAAGTGGGAGATGTCGTTTGCTTTGCTTGAAGATGGCGCTTCTTCTTTAGTGGGAGTCTTTAGTTTGCTTTCTGCTGCTCCTGCCATTTCTTGCAGCAATTGAGTTGCCTAAAAACAAATAAATTATTAAGTTAAAGCACTTTCAGAACTCATATTTTTGTAAGACTTTTGGATTAAACTTTTTAGCTTATCTATAAACAGAAGAATTAGGTGAATCAAAATGATGGCTGCGAGTTGAACAAGACATTGGTTTCCTCTGTTTTATAAGTCATAATTTGATGTTAATATAGTCACTGTTATTTGTTATTCATTTGTTTCCTGGGGAAGATTTATGTAACGATGTATTTAAATAAATATTATGTTCGACTGAATCATAGTCATTCGTTTATGATATTGTTTAACGTCCAAAAAGTGTCTCTTTATGGATTAGTCCGATAAAGTAAAAACAACTTTTTGACCAAACAACAAAAAAAAAAAAACGTCATTTGTCAAATATAATTGTCATTCTAAGCTAAGAAAAATAATCTGCAATGCAGTCAAACATAAAATGTACCATGCACATAATAGGGTTTCATAAACTCGCCATTTTATGTTCCACTGCCATAAAACCCTAAATTAATACCATTAAACGCATTAGATTTCTTAATTTTTAATACCAAATATCAATAACTAATCAGCAACAAATATGTAGTAGTTTGGAAATTTTAAAAATATTTGGCAAATCTGTCAACAAAAAAAGGTCAAGTTATTTGTTTTATTTCTCATGGTATTAGGCTCAAATTCTGAATTTTGTTTTGGTTCTATCTATCAAATCTGACAATTTTAATTTAAAAATTATGTACCTAACGAAAAACAATGACAAAAAAGTGAATTGTAAAAATCTTTTAAATTAATTAAACTTATTCTATAAACCATAATCATGTCTACATACATAGTCCTCATTACTGCAAGTATTAACCATTTTGCACTTAATATATACTTTAACGTTTAATGAATTGACATTTAAATGCATTTCAACTGCAACTTGTTTTATAGTTGTGCTTTTGTCTTTTTAAGTGGACGCAATTTTTGAGCAAGAAAATTTTTTAAATAGTCCTAACTTTTCGATAATTCTTTACTATTATTTTTTTTAACTAGACATTGTTCAACTAAATTTAAAGTGATCCCACTTTCTATTTAAATCATAATTAGCTGCTGTAGTTTGTAACGACAATTTATTCATTGATTCAACTGTAATTTGCATTACTTTTTTGTTATTGAGTTTTTGCCAAGTTTATTAAAGAATAGACATTATTTTGGACACCCTAGCTAACTTTAAATCTTTTCCGTACGTTATGAATCATCTTGTATAAGAAAGCCGTGATTTTTATTAATTAAACTGTGTACTTACCATTTCTTCTTTAATGGATTTCGTGTCAGCAATTTTCTCCTCGATTTCCGGGATAAGGTTCTCCATCTCTTCAATCTCATCTTTCTTGTTCTTCTTCCTGTCAGTCTTTTCAATTTTAGATTCCTTTAAAAATTCAATCCTCTTCTTAAGTGTTTCAATCGAGTTTTTGAAGCATTCTACTGCCTCTTCAATATTAGAAACAGTCGAATGTGCAATACCTAGCTTGTAATACGATTCGGCAAGTTTACGGCTATGTGGTTCAAAGAGCTCTTTCTGCAGTTCAATACCTGCTTTCACGTCGTTGATGCCGTCCTGGAAGTTCTCACTTTCCATAGCTACTTCGCCAAGGAGTATGAGGGTTTCTGCTAGGTGCTCTTTTCCAGAGTCTCCACGATTGGTGAAGATCTTTTTGGCTACTTCCAGGACTTCCCAAGCGAGTTGAAGATCAGTACAGTTTTCCTGAGGATCTTCTTGAGGATCTTCTGGATCTTCTTGCTTGGATGAAGATTCTCCATTGGCTGGCTCTTCTGTTTTAGTGTCTTCACCATTCTGGGCAATTTCCTCTTTAATATCTTCTTCATTTTTAGGAGGATCTTCTTTTTTGGGTTCATCTGTCTCATCTTTGGCACTTTCTTCTTTCTCTGTGGTGCCATTAGAAGACCCCCCTTCTTCAGTATCATCCTCAGAGCTTGTGTCTTCGTCTCCGTGAGGGATGGCATCTCCTAGAGGTTCCGCTTCTTCGCGGGATACTTCTAAAAGGGATTTGGCGTATTGGATGTATATTTCACCTAGTGAATCGTGTTCGTCGCCGTGTTTCTCGGCCATCAATTGGGTGGCTCGGCCGAAAGCTGCCGCGGCATTGGAGAAATCGCCGATGGCGTAAGCTCGAATACCCAAACCGACTAACTCTTGGGGGTTGGTTATCTCCAGGTTGATTTCTACGTCTGCCATCTGGAAGAGGTAAGTACATACAACCTGTTTTTGTATTTTCTAATATATAATAATGTAGTTATGCAAACATATTACAATTTTAAAAGCATAGCAAACAAATACCCATTTTTGAGTGTGATCTTTCGTTAAATCCCGGACCAAAAACATACCCCCTTTTTTATAATAGATGGTCGATCAGTCTGTATTTATTATTTTATTCAATTGTTTTAAATATTACTGCAAATTTTACTTTCTTATACAAAGTATAATCACGAACAAAATCGTTGACGAGATTTTTGCGGAAATACATATTTTGACGTCCACTGAATCCGTTATGACCAATTTCTCAATGATGTCTGTGTGTGAGGATGGATGGATGGATGGATGTCCGTATGCGCAATATCTCATGAACGAGATAAGATATGTGGTGCCCACACCAGATTTTTTTAGTACAAAGTTAATTTAAAATTAAATGCCAACATATCTGCAGTATAAGTTTTTCTACGGAATGTTCAATTTTCATGTTAAATCATCTTCCTTAGCTATATAATAGTTATAGTTCGTAAAGCTAGTCTTTAGTCACGAAAGAGTCAATTAAAACACGCCCGTAGTGAGTGACTAAAGATGCTTTACGTATGTGTATCGTACAATATTTTATCTACGATATAATGAAAAAACTCAATAAATATAAAATAATACTTTTATACAACACGCACCTCTCAATAAATGCTCTATAATATACCGATTTTAAACAAGAAAAGTAACAGATTACCCACTAGTGGGTATAATATTGAGAAAAGTCACTAGTGAGTAATTTTCTATTTATAACAATAATAATAACACACAACACCTTGGTAACTACTTCGAATGACATTTTAATTTAGAAAATTTAAAGCATATATCACCGTCAAATAATATTTCTTTAACAAATTTTGCATTTATTAAGACATGTTGGATAAAACATTATACTTCACACATGGGCAAAGTGGAATTACCCACTCGATAAATTTATCACACGAAGTCGAAGGCTAAGTGTGCTAAAATTTCTCTCGGGGGTAATTCCTTACTTTACTCACTTGTAAAGTAAATAACTATTATCTACGCCCGCCCAAAGTTAAACAATTAAAATAATTTGGCTTTATTTTATTGACAAGTAGAAAATTAATCCAAGTAGTTTTCTGTAAAAATGTTTTTAATCCATGTCGACCACAATGCAATATTAAACAAATGCAGTTGTTTTTCATAATTTTTTTAATCATTTCGTGAAAAGCGATTTAGCAGTATTTCATCGGATATAGAAGAAAAAGCTTCAAAAATGATTAATTAATTAATTTAAAGAAGTGTAAAGATTATATTATCAACATTTATATGTTAACAAAAACGAGTGCGGTAATGAAGCTCTTAACTCAGCAAAATGAGTGGGATAAGTGACATTTAACTCACGGGTGTAGATAATAGTTATTTACTTTACAAGTGGGCAAAGTAAGGAATTACCCACGAGAGAAATTTTAGCACACGAAGCCGAAGGCTGAGTGAGATAATTTTATCGAGTGGGTAATTCCACTTTGCCCACGTGTGAAGTATAACGTTTTATCCAACACTTCTTAATAAATGAAAAATTTATTAAAGAAATATTATTTGACAGTGACATATGCTTTAAATTTTTAAATTAAAATGTCAATCGAAGTAGTTACCAAGGTGTTGTGTGTTATTATTAGTTATAAATAAAAAAATACTCACTAGTGGCTTTCCTCAAAATTATACCCACTAGTGGATAATCTGTTACTTTGCTTGTTTAAAATCGCCATAGTTATAGAGCATTTATTGAGAGGTGTTGGATAAACACATTTATTGCTAGTTTATCACTAATATAAATTGTTGTATAAAATATTAAAAACTTGTATAAAGAATTTAATACAACTAAAACCGAGTTCAAGGGCTAGAGTTTATAGGGCGTACTTTATATTGCTTCAAGTAATATACTACACACTACATTTATAATTTCATAGATGTAAATAATAGATAAGCGTGCCTAATGTATTGTATTATACCAACTATATTAAGCAGCACTTTGATAGGTCCTTACTTCTTAAAACAACAAACAAACACAATTCCACGTGTGCACTCCACCCCGCCCAACGTTCTTCAACCACCACCCCAACATATGTTACCCCCACCCCTCACCAAATAATAATTACCTCTTTTACTATCAACTACGCGTCATTTTCCGTACTACAAACAGTAAGAACCGACTTGAAACGACCACTGAAAGCCAAACAAACCATCGGCTATGCATTACACAATGAATAACGTAAAATGAGGGTCATTTTCTCTTTTCACCCGCGGTGAGTAGACGTATCGACCGGCGCAGGCGCGGACCTCACCACCGGGTTTGAAACCCTTGTCGAAGATTCCGACGTCGTCTGTGATAGTTTTCACGCGGGTGTCTCGCGAAGAGGTCGTGGAAAGTTCGTAAGAATTAGTTTGTTTTAGGGTTTAGTGGTGCATTGAATTGGTTGTATATCAACTCATAAGTTATTGAATTAATTTTCGAGTACACTGAGTTCCTATTTATTTGTTGATACCTGAGACATCTTTTAAAGATTTTCTGAAAATGTAGGTATGTTAATTTAAACTTTATATTGTTTATAGTTTGTGTAGACTCAAAAGAATTATGCAAAATAATGGGTATTATTTTTTACTGTGCTCTTAACCGAGTTTGACGGCTGCAGTGCTTTGAACTAGCGTTACAGGTTTGAGGGTTAATTATTGTATAAAAGTGGAAATTTATTAATAGTTTAGTACCTCATAAATATTTTTTTCACGGCCGCGAGAGAAACTCGGTTTCTATGATACCAAATTCATGACAAACTACAGGAAATTGGTACATTTTCTCTCCCGCGTCGTGATGGAAAGTGCTCAAATAATGTGAATACTGAAATAAATTAAACAAATCAAAGATAACTATCATAAATTATATTACAATTCAAATAGTTTTGAAATACATAAAAACCATAATAAATATTGGGGTCGTGAAAAAATAGTTTATACACTTCAGGAGAAAAGTGTATGTTTTCCCTTGTCGTATTTACTCTGCGGGAAATAATCATACACTTCTCTCCCTGAATGTATAATATACTAATTTTCACGACCGAGAAAGAAACTCGGTTTCTATAATACCAAAATCATGACAGAAACAACCAATTTCATGTCTACGGGAGATTCATGCACTTTCTCTCTTGTCGTGAGGGAAAGTGCTCAAATAATGTGAAAAATTAACAAAATTAAACAAATCAAAGGTACCTATTATAAATTATATTACAATTCAAATAATTTTGAAATAGGTCGTGAAAAAATAGTATATAGTGTATTTTTCCCCTTGTCGTATTGTAGCCCTCGCCTACGGCTCGTGCTTCAATTTATTCCGTTGGAAAAAAATCATACACTTCTCTACTGTAATGTATAATATACTATTTTCTACTCCTGTATAAATATATCACCATTATTTAAATTTTTTCGATGAATTATATATAGTACCCATAATTCACAATAGTGAATTTATGATTCATAATTTACTCTCCTCGGCCAATCACAGAGCCTGAAATCCATAATTCACGATTATTTTAAATACCAAGCTACAGCCATCTGACAGTTGACATGTGTCAGTTGTCATTGTGTATTTTTATGTTGACGTTTTTCAAGGTGTAGTTTCAAAGAATTTCGATCATTTTCAAAAGTGATTTCCGAATATACAGGAGTAGAAAAAGTATATTATTATATGAGAGATTATGATAGTTATTATTCACGAAGAGTAAACAATGACCATAATCCCGAATATCGTGGTCGTGAATGTATTACTATGGATACCAGTTCATAAATCACCCTACTGTTCCAGATAAAATGTAACATAGGTTGACAATGTTAAATGAACTTGCCATCATATTTGAAGATGTTTATTAATGAAGAAAAAATTCAAATGATTACTTGGATTTAATCTTGACCACTCATTTGTTTCACAAGTTATGTAATTTTAGTTTCATCCCTTTTGCTTCTACTGATGATGATAATTCAGTTATCGAAACAACTTTTTAGATTTTTTTCTCTATTTCTTTAAATCTTAGATGTTAGATTTAATATTTAGATTGATTTTAGCCTTCGAATTTTAAAATACATTTTAGTTATTTGGAACCTTTATGGCTGTAGTATATAATTCGTAAATTATTGGCAAACATTCCTATCCTGACACACCACTTTCACCTCGTCCACATTCATAGTGCGATTCATACATGCTCGTTTATTCTTCACACTCGGAATCATTCGTTCACGCAACAAACCATCAATCATACCCAACCAGTTATTCCTCGGACGCCCACGCAATCGTTCACCTTCAATCTCACCCAAATATATTAGTTTCACCAACCTTTCATTCGACATTCGCTCAACATGTTCAAACCACCTCAACTGACTCACTCCCACTTTCTTAACAACATTCTTCTCAATCTCACACTCATCATACACCAATGTATTCCGTATACGATCACGTCTCGTATACCCACATACTCCTCTCAAATATCTCATTTCTACAGTAGTTATACGTCGTTCATGCTTCTTCATCCACACCCAACATTCAGAACATTGACAATTTATATTGAATTTTATCTGGAACAATACGGTATCTGTCTTAATACTTTTGGAGTATGCGTCTATTATACAGCTAAAAGCACGATTACCAAAAATAATACAAAATACTTCTTTTGCATTAATAAATTTCCACCGTTCTATAAATACCTCACAGTTCATTTTTACCCTCACGACATTTTAAAGACCGCAAAATCGCAAACAACCCCACGACAATATCTTATGAGTTATGATGAACTACAATTCCGCAGTTTCTGACACGGGTTGTACCAGTAAGCGACGGCCAACAGTTGAAATGTGAGGTAAACAAGCTTGCTTGGATCACAGGCCGCGAGGAAAAGAGAGAAACGATTCTATCACGAAACCTTGGTGATATATAGTCAGCAAGGACTGCACAACAGAACTGAAGTTGAGGAACTGAACTCTACTGAAGACCTTGACACGGAAAGGTAATCTTACTAAACCTAGTTTGGATTAATCACGAAGACGGCAAATGTCTGGACGACGAAAAGATTAAAGGGCTATTGATATAAAATTGAATCGTAAAAGGTGCCACTTACAATCAGATTTAGATTAACTGTTCAGCAAGTGTTTTGGAGATTCTAAGATTATATAGTGATGAGATTTCAGCAATTTTATTTACGGGGGAGGGGGGGGGGGTAGGTTAACATTGGGGTTTTTATATCAACTTAAAAAGTCAGGCTAGGGGCCACGATTTTTAAGGGAGATTATTTTATATACAACCGACAAATAAAGTAACTTTATTTTTATTAAAATCATTACTTAATATGCTTCATTATTTACCGAGGATAATAAAAATTACAAGTATTCTGTAGGCAAATAAAGTGAAACAAGACCATTGGCAGTGTCAAAGAATTTTATTTTCTTAATTTTCTTTTAGTCTATTTTGTTAAATATCTTTTTTTTTTATCCGTCGAAAACCGACTCCTTTCCGGTGTGTTTTCGAACGGCAAAGTGCATTAATCCGGTATTTTAGTGTCGTTGCCAGGCTACGAAAAATAATAGTACGGGAATATTTTTCCGGACACTGGCAAAGTATTCCTGTACGATTTAACTTTTCAAATAAATTTGACGCTTGTGAAAATAAATAAACAAACCATGGATACCCTATCCTCAGATATTTTTATCAAAACAACGCAATATGTTTATGTCTCGCTGGTTGTGTGACGTTTATAAATGAAATGTAAAATAACAAATTATTAAATGTAAGCCGATCGAAAAAAAAAAATAGTATATGTACCACGTAGGAAAAGTAAACTTCCCGGACACATGGTGTTGCAGGTCTCGCTTACGTCTCGTCCTGCAATTTTCACCATCGTCCGCGAATATATCACTTTTCCTACTAGACACACAATATACTATTTCCGGTTGTATATAAAATATTCTACCTATATAACACGTGAGTAAAGTTCAATCGCTCGGCTTCTAAACTGTCTCATTCATAAAACCCTAAATTATGTACTTTTTATATAAATATCTATTATGTTTGACTATATTACCATCACTTGTATATCATATTGTTTAGCGTTCATAAAGTGGCTCTTTATAGATTAGTCTATTAAAGTAAAAACAATAAAAACTTGATAACCAAACAGAAAAAAGCACGCTAGAAATAATAAAATTTTTTCATGACCATGTATCAATAATAATTGTCAATCAAGCAAAAAAAAAATCTGCAATGCAGTGATACATAGAATATTATATGTAACACGTACAAAATTATCCATTACTTATGTCCCATAACCCCTCCATAGTTGCCAGCGCTGTATGAAAAACCGAAATACGTTCTCTCTGGACGAATGAGAAATGAAAGACAGGTATATTATCCATTGTTTACCTGAGATGAATTATACCGTGTGTCTGTCTTAAAAGTGTACATAGGAGATTAACACGGGAATTTAGTTTTTTGCGTGCTGTTGCTCGGTGTTCTACCGGACAACAATGATTGTAGTACCAATCGAAAGATGTCATTTTCCTGAATCAAACGATGTAAAACACATTACAATTTAGTAGTAATTTGGCTCAGTAGGTACATTAATTTTAAAATTTTAAAAATTCTCCGATTTATTCATTTTTTATCGAATATAAATTATAGTTACCTATGACTGTTTTGTTTTGATTATTTTAAAGCTATTTATTTGACGTTTAAAAATTAATTTACGGAACCAAATTACTACTAAATTATAATGTATGTTACATCGTTTGATTCAGAAAATTGATATCTTTCGATTGGTACTACAATCATTGTTGTCCGGTAGAACACCGAGCAACAGCACGCAAAAAACTGATTTACTATGTTAATTTCCTATGTACACCTTTGAGATAGACACACGGTATATCTATATTTCGTATCGTTTATCTTTCTCAGTCGACCAGCGAGATCGTATTTCTGTTTTTTTATATAGCGCTGATATTTGGGCATAACTTCTGCATAATGTTAAATATAATAGGGCTTTATTGACTCGCCCTTTTATGTGCCTCGTTCATAAAACCCTGAATGTTACAAAAATATCTATTAGAAGACATTTTAGTCTAGATCTACTTCAAGAACAACACTCGAACAATATCAGAAGTTAAACATTGAAAAGAAATCAAAACAAACCAGAATCTCCCAACACAATTATTAAAAGTTATTCTGAAGATCAACCAAACAAAGAAGAACAAACTCCCTCTTCAAAACACCAGAACCTACCCAACCAAACCACCTCCTTCTTTGCCTCCAGTCAAAGAACCAATTTCCTCCACCAGTCCCCTCCACCTACGATGAATGTATCTCATCCCGTGGTCTAACCCCATTCTCTACTACACCATGGAGTCGGACCCAGACGACGACCACCCCTGGAACTGTAGCATTCACCCCAGCGTGTTCTTCCTGCTGGGTACCCTGGTGCTGACCACGTGCGCTACGGGGATGCTCTGCGGAAGCATCATGACGGACCACTGGGAGGAAGTGACGTGGAACAGGCACCAGTTGGAGGTGTTGGCGAGTAATAACAGCACGGCGAGGCTGCAGTGGTTGTTGGATGGGACTGTGGCAAGGGTTGCTAAGGATGATACAACGGTGGCGTTTTTGGTACCTATGCATGGCGGGATTTGGACCCTGTGTGTTAGCTTGGATGGTAAGTGTTTCATGTTTTTGTATTGTAATTATTAAGCGGGTTATAAATATTCTGTGTGAGTTCTGAATTTTAAAATATGATAAGCAAATAAAATATAACTGCAATGCTCATGAATTATTTTATTTGTATATGTTGATATTCAATTATTCTGTGTTTATTTTGTTTTGTATAAAACAAAATTATGACGCACAATTCACTAGAATATATGCAGTTTAAACATTTTTTTGTTTGTGTCAATATGTATATTAAATTAAAATAAATACATATCTGTTTTTGCAACTCATACATATGCCGGGTGTAGAACTGAAATATAAAATATATTTTCTATAACAGTGTTTTGGAAACTACATATTCTACAACTAAAAACTGTATAGGAACAACTATCATTCCATACGCTGCGTATGGAATAATTTTGACGAATCAGAGCCGCATATTAGCGCGATATATGAAGTATCTTGATTCAGTTACTATGGTTAAGTCTGTTTGTTTTAATTTTATTTATTTGAGTTTGACGTTTTCAACATTTTTATATTTGTATTTTTTGTATAATTTACAAAATCTTATTATGGAAAGTATAATCTACAACATGTAACGGAATGACATATATCCCTCACTCGCAAACCGTAGCCCTCGCCTTCGGCTCGAACTACAAACTTTTTGCTAGCGTGGAATATGTGCCATTCCATTACTTGTTGTAAAATATACTATTATCCAACACCTCTCAATAAATAATGCTCTATAACTAAGGCGATTTAAAAAAAGGAAAGTAACAGATTACCCACTAGTGGGTATAATTTTGAGAAAAGTGAGTGAGTAATGTAATGTCCATTGTAACTGAATCAAAATACTTCATATATCGCGCTAATATGCGGCTCTGATTCGTAGAAAATATTCCATACACAGCGTAATGTTAGTGATTCCATAACTATTTTTAGTTGTGGAATGCCTAGTTTCCAAAACAGTGTTATAGAATAGTATATTCTACAACAAGTAATGGATAGGCCATTCCGTTACATGTTGTAGACTATACTTTCTATAAAAAGGTTTTGGAAATTATACAAAAATACAAATATAAAACTGTTGAAAACGTCAAACTCAAATAAATTAAATTAAAACAAACAGACGTAACCATAGTAACTGAATCAAGATACTTCATATGTCGAGCTAATAAGCGGTCCTGATTCGTCGAAAATATTCCGTATGGAATGTTAGTGATTCCATAACAATTTTTAGTAGTGGAATGCCCAATTTCCAAAACAGTGTTATAGAAAATATTTGACATTTCATAAAACAGTGTTAGAGTTCCATCTACTCAACAACTATTCGAAATTTACCAATTTTGGCCCTCGGTATATTGCCTATGGCTCTATGAGTATGTACACAAAAATTCGATCTATATACTGTGCCAATATTTTTCCCGTTTTATAAAATATTCACCAGAACCCAGAACCTTTGTGTTGTGATGATATGAAATTTCCATTGTATCATCGAACCAATTTCCTGAAATGTGATTTTGTAACCAATAATCTTTTATGTCGCAACATTAAATTTACTTAAAAAGTTTATAAAATCAATAGATAAAGTATTATACACATGTACGTTTTAGATATCTTGTTAAATTGTTTCAAACTTCAAGCTGATCAGATTGTTCTGACAGAAAGATTGATTGATTCACTTGCTTCAAAACGATTTCAAATCAATACTATCCTTACTTATCGCTGGGTACATTCAGGGAGCCGTCAAATAAAATTAAAGAATAATTTAGATATTGAAATGAAGATTATTTGATTAATACAACTTCTTATTAAACCACAGGCGGTTAATAAAATATAAATGCCCTTTATGTTCAACTGTACTATAATCACTTGTTTATGATATTGTTTAGCGTTCATAAAGTGGCTTTTTATGGACTAGTTAGTGAAGAAAAATAATCTGTAATGCAGTCGAACATAACATGTACATAATAAGGTTTTATTGACAAGCACTTTTATGTGCCTCGCTTCGCAGCGCACACTCGGCTCCTAAATTGTCTCGTCCATAAAATTCAAAATTATGTACTTGTTACATAAATATTTGTTCCCAAACAAACAAAACCTGACGTTTTCAGCACATTACCTCCCATCATAATCATCAAAATGTAATCAATTCGTAAAAAAAAAAACAAATTACCTCAAATTTTACGCTGTCAAGCGTTCCTAAATTATTTTAGAGATATAAGCTTCAAATAAAAGACATTCAGAATTAAATATTCTATCACTTCTATTTCAAATATTTTTCTCAATAATCATGTAAGAAGGTTTGACAGCTGAAAATCACAAATAGTCAACTACTAGTTAGTCGCCCTTAATCAGAGTTCTTACTAGCGATCTTTTTGTGTTTGAGTGAATAGTAATTTACCTATTTTGAGTGTGGCACCCTTCTTTCGCAGATCTCATATAGTGATATATTTTCGCAGCAAAAATCCGGTTAATCTTGGATAAAGCGTCGCTATTATCTCTTGTAAAATCAACTCAATTTGCATAATAAAGTACGATGTTACATTTTGGCTGAACCTCGGACGATGAGGGGTAGTGCTTTTTCGAGGCAGCCGTGAGGTAATTATCATATATTGTGCGTTAAATGGCTGCAGCTTGTACAGTGTATGTTTGCCAATTGGCAAAGTTGGTTTTCCGCTCGTTATTTGGGATAAAGAGCGGAGGTATTTTGGCAATGGTTCAGGATAAAAATAGGGTAACTAAAAAATAATTAGAGAGGATTGTCATCTACAATAAAAGTAATGCATTTTCAGCAATTTTCTACAGTCACGTTATTAGTTAATGAGAAAATTTAATTGTTGTTCGGAATGGTTGCAAAATAATCTTAGGTCTCCAGCACATAACCTCCTGCAATTTTTAATTTTTAAACAAAACATTGTAAAAATCTAGAACTAATTATGAATTTAAATCACCAGTAAGACAACTTTGTATTGCTTATAATAATGTATCTTGTGATATTGACATATTTGGCAACTCCTTTGATAAATTTAAGCGCATTTTGTTACATAACTTGGTTAATTAATTAATATTATCATTTCATGTACATTTGTTTGCTATTAGTTTTTTTTTTCTTATATTTTTGAGTCTGATATTTTTATTATCTTGGATTTGATTCTTAGTTTTTGCAACCATTTAATTTTTGTAATTTATCTTTATATAATCGTCCTATAATTGGGATCCTGTTGGATTGATAAATAAATAAATAAATAAATATAAAAAACCTAGCACGCCAGAGGTCGTGGGTTCGAATCCCACTGAAGAGCATGGTCGTTTGTGATGTTTACATAAATTCACAATCATCCAATCATGAGTCGGCATATGACCATAGTAGTTAGTCCGCCTCTCATCTTCGTAATAAAAAAAAAAATATAAAAAAAACTATAAATAAAATTTGTAGCCAATATTACTTTACCTCCCGCATATACGTAAGGAAGATATTGTAACAAAACAAAATTCTCATTAGTGAGTTTTCAATAGATAAGCACAATTTGGGGTTCCTAGAATACTATTTCATTGTGTAAATGTCGATTTTCTAATCCACGATAACTCTAATTCTAAGGACTATATCATTTTAAATGTTTCGTGATGATGTCTGTGTGTGTGTCTATCTTTTTGTGTGAATCTCTGGAGTTACGGTTTCTCAAAAACTACTAAACTGAAAATTTTGATATTTTGTATTATATCAATTGTATCTCCTTTGGAAGAGCTGATTATTTTTATCCATTATTTCGATGGGTACCAGATGAATAGAAATCTAAACCATAAAGCAATACATTCGCCAACTTTTGCTTTCCTACTCTACGATCGCCCGGGAATTTCCAAACATTGGACTATGTCAAACGTCCAATCGATTGAATCTGGGTTTCTTTAAACGGATTATTGGTGTCTTGTTCGTTAATTGCCTTCACCATTACTAATATCATATAGTAGAAGTATTGTGGAATTTGGGTTGACATAAAGGTCAGCAAGGTCGATATTTGAGGGAATTAATGCTACAGGATGATATAGCGTTGGACATAAAATGAAAGAATAATTCCGTTGCAAAATTACAAATTTACTGTGTTAATTGAGGGGTGAATTAAATTGGACTCGTAGGTGGAAAATTTATGGATCCATCTAGTAGTTTTATGTCGCAGATGTAAATTAAAAAGTACGAATGAATAAAAATATGGTGCATGCATATAACTTTCACAAATACAAAACAGATAAAAATTTGTTGTGGACATCACAATACCTTACGCCGTAGATTTCTTATCAAATGATGCAGAAACACGGACCACCACTATCAAGAAACGCTCATCCCTTCAAAAAATTATGACACTTGTCAAAAATAGACATTTTTCAAGCGTTGTTTTATTTCAAAAGGCACAGGTTAATAGATTTAAACGAAAATGTCAAAATATAATTTTCTATAACACTGTTTTGGAAACTGGACATTCCACAAATAAAAATTGTTATGGAATCACTATCATTCCATACGCCGCGTGTGGAATAATTTCGACGAATCAGAACCGCATATTAGCGCGATATATGAAGTATCTTGATTCAGTTACTATGGTTACGTCTGTTTGTTTTAATTTGATTTATTTGAGTTTGACGTTTTCAACAGTTTTATATTTGTATTTTTGTATAGTTTCCAAAACCTTTTTATAGAAAGTATAGTCTACAACATGTAACGGAATGGCCTATCCCACACTCGCAAACCGTAGCCCTCGCCTTTGGCTCGGGCTACAAACTTTTTGCTCGCGTGGAATACGTGCCAATCCATTACTTGTTGTAGAATATACTAATTTTTAACGTGTTGTAATTCGTAAATGGAGACAGTAAGAGAAAAATGTTTCAAATAATAATTGTAGATAATATTTGAAACATTATAATAACAAAAATTGTCATATAACCATAATTTACTGAGATATTTCAAAATAACTTGATAGGACTTCAAGTAAACTATCACTTCCGGTTATTGGATTATCACCAAAAGCTAATCAGCTCTTCCCAAAAGGATACAGTTGATATATACAAAGTATTAAATTTTTCTATTTAGTAGTTTTTGAGAAACTAACTCCAGAGATCCACACAACCAGACAATACATACATAAACAGACACCATTGCGAAACAATTAAATTTGTATTCTAGGGACCCTAGAACATGCTTATTCACTGAAAACTCACTACCAAATTTTTAGCATAATTCCTATGCCTCGCTTACAGGTATGTGGCGGGAGGTAACGTTTTAATACATTGCTATCAATCACTTGAACTGTATCTATGTAATGACACATTTCTATGTATACAGGTAAAAAAAAAACTCCCGGTATATGTGTGCAGGTAATATTGATAATATTCAAACAAATGGATCTACCTTTTGTCTTTTTCTATTATAAGTTTCGTTTTAACTGTATTTGTCGTATTGATTTCATGTTTGCCGAAATAACGTTTTTCATAGAATTCTAAAAATATACACATTAATATGAACAGTAAAAAGATACAAACATACAAAAAGTGTTCTAAATACATAACATTACGTCTATTACTTCATTGTAGGATAAATCTCATTGCAAAAACAATATTCAAATTATTAGATTAAGGACAATTCAAACTCAAGGATAATAGAGACATATTTCTTATTTCTATGCAAATGAAAACGACATTTTATCTAGATTCCTCTACTGTAAGTATGCTTAAGGAATGCATGGAAAGGGTTCGAAAATGTTAACATTTCTTTTAGCCATGTTAATCTGGATCTGCCTCGTCTTCTTCTGATCTCCATTCTACTACTGATTTAATGACTTCCTTTTCTTCTGCTCTCCATATATGCAAAGCAAAGCTTGGCTTACTTTTGCTATTTTTATTCTTTTGCTTACTTCAAACTACTGCATTTGATGCACGCTCTATCAGTGCTCGTTTAAATACATCACTTAACTTCTTATGACTTTTACTAATGATAAAAAGCAACTATTTATTACATTCATTTTTATTGTTCATTTATGTTTTAAATTTTTTTGGCTTCCTTGCTTTTTCATAAGCATCTTCATTCGTAATATTACGGAAAGTTCGATCAAAACCATTTGTTCTGTGAGTTATTTGCGAGGGTAAAATGGCGGCCACTGTCCGGTCATGTCACATATTTACACGCCTTTAAACCATCATGGGGAGAAAGTATTTTATCGCGAATTGTTCAAGTGACACAAATGATCACATTTCGATTTCCAAAGCTCCGTCTAATCATAATGAACTTGAAGAATGGATTGAACATGTTCCGGATAAATTATGAAAGGTTATACTTTGTGTCAGTTGTGAGTATATATTTATATTACATTCCGAACTGTAATGTTATAATGATCATTCTAACCTCCATCAACTTTTATCTAATAGAGTTTTTTGGTCTCAACTACAGTCGTACTAATTTTAGGTAGTTTTAAATTGACACTTCATTGTGACAAGCTGTTCGTCGCTATTTTACCATCTAAAGACACCAGCGCATCGCATGGAAAAGTGAATAACTAACGACACAAGAAATCCCAATATTGGAAAGTCGACACACCTCTCTTCTTACTCCGTGGTCCTACCTAATATTGTCTTTATTTTTTCTCGTTCTATTATTCTTAAATCACCTTCACGCCTTTTATTTCTAGCCACATATACACTCGTAAAGGAGGTATAGGAATCATGCTAAAAATTAGGTAGTGAGTTTTCAGTTTCACGATGATATATGTGTATGTGTCTGTCTGTCTTATGTCTGTCGGTCTGTGTAGATTTCAGGAGATACTGTTTTTCAAAAACTACTAAACCCTTGGGAAGAGCTGATTAGTTTTTGGAGATAATCCAATAACTGGAAGTGGTAGTTTGCTTGAAGCCCTACCAAGATATTTTGAAATAATGACAATTTTTACCTCCCGCTACATCCTGTAAGGGAGGTATAGGAATCATGCTAAAAATTGGGTAGTGAGTTTTCAGTGGATGAGCACGTTTTAAAGTCCCTAGAATACAATTTTAATAGTTTCGCGATGATGTCTGTTTGTGTGTCTGTCTGTCTGTGTGGATCTCTGGAGTTACGGTTTCTCAAAAACTACTAAACTGAAAATTTTGATATTTTGTATATATCAATTGTATACCCTTTGGAAGAGCTGATTAGTTTTTGCTGATAATCCAATAACCGGAAGTGGTAGTTTACTTGAAGCCCTACCAAGTTATTATGAGACAATGACACTTTTTGTTATTAGAATATTTGGATAACTGTGATGGATCCAAATAGTAATATTTTAAGTTTAAATTTAGCAAGACTTCAGGAATCCAAATGAAAAGTTATTTAGGATGGTACATGAGTTAATCTTTATTGGACGTTTCGGGAGATAATTCTCCCAACTTCAACAAAAAAAAAAAAATTGAATGTTAAACGTGGTTATGTGTTGGTTAGTTAACAACCAATGGTCTTAAAATAAATGGTATACCGTGCAGTAATTTCAAAGTGAAAGACATTGACAAATACTAAAAATTAATGTAAAATTGAAAAGATTAAAATTTTGAACTGCTCGAAACAACAGCTAGCAAAGAACATAACAGAACAGTTTAACTATTCGAAATGTTACCGATAAATTCTTAGCTCTCGATATATTACCTATGACAAATTTATTCGTTTTTTATTTTTCCAGAAGACGAAATGAAGCTTCTCCACAGGGTGGGTTTCCCGGAAATGGAAGCATGCGTGAACTACCTCGCCAGGGGGATGGAAAGAGAGGAACCCCGCGCCGATTGGCAACATCGTAAGTGACTTACCCCTACCCGCCAAAGCCCTAAAGCTCCATCTCTCAAAGCTTTCACCAATACAAGATTTTGCATTTTTCTACTGCGCGATAAAAATAAAATATATCACAAAACACGTCGTTAGATTTAAGGGTAGATATCGTTTTTGGGATAAATATGAGGGGTGGATTGCTCGATAAGAAACTAAAGATTATTTTATATTTGGGAATGTCAAATAATAATAAATAATTAATTATAAATGTCGATCTAGATGGCGTAGTGGGTCGGTCATTAGCATAGCAAACCAAAGGTCGTGGGTTCGAATACCACTGATATAAATTCACAATCATCCATTCATGAGATGACATACTACCAAAATAGTTAGTTCGCTTATCATCTTCGTAAAAAAATATACATATTTTCAGTTTAACTTGACGGTTGGTAATCGTTTAAAATATGTCACTTAGCGTGATCTGCGAAAGCAGAGTGCCACACCCAAAATGGATAAATGGCGTGATGATGTTTCGTTAATTTTTGACGAAACTCAATGACGTGACAAATTAAAAGTGACATCAAATTAACGAATCTAATTTGTTTCTATTTATAACTTCGTTCGATTCTGAACATTTTAAAGGTACTAAAATTAGCCCTGTATAATAACAACACAACAATACAACTGTCGAAAAATAATTTTAGTATTATAACACAATAAGACAATCTGCGAATACATTATAATAATTATTTAATTAGCGATTTACTAAAGTGCGAAACCAAATTTAAATAACTAATCTTTGTGCTGTAATTTGATAGTAACTACATTTCAAGACAAAAAAGGCAGCTACCAAGATATGAAATTGCAGAGCTACCATTCTAGGAATCGAGTACAAGGTATTATATATTTATTTAATTAGATTATTCATTCATATGAAACAATGAAACACAGTTTATATTTGACTATATAGATCATGAAATCCTCAGTTCGAATCCCACAGACGACAGTTATAACTTAACCCCTGTGGTCCCCCCTCCTAATATTTCTGAGGGCCGTGAATTCAAGCGCAAAAAACATCCTTTGTCGAAATCTGCAATTGCAGAATGCCACGCCCAGAATGGGTAAATTCATACTGTATCACATTTACAAGTTTATCGAACTGACTTTAGTCCGGTAAATGCAACTTTACTGTATTGTTATTTTTACGGTATTGTATAATTGCTAAGCAATATTTTAATAGGACTTGATGCACAATATCGTTTTCTGCATTCATTATTAAAAATGTTGATATAAATGCCTAGAAAACAATTCTCTAAGATGTCATAGCAACTTGCTAATAGAGAAAAATCGTATTAAAACTTCAAGTTTAATGGAAATTATTTCACTCATTACAAATTTGACCAATCAGAATGTCTCATTTTCCATTGTTGTGCATTTTAGATAAGTGATTAAACAGCACCATGCTGTTTAATCGCGATTAAATTGAAGCTAGCTTTTATATGCAAATTTTAAACATTTTGAAGGCATATTTAGCCGGATAATTAGTTGCAGAAGCAAGATACGTACATGTTTTTTTGCCTTTACTGGTATTCTATATCTTTAAACATGCTAAATTATTCAATTCAAGCTATTTTTATTTACAAATTTTTGACATTTATTTGACTAGTAAAAAGAAAAACAAACAATTTGCTACAGTTACACTATAACAACAAAATTTTATGGTGCTTTTTGTTTATGTGTGTACCAGTTTATTTATGTGAAAATGTGTCAAAATCATTTCAGTACAATTTCTTCGGCAAGTATTAAAGTTTATGCTATGAATTCATGAAAAAATCTTGACATATACCCCTCGTGCTAAAGAATTGAATCGATTAAATTTGATGTCTAGCTTATTTATAAAATTTTGCTTTTGAAAAAGTATTATCGTACATAATAATTAAAAAATTAAATTATTATGTACTCAAAACACTTTTTAAGCAAAATTTTTTGCATAAGCTAAACATGTCAAATTTAATCGATTAAATTCTTAGCACTCGTGATATAACTATTGAATATTTCATTAGCTCTCAAAAAACGATACAGTTTTGTCAAAATTAGTCAATTGTTATAGTAGCAACTTTTTGAAAATAGGCCCGAATGTTTTCTGCATTCATTTTTGAAAAATGTTAGAAATGTCAACAAAACAAAATTGGTTTCTATAATTATTTTTTATTTTTTATTAAGATCAAGACGAAAAATTTTCAAAAAATATTTAAATTGAATTTCTCTGTTATGAAATGACAAAAATTAAATCTGTTAACAAACTTAGATGTAGACTTAATTATCTACAACAATTTTTGAAGCATTTTTGCGTAAAATAGCATGACCCAATTTTAATTAACACACTGTATATGCGCGGGAGCTAATTAAATTAAAATAATTCTGTAATCCCAAGCAAGTACAGAATAATAAATTCAACTAAATTATTTCAGTCACGTTTCATATCTTTCCAGGCTAGCAACGTTTCCAAAGAAGAAGAAATCATGCTTCCCTCCAGAATTTTCGATATTTTTCGTGTTTTTTTTTTACCACTAATTGCTTTAGTTATTTCCTATCGTGTTCAGGTTTAATAAGCCTAACAAGTTTTGGATGTGAAATTAATAAAATATTTATGAAAAGAGGGTGAATTTATGTTTTCTTTCATGTCAAAAATATAGTAAATTGTCTGTTGGACGTATTATAAAAACATAGTTATTGATTCGTAAGTGAATGACCTTTTTTGTCCGGGGTTTTTCTTGGCTCGGCGTTATCACAAAATCGAAAATTGTTTCAATTTGAGAGAATAGATGACAATGTCGTTTGTTGTTGAATTGATGTTATAGAAATTGCTTTGCATTATTTAATAGTTTAATTTTGCCTCTCTTACTTGAAGCCCTATCAAGTTTTTTAAATATGTCAGTAAATTGTGGCTTAATAAAAATTTATGTTATTAGAATAATATTTCAAATATTATCTACAATTATTGTTTGAAACATTTTTCTCTTACTGTCTTCTTTTACGAATTACAAAACGTTAATGAAATAGTTATTAACTATCAAATGCGGGAACCGAGTTCACGCAAGAGGTTTGTACAATATTTTTTGTACGAAAAGTAGAGAACTAATAACAATCCATACAAAGAAATGAAGTTCTTCAAGGAGTTCTTTTGATATTTGTCAAAGTTGCACTATAAATATAAACACACAAATTAATTTGTCTAATATATTACAAAACAATTAAAATATTTATAGTATTTACCATATTCACTTGTAAATTTATTAAATTTCTTATTTCCGTAAAACATTCTTCTTACTCATTTACACAGTTCATATGAACTTCACGAAATATCACTAAAAATTGGCATATACTTTTATTGTATTTCTATATAATATAAACCCTAAAAAACTCACTGGTGCAGAGCGCATCATCATATCTCTTAAATTTTTCGAGATATGGCTGTTTTTGATGTTTTTCGAAGTGCAACTTTGAGGAACTGCAACTCAAAAATTACGCAAGATATCGAAAAATACTCGTCAGTTTTGTGTTATTCGTGCATATTATAGCAAAATAACAACATTTTTAAAAATTGAAAATTTTTGATTTTTTTTTCAAAATTTCGATCAGCGATATCACAAATAATAAACGAGATACGAACTTGTAGACTAAACGATTGGATTCAGCTCATCGAAATACATAAACCCTAAAAATTTCAGAAATTGAAATTTTAGAGCAAAAAGTCTTTAAATGGCCTTTTCCAGGCCAAACGTCATTTTCACACTTTTTGCTCTAACTCTATAATGCGTAAAGCAATTTCAATGAAATTTTGCATACTTATGTATTTTGATGAGCTGAATCGAATGGTCCAGTCTGCGAGTCTGTATCTTTTATATTTATCGAGTTATCAACTATCGAAATTTGGGGAAAAAATCGAAAAATTTCAAAATTTTCAAAATTTGCTAATTTGTAATAAAATGCATGAAACGAACTGAACTGAGTCTATTTTTCAATATCTTTAATAGATTTTGAGTTACAGCCACTCAAAGTAGCATTTTGAAAAACATCGAAAATTGACATATCTCTATAAATTTAACAGATATGACGATGCGCTCTATAGCATTGAGTTTCTTAGGGTTTATATTATATAGAAATACAATAAAAGTATATGCCAATTTTTAGTGTATGGCGGGACGTACTGTGGTGTCCACAGCAAATTTTTGTTTTGTTTTGTACTATATAATACTGCAGCAAATAAACTGTTTCATTGTTTCTTTTAACAATATAAAATAATAGATATTTATGACAGTTAATCGTCATAGCTGAAAGTACGGGTTTAAATCTTGCCGTCTTCAACTTTAATCAAATATAAAGTTCATCTACGAAAACTTTATACTATACGAGAGTATTTGATAATTATTATGTGTAATGCAAAATATCACATAAATAACAAATAAATAACAAACTGACAAAACTAATAAAATATTAAATACTACAGGGATTACAAAATTCTCTTCTGACTTTTCGCGTAAAATATTACAAACATCAACCTTTTATTTTGCCTCAAAGGTCCTATTAAAAAAGAAACGTTATTTATGCTTCCACAGAGACTTGGTGACATAATTTTGCTTTATTCAGTTCACCAATCCTCAACAGCAAATAAAATTCCGTGTGACAAGTGAAACACGAATTTTCCTCTTGTTTAAACAGTCGTAAATTGGGAACACAAACATACAAAATGTTCTGCCTTTGACCTTTAATTTATACCCACAATCAGCAAACATATATAAATATGAAACTTATATTATCATTTGTTAAGACTTGGCCTCCTACTAATGTCATAATTTATGCATGGCAACTGTCAAACTAAATCAACAAGACAGAAAAGATATTTTGAAAGATAATTAAGGACATTTAAAATTGATTCTTTAGGTAATAATTTTGTATATATTTTTAATATTTGTATAATTAATCTAAATAAATTATCTTTAGTTCACTAAGAATTCAATTTGGTGTCATTTATTCAAAACTACCAAGAACAGAATTACAAATCAATTTTATGTTCTAAAAGATGCCAACCAAGGTCAAAATACATTTTGAGAAGATATTTGATGCAGAGAAGAAATTAGTAAATTCAGTTAAATCAATAAGATGGCTAAATGACACAGTATGTTATGAATTTCCAGTAAATATTAGACAGGAGTCATTTCATAATGATTTATTCAAGATTGGCACTGTAAAAAATGGTGTAGCTGGTTTAAATAAACCAGGTCAATTTCGAAATCTTCAAATAACTTTACCGGATATTATTGTCCCCTTATACGTTGATGATGATAATAATTTTGTGTTCAGAAACATTTATTTAGAAGAAAAACCAATTGAAGAGACAAGAAAAAGAATAACGTCAACATCTTTAGAAAACTTGAATCAAAGTGATTTAATAGATGTAATTAATGAACTAAAAGTGAAGTTAAATGAAAAACAAATTAATCTATCGGATATTGAAAAGAAGTTTGCAATTGATAAATTTGACGGGAAAAGAAATGCCAGAGATTGGTTAAATGATTTTGAAAATGAATGTGAGAGACATAAAATTACAGATGAAACTATGAAAATCAACTGTCTAAAATTGTTTTTGGAAGGAGGTGCAAAGGAATGGTACAGAACTAAACTAAAAGAGATTCCAACAGATCAATGGTTGATTTGGTCTGAATCATTTTTGATGGTATTTGCTGATAAAGGATGGACAAATGTTAGACATGCATACAGTTTTCGATATTTAAATGGTTCAGTAAGTGATTATGCTTTAAAAAAAGAACGTTTACTATCTGAAATTGAGAAAGACATGACAATTATTTCGAAGATAAATCATATTGTTGTAGGATTACCATTGAGTATTCAAGATAAATTAGACCGTGAAGAAATCAAATCAACAAATAAATTAATTAATGAATTAAGAAAATATGATTCGTATTATATTAAACAAAAGAAAGAAATAAAACCAAGATTATTCAATAATATTATTGGAAATGATAAGAAAAGTATAGAAAAAAATGGTATTATAAGTAGAGCATTAATTGAGAAGAAACCATGTACAATGTGTAAGGCATTGTATCCAGCAGCAGAAGATCGTTATCATCCAATTGCATTGTGTCGTAACAAAGAGAAGTACTTGGAAATGAAACGTGTTAACATAACTGAAACTGAGATTGATGAATTAATGAAAATCGAGCTAGATGATAAAAAAAACTAGCTCGCCCGGTGAATTTTACTCCATTGATTACATTGAATGTACTAATTAATAAAGAGAAGAAAGTCAGAGGTATCTATGATAGTGGTTCTAATGTAACATTGATTAATCATCGTATCATGGAACAATTAAAAACCAAATTAATAGAAAATAAAAGTATATTTAAAACAATTAGTGGTGTGAATTTCATTAATAGCCGGGCACGTTTATATTTGAAGATAAATAAGATTGAAGATATTTTAGATGTTTATGTAATAAAGAATAATAATTTTTCATATGATCTATTATTGGGTTTAGATGCAATTAAGAAATTTAAACTGATCCAAGATGAGAATTTGAGAATATTTCAAAGATTAAATAATGATAAAAAAGAATTAATTACTAAAAAAGAAGAAGAGAAAGAAAATATTCAAATAAACGTAAATGCATATATAGATGTAAGTAAGTTTGAAGCAAATTTAGATTATTTAGATGAAGATAAGAAGAATAAGATAATGGGATTAATCAACAGACATGAGTCAATATTTGCAAAGAATAAATTTGATGTAGGTATGATTAAGAATGAAGAAGCGCGGATTAAATTGACAGAACAAAAATATATTGCAAAGAAACCGTATAGGTGCTCTATACCAGATCAAAAAGAAATTGAATCACAAATTGCTAAATTATTAGAAGCAGGACTCATAGAAGAAACAAGTTCACCTTTTGCATCACCAGTTACATTAGCATATAAGAAAGAAGATGGTTGTAGATCAAGATTATGTATAGATTTTAGAGAATTAAATAAATTAGTTGTATCGGAACCTCAACCCTTTCCAAGAATTGAAGATATCATTGTTAAAGCTGGTAATTGTAATTGGTTTTCATCATTTGATGTAAATTCAGCATTTTGGTCTATTCCAATCAGAAAAAAAGATAAAGAAAAAACAGCATTTGTCACAGAAAATGGACATTGGCAGTGGATTTGTTTACCATTTGGACTAAAGACATCATCAGCGATTTTTCAAAGAGTTCTAGCAAACACAATAAGAAGAAATAAATTAAATAATTTTTGTATAAACTACATTGATGATATACTGGTATTCTCAAAAACATTTGAAGAACATTTAAAACATATTGAATTATTGATGAGTGCAATTAAGAAAGAAGGTTTTAAGTTAAAACTAATAAAATGTAATTTTGCTAAGAATTCTGTAAAATATTTAGGACATGTAATTGAAAAAAATAAGATCAGGCCATACAAGGACAATTTGATATCAATAAGAAATTTTCAGAGACCAAAGAATAGAACTAATGTGAGGCAATTTTTGGGTAAAACAAATTTTTATTATAAATATATTGAAAATGCAACTAAAAAACTTGAACCATTACACAATTTACTAAGAAAGACAGTAAAGTTTGAATGGACAGATGAGTGTGAAAAATCATTTTGTGATATCAAAGATTATTTATGTTCCAGTCCTATATTAGCAATTTATAATCAAGAAAAAGATGTATTCATTTATACGGATGCAAGTGGTACTGGCTTAGGAGCTATTCTTAAGCAACCACAAGAAGATGGTAAACTTCATCCAGTAGCTTATTTTTCAAAAAAATTAAATGATAATCAGCTAAAGAAAAAAGCAATCTATTTAGAAACTTTGGCGATCAAAGAAGCAATTGTGTACTGGCAATATTGGTTAATAGGAAGAAAGTTCACAGTAATATCTGATCATAAACCTCTTGAAACACTAAGAGTAAGGGCAAGAACAGATGAAGAACTTGGATATTTAATGCATTATTTATCACAATATTCTTTCAAAATTATTTATGCACCTGGCAAAAACAATTTAGAAGCTGATGCTTTATCAAGAAATCCGGTCTTAGAAAACATTGAAAACAGTGATGATATACTGAAGGTTGTAAACATGGTAACATTAGAAGAGATAATTGATGATCAAAAAATGATTAAGAAAGAAATCCAGAATTCAAAGAAAGTGATTAAGAAAGGTGATGTAAGTTTTAAAAATATAAAAAATAGACAGAGAATCTATGTGTCACAAGATTTTGGTTTAAAACTTATTAAAATGATACATGAATTCTATGGTCATATTGGCGTTGGTCACATAATTAATAAGTTGAGACCATATTATTATTTTATGAATATGGATAAGATAATTCAAAATTTTTGTAAACAGTGTGAAATATGTGTTAAAAATAAATCTCGAACAAGTAGACCAATTGGATTGTTGTCTAAACTAGGTCCAGCAACTAAACCATATGAGATTATGTCAATTGATTCAGTTGGTGGTTTTGGTAATAATAGATCGTCAAAGAAATACATGCATATTTTAGTAGATCATTTTTCAAGAGCAGCTTTTATTTCAACAACTAAAGGTCAGTCTGCAAGAGATTTCATAAATTTAATTGATAAAATTACAGAAAAAAATGAAATTAAAATAATTTTAGCTGATCAGTACACAGGAATAAATTCTAAAGAATTAAAAAACTATTTAAAGAAAAACAATATCCTACTAGTATTTACATCAGTAGATTGTGCAGAATCTAATGGACTAAATGAAAGATTAAATCAAACACTAGTGAATCGAATACGTTGTAAAATAAATAGCAGTGGTAAAAGAGCATGGTCTAGTATTGCACATGAATGTGTAGATGAATATAATAAAACAACACATAGTGTTACAAAATATTCACCGCATTATTTACTGTTTGGTAGAGAAAATGAAATTGTTCCAAATGAGTTTGTTGAAAAACGTGATCTAACTAAAGATAGAGAACAAGCATTCTTGAATTCAGTGAAGAACTTTAAAAAAAATAAAGAAAGAATTGATAAAAATAGAAGAGAATGGGAATTCAAGAAGAACGATCTAGTATATGTTAAAAATGGGAGCAAGCTAAATAGAAACAAACTAGATGAGATTAGAAGTGGTCCATTTCGAATATTGAAGAAAATCTCGAATGTGATTTATGAAATTGATGCTGGGAAAAAGCGTAAAGAAGCCAATTTATTTCATACTTGTAAATTAATACCAGTTAATAATGTTAATTAATAATGTTGTTACATTTGTAATATTTAGGTTAGATAAGAGTTATTCACTTAAACATTTGTTTTTAAACCTCGGTTTCAAAACTTTTGGGAGGGGAGATATAAATATGAAACTTATATTATCATTTGTTAAGACTTGGCCTCCTACTAATGTCATAATTTATGCATGGCAACTGTCAAACTAAATCAACAAGACAGAAAAGATATTTTGAAAGATAATTAAGGACATTTAAAATTGATTCTTTAGGTAATAATTTTGTATATATTTTTAATATTTGTATAATTAATCTAAATAAATTATCTTTAGTTCACTAAGAATTCAATTTGGTGTCATTTATTCAAAACTACCAAGAACAGAATTACACATATTATTGCAGTAATACAAACTTTAATTAAGCAAGTTGTTTTAAAACTTTCAGTTGCTTTAAATGTTTGTATTACCTGGTTATTTCAAAAATGGTATTCTTAAATGCTAAGCTATATTACCTTCCGTAAATTATTTAACTAGATAAACTATTTTCATCAATTTGATTAATGGAACCTCTTCCAAAACGTAAATTATCACATTTTGAGAAAAAATGGCACTGACGTTTAAGTGAAAAGCATTATTTATCTAAAAAATTGTCAATGATAACATAACAAGAGAGTGAGAATAAACTGAACATAATTTGACAGATCTTTCGGAAACTTATTGCCTTAGGGCTTTCGTGGTTATTGCAAAATGGCAACAAGTTTGAGAAAGATACTGACGAATTATTTTTTAATTTATCGAACTCTCGAGTTATATTTGATTGATTTTTTTTTCATCATCAGGCACGGCACTAAATATATCTTTTTTTGCTCATTTATTACTTGTGTTAATGATAACCTATCTGACATCTGACATTAGTCAAAAACAAAAAAAACTACAAAGATTATTCCCGGGAATAATCACTAGAGCTTTATTCTCAGTAATAATATAACAAGAGAGTGAGAATAAATTGAAAATAATTTGACAGATCTTTCGGAAACTTGTTGCCTTCGGGCTTTCGTGGTTACTGCCAAATGGCAACAAGTTTGAGAAAGATACTGGAGAATTATTTTCTAATTTATCGAACTCTCGAGTTATATTTGATTGATTTTTTTTATTTCATTATCAGGCACAGCACTAAATCTATCTTTTTTGCCCATTTATTACTTGTATTGATGATAACTATCTGACATCTGACATTTGTCAAAAACAAATAAGCTACATATATTATTCCCGGGAATAATCACTAGACTAGAGCTTTATTCTCAGTATAATAATGACATGATTGGTTAAACGCAGACACATGACATACAATGAAGCATTTCATTGGTTTTTAAGAAACGTCAAAAAATAATAATGGTAACGGGATATACTACTGGGGCTCGTATATTCGCTGATATACTGCTTTGATTGGTCAAAATAGATGACGTGTAAGCCTCTTATTGGGTTATTTACTATGGCGTTGAATAATCAGCGGTATTCAATAGGTGGGTGTTAATTTAAAAGAATTTTAATTTGCTGTAACACTTTGGTTATTAAGTTTTTGTCAAAAGTTTATTAAGGAAAAAGCATTATTTTGGACCCATAGCTACACTTTTAATATTTTCCGTACATTATGAATCACCCTATATACCGTACGCAGATCTGCGAAATCAGAGTGCCACACTCAAAATGAGTAAATGGCATGATGATATATTATAAAAATGCCTTGAAAGAAATGCGTGTGACTTCTCCGCGTTTGAGTTCAAATTTAATTTTGCCGTTTACTCAACCGTTGCCATGGAGACAAGCACTTAGTTCGTCTAACTTTGATTAGATGCCAGATCGTTTGTCCGGAAGTTTGTGAATTCCTAAGTCACTCAGAAAACCTCCTCGACAGGAGAGAATACGGCTGCTTCTAAGAAGATTACAAAGACAAATCACTTTAAGAAACACTTACATTTTCAAACATTTCGTTTTAATTAATCATGAAATGAGGGGAGAAATAATTAATCACTTCGTATAATTTGCAGCAAGCGCCAAAGAAAATTTTAGTTTTCATGAATAATAGCAAGAGATTTTGTTCCAGGAATGCAAAATCTGTCCATTTCTTGTGCGTTGGTCTGCCTCATCATACTAGGAAGTGCAGCTCTTGTTGGGGCATTTGGTGTTTGCAAGCATCAAATTAGCGCGGTGTTAGTTACTGGGGTGATGTACCTTCTAGCAGGTGAGTTTACTCTTCTTCTTATTCTTTTCTTTTTGATAAAACAGTAAGTTAAAAGCTTTTCTGGAATGCACATTTGTTGGCTTTTTTGAAAGAGAAAAGCGAAAAACAAATATACATCGTGGGTTATTCGTTTCGTCTAACACTTATTTCTAGTTATTTGTGTATCTAGAGCAGAAAGTAGTCTATTGCCGCTTGCGCATGGACCATGCATAAGCGGCAAAGACACTTTCTGCTCGAGAAACACACACTATTTTTTCTACGACCGATTCAATGATGATAAAAAAAACTGGATGAAAATATTATATTTGCCATTTTCTGTTTGAACTTTTATTCCGATCCATTTTACAGTTAGCCATATTAAACCGTTTCCAAGGTGATGGATACTGTTTCTTCTGTTATTGGTTTGAATCGTATGACAGATATTAATTTTTCAATTCAATTATGACGTTAAAATTTTGTGAAACATCATAAAATGATGGATAGTGATGAATGTGAAATGGAATGTACTCCACCACACATCAAAGAAGCTGCGAAGAATGTAATATTAAATCTATTAGCTGAAAAGTCGAAGAATAGGTATGAGAAGGAATATGCCTTGTTCAAACTAACTTGTCATTAAAAGTAAACTTGCTGTTATTATAAGATACTATTGTTAAATATTACCTACTATTATCATGAACTGTTTTCTTTGAAAATTAAAATTTTCCATAACTGTCCATTTTTTTATTCTACTAGAGAAATTAATTTTGCCGCAAAAATCTTATTGCCGCTTAGCAAGCGGCAAACGTCAATTTTCTGTTTTCAACTGACAGTTGAAAATGTATATTTTTTGCTCGGTCGTAGAAAAAATATTGTATGGCTCTTCGTAAAGCCACACAAATCATTTAAATTTGTAAATGTACGATTACAATTAAACGAAATTTTAAATTTTTGGGGCCTCTACAATAGGATTTCACTATTTTCACGATGACTATCTTTCTCAAATTTCATATTTAGAATTTGGTAGTTCAAGTTGCGAGCAGATTAGATTCATCAACCCGGAAGTGGTAGTTTACATGGAAGCCTCTCAAGTTTTTCAAACATATCACAGTAGTTAATGGATTTATGTTATAGCTATTTACATTACAAGCCGGTCAAACAAACGCGTCGAAGAATAAATCCTTTATTTTTTTTAAAAACAGCAAATTCTGTATTCTTCCTTTATTTTCATATTCTTTATGGTCCAACAACCTCCATCTGTCAAAATTTCTTGGATTTTTTACATTGCAATGTCAGATGAAGTACATTTCATAGGCTGGGTTCATTCACTCCCATTGATTTTGTTTTGCAAATTCAAATTTGAATAAATTATTTCTTACAATTATTCTTATCGAAAAGCAAAACAAATATTACTGTGAAGTCTTTGAACATTCTAGTATTTATATATGTGGATGAAAACGATAGCTATAACATTAAACTATAAAAAAATATTAGTTGAAGTCTAGTTGGTCAAAAATTCAGAACTTTGATACTGTGTCTCTCATTCCCATGAACGACTACAGTAATACAAATAATTCGAATATTTATAATAATATGGTCATCTATAACATACTAAGTTTTTTTTTCCATTTGAACTTACAGTTTTTGAGAAACAAATAAAAATATACAAAAAAACACACTTTTTGGTATATTTACCCCATAGGATTCAAATATGTGAAAATAAATAAATAAATTCACATGGAAAACTATACAATTTCTAAATTTGATTTTAAATATTTCCATACATTTTCCATGTTTTTTAAATAATTTACATGTTTACAAATTCGCATAATAAACGTAATTGTGTTATAAAAGTCAGTCTCTAAAATATAGAGAATATTAAATTTGCATTTATGTGGCTTGCAAAATAATTACATGCAAACAGCAAACGTTGATACACCTCCAATAAAAATAGGTTAAAATACACCACTGCAACTGTTTCTAAATATTCTGCACAATAAACGTAAAGTTCATGTGATCACGGAACAGTTTCTTGGCCTAAATTATTCGTAATTACTAGACGAAGTAAATACCTGACCCAAAGCTGAATGCGTTCAAAGCTCAATCCATACTTAGGAATGTTTCCACATTTTTACGTTTTTCCTAAACAATACAATCAATACTTGGTGCATGCAATATTTGAATAGACAGCTTAAATTTATTGCTTTTCGATGCTGGTTGTTTAAAATTGTATGGAAAATCAATTCGAGGGTTATTTCGTACGGTTTAGAAAAGAAATTTTGGATACTTGATGATTCACAAGTAACAGGAAGTAATTTACAAATTCCCACTATCATGACGCATGTTTGATATGTAGAATAGTTGTTTATTATCGTAGCAACTATGAGTATTGGAATAGTATATTCTGCAACAAGTAATGGAATAGCACTTATTCCACACGAAGCAAAAATTGTTAGATCTTAGTAATTTTCCAAATATCAATCGAATTTTTCTGAGTGCAACTTTAAGGGCCTGTAATTCAAAAACTACACGAGATATCTAAAAATTCTCTTCAGCTTAGCGTTTCTGGTGCCTTATATAACAAATTAGCAAATTTTAAAAATTTTGAATTTTTTTTGTATTTTTGTTCAAAATTTTGATCGGCGATAACTCGACAAATTTTAAAGATACAGATTTGAAGTGTTCGCCAATCGATTCAGCTCGTCGAAATACATAAGTATGCAAAGTTTCATAAAAATCGCTTTACGGAATGGAAAGTTAGAGCAAAAAGCCTGAAAATGGCGTTTTGGTCCAAAAAATCAATTGGTACCCCTTGACGTTTGGCCTCAATTTGGCCATTTTCAGACTTTTGCTCTAACATTTCAACCGGTTGTCCGAATTTTCTGAAATTTTCAGGGTTTATGTATTTCGTCGAGCTGAATCGATTGGTGAACACCGTAAGTCTGTATCTTTCATATTTGTCAAGATATCTCCAATCAAAATTTTGAAAAAAATTCAAAAAAAATTCAAAATTTTCAAAATTTACTAATTTATTATAAATGGCACGAAAAACACAAAACTGGAGATATTTTTCGATATCTTGTATAGTTTTCGAGTCACAGCCCCTCAAAGTTGCTCTTCGGAAAATATAAAAAATCGTCATATCTCAAAAAATATTAGAGATCTGACGATGCGCTCTGCTGCAATGGGTTTCCTGGCACGAATATTATAAAGAAATGTAATAAAAAAAATTACAATTTTAAGTCATATTTGGGGAAATTTCCGTATTTTGAAAAATATTACAAATCGCCATATTTCGATAAATATAAGACATATTACGATGCGTACTGCAGCAATGAGTTTATTCATGTTTAAATTATACATAAGTAATAAATTTCAAGTTAAGTTTGGAGGAGTATTTAATTTATTTTCTAGTAAACAATTTACTTTACCTTTTAATACTTATTATACGTTTCTTTCTTAATTTAAATAATTTTCTTAATTTAAATAATTAAATCTGCCTAACCCATTAATGCCCAGAATTTGTAATTATGTGTAAAATATTTTATCTACGCCCGTGAGTTAAATGTCACTTTATCTATATTGAAGACTATCTACACTTTTAAAAAGTCTTAATTGTTATTCATTAAGCCACAATGATTTTTTTTAAAATGTTGTGACGTCATAGTAGAGGTGTTGCTGGATCTAAAACAGTAGAGTTTTAAATAATTTTTGTTACATAAATGTTCTATTTTATTGTAATAATAATAATAAAATAAGTAAAAAAATATATGACTACAATCTGTACTGTTTTAGATCCAGCAACACCTCTACTATAACGTCACAACATTTTTTTAAAAATTATTGTGGCTTAATGAATAACAATTAAGACTTTTTAAAAGTGTAGATAGTCTTCAATATAGATAAAGTTTCATATAAAAAATTTTAAAAAATGGTGAAAGACCCCATGACGAAGCTAACTTCATAAATTCGACTAACCTGAAATATATGTCATACAAGTTTACTATTTATGATATAGAACTATATCCTAGATCTCGGACCGATTTCTATCTCCGTGGACACAGACATTAAGTCCTTATTGTAAGGCACTAGAATATATGAGTATTCTCATCCGCCATTTTGGGTCCAAGTGTCATAAATAAAACAAATTATTGGAATCCAGTTACTTTAATTCTTTTCTGTCAAATTTGAAGTTGATATTGATTAATAATTGTGATATATCATTCTCTTAATTATTATATTTCATATCTAACAGGTAAGTGTACAGAATACTTTCTAATATATTACCGTATGATTTGTGTAGTTGGATTTTACAGATTTTCAAGAAATATGTTTTCAAATTTGACAGATACAAATTTTAAATGTTTTTTTTTTTAAGTAACTGGATTCCAATAACTTGTTTTATTTATGACATCTGGACCCAAAATGGCGGACGAGAATACCTACATTCTTCTAGAGCTCTACTTATAGTTTGAGGTCTCAACTAATTCTACAACCTCAATAATCTATCAAACTCTTCTTAATTTTCACAATCTAACTTATGTTTTCCTTACAGCATCATTCGCGCTCTTCACCCTCACCATCATCCACTTCAAGCGGATTCAATCCCGACCGAAGCTCCACGCCGACTCCGACGGCAACATCGACGGAGTGGTAAGCCCCAGAGGGGCAGGCGCCCGAGGAGTACGCGACCTACTAGCAGCCCGGTTGTTCTCAACCAGCTGGTCGCTAGACCTTGGCTGGGGTGGGGTTATGCTCTGTGTTATGACCTCCGTGCTGTGGATTCTTCTGAGCAAGATTATGAGGTTCAACCCTATTACAAGTATGATTTTGAAGTAGGGTAGATGGGGATGTTAACCGATTAACGGGTTGATCACTCGGGAAATGTAGGTTTTTTACTTGAAAGAGACTGTCGAAGTTTGGGATGTCGAGACCCGTAGGGTCGAGATTTCCTAAACATTCGAGACCTAAAAAATCACTTACAGTTCGAGGTTAGTAAGATATTTTTTGCAATACCTGCGTAAATATAAGAAAAGGAAAAATAAGTATCAAAATTAACAGCTGTCAGATTGAGGTTAAAAATAAAATTTGAATGATATATATTTACTTACCGTCCACCATGAACGGTAAGTTTCACTTACCATCCACCGTGGACGGTAAGTAAATGATGTAACCATGAAAACCAATTGTGCAATAAAAGTTCCACTTACTGTGTTTAAATTTTGTTATTAATGGGTAACTTACAGTACAGGTATTGCAAAAAAGATGTATTGTGCTATGAATGCTCGTTTTATAAGAGAAAGTACACTCTTAAAATGTGTCGTTGACGATTCGTATAGATTGTATAAAAAATTCGGATTGGATAAGAACGAGATGAATAAATGTTTTGTTATCAGAAAAGCAAATACAACACCTGCGAAATTTATGGTCCTCGAGATACAGGAAGGACAAAACTAAAATATTGAGAAACATCATTTTTATTGATGAAATAGATCCAAATATTATGTTAACCCTCTATTGCATACTGTTCCCGATCGGGAACATAAAATTTAAAATTCCTCTTTTCTTTTCTTATGCAGTTTACATTCATGGCAATCATGTTGTAACTATTTGGGAACATTATATTCACTTTGTCAATTGCCAATTAGGTCATTCCTCCCATTGTGACAAACATAAAAAAAAATTTGAAATGGAAAAAGGATAATTACAGAAACTGAGATAGAAAATGTAAAATTTGAAGGAAGCAGCTTATTACCTGCTGATATATTACAGCTAAATACACCTTTACAAAATTTCCAAAATTTTTTTTTATCTCATGTTTTCCTAGAAGAGATTGTTTATCAAACAATTTTGTATAGTACGCAAAGACGACCCAATAGACCAAAGTTCTATTGTAAGTTGAATTTGTTCATAATGTTCCCAATAGTGAACAAAACTTTAAAAAAAATATTTTTTTTATTTTTAGAAAAAAATTTATGTAACACACTTATTTTAAATATATGAATATTTCTTTAGTAAAAAAAAAAAAAATGTTTTTGAGTTCTTATTTAAAAAAATAATAATTCATGCAATAGAGGGTTAACCATTGTCATTTTTATTGCAGATTTGGATAGAATGTCGCAATACAGACCGCGAAATTAAATTTTGCGGCTGTTGTTATGGTAACGGCCGCGAAATCCAAAATAATTGTTTTTTTACCCTATTTCGAGACCGCGTAATATAGAGTAAAAAAACAATAATTTGGACACTTGAGAATTGCGATTATTTTTTCAAAACTAATTGTTTTGCTTATCACTTTATATTTATTTACAATAAAACTGTTTAAAGTTATTAAAATTTGTAATTGATAATTTTTACGGTTGCACAAAAAATAGTGTGTACACCTTGTCCGCGAAATCTTTTATCACCCTAGAGGGGCGCAAGCGACCTCGGCAACAATTTTTCTCTCGGTACGCTAAAGAGTGATTTCGCGGCCTTGGTATATTAATAGCTATTTATACTCTATTCGAATCTGCAATAAAAAATTGCGGTTTCAATTTAAAAGTTTAGAGTTGTCTCCCTTGTTATGTTCCCTTATTTTCAATAAGAAAATTGTGGAACACAGATTACGTACAAATTGCATTGACTTAAATGTTTATAAAAATAAACAGCCTAAAAAAACGATTTTACAAATTGATCTTGAACTTTCCAACTGTCATAAAATATTTCCTATTTAGGCCGGTATTTCCAACCTCAAATAAACGAAAGAATAAATTTGTCAGTGGAATAAACAAAAAATATCACCAAAAAATAGCCATTATTTTGATGCGCTATTTTTTGTATATTCCACTGATTATTTTTTGACGTTTCTTAAAACCAATGAAATGCGTCATTGTATGTCACATATCTACGTTTTAACCGATCCTGTCATTATTTTACTAAGAATAAAGCTCTATTGATTATTTCCGGGTATAATCTATGTAGCTTGACATATGTTAGATAGTTAACATCAACACAAGTAAAAAATGAGGAAAAAAGATAGATTAAGTGGCGTACCTGATGATGAAATAAAAAAATAACCTAATTAAATATAACTAGAGTTCCATAAATTAGAAAATTTCCAGTATCTTTCTCAAACTGGTTGCCAGGCAATAGCCACGAAAGCCCGTAGGGGCTATTGCCAAATTGATCTGTCAAATTATTTTCAATTTATTGTCACTCTCTTATATTATTACTGATAAATTTATTCTCTAGTCTATCTGAGGTTGTAAATACCGGCCCATAAGTAATTATTCGCACACATAAAAGTAGGTAATCAAAACACAAATCATCAAAGTTAAACAGATACCCAGCATCCATAAAAAGAAATAATAATTTCATGTGTGTTGACAGACACTCATCCAAGCTAAGATCATCGTACATCTACAGTGAAATGACATAAATTGGGATTCCTTCCAATTCAGATTCTGGCTGATTTGCGACCGCATTACCACACTGTGCATTGTGCTAGTGGCTGTACACAGACAGAAACAGACGTTCATTGGCTGCTGGCGACGCTCCGAAACAACGTAATTCGTAAATCAATACAAAACAAAACAAATTGTTACTGGAGCAACACCGTATGTTGTGTTCATTTATTTTGTTTGTTGTTTACGTGCATTTGTTTGAGTTACTGTGTGATTGGTATTAAATATTTATAAACAGCGACGGTACAAGTTGTATAAAATTAAATATGTACCTATGGGAGTTCCAGGATATTTAAAGATCCATTTGTTCACAAATTAAAACCTTGCCATAAGCGTTTAATATAAAAAAAATGAGCCTAGATAACTTTAGGCAAAAATGCTTCAAATAAATAGTAGATAATTTATTTTTGCATCCAAGTCAGTAATCATATTTCATTTTGCTCACTTTGTAACCGAAATAATCGGTTTAAAAGTTGTACTACTTTGAAAATTATGTTCATGTATAATTTGTAAACAAAATTAGCTTTTTAAAATTTATTACAAAACTTTGGATTTTTATCTACAAATGTAAGTATCATATATTATGTATCATTTAATCGGTTTAAAAGTTGTATAAGAATTGCTTCTTTCTAGTAATAACCATGGAAATGAAACAAAATTAATTTCACTGTCACAAAAGATTAGTTTATGATAAAGGTTTATTAATGAAAATGAATTAAATGAAATTTTACTTAATATACTTTTTCTTCAGACGTATTATAATATTAATATTTTGCTACTACATACACAATACAGAAGTTAATAATTTTGTTACTAATACTAATACAATAAAATAAATATTATTTTACGACGTACAATAATATATTAGTTGTTGCAAATACCACTAGTGGCAATTGGTTCTGTCTTATATTATATTTTATCCACAACTGTCAAATAATATACCCATAATTCAACCGTTGTTTATCAATTAATGACCTTTGTTACTGTTGCTGATAAAAAAAAATATTGACAGTACCGATGAAATAATATTCATTCGTTATGTCAAATTCAGAACTTACCTGTCAAAAGAGTAAAATCAAAACGATTTTTAAGTAATTTTTTCCACATAAAAAGCGAAAGACACTAGTTTTCTCATTTTTCATACATTTATTTTCTTTTTAAGCTTAAACTTTGGCTGAATAATTGGTTTTAAGTTTTTCTGCTAAATGTCAAATCACTTCAAAAATTTGTTACAACAGTACGTAGCCTAGCGATGGTTGCTACAATTTGTCTATGTTGATAAACAAACAATTATCTGTATTTGTCAGATCAAAAATTCTACTTTTCTTATAATTTCAAAACAAATATTTGACAAAATATTGTGGATATAGGTACTATTACTGACTTAGATGCAAAATTTAATTATCTACAACATTTATTTGAAATATTTTTGTCAAAATTTAACTATACACTTTTGCGCTAGGAAAAATTGATTTACTTAAATGGTTATGGCCAGATTTTAATGTTACACCCTGTATATTTAGTTAGATAAGCTAAACTTAATTTCGAACAAAACATGTACTATTGATGATTCTTTTCTACTTACCTCTCATTAAATTCTGTAACACCTGGTATAAATTCCACAAACAGTCAATTATTTATAAAATATTCTGTAAATGTAACAAATTTTGTTTCCGTTAATCGGTTAACAGAAAATTTTGACAGCCTTCAGATTTACGAAAAAATTGCTTATGAAAGAAATGGTGCGAATAGAAAGATAGAAATTAGATCCATTCAAACATCCTTCCATAATAAATCAAAACAGTTTCATAAATATTGATTATTGAAAATTAGAATTTGTACAAATTGTAACAAAAGTTAACATTGCACAAATTACATTAAATAATTTAATTTGTTCAAATTCTAATAAATTTAATAGCAATAAACGCCTAAAAGTTAGATGACCCTTTTAACGTCCATGTAAATTTGTCTTTGTAGTTATAAATAAATAAAAATAAAATGACCACTCATCAAAGATGACAAAATTAGGCGAAATAAACATTACATCACGAAAATCATCGCAGTTATTTATAATTATATGTACTTCCTGTGAATTATTATATTAATTTCCACATTTAAACTTTCAATAACCCCTGCACAGAAATCGCGCCATATAATATAACCTTTTTCGAGCCAAGCTTCAACTTGTAATAAAAATTATAAAATTGTGTATATTTTATTACAAAACGAAATGATTTATTGTGAACAATCGACACTTGTGATTTTGATAATTGTATAAGATTGTTTCAAATGTAACCTAAAAATTAAAATCAGAACATGCCTTTTTAAAGTTAAGAATAATTTAATAATAAAATGCTGTTTGCTTGCTTTTGCTATGCCTTATATTGTAAATATATTTTGCAATTATTTAATATAGTTTAATATTAAATATATGTATATAATTAAAATGTGAAAATAAATATTTACCTTTTAATGTTGTTTTCTATTTCCAATGCCAACCGAAATTTCTTCTATTCTTCTTTAAAATCGGTTATGTACTAACACTGCACTTTCTTCGTTAAAAATATGTAAAATTCAAGAATAACAGGACAAAACTTAAAAATACTTCGTTAACCGGTATTCTGACGTGCTCAACCTTCAGCATACTTTAAAATGCAACGTATTTTCCGGATTTTACCGAGTATGCTCGATACGAAAATATGCGCTTTTGAATATCCCCAAAGTTACTATTATATATTATTTAAAACGTTTAATTAATATTTTAAAATATAATTAATGGAATAACTAATTGTTTTTTGTTAATTTCAACGGCATTTGAGCATCAAAATACTTATATTAAAATTCTTAATGCTCTAGTAAAATTACCACAAAGTTGTCAACAACATTCTTTCGGAAATTTTTCTCTTAGCCCACGTGATTTATTTGAGGTTAACTGATCTACAGGTGGTTAAATTTAATATATAAAAATGTCTGATTTTAACGAAAGGCTGCGAAATTTTGCTGTTGATTTATACAAAATCGATGCTATTAAATTTGGAGAATATAAAATGAAAGTAGGAATAATGTCACCGATTTATTGTGATTTACGCGTAATTGTCAGCTATCCAAAGATTCTAGTAAGTTACAAAACAAATAATAATTCAGTAAAACAAATTTGGAATGTTTATTTTTAGGACAACCTTGCCCAACTCTTAATCGAACATATAAAATCAATAAAAGAGTACAATTTAATATGTGGGGTACCTTATACCGCACTTCCCATCGCAACAGCAATGTCTGTAAAAACAGATATTTCCATGGTTATGCGGCGAAAAGAAGCAAAAGATTATGGCACAAGAAAAATGATTGAGGGCAAATTCGAAGAAGGGAACACTTGTTTAATTGTTGAAGACGTTGTAACTTCCGGAAGTAGCATTTTAGAAACTGTTAAAGATTTAAACAATGCCGGTTTAAAAGCAACTAGCGCGATTGTTGTTTTAAATCGAGAACAAGGAGGACAAAATATTTTAAAAGAAAATGGTGTAACCATGCATTCATTATTAACAATTACACAATTGATGAAATTTTTATTAGATGCGAAATGCGTGGATCAGAGTATTGTTGATAAAGTTAAAAATTATTTACAACAAACACAAATTGACAGCAAAATTATTAATACTCCAAAATACAGTAAGTATACCAGGTGATTCATCAATCTATCACCCTGTGTTTATAGTTTTTAATTGTACTTATTTATTTAAACATTTTTCAGATCGTTTAACAATGTCGTTTTCTGAAAGAGCAAAACACTCAAATAATTCAGTTGGTAAGAAGTTATTCCAAATAATGTCGGAAAAACAATCGAATTTGTGCATTGCTGCCGATTTGACTTCAAGTGTAAAATTACTTCAACTTGCTGAACAAACTGGACCCAATATTTGTATTTTAAAAACCCACATTGATATTATCGAAGATTACAGTCAAGATTTTGTTGAAAAACTGGATAAAATAGCAAAAGCACACAACTTTTTAATAATGGAGGATAGAAAATTTGCTGATATCGGTAAAACTGTTCAGTTACAATTTAGCAAAGGAATGTATCACATTTCCAGTTGGGCAGATTTAATAACTGCCCACTCATTGCCCGGAAAAGGCTTAATCCAAGCTTTAAACGAATCCGAAGGCAAAGAAAAAGGGATTTTCCTATTGGCTGAAATGAGCTCAGCTGGAAATTTATGTAACGAAAGTTATTCCGCGTCAAGTATTAAATTAGCGCAAGAATATTCCGAGTCCGTCACTGGAATTGTTTGTCAAAGCCCGAAATTTACAGAGGTCCCGAATTTGATCCAGTTAACTCCGGGAATTCAACTGGATAACGCTGGAGATAATTTAGGACAACAATATAACTCACCAGAACTAGCAGTCTTGGAAAGGGGCGCAGATATTGGTGTAGTTGGAAGAGGAATCACGATGGCGGAAAATCCTGTTTCGGCAGCTGAAAATTATAAAAAATTATTGTGGAATGCGTACTTGAAGCGCATTGAAAACTAAATCATTTTATCATTCCTAAATTTTATATTATAATTGGAATATTTTGTTATGTTAATTTCATAAATTTTATAAACGAATAAATTTTGTATATCCCGAAAAATGTTTTGATTTTACCGCTCTCTCTAAATATAGTTGGTAGAATTGATAAAAGCAAATGTCAACCTCATCTTTCGTTTCCTTTTCCGGTTTCTTGCGAATCGGTGTGTTTCGTGTATAACCATATTGTTAGTGTAAATAATTGTATTTAAAAGTGTAATAGTTAATCAGAAATGACAATGGATAAAGAACATGGGGAGGAGGTTCCCCATTTTATAGCACCAGTGATTCAAGACAACCCTACGGGCTGGGGCCCATGTGAATTGCCCGATCAATTCAAGGATATGCCCTATCAACCCTTCAGCAAGGGAGATCGTCTAGGAAAAATTAGCGATTGGACTGGTGCAGCCTTCCAGGACAAAAAATACGCAAGTTCGTATTTATTTCTAATTTATTTTCAACCTAACCTAACTTTCCTTTTTGACGTACGCATTCACCCATAGTGCCTATGTCATGAAAAGTATATCACAGTGGTACATTCACACTGGTACAGCAAAAATCATGAAAATTATGTTGTATGAACAGCTCATGTTCAAATATGATCATATATAATTGCAATAACCACCTTAACTGACTCATTCCCACTTTCTTAGCAACATTCTTCCCAATCTCAAACTCTCCATACACCAATTTATTCCGGATACGATCACGTCTCGTATACTAACACATTTCTCTCAAATATTTCATTTCTACAGCAGTTATAGGTCGTGCATGCTTCTTCATCCACAAATCCATGTAGGCACTAACACACCATTATAAACACTCAGTCGAGATTCTCTAAAATGCACACACATCGCGCATCTCTAAATACATTAACGTTTCGAGCAAATGTGCCCAGAGCACCCAAAACCTTGCACCCTGCAGACACCCGCCTTTCCAATCTCACACCATTCACTGAAACATTACAATCAGTCTTCTCAAACACCAACACTTTCCCTACTTCATTTATGCTCATAATCATTCTTACGTACGTACACCATTCTTTCTATTCAATACCTTTCGTAACAACACATCTATATACTTAAACAACCAAGTAGATATTCAACAACCCTGTTTCACACCAAATAACAATTCAAACTATCAACCGACAAATCAACCAGCAACGAAGTTTCATATGATTCTGTACGCTGCAAATAGACATACTTGTTTCATACCTTATATTTATCATGCATCCTAGCTCCTGACAAACTTCGGAATACTATTCATAATTAAAAATGGCCTCTAACACAGTATTACACCATTTATTCAGACAAATACGCATCTGCATTTGGTTCGGGCAGCCAGTACGCGTATTACCACGATGAAGATGAAAGCACTTTCCATTTGGTTGATACCACTCGAGTTCAGAAACCTCCTTACCAACGAGGCCGCTTCCGTGCTAACCAGCGCAACATGCGCGGTCGTGGTGGACGTGGATCTAATCAACAAGGAGGCATGCAAGCTCTTGGAAAAGGACTTAAAATCCGTGAACGGGACAGAAAAGGAGCTGTCAAGAAATGGGGCCAGGGAAGAGTAAGAATTCAACAATTATTTTGTGAAGTTGTTGTTGATTGGTGAGTTTATTGCAGCCTCAAATTAAAATTAGAGATGCTTCGGTTACTGTGCGCCCTGATTGGGTTACCATTGAGGAAATGGATTTCCCACGATTGACTAAATTGTCACTTCCGGGAATCAAAGAAGGAGATGATATTATGTGTTGTGGTGAGCTGGAGTATTATGATAAGAGCTACGATCGTGTGAATGTAAAGAATGAGAAGCCTCTTCAACGCATTGATCGCATTTTCCACACGGTAAGTAAATATTTAGCTCGATACCCATCTTTAAAATTTTACGATATACTATATCATAAACCTACCATTGTTGAGCTTTGTCTCTAGTGTCAGAGAATCGTATTTTAAAACCCTATGTATACACATTTATAACAGCTAAATATATTTTTTCTTCAAACGTCATAAAAGTACGTTGTTATGTATTTGTATTCAACAAGCAGAAGTTTAACATTGTCGCCGCCGGCGTAAAAGTGTTTGCTTGGCAACACATTTACTCCGGCGGCGGACAAAGTAAATTATCATGCAAAATAGTAAGGTTGTAATTCAATAATTTGACAGTTAAGAATAAAACAAATCAACAAAAATAACAAAATAACATATTCTGTGGCAACTAGAAATAATGGATATGATAGAATATTTGTTGAAGTTTTAAGCATTTTTTAATGTTTTAATGTCTATTTTCTATGTTTGAAGAAAAAATAGCATGTGTTATTAGGAGTAAATGTGACTTTGTATGCTTCGTATGTAATTGTCCGACTCGCTTTGCTCGTCGTTCAAACTTACATGCTCAGCACCCAAAGTATCACATTTACTCCTAATAACACAATATACTATTATGTTCTACTGTATTATAATTATTATATTATAAATGTTTATGATACTGTTAAGCATACCATAAAGTGGCTTTTTATGAACTAGTCTGCTAAAGTAATAAACAACTTGGTAACTAAACAACGGATAAAGTATTCTTTGAGTTATAAAACATTTTCATGTTAACATGTATCAGATATAAATAATTGTCATTCTATACTAAAGAAAAAAAAAAACCGGCCCCTAAACAGTCTCATCCATAAAACCTTAAATTATGTAGGTACTTGTTAAACAAATATCTATTATGATATACTGAATGGTAAATGTACTATTTCTAAACTAGTAGTAAAAAGTCTTTTTATTTCATAATGTATCACATTTGTATGTTTACCGGACTAGCTTCATTCAGTCCGGTAAATGGGACTTTATAGTATTTTTTTACGGTACTATACCGTTGCTAAGCAATATTTTAAATATAATTTGATACATAATTATCGTTCTCTGCATTCATTATTTAATGATAATGTTTTTCACGAAATTCCTGGGAATATCTTGTCCGTACCGTAAAAACTCATTTACTGAACTTATGACGTAAATAACTAACGAGCTAAGACCGTAATAATATGCCTATTTATTTTGTATGTTTTCCAAGACAATTTCGATCAAATAGTTTAATGTATTGTGTAAATTTAGATTTTTCTTTATTACGATTCAATATATCGTAAAACATTGTATAATGCACGACCGCAATCTGAATATTACGTGCTTCGCTCACTCATTAGATACCGTGCTCGTCCGTAAAGTTAAGTAACGGTTTTACAATATGAATTACTATAACCGAATTGGAAATGACAGTTTCTTAACTATGTATTATTTATTATTTTAAAACACGACTATTATTCCAATTATCAAGTAAATCTAAAATTGTACCAACAGGTGACAACAACTGACGATCCAATCATCCGAAAACTCTCAAAAACCGAGGGAAATGTCTACGCAACTGACGCAATTCTGGCAACTATTATGTGTTGTACTCGTTCGAATTATTCTTGGGACATCGTCATCGAAAAAATCGGTGACAAACTCTTCCTGGACAAACGTGACAACACTGAATTTGATCTGTTAACCGTGAATGAAACTTCCGTTGAGCCGCCACAAGACGATGGAAATTCACTGAATTCGCCGAGGAATTTAGCTCTTGAAGCTACTTTCATCAATCACAACTTCAGCCAGCAAGTTTTACGTACTGGAACAACTGAGCCAAGATACAAGTTTGATAATCCGAATCCGTTTATTTCGGAAGATGAAGAAGGAGAAGTGGCCAGTGTTGCATACCGGTACAGGAAGTGGGATTTGAGCGGTGGAATCGTGAGTTGTTGAAATACTTTTGCCGATTAAATTAAATTGTAATTTTATTAATTTTTGTTTTAGGTTCTAATTGTTCGTTGCGAACACGATGCTGTTGTACAATCACCAAGTGGTGAGCTTCAGTATCTCACTATTAAAGCTTTGAATGAATGGGATTCTAAACTTGCTAATGGAGTTGAATGGCGTCAGAAACTTGATACACAACGCGGTGCTGTTTTGGCTAATGAACTACGTAACAACGCTTGCAAGCTGGCTAAGTGGACTGTCCAAGTAAGTTATTTTTGTTGTTTTAAATAATATTCTAAGATTATTTCAATATGTCGAGCGATTATTGCGTGGGCGTCTGAGAGATAAATGATTAGGTATTGTGAAGAGTTGACGTGCTTGTATGAATTGTTGGTTGAATTCATTGAAATATAATAATAATGGAACGGTAATTTGTGGCTATTATGGAAACGAAATGTTGTTAGAAATGTCAACAATACTAAAATGATTGCTATAATTTTTTTATTATTTTTATTAAGACAAAGACTACTTTATTATTTTAAGAACATTATACGTCCGTTAATTATTTTTACGGTACTCATTTTGAAACTTGTGGAAACATTTTATTCCTACCGTAAAATCTCATTTCCCGGACTTATAATATAAATAATTATTTCGGGCTGTTATTTATTAGAGTACATGCATGAATTTTTGGTTGAATTCATTGAAATATAATAATAATGGAACGGTAATTTGTAGGCTTTTATGGAAACGAAATGTTGTTAGAAATGTCAACAATACAAAATTGATTGCTATAATTTTTTTATTATTTTTATTAAGACAAAGACTACTTTATTATTTTAAGAACATTATATGTCCGTTAATTATTATTACGGTACTCGTTTTGAAACTTGTGGAAACATTTTATTCGTACCATAAAATCTCATTTACCGGACTTATAATGTAAATAATTATTTCGGGCTGTTATTTAAGATAACTATAACAACATACATATTTATAGTTTGTGTTCATAAACTATTTCGATTGAATAGTTAAATATTCGATAATGCGGTCCTTTACTATTAAAAGAATTTTTTTATGAAACTATCTAAATTAAAGGCTATCTGCAATTTTAAAAAGTCTTAATTGTTATTCATTAAGCCGCAATATTTTTTTTAAATGTTATGAAATCAGTGTTGTTTTGTGTTATTTGGTTACGAATTCAAAACATTGCAAAATTCTTCAAATTAATTGTCAACCATTTGATACTTCGATAATCTAACAGCTCAATAATAAGAAAAGTACAAAGAATTTGGAAATAAAAGATGTGTGAGAGAAAAGCATAAATACAGAAACATAATACTTTGACGTCAAAATTACTATCTTTAAAACTCAAATATCTTAATAATTAATATTTTTCAAACGTCTATTATATCTAGTACGATGTTATTGAATCTAGTTGTTATAATATATTAGACTTATTTGTCATTTTGTGACTCTATTCAAGGGACTCATTTTGTCCATGAGTTTCTATAACACTGTTTTGGAAACTAGGCATTCCACAACTGAAAATTGTTATGGAATCACTAACATTCCATACGCTGCGTATGGAATATTTTCGACGAATCAGAGCCACATATTAACGGATATATGAAGCATATTGATTTAGTTACTATGGTTACATCTGTTTGTTTTAATTTGATTTATTTGAGTTTGACATTTACAACAGTTTTATATTTGTATTTTTTGTATAATTTCCAAAACCTTTTTATAGAAAGTATACTTTTGCTCGCGTGGGGAATATGTGCCATTCCATTACTTGTTGTAGAATATACTATTATTATTTACTCGATACATCAAGATAAAATATAACACATTTTTGCAAAGTTAACTTCAATAACACTTCTGTAATCAAACCCTAAGCCGACAAAATGTACACTGCACAAGTAAAAACAATTAAATTTATTTTTAGCTAAATATACTGTTAGAATGAATTTAGTGAGAACAAAATTATGTTTTACTTTATTATTTTTTATTATAATTGAGCGATAGTACTTTTCACAAGCGAAAGTGTTTGAGAACCAACTAAATAAATAAATAATGAACAGTAAATTGACTAATTAACTAATTTTCGTCCAGGCTCTCCTGGCAGGCAGCGACCAAATCAAATTCGGCTACGTATCCAGAGCCCAAGTCCGCGATTCCAGCAAACACGTAATTCTGGGCACTCAACAATACAAACCCAACGAATTCGCAACTCAAATCAACTTGAACATGGACAACGCCTGGGGCATCCTTCGGTGTATTGTGGACATAGTGATGAAACAGAAAGACGGAAAGTATTTGATCATGAAAGATCCCAACAAGCCCATGATTCGACTGTATGATATTCCGGATAATACGTTCGAAAGTGATGGGGATTCTGAATCGGGGGATGAAACTACCCCTGATGCGACTACTTTTCAACCGTTGTACCCCTACGCAAGTTCTAAGCGCCCGTGAGTGAATACGGATGGTATTATAATCGATTATTGTAGGTATGGAATTTTGTAATAAATGGTACATGTTATTACTCAGAATACTCTTTTTATTTATGCTCTATTCGAATCTAACAAAGTTTCTACATATTTTCATTAAAATAATGTATAATAAAATAATATAGGTACATGGTATAAACTTGAAATGTGGCATTTAGCGATTTTAATGCTATTTTTTTTATATTGCTGTATATTTTTACTTATTTTCTTTACAGCAAAAGTGTAAATACAAAAGTTGTTCAGAATTTAAACATGCATGGACTTAGGCCCATTTGGTTACCTAAATATTAGTATTTCACAACATATTAATCGAATTAAATTTGTAATACCGCCATGGAAAACTAAACAAAACGAATAAAAACTTTTTTCTTCAAACGTCATAAAAGTACGTTGTTGTGTATTTGTATTCAACAAGCAGAAGTTCAATATTGTCGCCGCCGGCGTAAAAGTGTTTCCTTGGCAACACATTTACTCCGGCGGAGTATAAAGTAAAATGTCATGCAAAATAGTAAGGTTGTAATTCAATAATTTGACAGTTAAGAATAAAACAAATAAACAAAAATAACAAAATAACATATTCTGTGGCAACTAGAAATACTGGATACGGCAGAATATTTGTTGAAATTTTGAACATTTTTAAATGCTTTAATGTCTATTTTCTATGTTTGAAGAAAAAATAGCATGTGTTTTTCGGAGTAAATGTGACTTTGTTTGCTTCGCATGTAATTGTCCGACTCGCTTCGCTCGTCGTTCAAACTTACATGCTCAGCACCCAAAGTATCACATTTACTCCTAATAACACAATATACTATTAACAAAAAATTGAACCGACGAAAAACTGAAAAAAGAAAAATAACGTAAACTTTTTTAGACTTAAAAATTAATAACTATGCTCCTAAACTAATGTAAAAACTAATTTTGAGACGGCGATCGTTGATTGTTTGGCACTGACCACCGACTCAAAATTAGTTACTTACATTGGTTTAGGAGCTTAACTACTAAAAAAGTTTATTTTATTTTTCGCTTCTCAGTTTTTCGTTGGTTCAATTTTTTGTTAAAAAGTTTTTACTTTTTAATTCATCGTTAAAAACTATTTTACATTTCACAAAATTGCGGAGTTCCTTTATTTCCTTTCCTTTCTGTTAAATAAATAAACTGTCTCATAAAATGTCAAATATATACATTTTTTAAATTTCATATCCATTTTCCTAATAAATATTAATTTTAATATGATTGATATATCGTTGAATACTAATATTTAGGTAACCAAATGGTTTCTACTTCCTGTAAGTATTTTAGCGCTGTACAATGCTCTAAAAATATTTTATAAAAAAAATGCTTTAAATAATAGTTGCAGAGAAATATATTACCACTCTTATATGAAGTATTTTTTTTAGAACATTGTACAGCGCTAAAGCACTTCTCTTAGAATACCCAAAAACAGAGCTCATTGTACTTTTGTATTTTCACTTTTACTGTAAAGTGAATAGGTAAAAAGATACAGCAATACAAAAAAATAACATTAAAATCTACCCCCCCAGTATATGGCAGCGTCAACGTTATTGGCCTATGTCTCTTTTACATCAATATTTAGTTTCAAATTCTCTCATGACTAATCTCAACTTCCTGATGGCTAAATCAGTTTGTTCATCGGTAATTTCATGATAAAAGGTAATCCGAACAAACTTCGGATTTCTAGATATAGCTCTAACGCTAACTTTGACTTCATCGCCTTCTTCAACAGTTGACAATCGATGCAACACTTCTTTAGAAGTAAATTTGTCAGTTTGCAAGAAAATCATTAAGATATTCGTCATCGCTGGATCCAAATCCACTTTGAAGTATTTTCCGTTGAAATCTGACACCGCTAAAATGATTTTAATTGATTATTTAATTGGTAGGACTAGGGGAATTATAGTAACCTTTGCAAAGTGTGTATGCACGTCTATGGTCGTCAGCTAGTCTGTCAATCATTGTGTCAAGGGCTACGAGACCAGCTGCAGCTATTATTCCTACTTGTCTCATTCCTCCTCCCAATGCTTTGCGCATACGATGAGCCCTAGATATATAAAAATAATAATAAATGTTTAAATAAACTTTTAAACATGAGCTCGTAGAATTTTCCATAAAAAAAGTTACATGTCATTGCGCGAAAATCGAACACCCGGTAGAAATATTTATACTAAATTTTAATTTAGAATAAATTGTTTTCGATAATATTTGAAATAACCTGATAAAATGATAAATATAGAGCAGGAATGTGCAGAGTTAAAAAACTGCTTAACTTGATTATATTTAAAGTGCGCAACATAAAAATAGTAAATCTAAATATGTTTTAAGTTCAAATTGAGATAGCATCAACTTTAGTTAAAACTTAAACGAAGTAAATACGATAAGATAATTTTATGGAAATAATAAATTAAGAACTTGTTTGCTAAAAATAGTAAGGCCTTGAACACCGATAAGATGCGTAGGTTTAAAACTGCAAAAAATATCAATTTAAAAAATGAAAACTTACTTAGTAATAAACTCTTTAGTTCCACATAATAGGGCTCCAATAGGACACCCTAAGCCCTTGCTCAAACAAAAACAGACGCTATCAAAATTCTTAACAATTTCTTTTGCCGATATTTTACTTTGTACAGCCGCGTTAAACAATCTTGCTCCATCCATGTGCAACAAAATATTATGTTCTTTTGCTAGAATATATAACTCATGGAGCCATTTCATCGGTAGTACCTTTTATAATTAAATAAAATTATTTGTATGTAATTAATTTATAGGTAAATAGTTTTACTTTTCCTCCACACATGTTATGCGTATTCTCAACAATTATTAAAGATGTAATTGGTTCATGAACATCTGGGTTAATTCGAATTCTGCTTTTTATTTCTTGTAGATCCATAGTGCCATCAGGCATATTTTTTACAATAGCTGTTTGAACACCTGCTATATATGCAGATCCACCTGTCAAATTAATAATTATTTACTAGATGTCTAATAATTATTATTAAGGTCAACCTTGCGATGTACTACTTCACCTTCAAAATAAATTATTCCTTTTGATTTGTATCGTATTTTTCTCCCAATTAGAGTGAAACATAAATATATCAGGCCACTTATTATGGATGTGGCACTCTGCTTACGCAGATCTCGGTAAGTGATATGTTTTTGCGCATGAAATGCGTGAGTTGTGCGTGCTTAGGGTTTGTTTGTGAAATATGCGAGCGAAGCGATCTTACCTACAGATAAATTCCACAAACATAACTTATACATCATTGTTTTAGTATCGCTGAATTTATACCTATACGTAAGCTCACTTCTCTCGCACCTTTCACAAACAAATCCTAATCCTACACAACTCACGCCCGACAATCTCGAATCACAGAACTCATTTTTAACTGAAAATAAACTCGCTTCCACATTGAACGAATAAAGTTACCCACTAAACTGTTTTCTAGATCATCTGAGTCCGACCGCCACTTATTTATACAAAATGTGTAAAATTCACGAAGTTTCATCCCAATTGGAGGTGAAATAGCACATTGCAAGTTTGACTATTATTAATAATAACCTTGTTCAAACAGAAAAGTGTGTCCTAAATCGCCAGAAATAATTTCACATCCTCTTTGAGAACAGTGCACCATAACTACAAGAAACAAATAAATAAGAACTTATTTTTTTCGTAAGAAAACATTCCTACTTGCAATTAGATTGGCCATAGTTCCTGTAGGTACAAATAAAGCACTTTCTTTGCCCAATAATTCAGCAGCACGAGCTTCAAGAATTTTAACAGTTGGGTCTTCATTATAAACATCATCACCAACTTCTGCATTTCGTATTGCGTCCCGCATTTCTTCAGTTGGTTTACTAATTGTATCACTTCTTAAATCTATCACTGGGTAGGTATTATTGCTTTCAAATTGCTCGTAAGGCATTTTTATGTATTAATAGTTTCCGGTGAATTGAAATTGTAAACAATAAACACTCAAAAGCAGTGTTAACTCAATCAAGTTAAGTAACAAACTAGGAGCATTAGGAGTATAAATTGAGATAAATTGTGCGACCTTTGATTTAATTTAAAAATTAAATGCCTGCAAGCTTGACATCCTTGACATTTGAAAAATAAAAATTCCTAAAATACCCAAGATATTTCATATCTCGCACGTGTCGAGTGGATTTAGATAATCTGTTTATGTAATAATATGTAAATTTGTTAATATCAATAAAGCTTAAAAACTGCAACATGAGTTTTCTAAGTTCAACCAAATTAAAAATAATTGCGGCCACTGTTCTTGCTTTGCATGGTACTTTTTATTTTACGAAGGACTATATTTTACCACCAACTGAGAAGAAATCGGTAACAGATTACACAAAAACCGTGAAGGAATCTTTCAAATAAATGAATATTTGAACACAAGGTACACCTACAATAATTATTTGAAATGAGGATTAGGAAACCACGAGGTTTATCTACAGGACAAATTGCTTTAGTTACGATTTTAGGAGTTCTTGGTGGCGTGTATATTTGGAAACCTTTGTTGTTAAGATATAAAGTAGAATATCCTCAGGAGAAAGTAGCGGAAGATACGAAATAGGTATTTTAATTCAATTAATTTTGTTGGGTCAAATCTAACCTATATATTTTTGTTTAGGTTGCAAAAATGTTTGAAAAATACAGAGGAAATCCAATAATGCTAGTCATAGGCTTAGGATTACTTTCAGGAAGTGTTATTTTCGGGTACAGAAATATTGTGGAACCCTATTTTGCTCAGAAAAAAAGAGTGCAGGCAGAAATATTCGCGAATTATATCTTTGAACAAGAGGGCAAGAAGCAGCAATAATGTTCTTATCTATTGTAATTCTATAAGTGTTATGTATTAGTTTGTTAATAATAAAATTATTTAAAATCAAATCAATATTTTATTTCTTTTTTAATTTTATTAATTGAGGTTAAGTTTGAATGTCAAAGGTTATAATTTGACAGCTGTCACCACCAGCTGATATATGTACAAAATGCTCCAACAATAATCTGGCTGTTATTTATTTTAATAATGGATGAGAATTTCCAATCTCAAACAAGGCTAACAGAATTTGCACCTTTAGCTCCTGAAGAAAAGGAGCAAGGCGTTGGCCATTTAATATCAAAAATATTCAAGTTTGGGAAAAACGCAATTACTGGAGAATCATCATCATCAACTGCAGATAGTTCCGTTCCAAATGACAATGTATCCCAGGAATCTTTTTCGTCTTGGTCAAATGTAGATCCAGAAACAGCCAAAAAATCAGAAAACTACCAATATAATGTAGACGTAAACGAAGGCAGGAACTTGCCGAATGTTTTGAAACGTATAAGCAATCTTCTTGCCTTGAAAAGCACCGTAAGTTCGTATCAAATTATTTGCTTGTCTTGTACTACAGAAGCAATTTTGTAGAGTTTACAAGCTTATGGTGACACCGAACTCAAGCAATATTGGATGCCTGATTCAGTAAGCCGCGAATGTTACGAATGTGGGGAAAAATTCACAACATTCAGACGAAGACATCATTGTAGAATTTGCGGCCAGATATTTTGTTCGCAGTGTTGTAATCAAAAGATTCCAGGTAAAATTGTTGGATGCACAGGTAAATAATGCTATTCCCGGCTAATAAATTTGATTCTTATGTGTTGATAATAATTTAGGTGATTTGCGCGCTTGTACCTATTGTTGCAAAGTAGTTTTAACTTATCTTCAAACACCTGATGTAAGTATCCATTTAACAGCAGATTTGAGAGCATTCCAGGAAGACTTGCAAACTAAATTTGCTAATGATCAAATGCCGCAAAGTATTACATCCGTTAGTTCTACTAGTACAGATATTAGTGACACTGGATCACTTAGAAGAAAGGTTTCTGTAGGGTATCAAGAGGAAAAATTCGCTTTGGGACGGTAAAAATACACCACTATTAACTTTTTTAATATTATATTCTGGTTTCTAATGCAAGTCACTATTATATGTCAAAAAGTTTGCTTTTGCGACAGCAGCGAATATTTCCTTACAATATGTGAAAAATGTAAAAGATGCCAATATAAACTGATATAATACGTGTTGTCGATGATTAAAATTCTTCAAAAAGTGTGGAAAAGTATTGGAAAGTCGCTATTAGTTGCATATTCAAGAATATCAGGTAGATATTGTTAATAAATCACCAAAAATCTTTAAATATTCATGAAATTTATATGAAAATCCTAAAATAAATAAATATATCATCACGTCATTTACACATTTCTGGATGTGACACTTTGTGATCTCAGTATTATTACATATTTTTGCGCGTGAAATGCGGTTATCAGCCATCAAATCATGGCCTTTGAGGATGATAGTGATGAAGGAGTCAAAGGGGTAATTTTATGTGGTGACAATTTTCGAAAATTTGTTGGCTATGAGGCTCGAACCGAGGATTTTGTTACATAGTGTAATCAATAATATTTCAGAGGATCAACTACAAGTTATTTAAGCACAGAAGAGCGAATACGCGCTCTACAGAACTCTATTTCCTTGCGTAATTTGTACGAGGAATTATGCCAGCCATCATCAGGAATGATATTACAAACTCATAGATACAGACTACGAAGTTACCCAAATACTCTATTAGGTTCTGAACTGGTTGATTGGCTAATTACTCAAAGAAAAGCTCATACCAGGTACATTTTTTCGCAACATTTTAAACAAAATCTTATTACAATTTGTATGTAGAGTGCAAGCTTCGGCAATAAGTCAGGCACTCTTAGAGGCTGGATATTTAGACTGCGTTACTGAACAAAGTAATTTTTGTGATGGCTGGGCCTTATATCGGTTACAATTACCGGCTTGTCAAGAGCTATTTCAACCAGAACCTAAAATATTTGATGCAAGGAGTGATGAACCTAGTTGGATGCAGCAAGTGCCTCATGAATCTAGTACAACAGGTAGTTACCACTAATTTATTCTTCACACTCGGAATCATTTATTACACACTTACAATATCGTCATTAAAATTGCTGCGGAATTTTATGTAAAATAATTAAATTTTGTTTAGATTCAGAAGCAGAACTGCCATCACCTTGTACCGAAAAAGTATCAAATCGTCTTCCGTCTTCATCATCATCATATCTACTCGATTTAAACTTTGAAGAAAGTACTGTACACTTAATTCGACCTCCAGCTATGTCAAAATCTATTGAAGAGCCAGCTGAAGATCAACCTCTAATCAACCAAGATCAACCAGCAGAAGCACCAATCGTGAAGACTTCTGAACATAGAGAACTTGTTCCAGAAACAGGTAAACGATAAAATATTTGTTTTCGATTTGATTTTATATATTTTAACTTAACCTTAAGGATGGCACAACGCAACGGATTTACGAAACGATAACGGCGAACGCATAGCTTATGAACTGTTAACTAATGCTTATAAACAACATGAGTATAGTTTGATAAGTCAACTACTTAGCGCAAATGGTTTATCGTTAAATTGGAGAGAAACTGCTATTCCTTTGATACATGAAGTTGTTGATAAAATTCGTCCAGGTAAACATAACAACTTATAGCACGAGCTCTGTTTTTGGGTGTTTTCAGAGAAGTGTTTTAGCGCTGCACAATGTTCTAAAATTATTTTATAAAAAGATACTTCAAATAAAAGTAGTAAATAATTTATCTGTAACTTCTATTCGAACCATTTTTTATAAAATAAAACATAGCTCGTGGTACCAACCACTTTTCCTGTGGTTTATTAAATAACTAAAATTGTTTTGATAGATTTAAGACATGATGCAGAATATTTAGATATAAGAAACTACATTCAGTTTAAAAAATTAAGTGGAGGAAGCCGTTCGGAATGTAAACTTGTAGAAGGAATAGTTTATAGTAAAAACGTTGCTCACAGAGGAATGGCTTCTCAATTAGACAATCCTAAAATATTATTGTTGAATTGTTCTTTGGTTTATCAAAGAACTGAAGGTCGATTGATGTCTTTGGAACCAGTCATACTTCAGGTAAAATTTAATTTAACTATTTTTACTTATACAAATTATATGAAAATATTGGAATCATGTAAAAAAATATCCGACTATATTTTTGCGGAAATATATGTTTTGAGATCTATTGAATCCGTTTTGACCGTTTTCTCAATTATGTCTATCTTTGTGTGGATGAATTATGTCTATGTTTGTGTGGATGGATGGATGGATGTGAGTCCAAGTATACAATATCAAGATGGGAGTTTATTTGAAAACCTATTAGGTTTTTTGGGCATCGCTAATTAAATAATTGTGTTACAGTAACTTTTGTCTTATTCAAAAAGATTGGCTACAATTTATAATTGAAACATTTTTCTATATTTTGTATCGTTTAAAAATTAAATTTGTTGGAAGTTATATGCAGCATTTTTGGGCATATCTCAATAAATTATTTTGTTATAATAAAAACGATATTGAATAATATTAGCTTCAACTTTTTTATCGATCTTGTACCACATCATAATACTTTACAGGCAGATTCATCAAAGGGATTAGCGCTAACTCCATTTTTATTATTGCTCGTAACTTCATTCTCCAATCTCAGAACATAATTATTTTAACTAAGGTTATAATCAAGATTGGTTAGCACAAAATTTGACACATTTTGATGATATAATTAATTTAGAAACGAAGTTACAGATGATTGAAAAAATGGAGTTAACGCTAATCCCTTTGATGAATCTGCCTGTTACTGTCTACTGCCACAAGTAAACTGTTTCATTGTTGCTTTTACCAACTTAAAATGAGAAGAATATTTAGATATTTATGACAGTAAATAACATCAAATTTTTAATAATATTATTATAATTATTTTTGTTAGGAACACGAATATCTGCGCAACGTAGCAGCAAGAATAGTAGCTCTCCAACCAAATATAGTTTTGGTCCACAAAAATGTATCCCGATTAGCTCAAGATCTATTGCGAGATCACAAAATAACATTAGTTTTAAATGTAAAATTGTCAATTTTAGAGCGATTAGCGCGTTGTACAAACGCAGATTTAGTTACCTCAGTTGATGCTCAAGTTGGAAGAGCAAAATTGGGGACATGTAAACATTTTTACTTGAAAACTTTCTGCAACAATGAAAGTGAGTATTTTTATTTTGTATTTAAAGGCTTTATTTATTAAAGGAGTATTTTCAGCGGGAGCTAAGAAGAGTTTAATGTTTTTTGAGGGTCTCCCTTTGCCTCATTTAGGCGCCACGATTTTACTTCGAGGTGCAGCTAAACCAGAACTTGCTAAAATAAAACAAGTAATTTCTACTTTAATTTTCTCTTCATACAATTGGCGCCTCGAAAAATCATTTCTAATGGATGAATTCGCTCAAGCACCTAATTCCAAAGCTGATGAATTTTTCGGCGATGGTTCCAGCAAAGAAAGTTCACCAGATTTCAATGTCAACATCGAGTTAAAAGAAAAAGAAGGCTCAGAAAATAAAACCAAAGATGAACCTAAAAATTTTGATTATACAGTTCCACTGAAAAAAGAAAGCGTGGAGAGTGAAAATACCAAAGAAAAGAGTAGTTCTACAATTAGCAGAAACTCTAATGATGAAAAACGATTACCAGTAGAATCTATAGAAGACTTTAGTGATCCTCTACATTTGTATTTAACTGTAGAAGATGATGTTTTCAAAGTGAATAATAGTCAACAATTTTCAGTAGCAGAGTTACCCTTTTCGAACAAATTTAGGAAAGCTTTGGATGATACAATTTTGTCGGTATCTCCATATTTAACTTTTTCTATACCGTATTTGGAAACAGATTTAGGGAGAAAATGTAAACTACGTTTATTTTTCCCGGAAGAAATTTATTATTCAGAACAATTTCAACTGAAATCGGAAAGTAGTAACGTTAGAAATGGAAAAGAAAACACTGAAAATATCAAAAAGAAAAACGTTGAAAATAAAGTAAGTTGCATTTTTAATGAAGTAACGGCTTTAAACATATCGGTCTTTTTTAACTCTTTTATTATATGTCTACTTCTTTACTTTCTGGGCGACCCTCGTAAAAGAGTTAAAGGACAGACCAATAAATCACCCTGTATATTTTTCAGTTGAATCCGCCTCATCCATTTATTTCGGTAAACATAACTCAAAAAATATCAGAAAGTCCAGATTTGCAAGCAGTTCTTGCAAATTTTCGGGCTTGTGGAGGTAGATTACCACATAGACAATTAAAATGCAGCGAAGAAGACTTGGTACATTTGCGAAAAAAGGAAAATAATGCTCCTAAATTAATTGATATCCTCGATTTAAAACATCATCAAAGACTTGTTGTGCTATTCTGCAGTTTTAGCCATAATTCGAATAATGCTCCAGCTTTTTGCGTTGATCCTTGGTAAGTATTTTCACAAATTATTTCTAATAAATAGTTATTTGTTTAAGGCACAAAAATACCAGATTTTCAGCAGAGGCTGCCGTTTCATTGACGAGGCAAAGCCGATGCAATGAATGCTGTCGAAACTGTAAATTTGTGTTTGGTGCCGTGTCGAATACATTGTTTTTTTGACGATTTGGAATTAATATTAATCGATTTTAGGGTTGTAAATATGTATTTTTACGGCACAGACGACATACCTTTAGGGTGTTTTTTGGAACGATTTTGTTTCCGATCAACTTATGCATGTCCATCAGACGCTTGCGATACTCCTATGCTGCAACATGTTCGAAGATTCGTTCACAGTTCTGGATGTGTTAGTTTAACTTTAAACATTTTTGAGAATCAATTTAAAGAGGAAGATATAGTTATGTGGAGTTTTTGTTCTAAATGCAGTGCTGTTTCTCCTGTTGTACCTATGAGCTCCGATACTTGGTCGTTTTCGCTAGCAAAGTATTTAGAACTGAGGTTCCATGGACATATTTATAGTAGAAGAGGAAATGCTGCTTGTTCGCATTCTTTACATCATGATAATTACCAATATTTTTGCTACAAAAATATTGTAGCTACTTTTAAGTATGTATTAAAACATCCACTTATTGTTATATTGTTTTAATTGTTTGATTATTTATAGATATTCAACTGTTGATCAATGGGAAGTATCTCTACCACCTCCTTTAATTCAAATTAATTATGATACAGCAAATCAACAAAATGAAATAATTGATGAAATAAAATCTTTAGCTCTGAGAGGTCACGAAATATTTTCAGTGATTTTAGAACGATTAGCAACTTTCCCCAATGAAGGAGAAGGGTTAACTATATTGAAGCAACAGCTGCAGAAAGAACACAATGTCTTCAAAGGAAAAGTAGAAGAGGTTCAACTTAAACTTACGTCACCTACTTTGGAAGACAAGAAGTTGAAGGAATTCTCGCAAGAAGGTGAGTAGAAATACTTATGAAATACAATCAATCTCCTACAAACATTCCACTACTTTCGCCTCGTCCACATTCACACAAAATCATTCGTTCACGAAACAAACCATCAATCATACATAACCACCTATTCCTCGGACACCCACGCAATCGTTCACTCTCAATCTCTCCCGCATATATTAGTTTCACAAACCTTTCAACGACCTCAACCAACTCACTCCCAATTTTTAACAATATTCTTTACCAAGAGTACACAATACTTTGCACTCTGCAGACACCCGCTTTTCAATATCTCGGCCAATACGTCCAGCCCTCGAAAACATACTACCCAAATATACAAATTCATTTATTTGTTCCAATCTCAACCATACACTGAAACGTATACGTATACGGAATACATTGGTGTATGGTGAGTGTGAGATTGAGAAGAATGTTGTTAAGAAAGTGGGTGTGCGTCAGTTGAGGTGGTTTGGACATGTTGAGCGAATGTCGAATGAAAGGTTGGTGAAACTAATTTATGTGGGTGAGATTGAAGGTGAACGATTGCGTGGGCGTCCGAGGAATAACTGGTTGGATATGATTGATGGTTTGTTGCGTGATCGAATGATTCCGAGTATGAAGAATAAACGAGCATGTATGAATGTGGACGAGGCGAAAGTGGTGTGTCAGGATAGGAATGTTTGGAAGAGATTGATTGTTGCTTGACTGTGTTTCTGGGTTCGTGCTACCCCACTAAGTGGGACATAGCGTAATGGTATGTATGTATGTACATCCATATACAAATTAAACAACCAAGGAGACATTCCACAATCATATTTCACACCTCTTAACTCTTTAGTGATAACAATAAATCATTTAAGTATCTTCAATGTTATAGATGTGCGAACCCTAATATGGCCCTTGGAAGATTTAATGGTCCAATTAAAACGAATAATGGCAGATACAGTAGAAATCTGGAATACTCGTTTATTTGGTTCAAACAAAAAAGATTCCGATAAACGAAAAGAAAAGCAACAACAATCACACGATACTGATTTATCAGAAACTGAGGGTTCAGCATCTCCTGACACCAGACTTTCAGAATCCACTGAAACTGAAAACCTTCCAAAACCTGAAACATCAGTAGAAAGTTCTACTCCAACAAATATTTCTTTAGCTAAAAAAATCAAAAGCCTCGATCACGGAGACTGTAAGTTATTTTTTGTTTTGTGCATGAAAGCTTGCTAAAAACTTTTGCTTCGCATGGCTTACAGATGAATCTAATGCTCTAAAAGTCCCACTTTTGAAAGTTGATATGCATGAAATTAAATCAAGCACTCCTGTAAATCAGTATGAAGAGGAAACGAGAAATATTAAAGATATTCTTTACTTAGAAGGTAGCACAAAATTACTAACACCTAATATTCCGGACAAAATTTCTATTCCAAATTTTGATGCAAACAGACTAAATTGGTTATTAACTCCAATAAAAAAAATATCTTCAGAAACTGGCTTGCAAGATCTTACTCTCAACAAAAAATTTCGGAAATGCAAAAGTTATCCTTTAGATGATTTTACAAGCGAACTCAAAATTAAATACTACTTTAAAGGTATTTATTTCGTTTTTTTTCGCTTGTGTACCTCAATAATAATAATTTTTAATAAATTTTATACTAACTTAAAATATTTTTAGTATCCGACGATAATACTCATGTAAGTCATTCGCCTAAAGGACATTTTAGATCCCAGTCTGATGGTACAGTCATGACACAAAGTGATGACTTCTTAGATTCCAAAAAAGAATCTACCGATAAGAAAAGTGTTAAAACAATTCTTACACAGTTTTTGCAGTCTGTACATGGAATATCACAACTTCAGGTAGGTTTGTAAAGAGTGATTCATAACGTACGGAAAACATTGAAAATATAGGTAGGTGGCCTAAAATCATATCTTTTTCTTGTTCAACTCTTAGCAAAGACTCAATAACAAAAAAAAATATATAACAAATTAAAGTTAAACAATGGTTACAAACTACAACGGTTAATTATGTTTTAAATAAAAATTGGGAATACTTTAAAGTTAGTTGAATAATGTTTAGTTGAAAAAAATAATAGTAATATATTATCATAAAAGTTACAGCTATTTTAATGTTTCTTTTATTGCTCAAAAATTGCTTTCCACATAGTTGAGAACACTGATATATAATAATACTGGAACGCGCACTTGTAGTCTTTTACGAAAGCGAAAAACGAGCTTAAACAGATAGATGTCGTGGGCCACTCTTCTTTGTCTAACACTTGTTAATAGAATGGTTGCTCTGTAAAAATATTATACAACAAAGACAAATAGCCCTTAACTAGCTGTCTTTCTCGGCTCGCATTTTCAACGTCAATGAGCATTCCAGTATTATTATATTTCCATGGTTAAGAGCCACTTAAAAACAAAAACATAACTAAAAAACAAGTTGCCGTTGAAATTCATTTAAATGTTAATTCATTAAACGTCAAAGGGGCGTATTCTGTATCTTACATGTTAATTTTTAACGGCCTGGTCAAATTTTTAACCAATGATAACAGACGGCATTGAATAAAAATTGATAATTTCATTTGACACATATATTTTTATTGGCTACAATTTTTAACCGGTCGTTAAAAATTAAACGGTATGTTAAGTACAAAATGGTTAATACTTTCAGTAGCTAGGAATATGTAGACATGATTATGGTTTATGGAATAAGTTTCATTGTTTTTTGTTGGGTGCATAATCAGCAAATTGTCAGATTTGAAAAAAAAATGTAGAAACGAGAAAATAATTATTATTTTCAACTGTATTCAATAGGTGGTTAATTAAAAAAAAACTTTAATTCGCTGTAACTTTTTGTTATTGAGTTATTGTCAATAATTTATTAAAGAAAAAGCATTATTTTGGACCCCCCTAGTTACAGTTCCAATCTTTTTCGTTCGTTATGAATCACCCTGTATTAATTTATTAAACTATTTTATAAATAAATAAATATTTTTAGTGTCCATTTAGCCCCCAAGAACATCATTTACTACCAGTAACAACTGTACCGATAGTTGTATACGAAAATGAACCTGGATCAATTATAGCTTATGCTCTAGATTCACATGAGTATAAAAAATCGATTGATGAGTTAATAGTGAAGAAAGTTGCTACTGTGGAACAGTCTCCAAGTCCAGTTCATAAAAGGAAACAGCTATCGAGTTCTGAACGGCCCAGTAGCACAGATTTAACTTTATCTGGAGAAAGACATTCTGGAATTTTATCGTTTTTATGGACGCAAAAAGATGGATCAGGAACTTCTCCAGTCGTTTCTGCTGGAGAATCCAGGTAGAATGTGAAATTTATGTAAAATGATAATTAATTTGTTTCAATCTGTTATTGAATGTCAATAAATGTAACGTGGTAGCATTGAAATATTGTTATACTGGAACGCTTACTTGTAGGCTTTTATGAAAGCGGATAATAAGCCTGAGACAGATAGAGGTCGTAGGGAAACCTTTCTTTGTCCAACATATAAAAACAAGTTGCAAATCTTTTCCTGATAAAGAATATTTAGCAGTGTATTGATCAATTGATTGAAAATTAACGTACATACATTTTTATGTTTAACATTTTATTTCAAAACTGTACAACAAACATAGATGGCCCAACGAGTGGCTCTCTCTCTCTCGGCTCGCATTTTCAACGTCATTAGTCATTCCATTATTATTATATTGGTGGAGAAGAATGATTTGGTGACTGATTGTAAAGTGAATGAATTTGTATATTTGGGCGAACAATGGGGTCTTTCACCATTTTTAAAATATTTTTTATGAAACTTTAGCTAACTTGAAGACTATAAACATTTTTAAAAAGTCTTAATTGTTATTCATTAAGCCACGATGATTTTTTTAAAAATGTTCTGACGTCATTGTAGAGGTGTTGCTGGATCTTAAACAGTGCAGATTGTAAATAATTGTAGTCATATATTTTTTTACTTATTTTATTATTATTATTACAATAAAATAGAACATTTGCGTGACAAAAATTATTTAAATCTCTACTGTTTGAGATTCACTAACACCTCTATAATGACGTCACAACATTAAAAAAAATCATTGTAGTTTAATGAATAACAATTAAGACTTTTTAAAACTGTAAATAGTCATCAAGTTAGATAAAGATTCATAAAAAAAAAATTTAAATGGTGAAAGACCCCATTTTGTGGGCGTCCGAGGAATAAGTGGTTAGGAGCATGTATGAATCGCACTATGAAAGTGCAGGATAAAAATGTTTGTAGAAGATTGATTATTGGTTGAATGTGTTTCAGAGTTCGTTCTACCCCACTGTGTGAAATATAGCGTGATTTTATGTATATATGTTGTAGCGAACCAGAAGATATACCACCTAACAGAGAAAAACCCGAAGACGCAAAAAAATCAAAACCGCCTTACATCGAAGTAGAATTCCAAGATGTACATTGCAACTTTTGCTGTCGAGTATATTTCGCTGAACGTTTTGTTTGGCTACGAAATAATGTAATTCCTGCCGGAGAAGAAGCTTATATCAGATCTTTAAGACGTTCGGTTCAATGGAATGCTAGAGGCGGTAAATCTGGCTCTAGCTTTTGCAAAACTAAAGGTAGAAACAAGATAAAATGTTTGAAATATATTACTTATGATTGTATTTTCAGATGATCGGTTCATCTTGAAAGAAATGACGAAACAAGAGCTTCAACAGTTTCTCGAATCCGCAAATAATTATTTTGCGTACATGGAAAAATGTATTTCATCAAAATTACCAACGCTTTTAGGAAAAATTGTTGGTGTTTACACAATTTTATTTAGAAATGTTACAACTAACAACAATTTAAGAATGAATTTATTAGTGATGGAAAATTTGTTCTACAACAGAACTGTTACCCAGAAATTTGATTTGAAAGGATCGATGAGAAATCGATTAGTTAATCCTGATGACCAAGAGGGAGAAATTGTTTTATTGGACGAAAATCTATTGAAAAGTATTTTTATTGTTTTTTTACAATATTTCTCATGTTGATTATATTTTTATTTTAATTATAGACACTTGTGAATCGCCATTGTATATATATCCACATTCCAAAGCAGTGTTAACAGCTGCAATTCAAAGTGATACCAAATTTTTGTCGTCACAAAAAGTTATGGATTATTCCTTATTAGTAGGTTTAGATAAAGATACACAAGAGTTAGTTGTAGGAATTATAGGTAATATTGTTTGTCAATACCGGGAGCTCCATCTTTTTGTATTTTTTATTTTACTCAATTATTTTAAATACAGAAAAAAATGTCAAACTTAAATGTCCATATATCTGCAGTATAAGTTTATGTGGGCATTTTAATTTAAAATAAAATTTGGTAATATTAAAAATAATCGCACAAAATAAAAATACAAACTGATGGAACGTCCGGTATTTCTAACGAATTAAACGTGACTGTAATTATTATTTTTTGTAGATTATATTAGAACGTTCACATGGGACAAAAAACTGGAACATATGGTCAAAAAAGCGGGCATGCTGGGAGGCCAAGGCAAAACCCCCACAATAATTTCTCCCGAGAATTATCGGGATAGATTTATTGCTGCAATGCATCGATATTTCCTCCAGGTTCCTGATCGCTGGACTGGATTAGGCAAAGGTTTAGATTGTTAAAAATTGTTATATTGTTCCTGCCATGTTATGCTATGTTTTGTTTTTATGATTGTGCTATATTGTATTTATTATTGTAATTTGTATTTTAAGATTGAATAAAGTCCGCATTTTTAAATTTCGATCCTATGTTTATGTTGAAAAGCCATCTGGTGAGAGGATTTGAATGAGGTATTTCATTGAACGGATGGAGCGATGAAAAGGTGGCAAAAAATGATAGTTGTTTGGTGTGTTTACAACAAAGTTTAAAGTTTTAGTGCATTTGAATGAAGTTAAGAAATAAACTATTGACTGCTTTATATATTATAATACCTTGACAAATGATTAAGTCGGATATTTAACTGAATTTGATATCCTTTGTCAATTTCTAGGAGGCAAAATAAAAAAAATTATATAAGTAACTTTTTTCTAATTTTTAGACGAATTAAATTGCTTTTATTTACTTCTTGCCAGTGGTATATTTTACTGTGATTACTTTTAATGCATTACAATATCTTATCCCGCCAAAACATAACCTTTCTGTAATGCATGTAATTTAAGTGCCAAATTAAACAACAAGACTGCAGTAATCATGTCAAAAAATAAAATAAATACAGAATGGAAGAAACGCGTGAAGTCAGAATATATGCGACTGAGACAGGTTAAAAGATACAAGCGAGCCGATGAAGTCAAAGTAGCATGGAATCAAAATAGACGAAAAATGACTGATATTCTTATTAATGAACAAAAGAGATGGGAAAGTAGTAAAGCTATTTGGGTACCTACTCCAGATCCACCACCGCATGTGTCTTGTATGAAGAAGGCAGAAGTTATTGGATCTGATGGTAAAATCTATTAATTTTTCATTGTATGACTCATCTAACACCAATATCTTCCTAAGGTGATGTTCAAGTAGCTCCAGTAAAAATAATAAATGCAGTAACTCCAATTCCAACGATGTATACATGGGCCCCAATCCAACAAAACTTCATGGTTGAAGATGAAACAGTTCTTCACAACATTCCGTACATGGGCGATGAAATTTTAGATCAAGATGGCACATTTATAGAAGAATTAATTAAGAATTATGATGGAAAAGTACACGGCGATAGAGAATCAGGATTTATAGATGACCAAATTTTTGTTGAATTAGTGCATGCGTTAATGACTTATCAGGAGAAAGATGAAAAGGATGGAACTGAAGAAAAAAAGGAGGCTGAAAGTACAGAGAAAGATGAGAAAAGTGATGATAAAAAGAATACCAAAAATAAATTTCCATCATCTATGATTTTTCAGGCGATTTCTTCGCAGTTTCCAGACAAAGGAAGGCCTGAAGAACTTAGGGAGAAGTACGAGAATTGCCAATGAATATATTTGTAAATTCACATTTTGTTTGTAGATACATTGAGTTAACAGAAAGAATGGATCCAAATGCTTTGCCCCCTGAGTGTACACCAAATATCGACGGCCCAAACGCCGAATCTGTGCCCAGAGAGCAAACTATGCATTCATTTCATACATTATTTTGCCGAAGATGTTTCAAATACGACTGCTTTTTACATCGTAAGTATATTATTTTCTTTGCAAATTGTATAAACTCCAATAAAGAAAAATATAATTTAAATGAAGTGCTATAGGTGTTTAGAAGTCAATTTTGTTTAGAATACCTGCTGATGTCAGGTTTATTATCTGTTTTGCTGCTTCAGGAAACCAAGGTAAGGTCTCCTGATCTTCAGCCATTGATCGTGCTTCAATGTTGCTTTGGACGAAATAAAATATTTACAGGGTGTTCACAACACTTGGCACTGGAATGACTAAGTATATATTCCGTTACTAAACGTTACCGCATTATTTATAGAAAATTAAATCATATGTAAGTTAACTTTCATTTGAATTTTTTCTAAAATAATCTGAGATCATTTGGCAGCGGATATTATAATTAGGTGACTACAAAATATTCAACGCAACATTGTTTTCATTTCATAGTTAGATTTCCTTTGACTTCAGCTGCATCATAGCCTATAGATTAAAGCACACTAGCAAAAGCTTCATCCATTTTCATTTTCGTTAAACGAATAATTCCAAATATTAATTTACTCTCATTAAACAGGTCTGCAAGCTTGTCACCCAGGACCGAATTTACAAAAACGCAAAGGGCCGGACTTGAAACCTTTTGCTGAACCTTGCGGGCCCGACTGTTATCAACATATTGTGAGTGCTCCATCGAAGATGTTTGTTATCAAATAATGTTAATTTTTTGCCGATTGAAATTAAATTGCCATTTTTTTAACAGCCAACAGTCATTATTACTACAATTTGCAACTTCCAAATGTACACGTGTATCATGTATCTTCCAAATTAAAGAATTTAAATGAGTTAAAATATATTCATCACTCTCCATTTTATGTAATAAATTGATTAAGAATTTTCACAAATCAACAGAATGTTTTTAATGAAAAGGTGAATAACAAATTTATTTTTACATCTCATCAAACGCATTGCAATAAATATTTATGTAACAAGTACATAATAGGGTTTTATGTATGTGATACATACAATATTTTATGTTCGACTGTACATATTGCAGATTATTTTTCTTAGTTTTGAATGACAATTATATTTGACAACGTTGACTGAACAAATTTGATAATTTCGAAGTGTGATTTTTTTTCTGTTGCCTGTTTAGCAAATTGTATATTGTTTATTATTTTTACTTTATCGGACTAGTCCACAATGAGCCATTGTATGAACGCTAAACAATATTATGAACAAGTAATTATAGTATAGTCGAATATAAAATACTTATTTGTTGGCGAAAAGTTTTTAAAATAGATGTTAAAAATAATCACCAAATTAATATTACCACGAGCTCTGTTTTTTGGTATACTAAGAGAAGTGATTTAAATTGCGGAGAAATATATGAACTATACTTTTATTGAAAGTATTTTTTAATAAAATAATTTTAGAATATTGTACAACGCTAAAACACTTCTCTTAGAATACCCAAAAACTGTGCTCGTGGTACCAGCCATTGTGTTCAACACGGCACCAAACACAGATTTACAGCTTCTACAACCTGTGCTGTAAATCTAGTACTTTGGTGCCCAGTTAAGCAAATAACTATTTTTGTTATAGGAAGGAATTAAGGAAAAATTAGCAGCGGCGAAAGACAACCAAGTGAAGCAAGAAGAAGAGCCAGATGATAGCGAAAAACGCGAAGCTGATAAAGCCTCAACCAAAAGCTCAAGCGGTAACTCTTCAACATCAAACGGACTTCCAAATCCTCGAAAGATTCAGAAACAAAAGTCAGTAGATTCTGGTAATGAAGCTAGTTCGGAGGATAGCAACGACAGCAACAAATACGATAAAGGTAAATCATCAATGTCAATTAACGATAGTCCCTAGCTCAGTTAGGGCAGGATATTAGGGTGATGCAAAAAACAGCGATTTTCGAATTTCAAATATGACATTCGGACATAAAAAAAACTGTTGTGGGTACTACAATACCTCCTGCTACTGATTTCTTATCAAGCAATGCAGGAACACGGACCACCACTATCAAGAAACGCTTATTCTTAATAAAAATAGTTTTCAGTTATGGCATGTCAAAAATTACATTCTCCAACCTTTGTTTTTTTTTAAAAAAAAAAGCACAGATTAGCAAATTTAAACGAAAATGCTAAAATATAATATTTCTTTAACGTGTTGTAATTCATAAATGGTGACAGTAAATTGCACGTTTTAGGGTCCCTAGAATACTATTTTACTAGTTTCCCTATGATGTCTGTGTGTGTGTCGGTTTGTATAGATTATTAGAGTTATGGTTTCTCAAAAACTACTAACCAGAAAATTTGGATATTTTGCATATATCAACTGTTTCCCCTTGGAAAAAGCTGATTAGTTTTTAGTGATAATCCAATAACCGGAAGTGGTAGATTACTTGAAGCCCTATCAAGTTATTTTGAAATATCTTAGTAAATTATGGTTTAATTTTTGTTATTAGAATAATGTTTCAAATATTATTATTTATAATTGTTGTTTGAAACATTTTCTCTTACTGTCACCATTTACGAATTGCAACACGATAAAGAAAATTACTTTTTGTCCAAAAACAAAACCTTTCTTACTCAGGTAGACGGGGAGTAAAAAAACAAAAATGTCATTTTTTGACATCTGTCACAATTTTTTTGAAGGGATTAGCGTTTCTTGATAGTGGTGATCCGTGCTTCTGCATTGTTTGATAAAAACCGATTTTTTTGTTATAAAAAAGGTCCAATTTCATGGATTTCTTGTTATAACTGAGTTATTCTAATACAGCATTTTGCTATTTTAATTAAAGATAAATGTAAGAAATACATTTCAATCTTCAATTTGACAATCGATGTTTTATTGCATCACCCTAGTGTACATTTTGTAGTGTTTAAACTAATTGCAGCACAAAAAATGGAAAATGGAGATGGGTCTGATTCAGTTTCAACTACGACACCGTTTACATTGATGAATCTAATGGGGTCCGATGATCACAGCGAATGGACTGGATCTGATCAAAGTCTTTTTAGGGCCCTGCATAAAGTTTTTCTTAATAATTATTGCGCTATTTCGCAGATCATGCTCACCAAGACTTGTCAGCAGGTACGAATAATATTACATTTTTAACCCTTAACTGTTATGGTTGGATTCACTGAAATATAATAATACTGGAACGCTGACGTTGAAAATGCTAGCTAAGAAAGTTAGTCAGTTGTTCGGCCAACTGTCTTTGTTTTACAGAATAGATAAAAAAATTAACATTGTATGATATTGAAATAAAATGTTTAATTTTGATTGGTTTGCTTTAAAAAACTCAAATGACACGGATTCAACACCGACCCACCATAAGAATTCGTATTTATGTTTAACTTTTTGTGTAGGTCTACCAGTTCGCGCAGAAAGAAGCTGCCGACATCCCCACCGTAGAGTCCTCCCGAGACTACACCCCACCGCGCAAGAAGAAAAAGAAGCACCGTTTATGGTCGATGCACTGCCGAAAAATCCAGCTCAAGAAAGACTCCAGCAGCAACCACGTTTACAACTTCACTCCCTGCGACCACCCAGGTCAACCTTGCGACACCATGTGTCCGTGCATCGGCGCGCAGAACTTCTGCGAGAAATTCTGTCAATGTAGTTCCGACTGTCAGAATCGGTTCCCTGGTTGTCGATGCAAGGCTCAATGCAACACCAAGCAGTGCCCTTGTTATCTGGCTGTCAGAGAATGCGACCCAGATCTCTGTCAGACTTGTGGAGCTGATCAGTTCGATATCTCGAAAATCACTTGCAAAAATGTAAGCGTTCAACGTGGATTACGTAAGTTTTGGACTAAACTGTGAGGTGTGAAATGGGTCAAGTGATGGCTTTTTTTGATACTCGCTTAATTGCAGATAAGCACCTCCTCATGGCGCCCTCCGATGTAGCCGGATGGGGCATCTTTTTGAAAGATAGTGCGCAGAAAAATGAGTTTATTTCCGAATATTGCGGAGAGATTATTTCGCAAGATGAGGCTGACAGACGCGGGAAGGTTTACGATAAGTATATGTGCAGTTTCTTGTTTAACTTAAACAATGGTAAGTTCTAAATCTTACAGCTTGTATAGTTTTTTTTATATTAAATAGTATATTGTACAACGAGCATGGAATGTTACTCATTTCCTACGAGTATGAAAGTTTGTAGCATGAGCCGAAGGCGAATGCTGCAAATCATACGAGTATGAAATGGACATTCCATGCGAGTTGTACACTATACTTTTTCTACGACCACGATATTATTTCCTAATTCATTTAATTTTGATAATAAATTTGTTCCGCTTTCACCATTCCAATATTTGACAATTCTAAATAAGTTTCCTAGCAATGGCACCTGTACTTAAATGAACTGATCTGTATTGAAATACTCACACAACAAATTCATTTCGCATGATGCTTGCAATGTACCTCATATCCCTAGCAACTACAAACATACAATGAGCAGATTTCTCAGTGGTCGTAGAAAAAAGTATTTCGTAAATGACGCCATTTCATTTCTAAATTTTGTATAAGGTTTGGTTCATATTGTTTAACACGTAAAAGGGTCCTTAACTAGGTCATTAAATGGCAAATATGTCATTTATATTATAACTAGAGCCAAGAACATCGTACTAAATATAATAGAGTTTAAAAAATATTAATTATTGAGATATTTTAGTTTTAAAGATAGCAACTCTGGCGTCAAAGTTTCATGTTTCTATGTTTAAACTTCTCTCTCACATCTATTCTATTCTAAATTCTTTGTACATCTCTTATTACCGAGCTGTCAGATTGTTGATTCTAACATTCGCTTTTGTCCTAAATCTAAAATTGATGTAAAAGACTTACATTATAAAATATGCGAAGTAGAACTCCTCGTCTCTTCTTTAAATTGGATTCTTCTCCTTGCCAATTCAGAACGCCAAAATATCACTGCACTACACTAAACACAAGCTCCACGAATGTAAAACTAATTCTTTTGACAAACTGCAATACACTACTATCAAAACACGACACTTTTGCTCTGAGTCTGCGGAAAAACTGGATACAACGTGCTCTTCTAATATTGGAAGCGCGGACTAGAAGTTTGAACCAGTTCTATATTTTTGTGTGAGAGTTCTTGTTCCATCTGAAACAACGAGTTTGAATATTTATTTAGATACAATTCTTTGCTTAGGGTTTTGTAAATATTCATTATAACATAGCATTGCAAAAATATGATTTTTTAATAATTATAATCTGTGGAGGACATGATTTAACGTCTGGCAATCACAGTTCATACGTAAAAATGTATCATTGTAGAATCCTCGTTGTACGTTACTGGAACTATCAGTGTGACAGGGAAATAGGGTTCATTGAAAGACTTGCATCCGTTCGCTTCTACCGTTTATTACTAACTATTTACCTTTTACATCAACATCACATATTACGTGCCTTCATAACAGCTATTTAATTAATTACAAAAATATCCTAACTCTACTATATAACTTGATTATTTCCAATACACTACAATCATGTACCGAAAAAGCTTGATAAATTATTTACATACTTAAATTTCAACTAAAATTTATCTAACTAAAATCGAGTTTAATGGCATTTGTACTATTAATCTAGAAAGTGCAAGCTTTCACAAAATATACTTCTGGACAAAAAAGTGACACTTTTTTACCATTCTCGTCAAATTTTAATAAAACGATAAAAAAAAAATAATTGGAGAAGCAGTCAATATATTTAAAATTAATTAAACACACAAACGTTTCGACTGTTGCTCAGTTTTCTTCAGGGAGTTAAGTAATCTAACATGAAAGAAAAACAACATTTAAAATGTGTACTTCCACATTTTCGTACAAAACTAATTTATAGAAAATACATGAAATAATTTTTACAGTATTCTGTCATCAAACGGTTACATATATTACATCTGTTGTTTTTCTTTTGTATTATATATTAATTGAATCCAGTTGAAAATATTCCTTCATCATTAATAAAACAGTTGATGATAATGTGTGAAAAGTTTAAAGACAAGCGATGAAAAAGAGTTGTTCCATTTTTGTCTAGCAGGGTATTATTTTTGTTATAAGATTTTCGACGAATCAGTGAATGTTTCTGAGAAAAACTGAATATTTATTAATTATAATCAACATGTTTAAATACCGTGCTATTTATTATCTGTTTACTTTTAGATTTCGTGGTGGACGCAACACGAAAAGGCAACAAAATAAGATTTGCAAACCATTCCATAAACCCGAACTGTTACGCAAAGGTCATGATGGTAAACGGAGACCACAGAATTGGAATATTTGCGAAAAGAGCGATTCAACCAGGAGAAGAGCTATTTTTCGATTACAGGTTTGCTACTAATTTCTTTCAACATAACCTCACGCAATATCCCACTCAGTGGAGTAGCACGAACCCAAAAACACAATCAATCACCTGCAAACATTACACTCATACAGGCTCGTCTATTCTTCAAACTCGAAATCATTCATTCACGCAACAAACCATCAACCATACCTAGCCACTTATTCCTCGGACGCTCAATTGTTTATCTGCATATATTAGTTTCATCAACCTTTCTAGATGCCGAAACCACCTCAACTGACTCACTCTCACTTTCTTAACAACATTCTTCTCGTACACCAATGTTTTCCAATCACTCTCCTCTCAAATACCTCATTTCCACACCAGTTATTCTTCATCCACACCCAATATTTAGAACCATACATCAATGTAGGCACTAACACACCATTATAAACACTTAATCGAGCATCTTTAGATACATTTACGTATCAAGCAATGTATCCAGAGCACCCAATACCTTGCACCCTGCAGACACCCGCCTTTCAATCTCCCGGTCAATACGTCCATCCCTCGAAAACATACTACATTACAATCAGTCACCAAATCATTCTTCTCCACAAACACTCACTAAAATGTAACAATACTGGATCGTCTAATGACGATTAAAATGCGAGCCGAGAGAGATAGTCAGTCGTTGGGCCATCTGTGTTTGTTGTACAGTTTTGAAATAAAATGTTAAATAATACATTAATAGAAATGAGTTCAAATAACTATGTATGTGAATTTTCAAATAATTGAACAGTACACTGTTAAATATTCTTTTATCACGACCGGGAGAGAAACTCTGGTTTCTCTGCTACAACATTATAAACACTCAATCGAGCATCTTTAGATACATTCACATTTCGAGCAAAACCAGAGCACCCAATACCTTGCACCCTACAGACACCCGCCTTTCAGTCAATACGTCCATCCCTCGAAAACATACTACATTAACAATCAATAATCAAATCATTCTTCTCAAACACCAACACTTTACATTTATCGACATTCAATAACAGATTTAAACCTTGCCCTACTTCATTTCTGCTCACATTAATTTCAATTGCTCCTCAGTTTCACCCAACACAACAATATCATCCGCATGATCTAACACAAGCACTATTTATTTTGTTTTATCAGTCACCAAATCATTCTTCTCAAACACCAACACTTTACATTTATCGACATTCAATAACATATTTAAACCTTGCGCTGCTTCATTTCTGCTCACATTCTTTTCAACTGCTTCTCAGTTTCACCCAACACAACAATATCATCCGCATGATCTAACACAAGCACTATTTATTTTGTTTTATCAGTCACCAAATCATTCTTCTCAAACACCAACACTTTACATTTATCAACATTCAATAACATATTTAAACCTTGCCCTGCTTCATTTCTGCTCACATTCTTTTCAACTGCTTCTCAGTTTCACCCAACACAACAATATCATCCGCATGATCTAACACAAGCACTATTTATTTTGTTTTATCAGTCACCAAATCATTCTTCTCAAACACCAACACTTTACATTTATCGACATTCAATAACAGATTTAAACCTTGCGCTGCTTCATTTCTGCTCACATTCTTTTCAACTGCTCCTCAGTTTTACCCAACACAACAATATCATCCGCATAATCTAACGCAAGCACTGTTTATTTTGTTTTAGATATGGACCAACTGAACAACTGAAATTCGTGGGAATCGAACGTGAAATGGAGTTTTTATAGTTTTACAATCATATTTATTTCCATTGCTATTTTAATACACTTTTGTGTACGTATTTCAATGCATTTTATATTTTGTAACGAGAATAAAATAAAGTCAACAAATAATTTAATTGTCTTTAATGTTTTTGTTTATCCAGAAATTATGGTAAGCTGTGACACTTTCAGCGTAAATACTAATCGAATTATTAATATTTCCATAACATCCATTTGGTAAATGCAGCGGTATTCCTTTAGGATGAGGTCTTTGGTAAATTAGAATACCTTGGAGGTACCCATCGCAAATTATTGGAGCTCCACGATCGAATGCGCAAGGTTCCAAATAATTATTTTTCAAGGGATTAATACATAAAGTATTTAAGGTTATATCTGTTATATATTCCGACAAATAATTATTGTATCTAGCTTTGCACACCTTATAAAATAAAGCTTCAACTTGAACTTTTAATAAGTTCCCTTCCATATGCCAGACTTTATAAATCATATTTTCAGAACTTCCATTTACAGGTTTATTATTCGGTGTGGAAAATCCATACAAATCACAAGTTTTAGTTTTTGTTAAAACTGTCTCTGCTAACTTTGCCACTTCTCCAGTATAACTAGGCGATATTTTAACTAAAGTAAATTGTTCCCAATCACTTATGCTTTCTATTTTGTGGAGATTATCAGGAAGTTTATCTGTGAAAACTTTATTTATCGGAGCAACATACCAATCGAATTGAACATAGCATAATCTTGCTGTTAATACATATTCTGCATGGATTATTGTACATGAACAAAATGTCAAAATTTCTGGCATGCTTACGTCATCTATAGAGTAGTCTTTTGCACGAAAAAAAGCACAAACGTAAGGAGCTTTACCAGTCATTTCTACTGCGTTTGATGCCAGTAAAGCTTGGGTAAAACTTAAACAATTAATGAGAATTAATAATACTTTTATCGGAAAGAATATCGCCATTTTTATGTCAAATTGCTTGCAAGAATATATTTATTTGGTAACCAAGTAACTAAGAACGATTATCAGTTATTTTAAGCGAAAGTGGTGTGTCAGGATAGGAGGAGATTTATTGTTGGTTGACTGTATTTCTGGGTTCGTGCTACCCCACTGAGTGGGATATATCGTGACGTTATATATGTATGTAATACGTTAATTGGCGTTGAGAATGCGAGCCGAGAGAGACAGCTAGTTGTTGGGCTATCTGTCTTTGTTGTATAATGTTTACATAACAAACGCATAGCAAGCAACCGCTCTACAAATAAGTGTTAGACAAAGAAGGGTGGCCTTAATATCTATCTGATTCAGGCTCGTTTTTCGCTTTCATAAAAGCCTACAAGTTAGCGTTCCAGTACTACTATATTCACTGTTCATTTCATTGAATTTAACAATTATTATAAGTATTGTAGTAAAAAGAAATTAGTTGCAACAATAACTTCTTATTTCATTTATCTACATCTACTGTCAACTGTTCTCGAAACAAGAAGTCCAAGCACTCTCTGATTTTAAAATTTGAAATCATGACTGCTTTAATTATTTGTCATTTCAAATAAATTTTTGATATATTCTGCTCAAACAGTATTAAAAAGCAATCATTTAGTTTTAATACTATCTCAATTAAACAATATTTTATTTGGTTTTCGTAAATAACAATAAAGTGATCATCTTACCTTGTGATACATAATATCTGCTATCATCACACATTATTACGAAATTACAAAGAAGAAATTAATTGAAATGTCTTCTACGACAGTTAATAAACAATGTTCAACAATTATTTTATTGAATTTAACATTTATTATAAGTATTTTTGTTAAAATAATCTACTAGCAACAATACGTTTCTCTTTGACATAACAGTTGCACAACGTCTGCGCAACATGAAATCCAAAGCACTCTCTGATTCTAAAATTTGAAATCATGGCAATCGTGATTTTAAATTAATTTTAGCGAAAAACTACTCATGTAGTATCAAAAATAAATAATACAATTGTAATATTTGTTTATATTCTTTCATATTTTAATATTTCTATTTAATTTTTAGTATATAACTTACCACTTACCGTGACCATCCACGTGAAGTAATATCTGTAATTATAACAAATTATTACGATACAACAAACAAAAAAGTATTGAAATACCTTCAACAATAATTAATTAACAATGTTACACTATTATTTTATTTAATTTAACACTTTTAATTGGTATTTTTGATAAAAGAATCTACTAGAAAATATAACTGTCATTTTCTGTGGACCTCAACTGTTTACGAAACATGAAAACCAAAGCACTCTCTGATTCTAAATTTTGAAATGATGGCTGTTTTAATTATTCGTGATTTTAAATTAATTTTAGCGAAAAACTACTTATGTTATATCAAAAATAAATAATACAATTATAATACTAGTTTATATTGTTTCATATTTTAATATTTCTATTTACTTTTTAGTATATAACTTACCATTTACCGTGATCACCCACGCCAAATAATATCTGTAATTATAACAAATTATTACGATACAACAAACAAAAAAGTATTGAAATACCTTTAACAATAATTAATTAACAATGCTACACTATTATTTTATTTAATTTAACACTTTTATTTGGTATTTTTGATTAAAGAATCTATTAGAAAATATAGCTGTCATTTTCTGTGGACCTATCAACTGTTTACGAAACATGAAATCCAAAGCACTCTCTGATTCTAAATTATAAAATCATGGTTGTTCTATTTATTCGTGATTATTTTTTGCAAAAATATATTGAAATAATATAAAATTTTAATATTTTTATCTAGTTGTTTGCATACCGCAAAAAGAGAAATTAACTTAACACTTATTATAATGCCTAACGTAAAACAATATCTACTATAATAACAAATTATTAGGATACAGCAAACAATAAAAGTTCTGAAATGTCCTTTACAATTTACAACAATTAATAAATAAAGTTCAACTATTATTTCATTAAATTTAACACTTATTATTGATATTTTTGATAAAATAAACTACTTGAAAAATTAGCCGTCTTCTTTTCTGTACACCTACTGTTATTTTTACACGAAATCCAAGGCACTCTCTAATTACCAACTTTAAAATCATGGCTGTCTACAATTTAAAATAATACTTGAAATTAATAATTTAATTTGAATAATAGTTTACAATACATTTGTAGTTTTATTTGCATAGGTACTTCTATAATTTCATAGCACGTATGTTTAATTTTATATACTATATAAAATACTGGAAATTCAGCGATCTGTTATTTTTTTAACTTTTTTATTACAAGTTATGGAGTAAAACTCATAAAATAATAGTATATTGTGTTATTAGGAGTAAATGTTATAATGTGTGTGCTGAGCATCTACATAAGTTTATACAACGAGCATAGAAAGTGGAATTATAAATCATTAAAAATTGGCCAAAACTTTAATAAAATATTCTGTCTTATCCCAGCATTTCTAGTTGCCATGGAATATGCAGTTTTGTTATTATTGTTTCATTTATAACTGTCAAATTATTGAATTACAACTTAACTATTTTTCATAATATTTTACGTTGTCCGCCGCGTAGTAGAAGTATTACCAAATAGACACTTTTACGCCGGCGGCGACAATATTGAATTTCTGCTTGTTAAATACAAATACAGAACAATGTACTTTTATGACGTTTGAATAAAAAATCTATTTGATATATAATGGTAGATCTACTTACCAAACCCAAAAGTATACAGCTATCGTTCATGAGATATTGCGCACACGGACATCCATCCATCCATCTTCACACACAGACATTATAGAGAAATTGGTCTTAACGGATTCAGTGAACGTCAAAATATGTATTTCCGCAAAAATCTCGTCAGCGATTTTTTTCATGATTCCAATACTTCCCTTTACTTTGAGGAAAGTAAAAATTATTGTTTATTTATCTATTTTCAAAAGGGGCACCCTGCTTTCGCAGATCCAGATAAATAATATAAACAATACGAGTGAAATACGAATACCAGTCATCAAGTCTCGTCTCCCAAAGATGTCAATGGAATCGTGACATAAATATATCGTCAAACTTTTTGAAAATATCTGGATACCTGCTCCGCGTAGGTTTCGATATAATACAAAACATTTTTGCGCGTGACAGGTGACTACCAGACGTCAAACTACGTCTCCCAAAGATGCTACAGGGGCAAATCTAAAAGTTGGAGCAGCTTTTGATGTGGGATTCGGTCGTTAGTTGTCAAATCATTGCGCTCAAAGATGTTAGAGGGAGTAATTTTAATGGCATGCAAATTTAAATAAAATATGAGCGTCTATAGCCTATCAATTACATTGCCTGTGATTTCCTCGCTAGCATGCGCGTCGGTCTTGTATTTGTTGATTGTTGTGGTTGGGGCAAGTTTGCGAAGTCCCGACTCAGAACAGAACACGGAACGCAAAATCCACCAGTTGCTTGTCGGTGCTCTACAAGAGCTGATGTGCGCGGGTGTAGTGCTACGGGGAATACATCGTACAACATGATGCAAGGTAGGAAAGATTATTATTAATATATTCGTGGAGAGACTGTAGATTATTACAAACAATTTGGTAGCGTTTGATAGATTTTTGTAAGTTTTAAATTAAATGATTGTTGTAATCAACTGCCAGTATTTATTAATACATCGTGCAAAATGATGGAAGATAGGGCCGATTATTATTAATATTTTCGTGGAGAAACTGTAGATTATTATTTAGCATTTGACAGATTTTTGTGTTTTAATTTAAATGATTGTTGTAATCAACTGCCAGTATTTAGTTTGATTTGTATAGCACGAATAATAATCAAATCCTAAGCTGGCGAACTCGAGTTGTTAAACTAGGATTTAGTTAAATATTAGCTAGATTTCTTTAAGCCTTCTCTGAGCTCTCGATTATTTTTTTAATGCACTTTTTCATTTGCTTCATGAGATATTTTTTTTTACTTAAATTGTCTCACTAATTTAAGGATAAAAAATTATTCAATGTTGAAGAAGGGCAAAATAAAGCAAAACTTGGCAGATGCAGAATATTTAGTAGGTGTTCAGACAGGAAAATTTCGTCAAGATGCGATAAATGGAAATATTTTGTATTCCGAGAACATTCTATAATACATAAAAGTATAATTTATAATAATTGTGCAGATAATAATTTTTCTTTTGAGAATTAATATTTGAATACATATATATTTTGTTTTCCAAAAACTGAGTGTTAAATAAGGTGGTTGTTATCATCAACTGCCAGTATTTGATTCTATTTGAATAGCAGGAATAATAATAATCAATTACTAAGCTCGCGAACTAAAATTGTTAAACTAGAATTTAGCTAGATTTCTTGAGTCTTAAATAAGGTAATTGTTGTAATCAACTGCCAGTACTTAATTCTATTTGTATAGCATGAATAATAATAATTAAACACTAAGCTGGCGAGCTCAAGTAGGTAAATTGGAATTTAGCTAAATATTAAATTAATAATTTAACAACAAATTATATATTACAAGACATATTTACTCGTGAATCACGACATCGCGATGACCTTTTAAACTCGAATTGACGAATTTATAAAATGATATTTCAGTGTTTCTTTTGCAATATGTATATAATTTATTTGATATACAACTTTTAAACAATACAAAATAGAAAAAAGTTTGAAATAAAAATTGTACATAATATTATTTTACATCTTTTTTATTATAACAAAATTTGCTCTAACTCAATTATTTAATGAGATATATTTAAAATACCTATATTCCTTCAAGTAAACTACCACTTCTGTTTGATGGCTGCCACCAAAATCTAATCAACTTGTAAAATTTTAATTTAACTTCCTAAATGGTACAAATATATGTAGAAAAAGGTTTCAAATAAAAACTGGTAGGATTTCAAGTAAACTATCAGTTCTGGTTGATGGATTGCTACCAAAATTAAATCAACTCAACTTAAAACATTGATGTCACTGAATTCCGTTTTTCACGTAGAATGCGAATCTGCAAAAAAAATTTGGGGTTCCCATTTAAGATTTCAAACTTACCCCCGCCCCACCCCACCAGGGTTGGGGCGGGGGGGTTGAATTTGGTGTCATGGGATGTCCCCCTCGAAAATATTTTAGACGTGTTTTTTGGATTTTTCATCCGATGTTTCGTTTCCGAGATATTCCTGAACGCAACTTAAAATGGCCCACCCTGTATATACGGGAGGTAAAAATAAAATATACGAGTATAAATAGGTGTAGTATTTATTTTTATTTGGTACATTATGAATAAAATATAATTAACTTGTTTTTTTTTAATGTTTGTAAGTCTTAATTATAATAATACTAGTTTTACTCTTTTATAAAGTTTATGTACTAACCTAGTTTTGCGGTTTGAATAACAAATATTTATTATTATAAAACATTTAACAAAAACTGATAAAATAACAAATAACGCAGCTGGTTCATGAAAAACTATTCCTAAATAAATAAATTTAAAGATCCAAGCTCCACAAATACAGAGTTACAATCAATCGACACCAATAAACGAAATATAACTACTACTGATAACAATTATCATTCTTCGTTTTTAACATGAGTCCAGGTAATTCCATGTTCCTTCCTAAACCCTAATTTCTCAAACAAGCTCAAGGATGGCTTATTGTGCGTCATGATGAAACAAAACATGTCCAACCCTTTCTCCCCCCAGTACTTGGAGAAATATTTAGCCAGGATTCGTCCATATCCTTTTCTCTGGTGATCTTCAGCTGTCTGAAGGATAGCCATGCCTCCGTAGTTGTTTCTCATAATCCAAGCACACAGTGATTCATCTGTTTTTAAGTAGAGGCCAAAACCTCCATTGTGGACAATTAGTTTTGTTAAGTAGGCTTTGGAAAATGAGCCCCGATGGGGCCAGACTGCGTCGATGGTGTCAACGTCGGATGCCTTGAGTTGGGCGAGATAGACTTCGGGAGGAATTCTGTACAGAGTAAATGAAAAATTTTAAGCTTTGAAACTCAAAATTGTGCAGAATCAATTACGCTATATAAATCAGTCAATTTTTTTAAACAATTTTATGAGAATTACAGTAAATATACAGGGTGAGTTTATTTACAGGAACCAATCAATTTCGGTGCCTAACTAATAACTTTAGAGAAAAAATATTAACATTTTTAATATGGAAAATATAACTTCAGGTAGGCCGTTCAACAAAACAAGTTATTGTTTTAATTATTAATACTTCTGTCAACAAATATTGTCAGTAAAAATATAACAAAAGAGTGAGAATAAATTGAAAATAATTGACAGATCTTTCGTAACTTCCCGTACGGCTTTCGTGGCTATTGCCAAATGGCAACAAGTTTGAGAAAGATACTGGAGAATTATTTTCTAATTTATCGAACTCTCGAGTTATATTTAATTAGATTATTTTATTTACTAAATTTATCTTTTTTGCTAATTTTTTACTTGTGTTGATAACTATCTGACATTTGTCAACAAAAACCATAAAGCTACAGGGATTATTCCCGGGAATAATTACTAGAGCTTTATTCTCAGTATAATAATGACAGGATTGGTTAAAACACAGATACGTGATATACAATGAAGCATTTTATTGATTTTAAGAAACGTCAAAAAATAATCGATGTAAAGCCATTGTTGACATTAATATGAATAATAAAAACCAAGAAGCAGATAATAACAATAATTATTTTTTTGTTCAACGGCCTACCTGAAGAATTTCTATATTAAAAATGTTAATGTTTCTTTAAAATATGTAATCTTAATTTTAATTTGAGGTATAGGAACATGTTATACCATGGAAAAGGAAATACTTCGATCTATCCATCCAATAAAAATATTTTTTTTCATTTACAAAAATATAAATTGCACTCCCCCCCTCCCTGCGAAAGCAGAGTGCCGCACCTAAAATGGATAAATGACATGATAATATATATTAATTTTGTAAATTGAATGTATAAGAAAAAAATATCTACCTTATATGAACAAAAATACAATAAACAAATAAGTTGTAAATGATAAATATTTGTCATTTGTCAAAAAACTTATCATTAAATACCAATTTGAGAAGAATATAATAGTCATCACACATGAATATATCATGTAAAATTCACTAATAACTATTATAATAACATATCCTAAGCAATTACATTTTATTCTTGAAATAAAAACAAAAATTACAATATCTTCGCACGAAAACAACGTTTTGTAATTAATTTTATTTGAACTGTTTGACATTGTAAATTGCAAAATATATTATTACATTATTCAATAATAATAATGTTCTTTACTGTAGAATAGTAACACATTTTTCATTGAAAAACATAATTTAATATAAATAAATAGTTATTTGTTTAACAAGGCACCAAAATACCAGATTTACAGCAAAGGCTGCCGTTTCATTGACGAGGTGAAGCCGAGGAAATGAATGCTGCCGAAGCTATAAATATATTACTATATTTCAGTGAATTACTTACTCATATTCAAATTTGACAGTATCTTCTTTGGTCATCCACCACATATTGCCGATGTCTTGGTGCGAGATTTGAAGTCCTTGGTTCTTCAATTCTTGTTCTATAATTGGTTGATGAGCACCATGAACTGCTAGAAAAAATATGTATTTTTTTCTGTTGGTCCATTCGATTCTAGAGGTTTTTGAAAGAGCTTTTTTGAGACGTTCGCACGATTCTTCCAGAGTGAATACGAAAATATCGCATGCCCCCCCTTCCTAGAGATGCAAAATATTGTAGATATATCAGAAGTTTTATTAAATAAAATTTATAGATCTAGAAAAGAGTATTGAATGCGAAATGTAATGACATAATGTTGTCAAATTAACAATCTTTCAAAACACAAATTCTCCCGACATAATAATGTTCCTACTAATTATATTGCAAGAAATAAATACATTGTGAATTTGTTCAATAATGTTACAACGTTAACAATATTTTTGCTACGACATTATATTTGTTTATTATATGTTTGTTATTGCTACGGAAACATAGAATGTTACAAACATTTTTTTTTCATGACCGGGAGAGAAAATCGGTTTCTATGATACCAAAATCATGACAGAAACAGCCAATTTTATATCTACGGGGGATTTGTGTACTTTCTCTCCCGTCGTGAGCGAAAGTGCTCAAATAATGTGATAAATGAACAAAATTAAACAAATCAAAGTTAACTATTATAAATTATATTACAATTCAAATAATTTTGAAATATATACAAACCAACATAAATAAATAATATATACACCGTGTATTTTTTCCCTTGTCGTATTATAGCCCTCGCCTACGGCTCGTACTTCAATTTACTTAGGGCCGGTATTTCCAAACTCCGTTACCTAGAGAATAAATTTATCAATAGAATAAACAAAAAATATCTCATCAAAATCATAGCTTAAATGATGATTATTATTCTAGCTGTCATCTTTTGATGCGATATTTTTTGTTTATTTCATTGATAATTTATTCTATAGTTTATCTGAGGTTGGAAATACCGGCCCTTAGTGAAAAAAATCATATTTTTCTCTCCCTTAATGTATAATATACTATTCATATTTACCGGCAAACACAGTAAAAAATTTGATTTGCGATTTGTTAATTTTGCGGTTTTTAAATATTTTTAGTTAATATTGACAAATATAGTGGGGTAAATTAACAATTTGAACAAATATGACAATTTGTTTAATTAAAACTCTGTCAATTCTGAATTTTTAACAAGAAAAATTTATTTGTTCGATTTATAAAATAAATATAATTTATTATAATAACTATGATTTATTGGCTTTAATATAATTACTAAAACATTTAGACAAAAGTACATAAAAATAAATGTGAATAATTACTATATTCACAAATATATTTAGTTACGAAATACACAAAAATAATTTGTTACTTGCTAACAAATTTGAAACTCATATTTTTTTCTCGATATTTCTTTTAATAAATTTATAGACATTACTTTTGCAGCTTCTATAATATCTGGGGATGTTATATTAGAAATTTCTTCGTTATCACTTTCCATTTTCCTCTTATAAAATCTTGAAAATTCATATTTATGAAAAATAATATTGTTTAATTTTTGTTTTGTACCTAGTTGCTAAAATACTCAATGTCATACTGAAGTAGTGAAATGAACATATCTTTATTATAAAAATATAAATTAATTAGGAGATAATATCGTGGTCGTACAAAAAGTATAGTGTACAATTCGCCTTCCGCTTATGCTACAAACTTTCATACTTGTATTGCAACTCATATGAAATGAGTACCATCCCATGCTTGTTGTACAACATACTATTATATTACATCTTTATAAATAAATTACAGTTGAATTTCGTGTCCTGTAATGAACAAAATATGTGCATATAATTTCGCAAACATCGAATTAGTCATGCTTCAATTCTTAAAAAGAATACGAGCAATACAAATTAAATTAGCTTACATCTTCAATTGCAATAAAAGTTCCATCATCCCATCTCCCTTCAGGGCACAGAAACTTCGTCTTCGTTATCTTTCTCTTTTTCCAGTCAATGTAATTGTCCACCCAATAATAAGCATGCAGTGCAAAGGGCCATTGCTCTTTGTACAGATCTCTAAGTGCTGGCAAATCGTCATCTGGTATTTCTTGAAGTATATCACTATTACTGTCACTTAAAATGCTTGGAACGTTCGACATTTTTAAATACTGATCACTAAATTTTAATTTATAATGTAGGAAATTATTATCACAGAAGTAAATGGCAAGCACTTGAGTCACGTGTGTTTGACAGAATGAATCAGCTGAGTGCTGGTACATCATAGAACTGAAATATACAAGGTCGACTAAAATGAGATAAGAACGGTCGCGTTTCTGTTCATTTTATATTCCCACAGCCACAACAAATGGGACTTCGTAAAAACCTTCAAATAAAATTTGTACAAAATCAAATTCTACATCAATATGTGTTAACTAATTCAACAATGTATCAACCAAAATCTAACTAAAACACTAGCAAGCAGATTCACAAAAAGGATTTGCGTTAATCCTATTTTTATTATTAGTCGTAACTTCAGTTTCCATCCTTAGAACATATTTATGTTAACTAAGGTTGTAGTTAAGATTGGTTAACATAAAATTTGACACATTTCGTTAATTTAATTAATTTAGAAATAAAGTTACAGAGGTTGAAAAAAAATGGAATTAGTGTTAATTCCTTTTGTGAATCTGCCTGTAAAATTTTAAATATGAAATTTCATTACATCAATATAAAAAATCTGATGTGGCCAGCACATAACCCCCCGCCCAATAGAACTCTTAAACGGTACAAAATAATATTTGATGATACAGAAAAATACCTTCTTATTTGTTTATTTTCTATTTACATTTGAGAAATTTAAATTTTCTTACGTATATTTATTTAATTTTTTGACACATATTTCATTGAGAAAACAGCTCCATAATCACAATGACATGTGTCAAATTTCGTGAAAAGTTTAAATAGTATTATTGTAAAATTATGAAACTTGATACTTTTGTCATTTTTAAACGTATAAAAGAGCTCTTCAACTTTTTCGTAGGCATATATACATATTTGTCATGTTATTTTATAATAATAATTGATTACAATAATATATTTATTACAACAATACAGTGATTACAACAATGAAATGATTACAACTTCAAAATATTTAAAGCAACTCTATTTCAGCTTACAATTTGTTTATTTATATGAGCTGAATACATTGTAATCATTTAAATGAGTAATAATTAAATTAGTTTATTGTTTTTAATGAAGAATTTCATTTCCTAAAACATTGATTTAAAACGTTTTCCTTTAAAATAAGTAATTAAGTAATGGAAATGGAAAAATTGTTTCTCATTTACATTTAATAGCAAGTTTATTTTAATGAATAAATTTATTTTGACATGCTTAATAATTAAGTATGTTTATTTGCAAAGTAAAATTTTTTAATATAAATGAATAATTGCAAAGAATTCATTGTAATAAAATAATTTTCTAAAGAATGTTTGCTGTAAACAACTACTCAAATTTGTAGCAAATATTATAATGTTGTTTAATTACATAAAAATGTTATGAGTAAAATATTATATTCAAAAGAATTAGCTTGAAAATTTGCGTAAAAATAGGTATCTCACATTTTAGAGATTTCTGTCCGTTGTACGCGAATGTTAAGCTGGTGGTACGATACATGCCTTTAGGCGTTCAGTTGTTTTTGTTTTCATTTTAATTCACCTGTTTTTGAGTTTTGTTTCAAATCAAATTTTCATAACAAATGAAGGACTGAAATATTTCCCGTTTGTTTTGCTCAAATTAGAAAGAATTAAAAGTTCAGTGTACAAATTTTTGATATAGTTATATTTATTTGAAATGAAAATAAATCAATAGCAAATTGGATTTTAACCTGATAATATTCTCTTAAAAATGCAAAATTACTTTGTAGAATATTATGTAGTAGGATGAATCGAATTATTGGCTTCCTTAATTATTTTACATCAAAAAAGTTAAATAGCTTATTGTGGAGGTTATTTTTTGACGTTTCTTAAAACCAATGAAATGTTTCATTGTATGTCACGTGACTGTGTTTTACCCAATCCTGTCATTATAAAAAAATGAGTAAAAAAAAGCAATATTTATTCAGTTTCATATAAGATTTTTGAATGCCATTAAAACTTTGTAAGAAATCTTATTTATTAATAACAATAAATTTATAAATGTATGTTGGTATTCACAGTTTATTCTAAGTAAAGAAACTTTTAATACTGTTTTATAAAAGATAAGGACGTTTTTAAAATTATTACTTGTATAAACTTTTATATCATTTGTATAACTTGTTATTCAGGCCAGGAAAATACTTTTTAAAGAATATATTTGTATTATTTATTAAAGCAGAATATAAAGTTTATATAATTAGAAGACTGAAACATTAAGTACATGATTTCTATTGTCTGAATATTTTTAAATCTTTCGCTGATCTGACATTGAAAAGCGATTTGCAATATATATTCTACAATCGAAAAAAATTTATTCAATATTGTTTCCTAAACCATTCGCTTGTTCTTAATATCCTTTGAAAAATAAGAAATATGAGTCCAAAATGAAAATTACATTTCGGCTGTAATGTCTAGTCAAATAAATCGTAATATTATATGAAATAGAGAACATTATTTTATGTGAAGCCTATTAAATGAAGAAATTTATGACGGCAAAGAAAGTATGATATCTTTTGCCCATTTTTTTTTTTATTTCTGTAAGAGTATACAGGGTGGTCCATCGGTCTGTATTTTTTATTTTATGCGATTATTACTAATATTATAATAATATTATTACTAATATTATAAGTATAATAGTATAAGTTCTTCTACCGGGTGTTCCATTTTCTCGTAATGATGTGCAACTTTTAATTTTTAAATAGAATAAACTATGAATTTTTGCAAAATTTTAAATACCTTTTGTTTCTCTTCAAAATAGTTCTTATATTTTATAGTTCTAAAATGATCAGTACAGAAACTATTCATGTTTTTATAAATGAAGAATCACACACAGAAAGTATGTTATAAAATTGAAAACAATAAATAAATTTATGAAAAATGTTCGAAATGAACATTAGTTCAACAAACTAAACAAAATATAACAAAAGAAGTTGTTAAACTAAGTGAAAATAGTAAATAATAATATTCGCGCAGCAAATAATCTGATTGTTTAAAAAATTGTAACAAAATTGCAAAATGCAAAGTGCATATATTTTAAATTTTTGCATATCTTTAAATAAAATCAATTTTCTGGACGAATTATATTGATGAGAGTTCATTATTGCTAATTACTAATTGCATATATTGCATATTTGGGCAATCTTATGCATATTTTTATAAAAGTTGCATATAATTGCATATTTCAATATTTTTAAGACCTTGTCTAGTAATAAAAAATCTGATGTGCCCAGCACATAACCTCCCGCCCAATACTACTCTTAAAGGCTACAAAATAGTATTTGATGATACAAGAAGATACCTTCCTATTTGTATATTTTCTATTTATATTTGAGAATTTTAATTTTCTCTCGTGTATTTATTTAATTTTCTGACATATTTCACTAAGAAAATAGCTTCACAATCACAATGACATGTGTCACATTTCATTAAAAATTGAAAAATTTTAAATGTTTTCATGGTGTACTAGGAAAGCAAGATTTGTGAAATCTAATTTTTTTATATTTTATTATCTCTAAATCTAATGAAAATTTATAAAATTAGTGTAATTAAAACACATGTAAAATTAAATATTCTTCAACTTTTAAAATAACATAAATTGTTGAAAAAGGAAATTTAACCGTGTTTTTCACGAAAAACTGTTAAGGGCTTCAAGTAAACTGCTACTTCTGGTTAAGCAATTTTATCCAAAATCTAATCCGCTCTTCATTTAAATATAAGAAGCAATAATTCACAAAATTGTATTTTTTGGTATTGTAGTATTTGAGTTATGCGAGACGAAAAAATTACCACAGACTACACACATACATACATACATACATACAGACATCATCGCGAAAATAGTAAAATCGTATTGTAGGGTCCCTAAAACGTGCTTATTCATTGAAAACTCACTACCCAATTTTTTGACCAAAAACAATACCTCCCTTACCTAGAGGTAGGCGGGAGGTAAAAATCTGAAATTTTTGGTAATGCACATTGATAATTCCCAAATATTGGAGAAGGCCGCAATAAATAGAAGAATGCAACGGAAAAAGCAATAAACAATACAATAAGCAAATACACAAATCAATAAACTCTAATAATTCTAGGGAAATCCCTGTAACGGTAACGGTAGGTATTCATTGTATACACGAATGCTGGTAAAAGTGGGTACAATGAATATAAGACCGAGAATTCTCAACTGGATATATCTTTTACTTATGTTTCACTTTTTTTTTTTTTAGAAAATTTTAAATAGGTAATTTGTTATTGTAATTATTTAAATATGTCATAATCTTAAAATATCAAGTTTCTAGACTTAGTTTATATGTATATTAGTAGTATATTTGTTAATTGTGAATCAGGATTAAGACTGTATTGTGCAATAAAATTCATAATGCTTTCATTTATACTTTTTATCTAATAATTTAATTTTTTTGTGCATAATTTGCTGCATATATTGTCATATTTGTGCATATATAGTGCATATTTCCCAAAAAATCAGTGCATATATATGGGTATATAATTCAGTTTTTTCATACATATAATCCGCTCTCTACTAATCTCCTTTCAGGGCTGCCATTTTCAGAAAAGAAAAAGTATCTAATAATAGATCAAAGTAGCAGACCATACTAAATATAATTTCATGGTGGGCGAAACAGGGTTGGAGGAAATAGGACGGTACGAAATGTAGAGCCAGGCTAGAGTAATACCATCAAATAAAGACACATTGCAAGTTGTTAATTAACGAACTGCACGCTGCGATTATTAACTCCATCTATTTAATTACATTATTTATTGTTTGCAATATAACTTACTTAATGGTGCCGCTATATTCTTTATTACTTACTCACGTAGAAAATGTAATTCATTGAGTATTTATACGTTTAGCAAAACCGTCATTTTATAAGTAGTAAAAATAAAAATAACCTCAGATAAAATTCGTATTTTTACCTTTCGCCACATCCTGTAAGCGAGGTATAGGAATCATGCTTAAAATTCGGTAGTGAGTTTTCAGTGGATGAGCACGTTTTAGGGTCCCTAGAATACGATTTTAATAGTTTTGCGATGATGTATGTGTATGTATGTCTGTCTGTCTGTCAGTCTGTCTGTCTCTCTGTCTGTCTGTCTGTCTGTATGTCAGTATGTCTATCTGTCAGTCTGTCAATCTGTGTGAATCTCTGGAGTTACGTTTTTCAAATACTACTAAAAATAAATGTTGATATTTTGCATATATCAATTGTATCGCCTTTGGAAGAGCTGATTAGTTTTTGATGATAATCCAATAACCGGAAGTGGTAGTTTATTTGTAGCCCTGTTAAATTATTTTTAAATATCTCCGTAAATTAATATTTAATGACATTTTTTGTTATGATTATTTTTTGTCGTTTCTTAAAACCAATGAAATGTTTCATTGTATGTCACGTGTCTGAGTTTTAACCAATTCTGTCATTATAATTCTGAGAATAAGCTCTAGTGATTATTCCCGGGAATAATCTCTGTAGTTTTTTTGTTTTTGTTGATAAATGTCAGATGTTAGACAGTTTTCGTCAACACAAGTAAAAAATGAGCAAAAACGATTGATTTAGTGGCTTGCCTGATGATGAAAACAATAATAATCTAATCAAATTTAACGCGAGAGTTCGATAAATTAGTAAATAATTCTCCAGTACCTTTCTCAAACTTGTTGCCAGGCAATAGTCTACGGGCTTTTGTGGCTATTGCCTGGCAACAAGTTTTCGAAAGATCTGTAAAATTATTTTCAATTTATTCTCACTCTCTACTTATCTACAATTATTGTTTGAAACATTGTTATCTTTCTGTTACCATTTACGAATTACAACACGTTAAAGAAATAGTAAATTGTACAACGAGCATGGAATGGTACTCATTTCCTACGAGTATGAAAGTTTGTAGCATGAGCCGAAGGCAAATGCTGCAAATCATACGAGTATGAAATGGACATTGCATGCGAGTTGTACACTATACTTTTTCTACGACCACGATATTATTTTCTAATTCATTTAATATTAATTAAAAAGTTGTCTCGCTTTCATCATTCCAATATTTGACAATTCTAAATAAGTATCCTAGCAATGGCCCCTGTACTTAAATGAGCTGACCTGTATTGAAATACTCACAAAACAAATTTTTTCTACGCTCACTATCGAAAATCGCATTTTCGAAATATCATTGCTCACTCCGAAAATCGATTATTACAAACAACAGAAAAGAGCATGAATGTAAAATGCACGAAAGTGCATGTATGGACGCTTGTAAAATGCACGAAAATGCATGTGTATCTATTCATCTTTGTAGGCTTTGTTTTAGTTACCTAGGTTACCTTGATATTCTGTTTATTTAAATGTCAATTTAAAACTTTTCACTGAAATAAGAATAACAAGATAACAAGAAAATGAGTGATACAGAAGAAATTTTTGAATGTACACCTCCAGAAATTATTGCAGCAGCCAGCAATAGCTGCAATAATTTATTGCCCGAAAAAATCCCGCAAAAGGTACGATGACATTTATCGGAAACTCATTGATTGGAAAATTAATAGAAGAACAAAATCATTTTTGGAGAACGTATTTAATGCATAATTTAAAAAAATGATCGTAGAAAAAGTATAGTGTGCACCACGTGCGAAAATGCTCTTACATGCTCATGTTTTTCTGCAGCACTCCCCTTCGGGTCGTGCCACAAATAAAACACTCGCATGTAAGATGCTATTTTCGGCACTTGATACACAATATACTATATTTCGCACGATGCTTGAAATGTACCTCATATCCTTAGCAACAACAAACATACAGTGAGCAGATTTCTAAGTTGTCGTAGAAAAAAATTATATTTTGACATTTTCGTTTCAATCTATGAAAACAAAACAACGATTGAAAAATGGAAAAAATGTAATTTTTTGACATGTGTCATAATTGAAACCTAATTTTTTTAAGGGATGAGCATTTCTTGATAGTAGTAGTCCGTGTTTTTGCATTGTTCGATAAGAAATCTATGGCGGAAGGTATTGCTCACAATAGATTTTTCTCTAAAGTTAATTAATTAGCCAGCAAAACTGATTGGTTGCTTTAAATAACTCACCTTGTATTCCACATTTCAATTCTACACCCGGTATAAGTCTGTTATCCAATACAGCTGAAACACACGGTATATATCAAACGTTCAGATATAGGTTCAAAAATTTAGGAAAATGATATAGTACATGTTGTTATAGAGAAATTAGATTTACCACGATTAACTTATGTCAGAATACAAGCGACAGCAATAATGTTTATGCGCTGAAAATATTACAAACAATTTGCTACAAAAAAATTAGAATCCGTTCATACGTAAACAATTTCCGAATCCCCAATTTGAAATCCTTTGCATAAAACATAAAAACCGTTAAAATTCATCCCTATACAAATTCTTCCGTCAGCGTTATCAGAATTTATTCATTCATGGAATAAATTTTCAATTTGACTTCGAAAGGAGCAAATAACAAAGATCAAAGCGATTTTAGCAGTAGCGAATCTGGCTTTAATTCTGTTATAATCTTCAGATAATCTAAGATAAATTCACCGCAATATGATTGCCTTTCAGCCGAAATTACAAAAGACTTTGACAATGGAACGTTGTCGAAAATCGAATTATTTTGGATCGTACAGCCGTGAGGAATATTATCTTCTGCAAATTATTTCCCGGCAAAAATTAGGTAGCCTAATGGCAACCCTGCTGGGAGGTAACTCAATTTATAGCTGTAATTTAAAGTTATAACATCAAGGGTAGTTAAATCACCTGATGCTGACGAAAAGCCCGAGACATAGTTTCCGGAATGGCACTTTTACTTGATTGTAAACTTGAGAGATTTGTCACAAACTATGTTGTATAGTAGCTTAACACCCCTATTTATGAAGCACCCTAGATCGTTTTGTTGGAGTGGATCAATCTTCGTTTCTTTTCCTTGTATTACTGAACATCTTCCTAAATTTTGATAGGAACGATGATCGACTATGATGTGGAATATCTTCCCACATTTGGTGTGTATAGTTGTTTATACAATTAGTGGGATATAGACAAGATTATCGCACGTATATGAAAGTTGCACAATGGTGCCGTAGGCCAAGTTTGTGTATAACATAAATGCGATAATCATGTAGTATCGCACGTATTGCATACAAAATTTTATCTACAATTGTTTGAAATTAAAATAAAAATATGATTCATTTAAAATCAAAGTAGCAAAAGGTCGAGGGAGTTTTTAAAATGATAGTTAAGCATTCAAAATCACGATAATCAAATAAACAGTGTAGTTATATAAAAAAACACACTAGTGGGATATGTAGGATATATCGCATGATCGTAGATAATTGTTATTTATTTTGCCCACGTGTGAAATATAACGATTTATCCAACATCTTTTAATAAATGCACAATTTATTAAAGAAATATTATTTGACAGTGACATATGCTTTAAATTTTTAAATTAAAATGTCAAGGTATTCTGTGTTATTATTATTGTTATAAATAAAAAAATTACTCACTAGTGACTTTTCTCAAAATTATACCCACTAGTTTGTAATCTGTTACTTTTCTTGTTTAAAATCGCCATAGTTATAGATCATTTATTGAGAGGTGTTGAGTAATAATTATTTGTCCAACTAGAGAGGAAAGAGCTTATTTTTCCCCCTCGAGTTCGAAGTTTGCCTCATGGGCGCAGCGAGTGAGGCATTTCGAACGAGAGTGGAAGAAGAGCTTTTCTCTCGTGTTGGACACAACATTTTTTTCACGACATGTTTCTAAAAACAATTTGCTCGGACCTAAAATACACTTTGAGAACACAACTGACAGTTTAGCAGTGTTGCCAATGAACTAATCTTAAATATCTTTAATAAGTTGTCAAATTGTGATTTAATAAGAAAAAGAAAAATATAAGACATAATTGTAAGATAATTTAAAGTATGTATATCTCTAAAATAAGGATTTTTAATAAAATTAGGAATTTATTACAATTTTTATAATATATTATTTATATTTATAACATTCATATTGGCAACACTTCTATATTTTCCTCTCTAGAGAGGAACAACACATTTTCCTCACTATTTCGGGAGAAGAACGGTGGAGTTTCCTACCATGTCGTGAAAAAAGGTATTTTTTCACGATTAGGAGAGAAACTAGGTGATACTAATCATGACAAAAAAAGCCAATCAAAGGTAACTGTAATAAATTATAAATTTGAAATACATAAAAACCATCATAAATTTCGTTAAAATAATATATACACCGCAAGAAAACTGTATTTTTCCCTCGTCGTATTGTAGCCCTCGCCTACGGCTCGTGCTTCAATTTACTCCGCGGGAAAAAATCATACACATCTGTTCCTTAATGTATAATATGTTATTATAATGTTAATTTAATTTTTTAAAGTTTTGGTGTCAAATTAAATATCTTACAGAGGAAAATTGCACTAAAATATCATAAATTACTTTTGGGCGATCGCCAATTATTTTTATAATAGTTATTATAACTATTTTTGCTATCAAATTGAGGCTTTCTGAAGGGGAAATTTATTTATCGCTTCAGTTACCTAGATATACGATATAATTTTTGTGATCTGAAATTTTAAATGTCATTTGTGTACCTATTTATACATCAATAATAATAATTGCTATAGGAACAAAGAAATAACTGATACATCTTTTCTATTTTTATTATATTTACACGTATAAGAAAGTTATGTTTCATTGTTTGAGCAACAACATTACAACTTTCCTTTTCACCAAGTTTCCTCTAAGTTCTATTTCACAAAGCACTACTAAATCTTCACACATCAACTGGTGTTACGTATTCAAGTACTAAACATCATAACATGCCGTAACTTAACACAACACAACGTAAGTAATGTAACTGGAGAAGATTCTCCAGCAAGTTTTACTTCACATTCTAGTTTCTAGTCACGTTTTGCTAGAGGCGTAGCAAGGATAGTTTCTTAGGTAGGGTTACCTCATGGCGATGTTTAGAATATTTAGTAGGAAGTTGCTTAGAGTGGGGCTGTTAGCTGGATTATTTTTTATTGGGGGGATGTATTGGGTTGAAAGTGATACAATTTTAAAGCGGATATATTAATTAATTTATTATACAGGTAGCTGTGGAAGAACGTACAAAAATATTGAAAAACTAATGCTCGATATTATAAAAAAGTTTAAACCATTGCCAACCATTCAAACTTGTCTATGTTTTAGTTTGTCATTTTGTACGCATAGCTTGAACCAAAAATATTTGTAGCATTATCGGTGACAGATGATATCATGTTGGTACTACTGAAATTGTCACAACAAATTAATAGAAAAGTTAATGTGTATAAAATGAACGACAATATTTTGTTTTTGGCAATTTATTGACAAGAAAACTTGGCCAATTTATTGACTAACTTGACTGTAACTCAAATTTAGGATCTCCAAAACGCGATTATTTGTTAAAATTCCTTATTAGAAAATTTGACTAGTTGCAATTATTATTAATATTGTTCTTTTCGCTTCTTTGGATTATATGGCATCCTAGGATGTTTCAAGACACTTATTTTTCTAAGGTTTCCAGCCTTATTTGTTATACTATGTCTTCTACTAGTTTTTCCATTTAGATTTATTCTTTAACATGCGTTTAAAAAAGTCGTACCATGTTTTGTTTATTTTCACGTTCCTTGTGTATTTGTTTTTGCCAGGTATTTGAAAGTTTTCCCCTTGTTTCTTTCCTTTTATATTATATTGTAGCACTTTTTGGCAATGTCGTTGTTTCCTATTGCGACGTACTTTTGGTGGTATGTCGTAGAACGCCGGCGTATCGATGCTCGGGCTCCAACGATCGGATATCTGGTTTCGGTGAAGGGGCAGGGCTGATGATTAATAATAACAGTAGAGATGAGATCAACGAATGAATTTATTAATGTTGTTGAAATAGATGGACAGAATGTTGTTACAAATAGATTATATGTCTATCCAGTTCAACTTTTTTATATTTATGGTAATTAATACAATGCATATTTTCACTCGGAAATATAAGAAGTAATGATTATTTTAGAGGAATATGTATGTTCTTGTATATTGCAGGAATCATTATTTGACTGTATTATTGATGTTTCGGTAGGATTTTAAAACAACTTCCTGTCTGTGTTTAATTTTGAATTTATTTGAGCATTACGAGTATTGAGATCTGCAAAGTAGACTGCATATCAACATATATCACAAGAATTGTTTCTTCAAAATAATTTTGTGAATATAACTCGCTTAAATTCAGTCCCAGACTAGACACGTACTACGTACGATGCTGAATAATAAATTTAAATCAAGAACTAACTACATAACTATACTATATCTAATATGTCCCATGGTTACTGTACACTACAGTATGTAGAGAAGTTTATAATACCTACATTTATGAGTAGAACGTGTACGTATTATTATTACGCTGTTCATCAAAAGTGTCACCATTTTAATTACCATTTGTAATTAGTTAATTAGATCAGGAGAAGCCTGCATTGCAATGAGATTGGAGATAATACAACTCGAGTGAAATTGGGTCAGACAATAAACAAAGTTAAACAAAAACTCTTTTGTAATTCTCATAAATAATTATTATTGTAATACAATAAAATCAAATCCCTAAACTTTAAAATGTATACGGAATAATGTACAGAAATTAAGTTAATAATTAAGTTTTTGTCATCGGTAGAACTAAGAGGGATCAATCAAGATTCCTCAACTTGTTAATCAAGCCAATGCTCAAGATTGAATCCATTTATTTCTTGAATCTGTGTGTGTGTGTATAGATTGGTGAATCGAAGGGCGTATCATAGTGTTTTATGCTATTTTTGAAATGTTCAATTATTTGCTTTCCTAATTATTCTACATCAAAAATGTTAAATAGTTTAATGTAGCGGAAAAATTTCACCATTGGATGGTTGTGTTTCCAGTGTTTTTAATCCTCGAATTTTCGATTTTGTTTTGTTATTTGTCTATGAGCTGTTTAAAAAAATACTTCATTTTTACTTTCTTATACAAAGTATAAGGAAGTATTGGAATCACAAAAAAAATCGCTGACGAGATTTTTGCGGAAATACATATTTTGACGTCCACTGAATCCGTAAAGACCAATTTCTCAATGATCTGTCTGTGAGGATGGATGGATGAATGGATGGATGTCCGTGTGCGCAATATCTCATGAACTAAACAAGATATATGAATAAAACTAGGAATTTATAAGTTTTATGAAAAAATGAAGAACTGAGTTGATTTTGAATGAAAATGAACAACCGGAAGAGGAACTTTACTGAACACAGAAAACAATAAATTTAATTCAAAACTGAATTATGTGTTTAATAAACTAATTTTAGTTGCTATGGGAACAAACAAATAACAGAAACTGTAAGTATTAATCATTCAATACAGATTCACATACCGATAGAAAAATTTGAAAATCACGGAATATCCTCACTAAAAATTGTAATATTTTTTTATTGCATTTCTTTATAATATAAGCCGTAAGAAACCCATTATAGCAGAGCGCTTCGTCAGATCTTCAATATTTTTCGAGATACGTCGATTTTTGGTATTTTTCGAAGTGCAACTTTAAGGGCCTGTAATTCAAAAACTACACGAGATATCTAAAAATTCTCTTCAGTTTAGCGTTTCTAGTGCCTTATATAACAAATTAGCAAATTTTTAAAATTTTGAATTTTTTTTGTATTTTTGTTCAAAATTTTGATCGGCGATAACTCGACAAATATTAAAGATACTGATTTGCAGTGTTCACCAATCGATTCAGCTCGTCGCAATACATAAGTATGCAAAGTTTCATAAAAATCGCTTTACGGGATGGAAAGTTAGAGCAAAAAGCCTGAAAATGGCGTTTTTTGTCCAAAAAGTCTGGCCTGAATTTGGCCATTTTCAGACTTTTTGCTCTAAAATTTCAACCGGTTATCCGAATTTTCTGAAATTTTCAGGGTTTATGTATTTTGTCGAGCTGAATCGATTGGTGAACACTGCAGGTCTATATCTTTCATATTTGTCGAGATATCTCCAATCGAAATTTTGAAGAAAAATTCAAAAAAATTTCAAAATTTTCAAAATTTACTAATTTATTATAAATGGCACGAAAAACACAAAACTGGAGATAATTTTCGATATGTTGTATAGTTTTTGAGTTACAGCCTCTCAAAGTTGCTCTTTGGAAAATATAAAAAATCGACATATCTCGAAAAATATTAGAGATATGACGATGCGCTCTGCTGCAATGGGTTTGCTGGCGCAAATATTATAAAGAAATGTAATAAAAAAAATTTACAATTTTAAGTCATATTTGGGGAAATTTCCATATTTTGAAAAACATTACAAATCGCCATATTTCGATAAATATAAGACATATTACGATGCGTACTACAGCAATGAGTTTATTCATGTTTAAATTATACATAAGTAATAAATTTCATGTAAGTTTGGAGGAGTATTTAATTTATTTTCTAGTAAATAATTTACTAGTACTAACCTTTCTTTCTTAATTTAAATAATTAAATCTGCCTAACCCATTAATGCCCAGAATTTGTAATTATGTGTAAATTATTTTTTTCTACGCCCGTGAGTTAAATGTCACTTATCCCACTCATTTTTCGTGAGGGAAGAGCTTCATTAACGCTTTCGTTTTTATTAACGTACTATTTATTATAACATTATAACACTTTCTGTTTCTTGCTTTGGTTTTCCAATTTTTAATTTAATTTAATTTAATTTTTCCAGATAATATTTTTTGGTCTGCCTCACTTCTTATATACTACTAACTAGGCTATTTTAAGATTTAACACTGTTGCTATGAAAAAATTGTTGATCTCCAAGATAATTAACAACTTTTGCAAAGGAACAGTGCCAAATTTTAAAATGCCCTAGTTAGTAGCCCTTAGTATAGACCTGTGAATAGCACCCATTATGTGTATCTGAGCTATTTATATTTTATTTTAGTAGTTTATTTTCTCAAGGATATTACAGTATAAATATTTCCACATAAATTTTCAACAATTACGTAATATTTACATGTGTTAAGCACGTTGTGATATTCATTTTTTAAATAAAATAGTGCACACAAAATGCAACAAGTGTATAATGGAATACATGAACGTAATATGATTATGTAGATGTAACTAATCCTAAATGATTATATGTTATTAAAATCATTTGCAATAATAAAAGGGTTGTAGGTACATCAGTAATTATCAGTACTTTAATTCTGAATTGCTAATATGAGCATAAGTTTTATGGTTCAAAATGATTTTCATTTAATACAGACTAACAGGAATGCCCAAATAAAAGCTCAGAAATCGTCACTAAAGTAACCCATTATACGACGATTTTGAGCAACCCAGTGTTGGCAACCGTTAAATAATTATTGTACAAGTAGGATAATTTTGGCAGATATATTTAAGTACTGTTAATTTGGACGTAACATGAAACAAAATTTGCAAGAAGAATTAACTAATTAATTCCGATGACGAAAGTGAGAACAAAACACATAATTTTAAGTGTTATTTACGATAACTTCACTTCTCAAGGCTGGCAACACTGACTGTCAGTTTCAATTGACAACTGACATATGTATAAACTTAACCTATATTGTAATTTTTTACAGTTTTTTCGAATTTTAGATTTCAAATAGAACACACATGGTTTATTTTCCTCGGCCCTACGGACCTCGGCAACTAAATTCCATATTCGTGATAAAAAATTGAACTTTAGTGCCTTGATACATAAGTAACTATTTCAAACCAATAAAGTGATAAAGTGTAATATTTGTATTGCATTTCATATTTTAGTAATTAAAATAAATTTAATAATAATTTATGTGAGTTTTATTTCCTATTTACTATACATCAGTTTCAAATATTGCCTTTCTAACAAATGGCAGCTACGGCTTCACTTATCAAGTTGTTTATTTATATTGAGTTCGGTATCTAGTTTGTATATAACAATCTATGCGAAATATAATTATTTCTATTCATTAATATAATTTTTATTTGAGCTTCAAATGAAGGAAATAGTAATAGAGAGGAAAATTTTATTTTCTAAATTTAATGAAAGCACCTGAAAAAATATAATTTAAAGAAACATTAATACTGTTTATATTTAAACATGGTGACAGATAAATGTTCTGTAATTTCACGGAGAGTATTTCTGTCAAGAACTTGAAATTTTAAACGATTTATTTTTAACATTTTGATGGCTGATGGCTGATACATAAACCTAGATTTCGAAAAATATTTAGCAACTGGCAAAATTCTTCTTTGATTTATTTCAGAGATGTACGCATTAACTTGGAAATTCAAGGCAATAAAATGGAACATGAATGTTTGAAAATTATTAGTATTTGAATTAATTTACAAGTTATCTTAAAATGCAAGATAATTATTTAATAAATTGAAAATACTTTCAGAACCTATAGTAAATCATAAAGACTTTTGGATAAAGTTCTGTAAAATATTTATTAAATACAATGTTTCGAATTACTTAACGTAATTCTTCTTCAAATGAAAAATACAAACTATGTAAATTAGGATTATTTTTTTTTTGAAAGCAGTATTTTTTCTTTGATTTCTGTCTTTTTTTTCCCTTTGCTTCTTAGCATAATGCCTAAACTTTAAATAAATGTTATAGTTTTTTTTCTGATATATTGGATGAACTTGTATATGATCATATGTATCGTTAAAAATAGAATATTGTACAACGTGCATGGAATGGTACTCATTTCCTACGAGTATGAAATGGGCATTCCATGCAAGTTGTACACTATACTTTTTCTACGACCACGATATTATTTCCTAATTAATTTAATTTTAATAATAAATTTGTCACGCTTTTATCATACCAACAATTCGAAATATGTATCCTAGCAATGGCACCTGTACTTAAATGAGCTGACCTGTATTGAAATACAAAACAAATTCATTTCGCACGATGCTTGCAATGTACCTCATATCCCTAGCAACAACAAACATACAATGAGCAGATTTCTAATTGGTCGTAGAAAAAGAATTAATATCTACTGTCGTTTGCCCAGAATGATAAATATTATTTTCACCTATTTAATAAACAAATTATTTGATTTAATTTCATTACTACAGAGAACATTATTTTGCAGATAAAATTAGTATTCAAAATTGTTGCTTTTAGGTAACATTCCTTTACAAATAAAAATGTTACCAAGCAACAATTTTTCGAAATATGTACAATATTTCAGTCAAAATAATATTCCCTTAATATATTACTATTGAAAATAATGCGTATTATTAAACATTTTACTATCTTACATCTACAATTTCGTTGTCTCATTTAGGAATAAAAATAGCTGCCCACAAAATATCCTTCAACATCCTTCTTTGATCGCATTTCAGTTAAATGAACGATCCTTTGAAAATTACACAAGGTAACAGTCATAGGAGGCGTAGCTCTTTATTTCGAAACAAGTGAAGGTTTAATTCAGCTGTTCGCATAGCCTACTTCCTTTTGTTCAACTTCAGCAATAAAAAATTATCAAGTTAGATATTTCAAGAGGGAATTTTAAATTCAAAGCTGAAAAGTTAGTCGCTTCAATGATGATTATGAAAATTTTTCTTTCTTTTTGCTGTGCTCATCTTTATAATGTTCCAATAAATGAGAATGTATAATTACAATTACTGCCTTATTTACTTTAATGTAAAATTGTTTTATAGTACATTTTAATTGTTTAGATTTTTCACATAAAAATATGGTATATACCGTAATCTACTCTAAATAGAATTCCACAAGTATTTATTTATTCATTTTATATTATTTATTAGTCACTCAAGAAAAGTAGCCACTCACCTTTCGTGTTCGTGGCTAAACTTTTTCTTTATGTATCATGGCACTGATGTTCCATTTTTTATCACGAATATGGAATTTAGTTAATAAACCATGTGAGTGATAAAAGGAACTTCAGTACCGAGGTACATATTAAGTTTATACATCTGTCAGTTGTCAATTGAAACTGACAGTCAGTGTTGCCAACCTCGAGAAGTGAAGTTATCGTAAATAACACTCAAAATTATGTGTTTTGTCCTCAATTTCGTAACCGGAATTAATTAGTTAATTCTTCTTGCAAATTTTGTTTCATGTTATGTCCAAATTTACTATAGTACGTCAATATATCTGCCAATATTATCCTAATTGTACAATAATTATTTAACGGTTGCCAACACTGGGTTGCTCAGAATCGTCGTATAATGGGTTATTTTAGTAACGATTTCTGAGCTTTTAATGACGATTTCAAATAAATTACTATTATTTAGTTATGCAAAATCCCTCTTTACTTTTTGGACGATCCTCGTATTACAGTAATCAAGATCTATTCTTAGCAGAGTGTCATATCTAGAAATGTGTTTGGATATCTTGCGAAAATGGCAAATAAATATTGGTGGATAGATGTATAAAGTTGACAAAATTAAAATAAAGGATAAATTGAAATAAATCATTTTTTTAATTAGAGGGAAAGGTGTTAATGGTTGTGTTTGATTGCTCGAATAATTAAAACAGATGACAAACAAAATAATGAATTAGAAATGTAGCATGTTTACAAGATAAGATTTCTGGGTTAAAAATAACTTTGCATTTCAGACGCGGGGAAAGGTACAAAGTAGAATTTATTGCATGGCTTTGCGTCATTTTGGCACCGGGATTATTTTCAATGCATTTAATTACCTATCTGAAAGTTTTAAACGTTTTAAAATTTATGAAAATGCTGCAGTTGTGATTAATTCAACAATTTTTATCTGCTACAAAATTATACAGGGTGTAGAAATGCAATGTGGCGAATAGGGGTTACAATGTTATTGGTTTTACATTGCTCAAAAAAAAAAAAAAATCGAGCCACTTGGCCGAACCAAGAAAATGACTGTTTTTAAAATGTGAACATTTCTTTCAGGAACATGTTATCCAAAATCTGAAAATTCCCTCTGGAGATACATTCCTCCTCTATGTTCTCCAAAAATCCCGAAGAGATTCGCTCCCCCCGACCCCCTGAAAAATCGCTTTATGTGATGTCATGTCTGAGCAATGAAAAATCTCAAAGTTTGAAGGCTTGTAGCTCAAAAAAATCCTGTCTTAAGGGGGTTGTTCGACTCGATTGTCACAAAGCCCTATCAATTTCCTTTTCAGAGCTGAAAATTTCGTCCTCATCGGTGAAGAATTGAGTGAAGTATCACGTTTAACAATTAAGTTTCCTTTTTCAACAATTTATGTTATTTTGAAAATTGTAGAATATTTAATTTTACATCTGTTTTGATTACACTAATTTTATTAATTTTCATTAGATTTAGAGATAATAAAATATAATGAAGTTATATTTCATAAATCTTATATTCCATACCACGGAAACAATAAAAATTTTCAGTTTTTTACGAAATGTGACACATATTGTGATTATAAAGCTATTTTCTAAGTGAAATATTTGTCAAAAAATTAAATAAATATACGAAAGAAAATTAAATTTCTCATATATAAATAGAAAATAAACAAATAAGAAGTTATTTTTCTGTATCACCAATTACTATTTTGTACCATTTAAGAGTTGTATTGGGCGGGAGGTTATGTGCTGCCACATCAGATTTTTTAATTATATATGAGAGTGATAAAAATGATTAAATTTGTTTAATTAGCATCAGCAAATGAATCGAAAAGCCGTGAGTGAATCTGAACATTTCGAACATCGATAGTTCGAAACATTAATTTCAGGACAATTGTGTCGGTGTCGCGCCGATTGCACCGCATCGATTTTTCCAGCAAATGGAACATAAATAATTACATGAGAGATTCCCCGTGAGAAATGAGGATTTACAGTTCAAATAGATAGTTTACAGCATTCATTTTCCTCACTTTTTATTTCAGTATTGATTATTGATTACTGGAACTTATGAATTTGTAATTTTTTACGGTGAAGTGTGTGTAAATTGATTTTATTTCTGTGTTTCTAAGCGTGGTGGTTTGTTTAATAATATAAATATTGTTTTAGTGTTATCTACATAGAGAAAGTCTTAAAAAACGCGGTGTGGAAAATTTCTTTGCCTATGATTCCAGAAACCTTGATTGTTTAAAACAAAAATTGGTTCAAATAAAATTTGTAGAGAAATTAATTCTGCTTCTAACTATGTAAATTGACAGAATAAATCTTAGCTGGTTTCTGGTTTAGAGAAAAAATACAATTAAATGGAATATAAAATTTAAATATACAGGGTGTTCATTTTAAGTGGTACACTATTGCTATTTCGAGAACTATAAGAGCTACGACGTCGGTTAAATTAGCAAACAATTTCTATATTATAAGACAAATAAAATGAGCAAAACAAGAATTTTTTTAGATCAGTGGTTCTCAAAATGGGGGGTGCAACTTTCTTATTTTAAATGGCAACCTATTTTTTTTATTTGCTTATTCGATTCAGTATTTTTTCCTGAATTCAACGATATGCACATGTAATGACCAAATATTACAAAATATTTGAGAAAAATGCAAAATTAAAAATGTATCATTTTTATTTAAATATGCATATACAAAGTTTGCCATGGAAGAAAACAAATAAACCAAATGCAGAAATAGTTGAAAAAACTGTAATTATGAGAATAATTATTAATTTAGTTGTTACAATACAGAAATACAGAGGTACACTTAAAAAAACTAATATTAAAAATTGTTTGATTTATTTGTTTTCTTCCATGGCAAACTTTGTATATGCAAATTTAAATAAAAAGATATATTTTTAATTTTGCATTTTTCTCAAATATTTTGTATTATTTGGTCATTACATGTGAATATCATTGAATTCAGAAAAAAATATTGAATCGAATAATAATTTGTTTTCTTCCATGGCAAACTTTGTACATGCATATTTAAATAAAAATGATACATTTTTAATTTTGCATTTTTCTCAAATATTTTGTAATATTTGGTCATTACATGTGAATATCATTGAATTCAGAAAAAAATACTGAATCGATTAAGCAAATAAAAAAAGTAGGTTGCCATTTAAAATAAGAAAGTTGCACCCCCCATTTTGAGAACCACTGATCTAAAAAAATTCTTGTTTTGCTCATTTTATTTGTCTTATAATATAGAAATTGTTTGCTAATTTAACCGACGTCGTAGCTCTTATAGTTCTCGAAATAGCAATAGTGTACCACTTAAAATGAACACCCTGTATAAATGTGCATCTTTTGAACTGTCTTTACTGATATTTAAACCTGCTTTCAACAATAATTAAATGAATAAAATGCAATGACAATCAGCTCATTGGATGTAGAATTTTATTTTGTACAACATTTATTTTAATTGAAACATTTTCTTCTAAATCAATCAGCATGACAATTTCCGTGTACAAATTTCATTTTACTTGTTTAATAAAAGCTAAAATGACACTTCACTGTTTCAGATGCAGATATTAAGTCTCGTCAACTTTTATTTGAAATATTTTTCTCTAAAATGTCACTACCCTGTATAAATAAAATAATAGATATGTACGATGTAAGTGGGATAAGAGCATTATTAAGATATTAATAATAAATTAGCCGAGTTGTGTAATCACATAAGTATTATTAATAATGCATTATCACACGTGTATTGAACAATATTTTATTTGCGGCCGCCCAAAGTAATAAAATTAAAATAATTTGTCTTTATTTTTTTTACAAGTAGAAAATTAATCCAAGTAGTTACTGTAAAAATGTTTTTATCCAACACCTCTCAATAAATGCTCTATAACTATGGCGAATTTAAATAAGGAAAGTAATAGATTACCCACTAGTGGGTATATTTTGAGAAAATTCACTAGTGAGTATTGTTTTATTTATAACAATAATAATAACATAAAACACCTTGGTAACTACTTCTATTGACATTATAATTTAGAAAACTTAAAGCATATGTCACTGTCAAATAATATTTCTCTAATAAATTTTGCATTTATTAAGAGGTGTTGGATAAAACGTTATACTTCACACGTGGGCAAAGTGGATTAAAATTTCTCTGGTGGGTAATTCCTAACTTTGCCCACTTGTAAAGTAAATAACTATTATCCAACACCTCTCAATAAATGTTCTATAACTATGGCGAATTTAAACAAAGAAAGTAACTGATTACCCACTTGGGGTTATAATTTTGAGAAAAGTCATTAGTGAGTAATTTTTTATTTATAAAAATAATAATAACACACGGCCGTTGCTTGGTGATCCACAGATCTGACTCTGTGATTGGTCAAGAAGAGTGAATTATATATTATAATTCACTATCATGAATTCAGCGAAAAAATTGAAATAATGGGGATATATTTATACAGAAGTAGAAAAAAATAGCTACCTTACTAATCATTTTCATACTGCCAACCTTTTAACAGTTTACGTAAATTCAGTAAAACAGCTACGATAAACCTGTCCAATTATTAATAAACACCTTCCAATGATAGGTTAAACAGTTAAACACATAATAACAATTTATTAACATGTTTCAGCTCAGAAAATGTTATGTACCTTCTTGTCGGAATTGGGAAGAAATTTAATACACTTCACAAAAGTTTTAATAAAACACATTACTGTCATATGTTTACAGAATACTGAAATGCTCCACGCAAGACATATGAGATTCTACTCTGTCCCAGATTTTCAAATATTCTAAAACAAGTTTGCAGAACAAACATTTTCCGTTTTAGAATTTTGTGGAAGTAGACAGATATGACATAAATTTTGTTAACTGATATCTTCATTTCCTCGGAAAATTTTAAATTATAAATCTAACTGATAAACTGACAATTTATTCGAATGCTGTCACTTGAAAATCGATGCAAATATATTTAATTTATTGGTTTGCTGATAATTTATTTTTAGTGACCAAATATAGATAATTTCTAAAAATAGTTAATTTGTTATGGGCAACACAATACCTCCCGTCATACATTTCTTATTAAACAATACAGGAACATGGACCACCACTATCAAGAAACGCTTATCCCTTAAAAAATATAGATTTCAATTATGACAAATATCAAGAAATGACATCTTTCAAGCACGGGTTAGCAGATTTAATCGAAAATATCAAAATATATTTTTTCCGAAATTGATAATAAATTATACGATATTACTACGCGACGTTATCCAAAATGGTAGCTAAAGTTGAACTTTACAGACTCTTATGTCAACATTTTACTTTACAGACTCATTTGTCAAACTTGAATTACAAACCTAAAATAACAAACAAATTTGGTGATTTTATTTATTATTTATATTTGATAATAGGTTTGTTCCAAGTGGTCATATTTCTGACAAGTTTGTGACATGTTTGTGACAAATATCAGTGCGCCTGCGAAAAATGTAAACAAGTTAAGTTTGAAACACAGACTGGAACGGTGAATGGAATAAAGCGCATGTGCATTCTCATTTTTTGTTTTGACAGCTAACCTTAAATATACATTTAAATAAAGAAATTCATACATTTTTCGCTATAAAAAAGGAAATGAAGCTTATGTTTCAAACTTAACTTGTTTACATTTATCGCAAGCGCAGTGAAATTTGTCACAAATATGTCACAAACTTGTCAGAAATAACCACTTGGAACAAACCTAATAATAAAAAATAATGAAAATTATCACCAAATTTGACACTTTGACAGTACTTTTGTTATCACAGCCATCCCCGTCGCAACAGCTAGCTGACATTTTACAAACACATAATGCTATTGATTTATGTTTTTAATTAATATTTTATCGATTTTGAAAAAAATATAATGTATACCTTGGCACTAAAATATTTTTTATTACTCCTCATATGGTTTATTCGTAATAAAAAATTATACTTTAGAGCCTTGATATACAAATAACTATTTCTGTAACGTGTTGTAATTCGTAAATGGTAATAGTAAGTTAGCAATGTTTCAAACAATAATTGTAGATAATAATATTTGAAACGTTATTCTAACAACAATAAAGGTTATTAAATCATAATTTACTGAGATATTTCAAAATAGCTTGATAGGATTTCAAGTAAACTACCACATCCGGTTATTGGATTATCGCAAAAAACTAATCAGCTTTTTACAATGGGCAGTTGATATATACAAAATATAAAAATTTTCTGTTTAGTAGTTTTTGAGAAACGGTAACTCCTGAGATACACACAGACAGACAGATTGGCAGACAGACAGATTGGCAGACAGACAAACGATAGACAGTCAGGCAAACAGGCAGACAAACAGACAGACAGACAAACAGACACACACAGATATCAATGCGAAACAATTAAAATCATATTGTAGGGACCGTAAAACGTGCTCATCCACTGAAAACTCACTATTGAATTTTCAGTAATAATATAACAAGAGAGTGAGAATAAATTGAAAATAATTTGACAGATCTTTCGAAAACTTGTTGCCAGGCAATAGCCACGAAAGCCCGTAGGGTTTGACTGGCTATTGCCAAATGGCGACAAGTTTGAGAAAGATACTGGATAATTATTTTCTAATTTATCGAACTCTCGAGTTATATTTAATTAGATTATTTTTTGATTTCATCATCAGGCACGTCACTAAATCTATCTTTTTTGCTCGTTTTTACTTGTGTTGATGATACCTATCTGACATTTGACATCTGTCAATAAAAACAAAAAAGCTACAGAGAAAATTGCCGGGAATAAGCACAAGAGCATTATTCTCAGTATAATAATGACAGGATTGGTTAAAACGCAGACACGTGACATACAATAAAGCATTTAATTGGTTTAAAGAAACGTCCACAAATAATCAGAATAATTCCTATACCTCCCTTACAGGATGTGGTAGAACGTAAAAAATAAATAAATTACATGTTTTTATTACTCCTCATATGAGTATATTTTTATTATAAAATTTCTCAACCATTTTGTTGAAAAACCCGTCAAATAAAAGATGCAGAAAATTAAATTTCCTATCATTTTTATTTGAAGCATTTTACTCTAAAATAATTTAGGACCGCTGTATCGCGATCGATATCCTGGTATATCTTCTACCCTACTTCCTACAAGAGTCCCTCATATTTGTAGTCTATTCCTCACAGATCCCTTTAATGCATTTCTCACCGATGAGTGACCAGTGAGTGAGCACAGGGGGTACTCTTTGACGGGTCGTGCTAAATTTAGAGCAGTTGCGCGAATACGCGAGTTAGGTTACGAAGTGACCGCACAGACTTGCATAGCGTTTGCTGTTTACATGTAAGCTTGGTTTGTGTGAGTAGTTAGTTGTCCGGCAAGTTAGCGTAGAGTTAGACGTTTTAAATGTTGTGATTGCAAAGAATTTTTAATGTTTGTGTGAGTTTGTGAGGTGATGTAGTGGAATTATTAACGGAAAAGGATTGGAAAAGTCGCGGACTAAGGAAGATCCATTAAGGTAGTACATTTTATATAAATTATGGTAATAGTTTGGGACATTTTTAACACGAACTATTGTTTATTTAAAAAATTTAAATATTAAAATCGATATTGCTTTTTTAACCATAAACCATATTTTCAATGCTATTTTTGAAATGTTCAATTATTGGATTTTCTAATTACTTTACTTGATTGTAGAGGATGAATTTCTGCATTTTTTCGACGCTAATATTTACAATTTTACTCTACATGGAACAGGAAGAATGACGGAAATTATCTTAAAATCATCAGTGCCATTAACAAAACAAATATAAAAACTGAATGCTACGTATTTGTAGGACTCACCTACGGCTCGTCCTATCAAAATAAACTCGCACTCGTAAAATAGCAGTTTCCAACCTAGTGATACAAATAACTATTGCATTCATCAACATTCTTTTCAATTTGAGATGTGGAACAAAAATAACTAAAATGTTATTTCTTGACAGTATTCTTCCAACATTGTTTTTAATATTGTTAACGCAGGACGAAGAAATAAACAAATGTTTATATTATTTTCTGATTCAAGGTTATTCTTTCTTTTTGGAAGAAATGATTTTATGGTCTTCTTTTTTTTTAGTCATTCATTTTAAAAATATCTATTAGGCTTTGCTTTTTTTCTTCAAATTTCTTTTTGTGAAAAAAATTGATTGCTTTTATCAACAATTTCTTTATAGTACTACCTTTTTGAGAAGGATGATATGAAAGAGAATACATAGGTTGGTATGTGTAGGTATTCTATAAATTTAATAACTCATGGTTCTTTTGTTTATCTCCATAATGGAGTTGAAATTATAAGGATGATGAAGTTAAAGAGAATGAATATATTTAATCATTAATCAAAACTAAATTTTGTATTTTATTTTATAGAGCAGCGCTAGTTAAGTTGTACAGGTCCCTAAAAATATCTTTTTAATATGTGATATTATTTCAATCGGTAAACTTGTAAATATCAACAAAACTGTATAAATTTTTCTTGGCATTAATTGTGCTTTTACTAGAAAATAGATTTTGTTTCAATTTTGTTGACTGTTTCATGAAATATCTAATTATAAGTTTGTACAATTTCAACAATAATATTGAAAATTATTTCATGATATATTTCAAAAGTCTTTGAAGAGCGAAAAAATATTCATTCAAATTTGGCGTGTATCTTTAAATTTAATTCTTTAGAGTAATTTAAAAATTGTTATACAGGGTGCTACAAATCAACCTTTCTAGTTTTAATAGGGCGTTATGTATTATTGTTCTAATCATAGGTATAACGTCGCGCTATATCCCACTGAATGGGGTAGCTCGAACTCTGAAATACAATCAACCAACGATCAATCTCCGTCACACATTCCTATCCTGTCACCCCATTTTAGCCTCGTCCACATTCATCATTTGTTCACGCAACAACCCATCAATCATACTATATCTATACCACTTGTTCCTCTTTTCATTCGACATTCACTAAAGGTGGCTAAACCACCTCAACTGACTCACTCCCACTTTCTTAACAACATTCTTCTCAATCTCACACTCACCGTACACCAAAGTATTCTGGAGCAGTTATACGTCGTTCATGTTTCTTCATCTACTCCCAAAATTCAGCTATAGTGGTTTTCAAATTACATATTTAATTTTACGCCTACCTTACGACAGAAATATATTATGTCAACAAATTTAGGTTCATTTGATGTAGTTTTTATTCCTGAATAGTTTTTGTATTTACACTTTTTTCTAAAATACATAGGAAATGAACTATCGCCTAATAAACATTTTAAAATTTCATTTCTTATATCCTATAAAAAAGTAGACTCCCGGTATATGTCGAACATGTGTAATTAGTTAGTTTATCCAACACCTCTCAATAAATGCTCTATAACTATGGCGATTTTAAACAAGCAAAGTAATAGATTATCCACTAGCGGGTATAATTTTGAGGAAAGTCATTAGTGAGTATTTTTTTATTTATAACAATAATAGTAACACACAACACCTTGGTAACCACTTCGATTGACATTTTAATTTTAAAAATTTAAAGCATATGTCACTGTCAAATTATATTACTTTAATAAATTTTGCATTTATTAAGAGTTGTTGGATAAAACGTTATACTTCACACGTGGGCAAAGTGGAATTACCCTCTCGATAGAATTATCACACTCAGCCTTCGGCTTCGTGTGCTAAAATTTCTCTCGTTGGTAATTCCTTACTTTGCCCACTTGTAAAGTAAATAACTATTATTTATTCATTCTTTTCGGCCTAGAATCTACAAAAATTTTACATATCATTACTATGGTATTTACATTATATGAATATGTTAACTTAAAAGAAAATATATTGTTTCTTTTTTTAAAAAAATTTTTCTCTTTCAGTCTTGTCCTATTCCTTGGTCATTTAGTATGTAAATTTCAACTGTGCTTTCTCTTTCCATCCCTTTGCAATACAGTCTTAAATGTTCTAGAAATTCCCTTTTTCTACCACATAATTTATATTTCTTTTCTTCTGTTCACAACAAGTACATGTTACTTCTTTTCTCATTACCGCATCTAAATCGTGCTATTGTAGCATTTAAAGCTTTTAAGAACGGGTGTTCTTCTAAAGATATAGAACTTTATAATGAAATTAAACACATAAAAATCATAGTAATGGTCATGGTATTTACGTTTTATGTTAAGTATAATTATCGGTAGCCTGTTGGAATTTTGTTGGTCAAGGACCTCAACAACAATATTTCTTTTAAATTCTGTTTCATGTGATCCCGGTAGTAAACCAAACATATAAACAAATAATTCAGATTATAGAATTCAAGCCGATAGCGCGATAATAAACCACAGACTTCGATAATTCTCGGTGACTTTGATAAAATATTTCCGAAAGGTCACCAAAACATATGAGCAAGCAAAAGAGAATATATACATTTTATTCGAACCACACCTTTTGAATTTTTGTAAAATTCGGCGGATTTTTTTGCCCAGTGACGCAAGAAGGTTTGTGTTTATGTGTTTTTATATTTAATAGTCTGGTTTTAATGATTTAAATATAGAGCAATAATTATCCCGGTAGCTATAAAGTTTTAAATTTGTCTAATTTTGTTGATTGGTTTCGCAATATGTTTGCGATTGATATTAATCATACTCGTAGCTTATTATGTAATATCGTCTATTGGTTTAAATATTGATTATTGATATGTGATATTTGAGTGCCCAGTGTTAATTAGTTCTTTTTTAATTAGGTAATTCGTAAAGATCAAAGAGTTCAAACATGATGGTTGGTACCACGAGCTCTGTTTTTGGATGTTTTAAGAGAAGCGTCGGTCTTAGAGCTGTATGGTATTCCAATAGTTATTTATAATATAAGTGTTACAAGTGCCATTTTTTGAATAAGGGGAAGTTTGTGAAACGAGGCGAACCCGAGTGAAACAACTCCATGAACGAAATAAAATACTTTTATCTACGACCGTTGTTAAAAGTAGCCCTTTTATCGGTTGCTTAGCATGTTAAAAGTGTCAATTTCTGACACTAGTATTAAAAGTAACATAGCAACGTGTTAAAAGTGATTTTATTATTACTTTTAGCACGTTACTAACGATTTGTATCAACAAATATAACCCTATCTGTCAAAATATAATTCTACATTTTTTTAGTATATACTAATACACTAAGTAGATCGTAGATAAAATTTTGTATGATATACATGTTAAAAGTGATTAATTTCGTTCGTATAGGGTTGTTTCACTCGGCTTCGCCTCGTGTCACAATCTTCCCCACTTATTCATAAATTATCACTTTTAACATTTACATCATAAATAACTATTATCTACGACCGTTGTTAAAAGTGGCCCTTTTAACGGTTGCTTAAAAAGTTAAAAGTGTCACTTTCTGACACTAGTGTTAAAAGTAACACAGCAACGTGTTAAAAGTGATTTTATTGTTATTTTTACCACGGTAGTCGCTGTCGTCACCTTTGATCTTTATGTTGCATCGTCCGATGACCTTGAGATAAGATAAAAACACTATTTCACCTTAACATGAAAGAAATACTGAGGCTTGATATTTGACAAATATAACTGACACTAACATACTATATTATAAATATAAATTAATTAGGAAATAATATCGCGGTCGTAGAAAAAGTATTGTGTACAACTCGCACGGAATATCCATTTCATACTCGTAGGAAATGAGTATCATTCCATGCTCATTGTACAATATACTATTCCAGTATCTTTCTCAAACTTATTGCCTGGCAACAAGTTTTCGAAAGATCTGTCAAATTATTTTCAATTCTCACTCTTTTGTTATATTATTACTAATTTGTCTACAAATTTTAACATAACCACACAAATTACTGGCTGTCAACATGCGAATAATTGAAGGACAATAATTTAAAGTACCTAAAGTAGATTTGTTCTTAATGTGTGAACGTACTAGAAATTTTATCAGTGGACACTGAGCGGTCATCTTCCCAGTTGCGCACCACTGAAATATTGGGATCTTATAATATTGGAAATTTCGCTACTGCGTGAATTTTTATACTGTGATTATTTCACTCATTACAAATTTGACCAATCAGAATGTCTCATTTTCCATTGTTGTGCATTTTAGATAAGTGAATAAACAGCACCATGGTGTTTATTCGCGATTAAATTGAAGCTAGCTTTTATATGCAATTTGGACATTTTGAAGGCATACTTAACCGGATAATTAGTTGCAGAAGCAAGATACTTACATGTTTTTTACCTTTACTGGTACTCTATTTCTTTAAACATGCTGAATTATTCAATTCAAGCTATTTTTATTTACAAATTTTTGACATTTATTTGACAAATAAAAAGAAAAACAATCAATTTGCTATAGTTACACTACAACATAATTTTATGGTGCTTTTTGTTTATGAATGTACCGATTTATTTATGTGAAAATGTGTCAAAATCAACGTTTTAGTTCAATTTCTTCGGCAAATATAAAGTTTATGCTATGAATTCATGAAATAATCTTGACATATACCCCTCGTGCTAAAGAATTGAATCGATTAAATTTGATGTCTAGCTTATTTAAAAAATTTTGCTTTTAAAAAAGTATTATCGTACATAATAATTTAAGATAAAACCCCTCGACCTGCGGTCTCGGGATTTTTTCAAATTATTATGTACTCAAACACTTTTTAAGCAAAACTTTTTGCATAAGCTAGACATGTCAAATTTAACCGATTAAATTCTTAGCACTCGTGATATAACTATTGAGTAAACAAATGGATAATTTACATTGATTATTAATAATAGTTACAAACAATGCAAGTTTAAAGAAATAAGAAATTAGTTTTAATTGCTTTAGTATTTAATAAATTATATTGAATTGATAGGAATTATTATTTTTAATGACTGTAAGTTATCCCTATGTTCACTCATAAAAAAACGCTTTAATACATTGCTGTCAATCATTTTGACTGTAACTATTTTAATAACATATCCCTATGTACACTGATAAAAAAACTCCCGGTATTTGGAACAGTATTACGTATAACAACTGGTATCCATAGTAATACATTAATGGCAGGAAGAGTTAAATGTTGCATCTTGGCTGAAACTGAGATTATATATGCAGGAGGTAATAATGAAATGATGTATTCATGCACCAGTATTCTATTTACCCTACTTTACATATTGCCTCATCATGTCATCCTTGCACTCTCAGCTGTCCCCACATTAACCATTCGTCCTTATGCATCATAGCGCAACTTTAATAAAGTCAAGTGCAGCGAAGAGTCCTCGCCGGGTACAAATTTAGCCGCTAACTTCAAACCTTGCGACAGTGAATCGTGTCACAGCCTACTGCCTTCACTCTGCTCTACCATGCCATTTACTGAATCAGCACTTGCATAAAACATCAAGTGGTTTATTGGCAGGCGTCCATTCTTATATTTAGAAGAAAGAATTGAACGACAGTTGTATTGTTCGACAGAAATATTCGGTGTTTATTTAACGATCAATGAAAGGTGAAAATTCTTTGGACGCCCATTCAAAAGAGGAAGGAATTTTAATCTTGTAACACCATGCTTATCAGAAATCAATTATTTAGAAAATACAAGTTTTAAATGGTACAGAATAGAGGATATGTTTCAAATGAAAATTGTAGCTAATAGTTATTTACATACCAAATGCGGGAATGCTTGGTTCCCGGATGAGTGTTTGGCGGCGCGAGCTTGCGGTCTCGGGATTTTTTCAAATTATTATGTACTCAAACACTTTTTAAGCAAAATTTTTTGCATAAGCTACACATTAAATGGGATCTTTCACCATTTAAAAAAATAATTTTTTTATGAAACTTTATCTATATTGAGGACTATCTACACTTTTAAAAAGTCTTAATTGTTATTCATTAAGCCACAATTATTTTTTTTTAAATGTTGTGACGTCATAGTAGAGGTGTTGCTGGATTTAAAACAGTACAGATTGTAAATAATTGTAGTCATATATTTTTTTACTTATTTTATTATTATTATTACAATAAAATAGAACATGTATGTGACAAAAATTATTTAAATCAATACTGTTTTAGATCCAGCAACACCTCTACTACGACGTCACAACATTTAAAAAAAATCATTGTGGCTTAATGAATAACAATTAAGACTTTTTAAAAGTGTAGATAGTCTTCAATATAGATAAAGTTTCATAAAAAAATAAAATAAAAAAAAATGATGAAAAACCCCATTCTTAGCACTCGTGATATAACTATTGAATATTTCCCTCGAAATATTTCAACCAAACACGTTATAGTATTTTCTGAATTTCGACCAATGACAATCGAACATCAGTGAATATTTTGCAGATTTTGCATATCGAGTATTTGCACAAGTGCGATACCCGAATATTTATAATAATTGCAAACACAATGAGTAATAGTTTAATTTCTACGTTTAAAAGGATAAAAGGGATAATATCTTCAATTTTTCAATAAATTTCTTCAAAATAATTGCTTTCAATACGCTGATGACTCATTTTTAACGTAATTTGACAAATGACATTTATCAAAGTCCGACATTTATGTGACAGATTAAAATAAATATGTGTTCAATAATTTAAAATAATGACTGAAATATTTCTCGAGAAATATTCGTCTAATATATCCCTCGTGTATGGCAAATACAATATTCAGGTATTTGCCATGCACTTGGGATATAACTACTAAATATCAGTTTATATATCATCGTACTGTTGCAGATAAAATGCAACATAGGTTGTCAATGTCAAATGAACTTATCAAAATTTACTAATGAAGAGATAATTAAAATGATAACTTGATACAATTGGGTGTTTCACTGTTAAAAAAAATTATGAAAAAAAATCTGTATGGAACTGCGATTTTAAAAGTGAATAATGACCATAATCCCGAATATAATACTATACTTTTTCTACTCCTATAAATTCGGAAATCACTTTTTGAAACTGATCGAAAATCATTGAAATCATAAGTTAGCTTTAAGAGTGTGCAGCATTATTTCATTGAAATTGATTTCAAGAGCTTAAGATTTAACCGGTTGAATAAATTGACTTAAAGTTAAACTTCGAATTGAATTTCGTTCGAAAATTTAGGATCTGGAAATAATGAGATTAATTTAAATAAAAGGGATTTATACAGAAATGTTCTTCAAAATCTTTGGTTTATTGGAACGGAAATTTACTTTTTACTTTTTGTAAAAATTAAAATTTATTTTATGTGTGCTTATTGAACAGTAAAAATTGTATACTTACAGGTTTTACTAAAATTAAAGAAGAATATATAGCTGTTTTGATAATTTAAAGTAGGTGACAATGATATTTAATTTGATACAGTGTCGATGTTTTTAATAAGAAAACTTTAATGAATATTCTGTGGTCTAATGATTTATTGATTTTGTTCAGTATTTTAATTTTGGCATCTTTGAGTTTTAAATTACTGAACCAATATTTTTCCAAACAAACAAACAAACCAAACAATATTGACAAATGCACAACGTCATAAGTGACTTTTAAATTGTATTTTAATTAGCGAATATACAAATAAAATATGGAGTATTAATTGATTCAAATGTAAAATTACATTCTCTATAATTTATATTTTTTTTTCTAGTACCTACCACAGAGTTGTTTATGTATTTTGTAACTTTAACGAAACAATAAAATAATAGTTATTTTTCTATTAAGGCACTGAAGTTCAATTTTTTTTGTCATGAATATGGAATTTTGTTGCCGAGGCCCGTAGGGCCGAGGAAAATAAACCATGTGAGTGATAAAAAGGAACTTTAGTGCCGAGGTACATATTAAGTTTTATTTCCAATCTACAATTCGAAAAAACTGTAAAAAAAATTACAATATAGGTTAAGTTTATACATCTGTCAGTTGGGAATTGAAACTGACAGTCAGTGTTGCCAACCTCGAGAAGTAAAGTTATCGTAAATAACACTCAAAATTATGTTTTGTCCTCAATTTCGTCATCGGAATTAATTAGTTAATTCTTCTTGCAAATTTTGTTTCATGTTACGTCCAAATTTACTATAGTACGTCAATATATCTGCCAAAATTATCCTAATTATACAATAATTATTTAACGGTTGCCAACACTGGGTTGCTCAAAATCGTCGTATAATGGGTTACTTTAGTGACAATTTCTGAGCTTTTAATGACGATTTTTGAGCACTTTCAAATAAAAGAATATCTATCACAGATTTTTTCTTCGACTTCTTCGTATTTGAACTTCTGATATCTCTGTATAAACTACAGTTATCATTGATAACTGAATGGCGAATGAAATATCCAGTCCATGCTTTATTCCAGTCAATTCTCCAATTTGTTGAAATTTACTGCGAATACAAACCAAAAATAAATAGACTTCTGGAAGAGACGGACATTATTTTTTGTTACTCCCTCTCAGAAATTCATCTCGTTTTGAATTTTAATGTTATTTATATATTTTTTGCTATGAGTAAACGGAAACATTTTGATTTCCTTTTTTGCGGACAAAACGAAATGTTATATGGGTTACGAGTGTAACGTTTTTTTTAAAGGTTATGTTCATGTAAATTAGGGTGTTAATATTAATAGGTCTTGTAGTAATGTACAAAAAAATTCGTTGTTATAGCAATTTTTAAGCGTCTATGAATTTAGGTCTGCAAATGAAAAACTTTTGATTAAATTTTTAATTGGAACAAAAATTCAAATGTAAATTATGACAGCAATTATTGCAAAAATATGCAAATGTTTTCTGTCAGGAATCATTGTAGGAAGAACAGAGGAAATAAGACTTTTTGTAATCAAAATTTGGAAGCTATGATATTGAAATAAGGGGGCAGGTGTTCTACAAATTAAAATTGTAATACTTCACTTTTTGATTGAATTGTTTATCTCCAGTTATAAAAGATATATCCTTTTATGAAATATTTGAGTCGTGTAGTAGATAGTAGCCGAGTTCGAATCCCACAGTCACTAATAAATATTGGTGGAACCTCCACCAATATTATACGAGTCTATGGTAGTAGATCTATCTCAAAGAAATCTGATGTGGTCAGCACATAATCTTCCGCACCAACAACTACTATTATAAATAACCATTGAATTCAAATACATTTTTGATATTTTTGAATGTTTTTCTCTGATGATAAAGAATTGTTTTTCTAAATAATTGTAATGCAAATTAAAACATTTTCTAAATGTAATGGACGCATAAACCATAAACGAAATATGACAAATTTATATCAAAATCGTGTAACACTTATGGAATAATTAGTAGTAAAGTATTTTTTTTCTTTTAAATATTTTACAGTAAAGCGATATAACGAATTGAACATATTTTGACGTCACAGGTACTTGCATTGTGCTATTGGCCAGAAATATGAAAATTGCAAATCGCGCGTCTGCCGCTGCGCCCAACGCCTATTGTGGGCTAAAATAGAAGTACGAAATGTCATTTCATATTTTTGTTTGTTGGTATTTAAGATTATATTTGTTGGGCTTCTATTACTTCTTTCATAATTTTACTGTTTCATTGTGCTGTGTTGAAAATCTATTGATTAAAATAGTATGTTGAGGTTAGGTTACATCACTACTAGCGCCACTGTTCTCAAACTTTTGTTGTTATTTACTCGAATATCAAGTAAAATACTCTTAAAGTTGTCAGAGGAATTTTGTCTTAGTTTATATTAAGTTTAATTATTGTAATTTAAGATTTATAATATGAAAATATTATTTTTATATTAAAAAATATATAATATCTACTATCATGGAAAATCGTTGTTTTAGTGCAACTGGAGTAGTACCTGTGACGTCACACAAACTTTAAAAAATCATATCTCGGCTAATATATGAAATTTTAACATCGGGTTTCCACTGATCGTCATATATTCTAATAAAGTTTCACAAAAAAAAATTTGTTTTATTGGTTTATGGGGTCATTCGGATGTATTTAAAAAATTCATGTTAAACTGTATAAATACTTAAAATATGACAAAAATAAATTGCAAGTATAAAATTCTAAAAATATATTTCCCATCATCTGCTTGAATATCATCACCATCAGAACACAAATACTAAAACAACATAACCTGCAAAACTATATCCTAAACAGCATTGGCCCATAAAATTCCACTATAAGTAGATAGGCATCCACGTACAATCCACTTGACACAAGTGTAATACCGTATTCCGTATCCTTTTTGTTCTTTTTACTGGAAATCGCCATCTCTTGTATATTTGATGGAATAGCTCTTGTTTTATGGATCATTTGGAAATTTATCTCAGTGTTGTCCGTTGTTACACTAACGTTATGTTGCTGTTACGGTACGCGACACGATATTGTGGTTAGATTGTCAAGAAGAAAGAAATACAGATACAATGGTAGGGAATATGTTCCTTGGTTTTTTGAATATTGAATTGTAGGAATATTGGGAGAATGTTTCTGATTTTACTGAAAAATGGGAACACCAAAAAACAATGATTTTAAATACATAATAATGCCTAGTGTTTTGATAATAGTCCTGAGGGTGACTGCTAACAGTCTGTAAAGTGTCACTTTTATGCCTAGGCTGTAAAATTATTTTACATAACAAACGCTCAACAAATGCATAACAACCGTCAATAAATTCTCATTGCAACTATAATTATTATTAGAGAGCGGATTATATGCACGAAAAAAACTGAATTAGGTATATGCGCATATATATGCACTGATTTTTTGGGAAATATGCACTATATGTGCACAAATATGACAATATATGCAGCAAAATATGCAAAAAAATCTTAAATTATTAAATAAAAAGTATAAATGAATGCATTATGAATTTTATTGCACAATAAACTTAATCCTAATGCACAATTAACAAATATATTACTAATATACATTTACAAAAACAAAATTTTTCCTAAAAAAAAGAGAAACATAAGTAAAAGGTATATCCAGGTGAGAATTCTCGGTCTTATATTCATTGTACCCACTTTTACCAGCATTCGTGTATACAATGAATACCTACCGTTACCGTTACAGAGATTTCCCTAGAAATATTATTTTATTGCTTTGTGTTTATTGCTTTTCCGTTGCATTATTCTATTTATTCTCCTTCAATATTTGGGAATTATCAATGTGCATTACCAGAAATGTCAGAATGTTTATCACTAGACAAGGTCTTAAAAATATTGAAATATGCAATTATATGCAACTTTAGTAAAAATATGCATAAGAATGCCCAAATATGCAATATATGCAATTAGTAATTAGCATTAATTAACTCTAATCGCTTCGACAATGAAACAGCAGCCTCTGCTGTAAATCTAGTATTTTGATGCCTAGTTAAACAAATAGGTAACTATTAATAAATATTTTACTTGTTACTTGTCAATTTAGTCCCTTGGGAACAATTTTTAAATTTAACCCAAATAAACCTAGTGTCCTTTTGAAAGGACGGGAAGGTTTTTAATTTTTTTTAGAAATGTACTTTAGTTTTAAGAGATGATTAGAATAGGCCTTGTACATCATATTCATATTGATAGAATAGGCTGTACATTTTCTCGTCTCGACATGAGTTTTTGGAGGTGAGTGTATATTATACATTTCAAAAAAACTGTAAATCAAAATGTATTATTCTGAAAGTAATAATATTGTTTCTTGTAACAAATTAATAATTTGCAACATATTTATTTATACGGGAACATAATATCTTGTGAAAGTTAGGTGTCCTTTTAAAAGGACCTAAAAAATGGTAAATGTTAAAAATAAATTTATTTGACAAAAAATGTTTATACAAATGTGAACATTAAGTTTCAATCATATTTTTTCTAAAAATTAATTAAAATAATTTCAGGTTTATCTGGGTTAAACTCTCAGAGATTAAAAGTCACGCTTCAGTACACGAGAAGGAAGAATAAATTAGGACACTTAAACCCGAAAGTACAAAAAGAAATATAAACAGATGTTTAACTAGACATTCGATCGCTAGTGTCACCTATTAATATTAATACTCATCTTTAAAATACATGTTTCTTTTCATCAAATCAAATTAGTTGCTATCTATACTCTATAGCAGGAGTATCTCCCACCAACTTACATCTCAGAATCGGTTCATTTAAACCGCACACACGTGCGAAAGAATTTGAACAAATCCCGTTTGTAACTTTCGATGGATGAAATTTTCTACAGTGTCAAGCCACCAAAGTGGGAATTCAATATCCGTGAATTCCTGTGGCAGGAGCATCTAGAACGCCAGGAGCGTTCTCATGACTCCTGGACGCGGAGTTTTGTTAAACATGTCAAGGATGCTTTGGAAATGTCGTCTAGCGCTGGACAAACCTTTTCATAACTGTAGGCCTTTTTTAACAAGATATTTATCACGTAGGTGGGAAGGATTGAAAGGAGGTTATTTCATTAGGTTCTTCGCGGTGTTCAATCAGTTTTTTTGTGATGTGATTGTTATTTTTATAGGAGATTCTCAGTATCAGTTGCGATCTTTTATTTTTGCTGGATGCTTTAAGGTGAATCATTGTAGTTAGAATCATAAAAAGATAATTCGTTAACATAATATAATATTTGTTCTGAGATCCTGTAAGTCTGTTTTGACCTTTTTTTTCAATGATGAGTGAATGGATGAATCGAATAATTGTTTACGTGTTTAACAACTCGCAAACGAAAAAAAGATACAGTAACAAAACTTTATAATTATTAGTTTTAAGACAATGTATACGACTAAATAACAATCATAATAATTAGAGAGCGGATTATATGCAAAGTGCATTTATTTTAATTTTTTCATATCTTTAAATAAAACCAATTTTAAATAAATAAATAAATATATCATCACGCCTTTTACCCGTTATGGGTGTGGCACTCTGCTTACGCAGATCTCGGTAAGTGATATATTTTTGCGTATGAAGTGCGGTTACCAGCCGTCAAATCATATCCCCCAAAGATGTTAGTGGAGAGGGAACCACAGGGGTAAATTTAAATTGGTAACTGTCGGCAGTGGGATTCGAACTGAGGATCTCAAGAACCACAGTCCGATACGTTACCACGGAGTTATTTATCAATTTTCTGGACGAATTACATTGATTAAAGTTAATTAATGCTAATTACTAATTGCATATATTGCATATTTGGGCATTCTTATGCATATTTTTACTAAAGTTGCATATAATTGCATATTTCAATATTTTTAAGACCTTGTCTAGTGATAAACATTCTGACATTTCTGGTAATGCACATTGATAATTCCCAAATTTTGGAGGAAGCCGCAATAAATAGAAGAATGCAACGAAAAAACCAATAAACAATAGAATAAACAAATACGCAAAGCAATAAACTAATATTTCTAGGGAAATCTCTGTAACGGTAACGGTAGGTATTCATGTATACACGAATGCTGGTAAAAGTGGATACAATGAATATAAGACCGAGAATTCTCACCTGGATATACCTTTTACTTATGTTTCCTTTTTTTTTTTTTGAAAATTTTGACCAATTTGTTATTGTAATTATGTAAATATGTCATAATCTTATAATATCAAGTTTCTAGACTTAGTTTATATGTATATTAGTAGTATATTTGTTAATTGTGAATTAGGATTAAGACTGTATTGTGCAATAAAATTCATAACGCATTCATTTATACTTTTTATTTAATAATTTAAGATTTTTTTGCATATTTTGCTGCATATATTATCATATTTGTGCATATATAGTGTATATTTCCCAAAAAATCAGTGCATATATATGCACATATAATTCAGTTTTTTCGTGCATATAATCTGTTCTTTAATTATAGTTGCTATGCGAACAAAGAAAAGGCAAAATTTGATGTTAAATAATCCTAATTTTAATCTGGACTAAATTTTCAGGTGTTTCAATAATTCATAAAACAGAATACGATTAGTGTTAAATTCAGTGTTACGAAACGTCAATTATTAGTGGCTATTTTTCTGCTACTAATTCTGTATTAAAATCGATTTCGGAAAAAATTATTTGCGATGCTAATATTGGGGCTAAATAAGGGTTAAAATGGTGTTAGTACAAACTCAGGTTAAAATAGCGTTAAAGTATTAGTAGCTAACTAGCTTTATTATGTCAAATATGTATTTTAAAGTTTATTTGTATTGGTTGATATTGCTATACGTCCTGATATAGAGAAAAGCGTGGCGCGAAATCACACTTGTGGTTTCAGTGCTGTCGTTCATTTGTTTGACAAACAAACTTCATCAAAGCTCTGTTCACATGATTACCCCTGTAACTTTGTCTGATTGCTGATCATGTATCTGTCTGTGAGCGAAAATGTCGGGGATGGATGTAAAAACATAATGAAAATGTACCCACATTGGATAAATAAACATTTTTTTCATTAAATCTGCAAATAGGAATCAAGGATTCAATGTTGGCTGCGTCTATATTTTAGATTGTGATTGCATACGAAGACAAACTAACATAAAAGTAAGATGAGGAATACAGTTAGACAAAATTACAGACAATATTATTTTAAATCATTTTTACTCTAAGTTAATTATTTACTTATTGTTATTTCAAAAAAATCTGATAGCCTTGAAGTGAACTACCACTTCCGGTTAACGAAATACTACCAAAATCTAATCAGTTCGTAACTTAAATAAATAAATAAATATATCATCACGCCTTGTACCTATTATGGGTGTGGCACTCTGCTTACGCAGATCTCGGTAAGTGATATATATTTACGTATGAAGTGCGGTTACCAGCCGTTAAATCATAGCCCCCAAAGATGTAAGTGGTGGAGGAAATTTAAATTGGCAACTGTCAGCTGTGGGATTTGAACTGAGGATCTCACGATCCACAGTCCGACGCGTTACCACGGTGCTATTTACCCCAAATTCTAAATTTTTAGTTTAGAAGTAATATTGTCAATAGAAATGTATTAATTAGAACTGCCGTAGCAGAGAGCTACTCAAAAAGAAATTATATTATATATACACTTATTTATAAATAATCAGTAGGGGTCGTGAATTGACAGCTGGTACCTGCACTTCACACATAAAATGTACCATTGATACATGTAAAGGTCGACTGGTGCACTTAAAAAAATATAATAATTTATTTATAAATTTCCTAACTGTTTTAAAGCGACTACCGACGAAAAAAATGGTGGAGGCGCCATGTTGCCCTGCAGTTTTTCGCAATTTTCTTGGAAACCGTTTATCTTAGCGAAACAAAGTATAAGACATAGATTGTAGAGCATTAAATTTTGTATATAACCATATCAAAAACGTCAAGATTATTTTGGCGCCAACGCCCATTGTGGGTTTAAAAACATTTGTCTAATTTGGCAGCTAGACTTATTTGAATCATTTTTATGTTACACCAAAAATTATTATCATTCTATATTTATGGCTTGCCCAAGTAACATACGATTTTTGCTGACATATTTTATACAATGTGTTCAAAAAGTTCCGGGATGCTGAAATAAGCATCCAATAAAAAAAAAAGATTTCAAAGAATTTTTATACTTTATTTCAAATACTTCTCTGCTGAACTAACTTTTTCCAAAAATTCGTTATTTTGTTTGACATTATTATACCATGTGTCCCACGTAAATGTTGGCATAGGCAGTTAACATGTAAAATCAGTTTTGTGTAAATAAAAAGTGTCCGGCAAAGAATTATGCATCCAAATTTTATTTCACAATACTACCAATATCTCTACATCTTAATTAATTATTAATTTATTTTGATACCGCAATTTAATGCAATTAATAATAATAATTCCTAATTTTCCGCCTACTTTATTGTTACTGACGTATAGTGCTTGCAATTTGTTTTAAATATTTTAATCTGTCACTTTCAATTTCTGGCGATGAAAACCATTCGGCGTTCATTCCTGTGAAGTATTCAGATATTTGTCTGGCATTGCGCCCCCATAATACATTATAATAATATTTACACGGTTCTCGACATTTAATGTATTCATGATGACAGTAACAGATTAAAATATTTAAAACAAATTGCAAGCACTATACGTCAGTAGCAATAAAAAGAGTAGGCGGAAAATTAAGAATTATTATTATTAATTTCATTTAAATTGCGGTATCAAAATTAATTTTTATGTATTAAATAAGATGTAGGGATATTGGCAGTATTGTGATACAAAATTAGGATGCATAATTTTTTGCCGGACACTTTTTATTTACAAAAAACTGATTTTACAAATTAATTGCCTATGCCAACATTTACGTGGGACACACGGTATAAACTTATCTACTAGCTTTGAAGAAACGTCGGCCTTATAGAAAATAAATATCTGTTGACTGTATCTCCGATTATCATTTATCCACAAAAGTTATTACGTTTCAAATGACATTAATAATGTAACCTTCTTGTCATCTCAACATCAAAGAGAAACTCACAAGGGAAAAAAATCGCAAAGTTCGGTGAAGTTTGTCAGTCTCGTCGAACTATCTGCGACACTCGCTATGAACTAATTCCATTGTCAAGAGCAATTACTAGCCCCTGGGGAGGGTTGTTTAAACTAGTTGTCATCAACAGACGGAGGAGACATCCTCCCAGAGACAATAGTGCTGTCGCGGCGCACGTGCGGAGCCCGCAAATTAAATTGAACTTTTTCTTTGGCCTTTTTTGTTTGTTGACATGACGGGTGAGAAATATTGCGGTGGGTTATAGATATTTTAGTTAGGACATAACCTACAAATATTTAATTGTTGCACAGTAAAAAATTGATTTGCGATTTGTTGATTTGGCGGTTGTTAAGTGTTTTTAGTTAATATTGATAAATATGTTGTGTTAAATTAACAATTTGAACAAATATGACAATTTGATGAATTAAAATTTTATCAATATTGAATTTTTATCACTTATAAAAAGTTACCTTCCTATTTATCAGCTGTCAAAACGATAATAGTATATTATGATACAAGTGTATAAGTAAGCTTTTAAAGCACGTACGACGAGTTTAAGAGCACGACGCGAAGCGGAGTGCTTTTAATGTCGTTAGTGCTTTAAAAGCACTTATACACGTGTGTCATACGCTCTTTTTTATTATACCTGCATCATACTCGGGAAAAAACTGAAACGCAACATTTTGATTTTGATAATTTTACGGTGTGACGTTTGACATATATCGTTTACATGGAGTTTGGTTAGTATTTATTGTTTACGTTTACAGTTATGACAGATATTAACAGCAATTATTTGTGTTGTTGTTTAGCAACCTTTAAAGCACGGCGTGTTTTAATCTTGCGTTTGTGAACGCTGTAGCGTGTTTTAAACACAGATTATGATGCATATATAATAAAAAATTGTTTTTTACCTCCCGCCACATCCTGTAAGGGAGGTATAGGAATCATACTAAAAATTGGATAGTGAGTTTTCAGTGGATGAGCGTGTTTTAGGCTCCATAGAATACGATTTTAATAGTTTCGCGATGATGTCTGTGTGTGTGTCTGTATCTGTTTGTCTGTCTGTCAGTCTGTCAGTTTGTGTGGATCTCTGGAGTTACGGTTCTCAAAAACTACTAAACTCAAAATTTTGATATTTTGTATATATCAATTATATCCCCTTTGGAGGAACTGATTAGTTTTTGGTGATAATCCAATAACCGGAAGTGGTAGTTTACTTGAGGCCCTATCAAATTATTTTGAAATATCTCAGTAAATTGTGATTTAATGAAAATTTTGTTATTAGAGTAGTGTTTCAAATATTATTATCTATAATTATTGTTTGAAATATTTTTCTCTTACTGTCACCATTTACGAAACAACACGTTAAAGAAAAATTATATTATGATATTTTCATTTAAATCTGCTAACCAGTTTTTGAAAAAACAAAAAATTGAAATATTGAAGTTAAATGGTAAATTTTTATGGCAATAAGAAAGTAATGATTCTTCCCAATTATTTTTCAGCAGTATTCATTAATTGGGCGTAAATTTAGAAGAACTTTGCTGAAACCATTTGGTTACTGAGTTATTGAAAAAATTTATTAAGGAAAATGTATTATTTTAGACCTCCCTATCTTCATTTTAATTCTTTTCTGTACGTTATGAATTACCCTTTCAATTTGATACTCAATATATGAAAGAACAAAGGGAAATATTCTTAAAATTATGTGTTTCATTGTCGATATACACGAGTTATGCTACGAAGAAATCATAACAGATGTGTTTCGTTAATGCCGAGGTCACCGATGGTATCAGTGAATAGCACAATCTTTTTTTCAATATCCTGCCATTCGATAAAATTCATCGATAACCAAAACAGAAAATATTTGATACAAATATTCAATTTCCTCTTAACCCAAAAATGAGTATTTCGAACGCTAAAACACTCTTTAAAGTTTTCAAGTACAGCTCTGGTGGTAGCTCTCTAAAGTATCAAGTATCAAGAGGAAAATATCCAGTTCAATTGTTTTCAGTTATCATTCAACAAAAAGGTTGGAATAGTTCACATTTTAAATTCCCTTTTCCCTACCAAACAAAAGACTGTTCAGCGTTGAGTGATTCTGAACAGTTTTGTTCAGTGAACCGCAGAATTTAAACAATTGTTGTCAGATATCTTGACAGCGGTATTATTTTTGAGTATTTTCACAATTTTGATGAACGAGATATGAGGAATATAAATTATGCTTGAGTTCATCTCTTCTTGTGGTTTGAAATGCGATTCTGACAGCCTGAAAATTGGATTTTTCACACTGAACCACATGTGAGACTTGGACATTGTTTTCTTGTTTATGAAAGTTTGTATTTGTCATTTAATTAATTAGGGAAATATTTAGCTTCAATCTTGATATACTACCAACATATAAACTACCGCTTAAGCAATTTTTAAACTGTAGTAAATAGAGAAAAAAATTAAGTAAAAATTGTAGCTAATATTATTTTACATCTTTTTGAATAGGTATGTCAAAATGTACACTAAATCAATTAATTTCTTAGTTGTTCAGAATTTAAAAAAAGATTCATTCTGCAGAAAATAGTACACATTAATAAAAAAATTTAAATCTGATATATGGAATGTTAAATATTTTTCGTTTTAGTTTTTTACCTCCCGCCTACCTCTAGGTAAGGGAGGTATTGTTTTTGGTCAAAAAATTGGGTAGTGAGTTTTCAATGAATAAGCACGTTTTAGGGTCCCTACAATACGATTTTACTATTTTCGCGATGATGTCTGTATGTATGTATGTATGTATGTATGTATGTATGTATGTATGTATGTGTGTGTGTGTGTAGTCTGTGGTAATTTTTTCGTCTCGCATAACTCAAATACTATAATACCAAAAAATACAATTTTGTGAATTATTGATTCTTATATTTAAATGAAGAGCTGATTAGATTTTGGATAAAATTGGTCAACCGGAAGTAGCAGTTTACTTGAAGCCCTTAACAGTTTTTCGTGGAAATCACGGTTAAATTTCCTTTTTCAATAATTTATGTTATTTTCAAAGTTGAAGAATATTTAATTTTACATCTGTTTTGATTATACTAATTTTATTAATTTTCATTAGATTTAGAGATAATAAAATATAAAGAAATTAGATTTCACAAATCTGGCATTCCTAGTACACTATGAAAATATTGAAAATTTTTCAATTTTTTACGAAATGTGACACATGTCATTGTGATTGTGAAACTGTTTTCTTAGTGAAATATATGTCAAAAAATTAAATAAATATACGAAAGAAAATTAAAATTCTCAGATATAGATAAATAGAAAATAAACAAATAAGAAGGTATGTTTTTGTATCATCAAATATTAGGTTTGTTCCAAGTGGTCATTTCGGACATGTTCGTGACATGTTTGTGACAAATTTCAGTGCGCCTGTGATAAATGTAAACAGGTTAAGTTAGAAACATAGACTGGAACGGCGAATGGAGTGATGCGCATGTGCATACTCATTTTTTGTTTTGACAGCTAACCTTAAATATACATATAAATAAAGAAATTCATACATTTTTCGCTACAAAAAAGGAAATGAAGCTTATGTTTCAAACTTAACTTGTTTACATTTATCACAGGCGCAGTGAAATTTGTCACAAACATGTCACAAACATGTCCGAAATGACCACTTGGAACAAACCTACTATTTTGTACCGTTTAAGAGTAGTATTGGGCGGGAGGTTATGTGCTGGCCACATCAGATTTTTTTATGTCCGTTATTCCAATTTTTATAATAAATATAATTTTGTATTTTTTACCTCGCGCCTACGTATAGGTAAGGGAAGTATTGTTTTTGGTAAAAAAAATAGGGTATTGAGTCTTCAATGAATAAGTACGTTTTAGGGTCCCTATAATACGATTTTACTATTTTCGCGGTGATGCATGTTTTTCGTCTCGCATAACTTAAATACTATAATACCAAAAAATACAATTTTGTGTATTTTTGCTTCATATATTTATATGAAGAGCTGATTAGATTTTGGATAAAGTTGGTCAACCGGAAGTAGCAGTTTACTTGAAGCCCTTAACAGATTTTCGTGAAAAAACACGGTTAAATTTTATTTTTCAACAATTTATGTTATTTTGAAAGTTGTAGAATATTTAATTTTACATCTGTTTTGATTACACTAATTTTATAATTTTCATTAATTTTGGAAATAATCAAATATAAAGAAATTAAATTGTTATAAATCTTGCATTCCATGTACACCATGGAAACACAAAAATTTTCCATTTTTTACGAAATGTGACATGTCATTGTGATTGTGAAGCTGTTTTCTTAGTGAAATATATGTCAAAAAATTAAATAAATATACAAAAGAAAATGAAATTTCTCAAATATAAATAGAAAATAAACAAATGAGAACGTATGTTTCTGTATCTTTAAATACTATTTTGTACCGTTTAAGAGTTGTATTGGGCGGGAGGTTATGTGCTGTACACCACATTTCAATTCTATACCCGAAAATGAGGGAGGTAAAAAATAGATGCGCAAGTCTGTCAACCCTTATGAATTTTGGCTAAAAAGAAAATCTATTAAAATTGAAGTTTATGAATGATACTGCCATTACCTTTTTCCATTTACAACCTATCAATAAACTGATACCTTCCCAAGACATTGACAAATTCAAATTCTTAACAACCCCCCCGAGTTTCATCCCCTCAAGCTGCATTAACACTGACGAGACAGAGAAAGACAAATATACGGATTGATCATCCAACACCGAAGAAGAATTCTCTTCCAGGCGTTCCCCAAGGATTGCTACCTGCCCCAGACGTCTTGCGGGATATTTATTTATCCAGTGTTGCCGATACGGTCACAGTCAGCATTATTTATATTCGTCGAGGGGGAACAGATCGACAGGTTTTACAACAACGCGTAAAAAACTAGCAACACCTGTGGTGGACAACTGGATGGATTAGAAATGGCAGAGTTATTTATTAAGATTGGATAATGTAGAGAGGATTGAGAATTTTTAATTTACAATTTACAATTTAATTTGATGGAAGTTGTAAGCAATTTATAGCTTGGATACGATCGGCAAAGAAATTTGGTTTATATAGTTTTTGTACGACTACTTAGAAATCTGCTCATTGTATGTTTGTTGTTGGTAGGAATATGAGTTACATTGCCAGCATTGTGCGAAATGAATTTGTTTTGTGCATATATCAATACAGGTCAGCTCATTTAAGTACAGGTGCCATTTCTAGGATACATATTTCGAATTGTTATATATTCTAATAGTAAAAGCGGGACAAATTTATTATCAAAATTTAATTAATTAGGAAATAATATCGTGGTCGTAGAAAAAGTATAGTGTACAACTCGCATGGAATATCCATTTCCAACTCGTAAGATTTGCAGCATTCGCCTTCGGCTCATGCTACAAACTTTCATAGTCGTAGGAAATGAGTACCATTCCATGCTCGTTGTACAATATACTATTTTGTACTGCTACTTTGAAATCTGCTCATTGTATGTTTGTTGTTGCTAGGGATATGAGGTACATGCAAGCATCGTGCGAAATGAATTTGTTTTGTGAGTATTTCAATACAGGTCACTTCATTTCAGTACAGGTGCCATTGCTAGGATACTTATTTAGAATTGTCAAATATTGAAATGGTGAAAGCGAGACAAATTTATTATTAAAATTAAATGAATTTGGAAACAATCGTGGTCGTAAAAAAGTATAGTGTACAACTCGCATGGAATGTCCATTTCATACTCGTAGGAAATGAGTACCATTCCATGCTCGTTGTATAATATACTATTATCCAACTCCTCTCAATAAATGCTGTATAACTATGGCGAAAGTAACAGATTACCCACTAGTGGGTACAATTTTGAGAAAAGTCACTAGTGAGTATTTTTTATTTATAACAATAATAGTCATACAATACCTTAATAACTACTTCGATTCACATTTTCATTTAGAAAATTTAAAGCATGTCACTGTCAAATAATAATTCTTTAATAATAGTCCAGGCAATGAGTACTTTCGGGGTTACAAAAGATCAGGGAGTGTTCATTTTTGGTAGATTTTTACAGTTCAGTGTCCTAATTAATATTCTGAGTTTGCGACCTTGAGCGATCGCCGCTCGCGCCGCCATATTGAAAAAAAGGTACTAAAAAACAGTTTTTCGAGAATAACTTCTCTCCAGCGGCACCAAAGTTGAAAATAGTTATTATAAAAATTATAGACCATAAAATTTTCTAGAGAAAAGGTTCTTAATAGTTTTTATGTAAGTGTTATAGTTTTCAAGAAAAACGAGAAAATAAAAATGTAAAATTCTCAGTCTGTGTAAACCAAGTCATAAATTTGTGTTAACACACAAAAACGGCTGACATTTTTTAACGGACTGAAATATCGACTACCGGTTATCAACATTCGATTGCCCGGACATTTTTGTATTAGCACCATTATTTTTACACTTTTGGGAAGTCTAGTTCAGTTGTAATATATACATATTTCCCGAGGAAGCATAAATAAATTAAAATAATTTTCTTAAAATTTTGTGTTTAAATTACTGTAAATCTTGAACGGAATAAAATATCGACTTCCGGTTTTCAGCATTTGATTGCTCAGACATTTATCTATTAGCACCATAATATTTTCATTTTTGGTAAGTCTAGTTCAGCTATAATGTATATATATTCCCCGTGAAAAAAAAATAAATTTAATTATTTTTCTTAAAATGTTGTGTTTAAATTACTGTAAATTTTGAACGGAATCAAATAGCGACTTCCGGTTTTAGGCATTCGATTTCTCGGACAATTATCTATTTGGACCATTAATTTTACACTTCTGGGAAGTCTAGTTCAACTGTAAAATATACATATTTTCCGAGAACACATAAATAAATTTAAGTAATTTTCTTAAAATTTTGTTTTTAAATTACTGTAAATTTTAAACGGAATCAAATAGTGACTCCCGGTTTTCGGCAATCGATTGCTCGGACATATATCTATTAGCATCATTATTTTCACACTTTTGGTAAGTCTAGTTCAGCTGTAATATATACATATTACCCGAAAAAACGTAAATAAATTTAAGTAATTTTCTAAAAATTTTGTATTTAAATTATAGTCTAGGCAATGAGTACTTTCGGGGTTATAAAAGGTCAAGGATTGTTTGTTTTTGGTAGATTTTTACAGTTCGGTATCCTAATTAAAAAAATATAGCGAATTTGCGAATTGCAGAAATTTGCAGGTTAACTCCGCTGTAACTCGTGTACTACTCATCCGATTGGAAAATGTTTAAAACAGAAGTTGTAGGGAATTTTATGCTCTATAATATTTGTAATAACTATTTGCAACCTAAGTTTCGCTGGAGAGAAGATATTTTTGAAAAACTGATTTTTTGTACCATTTTTCCAATATGGCGGCGCGAGCGGCGGTCGCTCTAGGTCGCAAACTCAGAATATTAATTAGGACATCGAACTGTAAAAATGTACCAAAGATGAAAACTCCTTGACCTTTTGTAATGAAAGCCCATTTTTATGTCTTCATTGCCTGGACTATAAATTTTGGATTTATTAAGAGATGTTAGATAAAACGTTATACTTCACACGTGGGAAAAGTTGAATTTTGATAGCGTATAAATAAGAAGGTAACTTTTTGCAAATGATAAAACGTTATTTACCTTTCTACTAACAACCAGATCAAAATACTAACTACATTAATGTCATTCATAAAGAAAATATGTAAAAAAAAGATATATAATTGTAGTTTCACCAATTACACTTTTAATTTAACCTATTCATAATGTCGTTAAATTATCTCGCCGAATTACACTCGAGCATTTAATTTTCTTCGGATAAATTTCAGCTATTTACTTTACAAGTGGGTAAAATAAGGAATTACCCACGAGAGCGGCTGAGTGTGATAATTTTCTTGAGTGGGTATGGGTATGTAAAGTAAATAACTATTAATCTACTTTTGTAATGTCAAATAATTTTCGTTTTTGTCTAATTTTTCATGGCCTTGTTACAATACCTCCCTTACCAAGAGGGCCCGCAGAAATTTTTGTAAGATGGGGCCCAAAAATTTTTTTATGCTTGTGAAACGACCATTCATTATTTTTACGATCCTCGGATGCATAAACGCGTTTTCTATGCATTTTCGCCATCTCTAACAATGCAAAAGCACTGAAAATATTTCAAATGAAAATTTTTGTCGGTTATATACTTTACTGGTACAGGCTTTCTATGTAAAATTGTAATACATGTATATGTAAAATCGTAATACGTGTAATCTCAATCTGTATAAAATTGATATATTCCTTTATCCTTCAACATCATAAATGGGGCCGAGCCCCATCTTGACCCCCCCCCCCTGCGGGCGCCCTTGTCCCTTACATGTATATGTAGGTAAGAATACAAATATTTCTTTGAATCTATTCCAAATATTAACTCCTTTCAGTTGATACTATTTTCGTCCAGCTTCTATATTTAAAATAAATTGAATAAACTCCTATTTTATTTGGCTGGTAATCTTCCAGATTTTGCAATTAAGACCAAAGTCATTTCAATTCTTAGCCATGTTATGAAACTAATAATTATAAAGTTTCTATCTACGTTACTGCGTATAGGAAAGTAAAGTATCAAAATTTGTTCACAGATTTCACACATACAATTACAAAAATAATAATTACGGAACGCATACAGGTGTTACAAATGGAAATATGCTGTTTTAATAGCTGTAATTGTCAAAACCAAATGTGTAAAAATATAATGGTTCAATTATCTGTATTCAGTAAATACGACTCACCCGTTTTAATTACTCCAATATCCTCCAAATCATTAATAACAATTATTTACCATGAAATATTAAATCTTCATCTATCTATTTGTAACTTAATTACTACACGCACTAATAAAGGATTACAAAGCAATTGCTGCTCAATCTATCATGGCTCGTAATTATAATGAACACTTGGTGTACTTATCAGACATCAACTTGCAAAATGGCTGTTTTCTCTGAACTGTCTAATCGAAAACTGCAAAAAAGTGTCCTGGGATGGAGGTGTTTTTGTTATTTATGGAAAGGACTTTGTTTTAATCCTCCGACAAATTATAAGCGTGTAGGTGTTTCTTTCATTACGCCTTCGTATTTTTTGTCATTACCAGAGTCCATTTTTAATTAACTAATATTTGTCAGTGACATTTCACTGGACTTATTGTTAAACTAATGTAATTTAAAAAGATAATATTTATGTCTGACTTAAACGAATAAAGGCAAATTGAAATTAATTGTTGTATGAGGTATTGTTGTCAAACTTTAACATTGTTGACTTTTACCACGAGCTCTGTTTTTGGGTGTTTTAATAGAAGTGTTTTAGTCTTCTAGTGTTTCAGTGTCAGGTTAGTGTTAGTCTAGTGTTTTAGTGTTCTAAAATTATTATTTGTGCATTTTTATGTTGACGTTTTTCAACGTGAGTTTTCAACGAATTTCGATTATTTTGAAAAATGATTTCTGAATTTACTGGTGTAGAAAAAGTATAGTATTATATCCGGGATTATGGTCATTATTCATTCGGATATTGACAATCATTATCCCTCATATATAATAATATAATATTGCTTTAGTCATTTTAGGAATTCAAAAGAAATATAATAGATCTTTACCTAACTAGTACATAATTTAGGGTTTTATGGGCAACTAAAACCCTGTTATGAAATAATATCGTTACAAACTTCTACAAAATTTCTACAGAAAATAATACAATTTTTCTAATGAATATTAATTTTAATTTAATTGATGTATCGTGAAATAACAACATTTTTGAAACCAAATTGGCCTTATTGCATATTTTCTTTTAAATATTCAACAATTTTTGTATTTACACTTTTGCTGTAAAGTGAATAGATACTTTTACAGTAATATAAAAAAATAACTTTAAAATCCCTATACTCCACATTTCAATTTTACACCTGGTATAAAGATAAAAATATATCACTTACCGAGATCTACGAACGCAAATCACACCAAATGTAGCTAATGACATGAAGATATATTTAATCATTTATGAAACCTTTTAAATTCGTTACTTAAAAGCAATCTTAAAATGGTGTTTGTTAATTAATAAAACAACTCGTCCCTTTTATTTCAATTAAGTAGGCTGTTACTGTTTAGTCAATACTAAATTAGAATTTATTAAAGTTTGATATTCATTTTAAAGATAAATTATTTACGATTTTGACCCAGATCGGTAGGCATATTTTTCAAAGTATGAAACTTGAGAAAGAACCGATAATATAGCCACTTATTTTATGTCATTTTTCCGTAGTTTAGTATCGAATTCGTTGATTTACTGACGTGCAATTATAGGAAAAAAATGCGACTAAGAGCACTCAATTATAATCGTTAAAATAATGCTATTTAACTGCCATTTTAATGGAAAGAAATTAATAAAATATCTCGTTAAATAAATTACGGAAATTTGTAATAATAATGAGATATTTTTTCAATGATAAATGAAATACTTTGGGTACAGATTTTATATGATGAATATATTGATTTTGAGACATTGACTCATTGACATAAATGAGAGAATTGACAAAACGGTAAGCTTTCGGCTCTTGATTTTGATCATTTCATTTGTTTCGAAAAATTACCTATCTTTCGAAATAGGTACAAATTTTTCCAACAAAAATTATATTCACTTAATATAATACCATTGATTATTAGAAATGGTCCGGATTAATTATTTATCAATTCGCATTGTATAATAGTTATTTATGTATCAGGGCACTGAAATTGAATTTTTATCACGAATATGGAATTTATTTGCCGAGCCCCTTAGGGCCGAGGAAAATAAACCATTTGAGTGATAAAAAGAAACTTCAGTGCCGAGGTACATATTAAGTTTTATTTGGAATCTAAAATTCGAAACTGTAAAACTGTAGAAATCACAATATAGGTTTAGTTTATACATCTGTCAGTTGTCAATTGAAACTGACAGTCAGTGTTGCCAACCTCGAGAAGTGAAGTTATCGTAAATAACACTCAAAATTATATGTTTTGTCCTCAATTTCGTCATTGGAATTAATTAGTTGCAAATTTTGTTTCATGTTACGTCCAAATTTACTATTGTACATCAATATATCTGCCAAAATTATCCTAATTGTACAATAATTATTTAACGGTTGCCAACACTGGGTTGCTCAAAATCGTCGTATAATTGGTTAGTTTATTAATTTCCGGGCTTTAATGACGATTTTTGAACACTTTTGTGCCGATTTCAAATAAACATTTTTTCTGTGAACTAGTTCACTTGCCAGTTCCTTGGTCATTTAGTTTCGATTTAGAAGCAGGTAATTTTATTTCCTGATCTTTAGCTTTCCTTCGCAGTCTGTAAAATTTGTGATCGTCATTTATTCCTGCTGCTCTCGCGTGCAGGAAACACTAAGACACTAAGAAGCTGTCAAATTAACGAGAAAGCAAAACAATGGTTACGATTTGTGTTCCTGGTGTCTTACTTCGCACCATTTCATTAATTAAGATTGGTAAAAGTAACTCGCAAAATAGAATAGTTTATGCAGTCTTTAATATTGATTTATAAGTATTGTTCACGATTTAATTGCTTTAGAACGCTCGTAGTTTAAAATAGACCTTTCTAATTAACTTTTGCACGAATGCTGTTATAATTTTCTCATTTATTTATTCGATGTTCTCTATTTGTAATTGTTTGTTTCCAATCAAAATATATTAGAGAGATACTTGGGTTAGACAAACAAATACCGATATATTTATTAGAGGAAGAAATAAACGGTACAAAATGAAGACAGAAGGAAGTAGGAGAACAATAAAACTATGAACATCATGGAAAAGTCTCACTTATGATTGTTGGATGACATATCAAGAAACGAAAAAAGAAAGCAGGAAAAGAACCCATGGAATAAGTTTATGAAAGACGGATATGGATATAGAAAGACGAAGAAATCTGGGTCAGAATATTATAAGGGGAGTTCTAGACATATAGACTCAGTTAAGAAGAAAAATGATATTTAAATTAACTTCAATCCAGGATATAAATCCTTATTGACAACAAGCAGACCACTACATAGTAAAAAATTTCATTTGCGATTTGTAAAATTTGCGGTTGTTAAATATTTTAAATTAATATTGTCAAATATATTGTGTTAAATTAATAACAAGTTGAACAAATATGACAATTTGTTAAACTAAAATTTTGTCAATTCTTAAATTTTTACAAGAAAAATTGTTGTTTTATTTAGTTGCTGGATTCATAAAATTTAACAAATAGACTTGTCAATAATAACATGTAAATTTAGCTAACTTATCAATTTGAGATTGTTAAAAAATTCGTCTGTTGCTGTAACGACATAAATTGTTTATTTTACATTATAGAAATTGTGAAATTCTATTATGACTAAAAAACTAAACTAAAATTACAACATAATATTGTCAAATTAACAATTTATTATGAAAAATGATTTGTAGAATCAGCAAAATATTTTTTAATGTAGTAACAAAAATGTATGTCCTTTGTAACAACTTAATTTGTTATAATAACTATGATTTTTTGTTCTGCTTCAATATAATTAATAAAATATTTCGTTAAAAGGACAAAAATAAATATTAATAATACTATATATTAACAAATATATTTAGTTACGAAATAAACAAATAATATTTGTTACTTGCTAACAAATTTGAAACTTGTTAAAATAACAAAACTAACGGTAAACCATCTGGGACTAAAATTTTTGTCAATTTTTATTATACATTTTTTACTGTGTATATAATACACATATTATGACAATATAACATAAAAATCTTGAAATAATTGCAAGATTTAGAATAGACAACGAAGAAAAATGAAATAATTATTGAACAAGAGTCGATGACAGACAATGCAGAATATGTGAGAGAGACTTTGATATAATAAATCACTTAAGAAGAAGCACACTACACGATGAAAACCTAGACACAGAGTGGATGAGAGACTGCGACAGTAAAGTATTATAAATAAAAGAAATTGTTACATGATAATGTAAAAATTTGAACACTGTAAGGTAACAAATAAATATTTTCTACTATACTATTACTATACTACTACCTGTAGTTATAGTACTGAGACTGGAACAACTTCTTACTAATAGAAATATTACTAAAGCACTATTTCTGATCTTGAATTTCATCGTCATTAATTGCATTACGAAGAAAGAGTTACTCTCTGTCACAACGCAAGTTCCGGATCACAAATACCCGGAGTATTCCGGACTCCCCTGAGTTCCTCCGGGCAATGTTCCGTGCGGGTGATGTTCCAGCAGAAGAGAAAGGAGGGAATGTGAGAAAAGCGGAAAGAAAAGGTAGTATCAGATTGCTTGATTCTCTGAGAAGTTTGGTTGCCTTTTCCGGAAGGAGTCGATGTATACAGAGTGTTTATAGAGACACAGAGAATATCCGATATATTGTTAAGATAATTGGATGTGCTTGCATATAAAAAATAAAAATATAAAACTGTTGAAAACGTCAAACTCCAATAAATAAAATTAAAACAGACAAACGTAACCATAGTAACTGAATCAAGTTACTTCATATATCGCGCTAATATGCGGCTCTGATTCGTCGAAAATATTTACACATTTTGTGCTATAATAATCAGTATAATAAATAAAACAGTATGTTTAACAATTTGGATAAATGTTATACAAATGTAAATTTAGGAACCTCGTACATAACCTAATTAATTTTTATTTAATTCAAAGACTATAGAAGCTAGCGAAAGCTCAAAGCTTTCAAATAATAAATGTTTTTGATGATTTACACGTTTCTGAAAGAGAATTTATAACATTTTGAATTTATTTACCAGGAATATTAAATGAAATTTACGTAATAAATATTTATTCAAGCATTGTATTTGTGCTAAAAACCCTAAAGACTGAAACTGAAACGAAAAATCAATATTTATTTTACGGAATTTTCATTATATTTTATTTATATTCAGTTGAACGTCACAAGTACACTAGAGACAAAATATCAGAATTAATATATTTCTATTATTCAGAACTGTTGATAAAATAGAAAATTCTGAATATTATTTATTTATTATTGAAAAATGTATTGAGTCAATATTATTCGATATTTAATTCAAATCAATAATTTTAAGAGATATTCTTGTTTCATTATACAGTTTTGGTATTCGTTAGTGTTCCAGGTTTGTATCCCTTGATGTCTAAGATATTTAAATATGGTACATAATCGTTTCAGAGGTTAATAGCTCCGTGGTAACGCATCGGACTGTGGATCATAAGATCCTCGGTTCGATCCTTACATCCGACAAAATTTCGAAAATTTTCACAGCTGGTAACCGCCTTGCGCAAAAATATATCATAATACCGAAATCTGCTTTGAGCAGAGTGCCATACCCAGAAATGGGTAAATGGTGGGTGATGATTTATTTATTTTAATTCATTTCAGGATAATAAGGAAATGTATATAGTATAACAGTATCTTTTCTCTTTTTAGTTTATTATTTCTTTGTGCTAGTTAATCTTGTTCACCATACTGTATATTTCAGAAAATCATTCATAAAACGTCAACAAAAAAAATTCTATTTAGGTCAGATAATGTTATCTAGACATAATCTAGATCTTCACTAATATATGAAAAGCATTATAAATATAAGTAAATATCTACAAAAATGGAAAATAAATTGCTTTTCTTTGTTCGTCGGTTACAATAGTAACTTCATATGAACAAATAAAATAAAATAAGTAAATGTATTACGGGTTCACATCGCGTATTTCGACCACTAATGTAATTGGGGTATTTTTCTTATCGTAAAACAACTTAATTAAAATAACAATAATTTTTAACTGGAGCGAAATAGAGAAATAGGTTTTAAATAAAAATTATAGGTAATATCAGTTTTTTGAATATTAAGAAAGTTATAGGAAAAATATTGTGTGTATTACGGGTGCAAAATGGCATTGCTACTCTCGCATAATTGAAGCTCGAAGCGCTGCTGAGAGCTTCAAGCTTTATGCTCGTGCTACAATGCAGCATTTTGCACACCTAATACACTAATCTATTTACATTTGATTGAATAGCACAATATTTACCATTAACTTATTATGTACTGAGAAATGTTAGGCTTTCAAGTAAACTACCACTAAGTATAGATGGATTACTATCAAAATCTATAATCAGCTTGTAACATGAACATCTGAATATTTTTGACAAGACATAATAATGCCTTTACACAGTAAACGTCCAGAATCATATCATTTGGCTCAATTAAGACTTTTAGAATAAATTAAAAAAATGATCTGATCTTACAAAGGGGAAATTGTTGTACTCAATTTATTTGTATCTTAAATTCTTTTATTTTAAAGAATATTTTAAGGAAACAAATTTACAAAAATTATTAGCATACAGATTTTATGCCAAAAGTATTGGCTGGTAACACTGTTTTTGAATCTGATGATAAAATATAGAAAAATGTTTCAAATAAAGGTTGTGGGTAATATTATTCTACATATTTTTGATTAAAATGAAATTTACTTTGATTCATTTACTAAGATGTCCAAACGTCCTTGATAGGCCTACAAATCTTCTATTTACTGTTGATGAATTGTTCCCAAAATCTATTTGGTTCTTAATATAAACATAATATCTTCCTTATATATATGTATGTGCGGGAGGTAAATATGATAGAATTTGATATATAAATATTGTGAAATAAACAAATTTCCTTCGTATTATTTCAACTGGGCCAAATGATATGATTCTGGGATCGTATAATATGTGGGAAATAAAATAAAATAGATGGAGAGTTTATTTTATATTTTATTTCAAAACTGAGAATCACAGTACTAAATTTTAATTGATTAGGGGAATTAATAGTCTGGGGAAAAATGACCAGCTACCGTGTCTTTCGGTTATTTTACATGAACTATTTAATGGCTAAGATAGTACTAGATTCCTGTGTTTTTCATTGTCGTTCATATCTTAATCTTTAACAGACAGATTCTTAAAAGGGCTTAGCGTTTTCATTCTTTTATCATCTGTAACTACGTTTCTAATTAATTATATTAGGTTTGTTCCAAGTGGTCATTTCTGACAAGTTTGTGACATGTTTGTGACAATTTCACTGCGCCTGAGAAAAATGTAAGCAAGATAACTTTGAAACATAAGCTTCATTTCTTTTTTTGTAGCGAAAAATGTATGAATTTCTTTATTTGTATGTATATTTAAGGTTAGCTGTCAAAACAAAAAATGAGCATGCACATGCGCTCCATTCCATTCGCCGTTCCAGTCTATATTGCAAACTTAATTTGTTTACAATTTTCTCAGGCGCAGTGAAATTGTCACAAACTTGTCAGAAATGACCACTTGGAACAAACCTATTATCGAAATGTGTCAAATTTTATGCCAACCAATGTTGATAACAACCTTAGTTAAAATAATTATGTTTTGAGTATTGAAAATGAAGTTACGAGTAATAATAAAAATTGAGTTAGCTCTAATCCTTTTTTTTCAATCTGCTTGTAAATTGTTTTAAGCCTTTTTCAATTCAATTTGTTATTGCTTAAATACACTCGGCAACAAAAAAAAAAAAAAACGCGCCACTTGAAAATGCACGAAAAAACGCAAATTTTCAAACCGCTGTAACTTTGTTCAGTTTCGACGAAAATGGATGAAACTTTGGCTCCGAGAAAGTTTGAAATGTTTTCTTTAAGGCCATGTGAAGGGATGAGTCGTAAGTTAGAATCTAACCCCCATAAAACCCCTGTGAAAAAAAATGTTCATTATGATAAAAATGTCAAAGTTTGATAACTTGTAACACACGTGAAAAAAAATCGTGGCTTAGTGTGATATACAAGGTGATAAAGTTCACTCAATTTCCGTTAGATTTCACAAACATTCAAGCCGCTACAATAAAATGGCGGGAAGTTATGATTTTTTTCAATTTGAATACACATAAACAAATACTGTAGCCAAGTCGAAAACCTTTTTTTGTTATTAGGGATGGGTTAGCGTTTTTTCGTGCATTTTCAAGTGGCGCGTTTTTTTTGTTGTCGAGTGTATATTGTTTCTTTTTTCATAAATGTGTCTACCTCTACATATATTTGATTAAACTGTTAACCTTGTTTTGTCTTGATTCCAGTGGACGGCATGGAACTCGAGACCCTCTACCGACGCTACTGTGTCCGACTGAAACACGCCCTTTTCCTGGCCTGTATTATCATTGCTCTCCTGAGCTGTATTGCGATTTTGGTGGCCACCTTTGCCCTGCACGCCTACGTAAATGTAAGTCAGACATTTTTATAAGAAATCATCTGAATTTTCCAAACTAAAATGGTATAGAATATAGTTGTTTCCTCAGTGCAGTAGTCAGGATTTTGTTTTGGGGGGTTCATTTTTTGTTGAAAAAAAAATCTGTTTTGGGCACCACAATACCTCCCGCCATAGATTTCTTATCAAACAATGCAGGAACACATACTGCCACTATCAAGAAACGCTCATCTCTTTAAAAATATATGACACATGTCAAAAATGACATTTCTCAACCGTTGTTTTTTTTTAAACACAGGTTAGCAGATTTAAACGAAAATATCAAAATATAATTTTTCTTTAACGTGTTGTAATTCGTAAATCGTGACAGTAAGAGGGAAATCTATCAAACAATAATTGTAGATAATAATATTTGAAACATTATTGTAAAAACAAAATTTTCTTTGAACATTTGAACCTTTGAACATTTCAAAATAATTTGATTGGGCTTCAAGTAAACTACCACTTCTGGTTTATTGATTATCACCAAAAACTAATCAGCTCTTCCAAAGGGGATACAATTGATGTATACAAAATATCACAATTTAAAATTTAGTAGTTTTTGAGAAACTGCAGCTCCAGAGATCCACACAGACTTACAGACAGACAGACAGAAACATATACAGACATCATCGCGAAACTATTAAAATCGTATTCTAGGGACTCTAAAACGTGCTCATTCACTCAAAACTCACTACCGAATTTTTAGCATGATTCCTATACCTCCTTTACGGGAGGTAAAAACTATTATTTATCAACTGTTGGAAATTATATTACATGTAATTACAATTACTAATAAAATTATTTAACTGAACAATAAAATATGTTAAGTATTTCAAATGAACATGAAATAATGTTTATGTAAGTCTTCACAATTTGAAATCCAATCGCCTATGTTTTTTAATACGTTTTTATAACACAATAAAAATACAGGAGGGGGGGGCATGTGCCCCTATTGTACCCCCCTCCCTAGCTACAGAACAGTACTTCCTTAAATAGGAATCATGAAAAATAAATCTGTATTTTGAATGACATTTGTATGAATGGATGGGTATTCCAATAAAAAAGTACCCCTTTACATTTAAGAAAATATAACTTTCATTCGCCCCCGGCACAACCCCCCTAATAATTTTAATTTTATTTTACCAACCGTACAATTATGCTCCCTTTTTAGCTGTATAAGCCTGTGTATTTATTTTGTCTCTGAAATTATTAGTTAGCTAGCAAAACTGATTGATAGATTTAAGAAACTCCCACTGTATTGTAACTTGTTAAAAATTAACATACATTTATACGACTCTACTTTTATTAAACAATATCCTCTCGTATGTTAAAAATAATGACACAACTTCTAGTTCATTATTTAGTTTGTACGTCAAGCAACATTATTTTATAAAATTACGAGGGCAAACAAAGTTTTCAGTAGAATTCTGTAAAATTTAAAATAGTATCTAACAAAACTTTCGTCTTAAAATCTTCCATTGAACTTTTTCGTCTCGGGGGATGACTACATTGTTTCTACGTTCCTCAACTTTGTAACTTGTATCAAAATGCAGACAAAACACGACTCCTGCAGATTATGTTTCAAAGCTAGCCTAGCGTAACACAAACATTTGAAGAATCTGTACTGTATATCTGTTTTCATTTATTTGTTTTTGCAGTGGAATCTTTTCCTTCATATTGCTTGTTAGATGGAATTAAAAACTCGATGACAGCGATGTCGAGATGTCAAGCAAGTTTGAATTCTTGTCGCCATATTTGATCAAAACAGGAAGTATCAACGATTTATAGAATATAAATTAATTAATTTAAAAGTTTAATTTAATTCCTACAAATTGTTTTTGTCTTGAAATTATTAATTTATTTTCTCTGTAGAAAATTAATTCCAATTACAGCAACTACTGGAATCCAGATCACTCGGAAGTTGTAGTTTTTTTTGGTTATAAGTTATCCTTAATAAAATCGACTTAGAGCGACTATAAAAAATGCGCATGATAAGAAAAAGCGGAATGTCAAATGAAATAATTTGCTTTGGGAATATTTTGCACTGATTATTTATTATATTTGGGGGTCGTGAAAAAAATAGTATATAGACTGCAAGCGAGAATTGTATTTTTACTTTCTTATACAAAGTATAAGGAAGTATTGGAATCACGAAAAAAATCACTGACGAAATTTTAGCGAAAATACATATTTTAACGTCCACTGAATCCGTTAAGACCAATTTCTCATTGATGTCTGTGTGTGAGGATGGATGGATGGATGGATGTCCGTGTGCGCAATATCTCATGAACAAGACAAGATATGTAAACGAAACTTGGAATTTATAAGTATCATAAAAAAATGAAGAGCTGAGTTGATTTTGAAAGAAATTAAAAAACCGGAAGGGGAAGTTTACTGGACACACAAAACAATAAATTTAATTTTTTTCAAAAATAGAATCAGCTGTGAGAAAAAGTTTCAAATGAAAGATGTTAGCAAAAGTATTTGGAATATAAAATGTTATTTGCACTTTTCTTGTACATGCTTATAATTCTGAGAAAAACTAAATTAAATATTTAAGAATATATTTCAATAATCTTAGTCAATGGGAACAAAAACTAAAATATCTATGTGCCAAACGTGTCAAATAATTGTGAAGTGTCAAAAATATTTGTCGTGTGAAATATTGTAAAAGTAATATTTGTATTATTAGTTAGAAAGTTTTGAAGACTAGATATTAATTGATTTCTATTTTAAAATAAATTCATAGTTACAATGAGAACAAAAAATTAAACAGGTTTAATCTATATATCAAATAATTGTCAAAATAAAATCATACGCAAGGAACAAGTCATACGTGTTCAGTTGGTTTTATTTGTATAAGAAAGTAGTGTGGTGCCCACACCAGATTTTTCCCTTGTTATATAGCCCTCGCCTACGTCTTGTGCTTCAATTTCCTCCTAGGGAAAAATCATCAATTCTCTCCCTTAATGTATACCATACCCACTAATATATTACAAGTATTACCATAAGTAATATAGTCTCTAATAAATGATGCAATTTTCAAAGCAAAGACGGAAGAGTTAACTTCTGCATATTTCAATAATTCATAGTTTATTAAAGTACCATTAGCAAATAGAAGACTGCATTAAGCAGTGTTCTAAATTGGCGTATTACGAATTCGTAACCACGTCTCTAAGAAGGAAATAATTTATTGTTTAATCTGAATGTACTTGTAGTTTATGTGAATTATTGCGTAGGTGTTATCTTGGGTGCTCGCATCAAAATTTGATTGCTTTTTGAAAGTTGTTGAATTAGTTTTTGTATTTAGTTTTTTACCTCCCGCACAGGTAAGGGAGGTATTGTAACGCTTGAGAACTTTAAATCATATAAGGATATCATCATGAGCTGAATAGATTTTTAAAGAAATCCATCAAGTGGTAGTTTACTTGAAGGACTATCAGTATGTTGGGCATATCTTAGTAAATACTATGTAATTGACTTATGAGTTAAACTTTCGAAATCAATTTTAATAAAATAATGGTCCACATTATTCAGGCTATACATCATAAAATGCCACATCTAACATCATTTCGATCGTATTATCGTCGCTTCTTATAAAACTTTCTACATCTTTTTGTTGATGTGAAAAAATCCCCGTTTCTTTTCCTTTAAATTTTTGTAGTCAGGTTTCTCTACGCCTTTTTTTTACTTTGCCGATTTTTAATTCCTGCTGCTTGTAAATTTTCTTCTATTTCCTTTATCCATATTGATCTAGGTCTACCTTGTCTTCTCATTCCTCCTGGTTGCCATTTTGCTAATGATTTATTTGCATCCTTTTCTTCTACTCTCCATATATCTCCAAGCCATCTGACTCTGACTCTATTGCGTAAAATTTTTACTATGTCTATGTTGTTCTATTTCCTAGATTATTCTTATTCTGTATTCGTTTTCTGATATCTTTGTTAGTTCCAAAATTATTATTTTTCGGTCCATTATTCTAAAATCATCTTAATCTTTTTTGTCATTCTCATAGTTTCAGCAGCGTACATTGTTAATGGTCTTCTATTTTCCTCATTACATATTCTAAAGCTAAATTACTTATTTGCTGACAATGAATCTCCTTGTCGTACTCCTTTATTTATCTCTAATTTCTCTGTTACTCCTTTTTGTATTTTAAATACTGTCTGTTCGCTTTATTGTCATCATAACTACACATATCAATTTTCCTGGTATTTCTAAATCCTATAAAGCTAACAAAAGTTTTTCTTGTTTGAAATCTATAAATAGCATTTCTATATTCATACTCATGAGATATTTCCAGGATTTGTTTTTGGGTGCATATTAGTAAATAATTGATTTATTATATTACTACAATCTTAATTTGAATTTTTTTTCTCTATTTCGTTCAATTAAAAAGTTGTATAGAAAGGATTTTATGACCGGTACCACGAGCTCTGTTTTTGGGTGTTTTAAAAGAATAGAAGTTACAGAGATCTATATTATCTACCAATTATATTTCAAATATTTTTTCATAAAATAATTTTAGAATATTGTACAGCGGCAAAACTGGTACTAAAACACGTCTCCAAATACATCCAAAAACACAGCTCTTGGTACCAGTCTGTGTTGATATCATATTTATTTAAGAAAATATGTATATTTTATTATGCCCCACCTACCAACGTACTTGTATGTTTCTAATATCTTTTCCATGAAATTCTAGTACATGAGCAATTACTTACTAGCAACTATACCCGCGGCAAAATAGCAAATATGATTGGTTTACAAGTTGTGTAAAAACCGTGTGATATTTCGATTGATCCGACGATTCTTGGAAGCAAAGAACCAGTTCTCTCTGCAAACCAAAACAAGCAGCTCGCGAGGAGTTAAATTCAATCACTCTGCAACTGCATTTAATCAAAACGTTGCATAGAATCGAGAATCCTTTAATCGAGTTACAAACAGCTTTCCGTTTTTTTCGATAAAGCTTGGCATAGTTCCGCCTGCGAAATTAAAGCGTGTTTTTAAATCAAAGAGACTAATTAACTAGTTTAGTATTTTAATGAAATCACTTTGTAGCTTTTATTCACTGCCAAATTAAATTTGTTTGGTAAATTATACTGCAGCCAATGTTTTGATAACTTTGATATAGTCTATCTTTGTCAAAATAAAAACAAACAAATAATAATATTGTGTTATTCTATAAGGAGGTAAAGAATCTGTAGATGCTCAGAGAACATATTTCTTATCTATTTTTATGAAATACGTGTTTTGAGGTCCTTTGAATCCGTTTTGGCCATTTCTTTATTGACGTCTGTGTGAACGTGCAAATAATACATGAACAAGAAATAATATAGAGGAAAGTATCCAATTATGGAATAGGATCTTAATATGGAATATCGCCATTTAACATTGCACAAATTAAAGACGATTATTAGTAATCATAATCGGTCATACAATTTCGCTTAGCTTAGTAACAGATTGAGGTTTTAAAAATTAATTAACAGTATTACAATTGTACAAAAGTCTAAATAACAATAAGAGAAAGGGTTTTATTCCATATTAGGATCCTATTCCATATTTGGTTACTTTTCTCTACAGTCTAAAGGATGCTCCATTTAAGCGCAACATTTTCCAACTTCTGATGCAAATTCTTTTTTTTTGTTACTATAAACTACTATTTATATGAACGTGAATATCTCCTTAATTTATAATTTTAGACATTTTATTATTTTTTTTAAGACAATCTAACTTATTATCAAAATCAGTAAATATTTATAGGGTGTTCTATTAAAAAAAGTAAATATTGTTGCTCTCAAATGGAGCACCTTGTTTATGGTAAATAGAAGATAGAAAGGTATATCAAATATATTTTAATTGAAGAGTTTTACTATTTTATGGGGTAAATAGCTCCAAGGTAACGCGTCGGATTGTGGATCGTGAGATCCTCAGTTCGTATCTAACAGCTGACAGTTGCCAATTTAAATTTTCCCCTGTGGTTACCCCTCCACTAACATCTTTGGAGGCTATGATTTGACGGCTGGCAACCGCACTTCATACGCAAAAATATATCACCGAGATCTGCGTACGCAAAGTGCCACACCCATAACGGGCAAAAGGCGTGATGATATATTTATTTATTTACTATTTTTTTCACGACCCCAATATTTATGATGGTTTTTATATATTTCAAAATTATTCGAATTGTAATATAATATATAACAGTTACTTTTGATTTGTTTAATTTTGTTCATTTTTCACACTATTTGAGCACTTTCCCTAACGATGGGAGAGAAAGAGCACAAATCTTCTGTAGATATCTGGAATTGGCTGTTTCTATCAAGATTTTGGTATCAAAAAATCTAGTTTCTTTCCTGGTCGTGAAAAAACACTATTTTACATGGACACATACAAATATAATTTAGAGTCCAATTCTTAAAATTATATAGTATTATAGATACTTATAGCATAAAAATAATACTCATAGACAAACAAATAGATTTTTGCTAAAATAAATCTGGAGCTGAAAATAGTTTTTTACTTTCTTATACAAACTAAATTATATATTTAAAAATATATTTCAATAATCTAAGTTACAATAAAAACTAAAATATTTTGAACATCTATTTGTCAAACATGTCAAATAATTGTGAAGTATCAAAAATATGTGTCGTTTGAAATATTATAAAAGCAATATTTGAATTTTCAGTTTTAAAGTTTAGATATTAATTAATACCTATTTTAAAATAAAATTATAGTTACGAGAAGAAAAAAATTAAACAGATTTATCACCAATAATAATTATCAAAACAAAGTCATGCGCAAGGAACAAGTCAACGTGTTCAGTTGATTTTATATGTATAAGAAAGTAGTGTGGTGTCCACACCAAATTTTTTAACCTTAACTTAGCCCTGATAATGACAGCTGTAGCTGTCGAATTGTTGGCATTTAATTTTTAATTTATTGTTGACTATAAGTGCGTTATTTGATTCTTCCTTTTCATTTTTCATTAGCAATAATATTTGGAGTAAGAAATATACCTATATAAACGAATTGGATCATCTATTCCACATGTCAAACATGTGTCAAATTTTATTATTACACATTAATAGTATACTACGTACCGTGAACTGTAAGTGATAGTTTTTAGGTCGAGAATGTAGTTTGGGATGTCGAGACCTGTAGGGTCGAGATTTCCTAAACATTCGAAACCTAAAAAATCACTTACAGTTTGAGGTTAGTAAGTTATTTTTTGCAATACCTGCATAAATATAAGAAAAGGAAAAATAGGTATCAAAATTAACAGCTGTCAGATTGACGTTAAAAATAAAATTTGAATGATATGTATTTACTTACCATCCACCATGAACGGTAAGTTTCACTTACCATCCACCGTGAACGGTAAGTAAATGATGTAACCATGGAAACCAATTGTGCAATAAAAGTTCCACTTATTGTGTTTAAATTTTGTTATTAATGGGTAACTTACAGAACAGGTATTGCAAAAAATTCATTTATATTCGTTGTATATCGAAAAGTCAATCATTTTAGCATTTACCGTTTAGCTTGGATCTGCACTTGACATTGACTTAAAGAGGATCTATCAATGCAATAGTACTCTGAATATACTCTAGATTCTCAACAGCTGGTTTGAAACTCTTGGCACTTGAGTTGTAAGTAATTAAATTCGTAATAACCGACAACTGGTTGAGGTTAAGATTTTAGTTGTTAAATATTTGCTCTCCCAGTTGGAGATAGTTGTTGAGATGAGAACCGTTCGAGAGAATGAAATTTTGATAGGAAATGGCGTGGAATTATACAATTGAAGCAATTTGTAGAATTTCAGCTATCTCAAGAATACCACTTACCGTAAGATATCTGTGTAAAGCTCGTAACATATCTCTTATTAGAGAAAGTGGATTATGAACTGAAGATGGTTAAAAAAATATAGTATAATAGTTCAGATATTTGTTAATAGAAATTGGATGAAATAAAATTAGTAAAACTATGTACTTTATCGACAGAATTAGCCCTTTTGTTAGAGGGTAAATTAATATAGTAACATTACAGTAATTTACATTACAAGCAAGGTAAAACAGTTTTTACTACTGAATAGAGGAAATGTCCGGCGAGTCGATTAGGCGAGCCTGTCACCTCCTTGAAGCAGTAAAAACAGTTACGTTGCGTGTCTTGTACAACATTTTACTTGTTACTCATTTGTACATCAAAATAAAAATTATAACCAAGTCCTTTCACAGAACTGTTCTGTCAAAAATTATTTGAAATGATTTCGCATAAGCTTTGTAAGCATTACTGTGGCAGCGTGCATTGTTTACCTTGTTTACTATCTTGTAATATTTGTACAAAGCAGCTGTCAATTAGTAACTTGTAAATATTCATTTTCAAAGGATATGGAGGGCTTGGAAAAATGGTGGGTACAAGTGAGTAATAAGTAAAATAATTTCAAATGATCTGCATTTGTTAAAAACAAATAAATTTGCTTTAAAAGTAAATATAGGTTACAGTTCAATTTATTGCTCTACGTCTGGGAGTTAAATGTCACTTATCCCACTAATTTTGCGTGAGTTACGAGCTTCATTACCGCACTCGTTTTCATTAAGGTACCATTTGCAAACGCCTCGTGAGCTAAAAATTCCGCATGTGGTGAAAATATGTCTTTATTCACTTAATACATAAATATAAATAACTATTTTACAGCAACTAATTTAATTAATTTTCTACTGGTCAAAAACTCTAATTATTTTAATTTCTTAACTTTGGGCGAGCGTAGATAATAGTTATTTACTTTACAAGTGGGCAAAGTAAGGAATTATCCACGAGAGAAATTTTAGTACACGAAGCCGAAGATTGAGTGTGATATTTTATCGAGTGGGTAATTCTACTTTGCCCACGTGTGAAGTATAACATTTTATCCAACATCTCTTAATAAATTAAAAATTTATAAAAGAAATATTATTTGACAGTGACACATGCTTTAAATTTTTAAATTAAAATGTCAATCGAAATGGTTACCAAGGTATTGTGTGTTATTATTATTGTTAGAAATAAAAAAATACTCACTAGTGACTTTTCTCAAAACTATACCCATTAGTGGGTAATCTGTTTTTTTTTTGTTTAAAAACGCATTTATTGAGAGGTGTTGGATAATATTGTACAATATACGTGTGATAACGCATTATACTTACTCGGCTGTCACCTCGTGCAAATTTCACATGCGTACCTTAATAATGCTTTTATCCCACTAATATCGTAAATATCTATTACAATACGCGACAATAGAATACTCAGAAATAGAGTTTGTGGTACAAACAAATATTTATGAAATTTAAAACAAGTTGTGAAAAAAATGATATAAATTTTGTTATTATTTATCTCTTAAGTTATAATAGCACAAAACCTAAACAAATTTTGATGCAAGCGCTCAAAATAACACTTCCGTTCGCCTACACACTCTTTTAATTTCTATTTTAGTTCATTTTGCAGGAATAGCTTGATATTCCGCCTTTTATAATCTTGTTTACAACGTAGCTCAAACTAATAGTTTGTATTTGACATCCAGCATGCACCGTGCATGATGTTCAGCAACCTGTCTCAAGTTTCAGCTACAAAGGAGTGTTTCTAAAACTAAAATAGTTTCCGGTTAACAATGAGCTGGTGACTGGCGAGAGCGCAATTCACCCATGTGTGAAGTTTCATAATTAGTTTAACTGTTGCTGGGAAGTTTTTTGATTAGTTTAACAGGGATGAAGGTTAACTTTGCCTTTGATAAAGAGTTTGTTTTTCAACTAAGAAATAAGCGTACAATATAAGAAATTAATATTACATTCTAGACTTTATAAGTAGTTTCAAACTAAATACAATGGCTTGGTGAATTAATCCAATTTAAAATTTGAATAATACTTTCTTAACCATTTTTAAACAGTACAAAATATTGGTAAAAGTAGTAGTACTTACTGAAATATTTCCCTTCAAACAAGCTACTACTCTCAGAATACAAACTTTGTCTTCACAGTAAATAATTTATGTCAAAATGGACAAAATATTTAGTCCAGAACTAGACAGTCAAAAATTTATAGTCAAAATTGACAAAATTTTAACAAAATTTTTTATCCTAGACAATCCACCGTTAATTTTTGTTAATTTAACAAGTTTCAAATATTTTAGCAAGTAACAAATTATTCTTGTGTATTTCGTAACTAAATATATTTATGAATATACGAGTAGTAATTATAAATATTTACTTTTATGTGCTTTTGACTAAATATTTTAGTAATTATATTGAAGCATAAAAATAAATCATAGTTTATTATAACAAATTAAGATGTTATAAAGGATTCAAACTTTCTTCAACAATTTCAAATTGATAAGTTAGCTAAATTTACTTGTTATTATTTACGAGTCTATTTGTTACATTTTATAAATCCAGCAAATAAATAAAAACAATAATTTTTTTTGTTAAAAATTCAGAATTGGCAAAATTTTAATTTAACAAATTGTCATATTTGTTCAAATTGTTAATTTAACAAATTGTCATATTTGTTCAAATTGTTAATTTAATAAATTGTCATATTTGTTCAAATTGTTAATTTAATAAATTGTTATATTTGTTCAAATTGTTAATTTAACACAATATATTTGTCAATAATAAAAAAAATACTTAATAACCCAAAATTAACAAATCGCCAATAAATGTTATACTTAATATGCTATTACATAATTATGCATCATAAATTTGTGTTTTTTTTTCTTATTTGCACAATTTATTGATGAAAGTATATAATTATTTATGAAGAAACTGAACGCATTATTTAATAGTCATATAATAGTTATTTATATATCAAGGCACTGAAGTTTAACTTATGGATATGGAATTTATTTGCCGAGGCCCGTAGGGCCGAGGAAAATAAACCATGTGAGTGATAAAAAGGAACTTCAGTGCCGAGGTACATGATAAGTTTTATTTGAAATCGAAAATTAGAAAAAACTGTAAAAAATTATTAAGTAGTTTAAGTTTATACATCTGTCAGTTGTCAATTAGAACTGACACTCAGTGATGCTAACCTCGAACATTGAAGTTATCTTAAATAACACTGAAAATTATGTGTTTTGTCTTCAATTTCTTCATTGGAATTAATTAGTTAATTCTTCTTACACATATTGTTTCATTTTACGTATAAATTTACTACAATACGGTATATATCTGTCAAAATTATCCCACTGATATAATAATTATTTTACGGTTGCCAACATTGTGTTGCTCAAAATCGTCGTATAATGGGTTACTTTAGTGACGATTTCTGAGCTTTTAATGACGATTTTTTAACTCTTTAGTGCCGATTTCAAATAAAAAAATATTTTTTAAATTACTTTAAGCTGTTAATATTATAATTTATTGAAAGTATTCAGAGTACATCAAAATATGTATTTCTATGTAAAAATGTACTGAACAAAATACAGAGCAGCAAATCATCCATACATTTTGCAGATATTCTGCGATGTCCACAATTTCAAAAGAATGTGAACTATATGAATAACAGTAAAGTGAATTACGAGTGATTGTCGTCTTTTTGCCAAGTTTCATTGCGAATAACATCCATGGTCCCAGCAAAAAATATATGAAACTGCTACATACTAGACAGTGTTTACCAAATAAACAACACAAAATAAATTTACGAGGCTCTTTTTCTGCAAAACAAAGTTGCAGAATTAGTGCGTCACAATTTCCGCTAGTTAGCGCCACCCTGCAAATTATTCTGGCTGGTTTAGGGCCTTAATTAAATTAAACCATTTTATGGTAATGAAGACGTGTTACACACTGTGCTTGTCACACTAATTCCCTTCTTTACCGACATAAGAATATAATGAAAGAACAGACGAGCAAAACACGCCGCCTGGAAAGCGAGATGCCTGCAGCAAGCATGCCAAGATGAGAAAATTGAATTACTAGTGCTAGAAATGGCGTCTTATTGAATCAAAATGGCGATAGCATTTTTTCGGAATTCGCTTTCACCTGTTTCAAAGACGCGCATCGTAACGAATTTGTTTCCTGTCGTTTCACACATTCAACTGTCTTTGAGATTTAAATCCGTGCTTACTTGATCATATCTTCATTGAAATTCTATGGGTAGTTGCAGCACAGGGGACAGGATGCTTGCAATTTTATACTACTGGTACTGATTAGGCAGGATGATGACCACTGAAATATAATAATACTGGAACAATTACTGACGTTGAAAATGCGAGCCGAGAAACAGCCAGTAGACAGCTGTCTATCTAACAAACGTATATCAACCGTTGTTTTTAAATAGCAACCACTTAACAAACATATAGCAATCATTCTACAAACAAGAGTTAGACAAAGAAGAGTGGCCCATGACATCTATTTATCCCAAGCTCGTTTTCGCTATGGAAAAAGACTACAAGTGCGCGTTCCAGTATTAATATATATCAGTGATGGGGACTGACTGTATTTTTCCGCTTTACTAATCATTTCGGAGAAAATTTTTTAAATAAAAGTTGAAGAGATAATTTATCTGTATTTGAATCACTGGAAAATTATATTTGACTTATTTAATAAAGGCAAAATGATGTTCTAAAAAATAATAAATTAATTCATCGACGACCACTTCGAAAAGTACATAAATTCACACGCTAAACTATTACTGAAAGTTGGTCATTAGCAATGCTGTGTGATATGAAAGCTCGTTAGCCAATCAGATGTGTCCGCAACTGTGTGATATGATTTTATCGCACGCTGCGATAACTGAGCGAACTAACCTAAAAATTTATATTTAAAAGTTTAACAGTTGCAGATAATTTGCTGAATTTACACGAATTAAGAAGTTTGGACCCAGATTTATAAGATTTTAACATAACTATGGTGAAATTTGATAGCAATAATGTTAACATAATCTGTTTTAATATACTTAATTGTGGTCGTCGGAAAAGTATCGTGTATCACACTCGTGTGAAATATCCATCTTTCAGCACTAGTTATACAATAAAGTCTTTTTGTAACACATACATAATGGGGTTTTACTGATTTGCCCTTTTATGTACCCCTTTATCTCGTCCATAAAAATCTAAATTATGTATTTGATATATAAATATCTATTATTTCATAATGTATCATATTTGCATGTTTACCGGACTGATTTCAGTCCAGTAAATTGAACTTTTCCGGCGTGTTATACTTTACGGTTGCTCAGCAATATTTTAATAGTTGGTAGAAATTCAAATTCGTTACTATCATTATGTTCAATTTTTTTTTATTAAGACCAAGACGACCTGATTGTTTTTAAGGACGAAAGAAATTTAGCTTTCGTCCAAAAATGCGATTCATTTACCGGACTTATAACGTAAAATAAAAAGAAATAATAGTTCTAACACCTTATTGCAATATTGGACACATGAATGAAAAATAAATAAAAAAAGAACTGATCACTACGGAAACATTGCTTTCCGATCCCTTATAGTACAGGAATTTTCCGACCCAGCTCGGTAAAGAAGGAATTTCCGATCTAAAAAGCGATCAGGAACAGCTCATTTTCTGGCCGATCGCGAAAAAATAATTATAATGGAGGTTTAAAAATTAAATATTACAAATGTTTATTTGACCAATGTCATAAAGCAAAATTAATGCATCATTCCATTTGCCCATTTCCAATTGTGGTACTTAAATATTAGTGTGAGAATTGCGGTTACCAGCCGTCAAGTGACAGCACTCACGGTAATGCAAATAATAGCTGATTCAGCCTCTATCAAAAACATTCTTATTCATATTTAATACAGATTAATTTATTTTGATACCGCAATTTAATGAAATTGATGATAATAATTCCAATTTTCCGCCTACTCTTTTCATTGCTACTGAAGTATAGTGCCTGCAATTTGTTTTAAATATTTTAATCTGTCAAATAAGATGTAGGGATATTGGCAGTATTGTGATATAAAATTTGGGTGCATAATTTATTGCCGGACACTTTTTATTTACAAAAAACTGATTTTACATATTAACTGCCTATGCCAACATTTATTTATTTATTTATTTATTGATATACTCTATCCAAACAAGTAAACCCAACATTGGATAGGAACAGATTTACAAAATATATATAATAAGAATAATACAACAATATAATGAAAATTAGAATACAATAATAATCATAAAATATAAATATATATTACATGAAATAATAGAAAAATTAATTTAAATACTAAAACAGAACGATAGCAAACTTGTTCAAATCATAACCAACTAATCCTTTAGACGTCTGAAAGAATTGACAGTAGCGTGAAAAATATCAATTTCGACTACGTGAGTTGAAGGATGGTACACGAATATTTATTAAATTAAGTGTTAATGGATCATCTATTAGATTATTGAGTAATTTATACAAATGGAGAATTTGAGCATTATTACGTCTTTTAGTTAGTTTATTAAAGTTAAAATATTGCAATAAGTAATCATAAGTTATATTGAAATCCGGATAAATATTATTTACTTTAAAATATAAATTTACGTGGGACACATGGTATAGTAAATATCAATGTACAGATTCTAGAATTGTTATCAATCTATTTAAATATTAAGAACTAAATGATAAACTAGCAATAATTTATTGGAGATAGGAATATACAGTCCACTTAAAAAACTGATTAAACTTCTGCTCCACTTAATTTTCTCAAAATCTACACGTAATCCTTTTAATATAGTCAATCACTCTTTTTTACTACTTCTTGAAGTCAGCACTAAATTCTTCGGTCGTACTTCCATGCTGTACATAACAATGCTTTCCGGTTCACTGGGATATTTCATCTGCTCGATCTTGCGCTAATCGTCTTTCAATACCCGGAGAAGCCCTGGAATCCCGGATCCCCGGAATCGTCCCTGGAGACGACTCCCGAACAGTGGTTGAGGATTTTTGCGATTTGCGCTGGGAAGAAATTTAGCTTTGGTTCGATAAATTTTCACCACATAAAATTATCCTTGTCGTTCCTGCTTCACTAATATCCTTTGATGGCTATATATTAAAATATATGTGTGGGTTTGAGGAAAGAATAGTTTAAGTTATTTGCATTTAAAGTTTCGTAAGTCACCTTTATAAATACTTTAAAATGCTTCCGAATATCTATTTGATATCATTTGTATTTTTTTTAAATCTAATGTGTCCAGCACATAATCTCCCGCCTAATACTACTTTTAAACGGTACAAAGTAGTACTTGATGAAACAGAAACATACCTTCTTATTTGTTTATTTTCTATTTATATTTGAGAAATTTAATTTTATTTCGTATATTTATTTAATTATTTATTGACATATATTTCACTAAGAAAACAGTTTCACAATCAAAATGACATGTGTCACATTGCGTAAAAAAAAATTAATAATTTTAAGTGTTTCCATGATGTACAAGGAATGCAAGATTTATGAAATCTAATTTCTTTATATTTTATTATCCCTAAATCTAATAAAAATTAATGAAATTAATGTAATCAAAACACATGTAAAATTAAATATTCTACAACTTTCAAAATAACATAAATTGTTGAAAAAGGAAATATAACCGTGTTTTTCACGAAAACTGTTGAGGGCTTCAAGTAAACTGCTACTTCCGGTTGACCAATTTTATTCAAATTTAATCAGCTGTTTATTTAAATATAAGAGCAAAAAATCACAAAATTGTATTTTTTGGTATGATAGTTTTTGAAAAAATTGCTACAGGTTAGTCCAGCTCGCAACTGAAAATATAAATGTGACCGATTTTTTTTTATTTCACTACCTGTATTATAATAAGACTTTTGATTATTATCTAAACTATAAAGCAATAGTGAATAGATAAATTAATAGTTTTTTTTCCTGAAGTATATTTATATTTAATTTTCTTTAATATACTGACAATTTGTCTTGATTAACTTTGAAAGAAATGCTTGATTCTACACTGCATTTACTTTAATAATAATAAACTACTTCATAAAGTAGATCTTATGCGTCGTCTTCAAGAGACGCTAAAATTGCACTTTAAAACTAATTATGTTCTACGTATACTGTAGTATCTTTATTATTAATAACACAAATTACATGCGCACTAGTATAAAATATACGCTTAGCTCTAGACATTTTAATATTCATAAGATTATCTTAACACTATAATATCTACCTTGTTCTTATAATATCTTTAATAAAGAAAAGGGAGGTATAGGAATCATAGTAAAAATTGAGTAGTGAGTTTTCAGTGGATGAGTACGTTTTAGGGTCCCTAGAATTCGATTTTAATAGTTTCGCGATGATGTCTGTGTGTGTGTGTGTCTGTCTGTCTGGCTGTCTGTCTGTCTGTCTGTCAATCAGTCTGTCAGTTTGTCAGTCTGTCAAAAACTACTATACTGAAAATTTTGATATTTTGTATATATCAATTGTATCCCTTTTGGAAGAGCTGATTAGTTTTTGGTGATAATCCAATAACCGGAAGTGGTAGTTTACTTGAAGCCTTATCAAGTTATTTTGAAATATCTCAGTAAATTATAGTTTAATGCAAATTTTTTTATTATTCTGACTATTCACTTTGTTACAAAATGTACCTTGCGCATGTGTGAGAATAATTGTTGTAACATTTCAGTATTTATTTATGGAAATTGTAAATAACAATTCAGTTTCCTGTGGCACATATATTTCCTGGTACAATGAAATAAAATTCTAAATAACCGAATTTGAATATGAATAAATAAAAGTTTATATGGCTACTCCATATAAACTTTTATTTATTTAAAATTTTTTTACAGCTATGCAAATTTGCAGAGCAATAAAAATAATTGTGTAAAACATTTTCCAGTCCTCTACTTAATTAATTTTATAACAGCTACAAATGTTGAATGTTTCTCTTTACTTTACATTTGAAACAAGTTCTCTGTTATCAGTCTTCATTATTTCTCATTTGCTGGATGTTGTGAAATTCATTGCATATAAAATTAACATACAAATACGTTTGTGCCAGGCCTATCTTAGTCAAGTATCAAATACCAAAATGATTTTCACCCGACATAGGCGGTTTGTTTGTCAATAATTTATGAGGGTGATATGAAAATTTTATAGACATTTTGAAATATGTAAGAAAGAAGGTTGTAAAGAAAATGTATCGGTTTGAAAGCTAAAAGTTTAAAAATAAATATATCGTAGGTAGTATATTTTATATAAAGCAAATGGAAATTCTACACAAATAATTTTATAGATGAATCAGGGATTAGTAAAAATAAAATATAATCAGTCATACATTTTCGCTTAACTTAGTAATAGTGTAATGTATTAAAATTTAATTAACAGCATAATAATTGTAAAAAAGTCTAAATAACAATAAGACAAAAGGGCGGTATTCCATATTAGGATACTATTCCATATTTGGTTACTTTCCTTTATTATTTACTACAGAATGAGCCTTATTGTAAATATTTTTAAATTCTGAAGAATTAAGGCCCATTTTACAGAAAATAAATAACATTGTAATAAACAAATCTAAATATGTAAATAAATATAATTTTAATTTGATTGATATATCATGAAATACTAATATTAAAGTAATTTAATGGACATTATTTCATGCAGTTTTAAATTCTGAACAACTTTTGTATTTACATTTTTGCTGTAAAATGAATAAGGGAAAAGATACAATATAAAAAAAAAATTGTATTAAAATTTGTTTACGACACATTTCAATTCTACACCCGGTATATAGTTGTATATATTTAGTTTATTTTTATAACCAATGATGCTAAAGCTTTATAATTATATATCCATTACCATAAAAGTTATAATTGCTTTGCAGTAAATAGTTTTTTAACTTTTTTCAAACTTCAAACTTTCATAATGTTTATCTCAAAATTAGATCATTTATTTGTACTAGAAATGTGTGAATTTAAAGTAATTTACAGAAAATTTAAATTATATACATATGTTTCAATAAAATTTAATGCAAAATATAGTAAGTTTAATTTTTTAAGCAACGATATTTTGCTGCAAACAAACTATTTAATAAGCTGAAAACACTTTCGGAAATCTTTGTAATAAATGAAAATATTTGGGATTTGGAATTTTATTAAAATTATTACACGCAATTCTTCGTCACTTGCAAAAACAAACAAACAACATAAACAAGTAATTATAATTTGAGATGTGGAGTAAAAGATACTAAGGTTATAATTGATATACTTTGTCGCCTCCACCAAATATTGCATTCATTTTTACTTACTATACATATACATATTTGAGGTCCCTTGAATCTTTTTACCCATTTTCGCAAAGACATCTGTGTGGATGTATGGATGTGTATGTGTAATTACTCACGATTAGAAAAGATAGAGTGACTTCATTATTATAAGTTTATGACAATACGTATAAATGAGTTAATTTTGATAGAGGTAACAAAACAATATTAAATGTATTTCAAATAGATACCCCCTTATGAAAATTCTCTACCGACGCCAATGCTCAACCACTACTACTAACTTTATCATACTATCTTCTAAATACTCTAGAGATCTAGTCTATCAAATGAACTGAATAACCTGTATCGATAATAGGGTGATAATAAAACTTTTCTAATTAGACTTTGATTAGTTAGGAACGTATATGTACCGTTCACAATCGAATTACTTTATCGGGTAACAGTAACCCGTAAACAGTAACGGTATCGGTACTAAAGTAATTTGATGTGAACCAGCCACGTATGTGGCTTGTAAATAAACAGAAATTTAATCTAATATTCCTTGTTTCAAATTTGTTCATCTATGTTATTTATTACTAACAATACTTGGAATAAATAGGTCCTTACCGCATAATAATTACCCCTTGCTTTTTCATTACAAGCATTACAAATATTGGGGTCCGTTTCTTTCATAAAAATTTGGCCGTGTTATTTCCCATTGGTTCTTTTGCTTCGTTTTTTCTTGATATTTCTACCCAAATTATACGCGAGGCTTTTCTATGGTGTCTTCATACTTTTTACTCACTAACTTGCTTCTATCTTCATTTGACCCTTTTTTTTACCTCCCGCCTACCTCTAGGTAAGAGAGGTATTGTTTTTGGTAAAAAAATTGGGTAGTGAGTTTTCAATGAATAAGCACGTTTCAGGGTCCCTACAATACGATTTTACTATTTTGGCGATGATGTCTGTATGTGTGTATGTATTTATGTATGTATGTATGTATGTGTGTGTGTGTAGTCTGTGGTAATTTTTTCGTCTCACAGAACTCAAATACTATAATACCAAAAAATACAATTTTGTGTATTTTTGCTTTTTATATTTATATAAAGAGCTGATTAGATTTTGGATAGAGTTGGTCAACCGGAAGTAGCAGTTTACTTGAAGTCCTTAACATTTTTTCGTGAAAAACACGGTTAAATTTCCCTTTTCAACAATTTATGTTATTTTGAAAGTTGAAGAATATTTAATTTAAATTGTGTTTTGATTACACTAATTTTATTAATTTTCATTAGATTTAGAGATAATAAAATATAAAGAAATTAGATTTCACAAATCTTGCATTCCTAGTACACCATGGAAACATTCAAATATTTTCAATTTTTTACGAAATGTGACACATGTCATTGTGATTGTGAAGCTGTTTTCTTAGTGAAATATATGTCAAAAAATTAAATAAATATACCAAAGAAAATTAAAATTGTCAAATATAAATAGAAAATAAAAAAATAAGAAGGTATGTTTCTATATCATCAAATACTTTTTGTACCGTTTAAGAGTAGCATTGGGCGGGAGGTTATGTGCTGGACACATCAGATTTTTAAATAAATATATTGGTGTTTGTTTATCAACCAACTCAAGTATCTATTTAATATATTTTGATTGGATTCTTTCTATTTTATCGTGTTCTCTTCAACCCCAAATTTTGGTTCTATATGTCATAATAATTGCATCAATTTATCGAAAAGTATATTTTACTGTTTATTAAAGTAAAATTAATTCCAACTTCTTGTTAAACAGTCTCCCTAAATTACTAAATTTAACATATCTAGTCAGTCGTGCCAACGTCAGCATTTCAACGTTTGGGCAACTCTGAAAACGATCTGGGAGTTCAGATAATAGGTTCTGCATTTATGCTAAGTCGAGAAGAATTAACGAAATTATATCTTTGATAGTCAACTATTTGTTTTAGAAAGTTTGTGATAGGAACTTTGTATTAACGAGAGTTCAAACAGTCTTAATTTATTCAACTGGTTTTCAAATTTAATAGAGTGCGCTGAGTCTTCAGTCTTTGCTATGCATTTTAATTAATATTTAGCAAGGGTTTATAGTTTATAGTTTGTTAGAATGCACTGATATTTTCAAGCGTAATAACCATGAGTGATGCAGCTCCAAAAATTGTCTACATAACTTGTAACTCGAATGGTTTTCGGAGAACAATTGAACGAGTAAAAACGTATTCTTTCCTTAGAGGACAGAAGATAAAGGAGAGAGCTTAAGTTTATATTAGGGACAAGGGGAATGTAACCTGGTGAGGGCATACACAAGCAAGCCAAGGATCTGTTTGGAGAGGGGGATGGCGCGGTACATACATTCAGAAAAAACAGTATATACATTCAGAAAGAACAGTACGGCTCCCAAATGCTGATAGTTGCTATAACAACGCGAAAACAGCGGTTCTGGTTGCAGGGGGAACCAGCTTCACTATAGCTTGCTAACGCTCTCTTCTTTTTATTCTTTCCTCCAAGATTCTTTCTTTAAACTAAGTTGCAAATAAATTCACTTTCACAGCAACAGTGAAACAATTCAATTGTTTAAAATTGTCCATGGAATCACTAGTGAAAATTGTCGATGAGATCACTAATGAAAAACGTCAGTAAAATTATTTTCAATTGGTGGAAAATTATGAATCCTCAATATCTATTGGACCATTTTTGACAGATGACATATGAGTTAAATTGACAATAATAATATATTAAGAGAGTGAGAATAAATTCAAAATAATTTGGCAGTTCTTTCGAAAACTTGTTGCCAGGCAATAGCCACAAAAGCCCGTAAGGCTTGAGTTGCTATTGCCAAATGGCAACAAGTTTGAGAAAGATACTGGAAAATTATTTTCTAATTTATCGAACTCTCGAGTTATATTTAATTAGATTATTTTTTGATTTCATCATCAGGCACGTCACTAAATCTATCTTTTTTGCTCATTTTTACTTGTGTTGATGATAACTATCTGACATTTGACATCTGTCAATAAAAACAAAAAAGCTACAGAGAAAATTGCCGGGAATAATCACAAGAGCATTATTCTCAGTATAATAATGACAGGATTGGTTAAAACGCATACACGTGACATACAATAAAGCATTTCATTGGTTTAGAGAAACGTCAAAAAATAATCAGTATAATAATGACAAGATTGGTTAAAAAACAGTCACGTGACATACAATGAAGCGTTTCATTGGTTTAAAGAAACATCAAAAAATAATCACAATAAATTGACGGAAAACTTGAAATGTGTAAAACGATCGACAATATTTTTTCTTTTTGGTAATTTTTTAACAAGACAAGTTGGGCAATTTATTGGTAAATAATAATTTTCCCACTTAAAGTAGGATATAAATAAGATATTGAGGGGCCTATTCTGTAACTTACATGTTATTTTTTAACGGCCCACTAAAAATATTAACCAATATAACAGATGTTACTGAATAAAAATTGAAAATTTCATTTGACACATATATTTTCATTGGTTAAAATTTTTAACATGTCGTTAAAAATTAACATGTAAGTTACAGAATAGGCCCCTGAAATGTTTATAAATTATAATTCTTTAACAGATATTCGTACGAGTCTTGGAATTAAATAACAATTCTGCACTATCCTATGATGATAATATTTAGCATAGATTTATGACAGTTACAATTAACACAAAATAAATTTGTTGGGCATATTTTACGTAGAATTTCATTCTCTACAACATTTATTTGAAGCAATTTTCGCTAAAGCAATTTATTCAGCAACAATGAATTAATTACTTCCCCTATGTCAGCCCACAGACAACCACTTTCAGCCTCCATTATTGCACTAACCAAACTCTACCTTCCATGTATTAAACCTGTTGTACCAACTTGTTGATTTTACACCTATTTTGCAGTAAGTACACACTGAGCTCACACGAAATCGTTCAATATGTGACATCATCCTGGATTACACTGTTGAATTATTTAGAGTACACGGCGAACAGTGTTAGTGTACAAATTTGCATTTGAATTATATGATTTTACATTGTTGTTACTGAGTTTGTTGAGAGGTGCTTTGGGGTTAGGATTCATCGGTGCAGTTGCCAGGAACTTAAATTAGTTGGAGTAATTCAAATATTACTAGCTACAATTATTACGAGAAATAATTATGGAGTTTGGAGCTCGAATTTATGCATAGTATAAGTTTAGATTGTTTATTAAGAAGTAATTTGAAACAAAGAAACTATCTACATTCTACAATTTAAATTAAATTGGATGGTGATTCATAATGTACGGAAAAGATTTAAAGTGTAGCTATGGGGGTGCAAAATATTTTACACATAATTATAAATTCTGGGCATTAATAGGTTAGGCAGATTTAATTATTTCAATAAAGAAAGAAACGTATAAGTTTCAAAAGGATAGTACTAGTAAATTGTTTACTAGAAAATAAATTAAATACTCCTCCAAGCTTACCTTGAAATATATTACTTATGTATAATTTAAACATGAATAAACTCATTGCTGTAGTACGCATCGTAATATGTCTTATATTTTTTGAAATATGGCGATTTGTAATATTTTTCAAAATACGGAAATTTCCCCAAATATGACTTAAAATTGTAAATTTTTTTTATTACATTTCTTTATAATATTCGCGCCAGGAAACCCATTGCAGCAGAGCGCATCGTCATATCTCTAATATTTTTCGAGATGTGACGATTTTTTATATTTTCCGAAAAGCAACTTTGAGGGGCTGTAACTCGAAAACTATACAAGATATCGAAAAATATCTCCAGTTTTGTGTTTTTCGTGCCATTTATAATAAATTAGTAAATTTTGAAAATTTTGAAATTTTTATGAATTTTTTTCAAAATTTCGATTGGAGATATCGCGACAAATATGAAAGATACAGACTTGCAGTGTTCACCAATCGATTCAGCTCGACGAAATAAATAAACCCTGAAAATTTCAGAAAATTCGGACAACCGGTTGAAATGTTAGAGCAAAAAGTCTGAAAATGGCCAAATTCAGGTCAAACGTCAAGGGGTACCTATTGACTTTGAGGACAAAAAACGTCATTTTAAGGCTTTTTACTCTAACTTTCTATCCCGTAAAGCGATTTTTATGAAACTTTGAATACTTATGTATTTCGGTGAGCTGAATCGATTGGTGAACACTGCAAATCTATATCTTTAATATTTGTCGAGTTATCGACGATCAAAATTTTGAACAAAAATTCAAAAAAAAATCAAAATTTTAAAAATTTGCTTATTTGTTATATAAGGCACCAGAAACGCTAAACTGAAGAGAATTTTTAAATATCTCGTGTAGTTTTCGAATTACAGGCCCTTAAATTTGCACTTCGAAAAATACCAAAAATCGACGTATCTCGAAAAATATAAGAGATCTGACGATGCGCTCTGCTACAATGGGTTTCTTAGCGCTTATATAATAAAGAAATGTAATAAAAAAATATTACAATTTTAAGTGAGGATATTCCCTGAGTTTTAAATTTTTCTATCGGTATGTGAATCTGTATTGAATAAAATAAAATTGAATGATTAATAATTACAGTTTCTGTTATTTGTTTATTAAATATATAATTCAGTTTTGTCAAAAGAAGCAAACAAAATCTGATATGGACGCCACACTACTTTCTTAATCATTTGTATTATTAGTTAGAAAGTTTTGCTGACTAGATAGATTTCTATTTTAAAATAAAGTCATACGCAAGGAACAAGTCATGCGTGTTCAGTTGGTTTTAATATGTATGAGAAAGTAGTGTGGTGCCCACATCAGATTTGTTTGTAATTTTTTTTTTAATTTTGTAGGTTTCATTTATATTTTAGTTGATGTATATTAAATAAAATGTTACTGTTACACTTTCATGTTATTGTCTTTAAATTACTCGCAGACTATCATTAACTGTTATCTTAAAATTAAACGGTAATCACTAAAAAAGTGTCCCATTTTTTGTCCAGCAATGTATTCGTTAAATACACAGCACTAAGTTTTTCGATTAAACAAGAATTAAACCACGATATGTCTTCGTGTCGTCGTTTAAATAAAAAAGATAAAAAATGGTTTGTCAGGCTCGCCGCATTGCGATAAAAATAAACTCTGAAAGTTTCAATACAAAACGTAATTAATTGTTCTTCGCTGTAAATCAGCAGACATCATTCTTAATGACCTCTGCCTCCTCTCGGCGAGTATTTAAATATGAGACGTTTTGATTAATATTGTTTAAGTTTAAGTGAAGCAAATTGCTCAGTAAATATTTCTCGCGTTCTGTCATTAGTAGCACTTCAAATTTATACAGCACATAATTTGTTGACATAAGTAAGTGTTATTTTGAGCTAAAAATGCTTTATGAACATTGGTTCTCTCCCTTTCAGTCAAAGTAGTTACAAGTTAAAATTTTATAAATTACACAAACATTTTGTAATATATATTTTCTAAAAAAGAGTTCCTTTAAAAATAGTTTTATGCTTGTTTATTTATTTATTAAATAGAAAGAAATGAATTCTGAAATGCGTCATTATATTATTACAATTTTCTACGAAATTTCTATAGAAAAACACTGTAATAAATATAAATCTAAATTTGTTTTTTAGAATGTCGTATATTTCGTTATTGTTTAATTTTCCATGGTCGTATTACAATTTTTCTAATAAATATCTTTTTTTTACGCCTACCTCTAGGTAAGGGAGTTATTGTTTTTGGTCAAAAAATTGGGTAGTGTTTTTTTATGACTCAAATACTTTAATACCAAAAAATACAATTTTGTGAATTTTTGCTTCTTATATTTAAATGAAGAGCTGATTAGATTTTGGATAAAATTAGTCAACTGGAAGTAGAAGTTAAAGCCCTTACCAGTTTTTCGTGAAAAACACGGTTAAATTTCCTTTCTCAACAATTTATGTTATTTTGAAAGTTGTAGAATATTTAATTTTACATGTATTTTGATTACACTAATTTTATTCCTTTTCATTAAATTTGGAGATAATAAAATAAAAAGAAATTAGATTTCGTAAATCTTGCATTTTATGTACACCATAGAAACACTTAAAAATATTCAATTTTAACGAAATGTGATCTATGTCATTTTTATTGTGAAGCTGTTTTCTTAGTGGCAAATTTAATAAATGTACGAAATAAAATTAAATTTTTCAAATATAAATAGAAAATAAACAAATAAGAAGTTATGTTTCGGTATCATCAAATACTATTTCGTACCGTTTAAGAGTAGTATTGGACGGGAGATTTTTAAAAATTTACATTTTTTTTTCATGTAGTTGTTTGAAACGTTTGGCAGCATGCTAATAAATTTTCTTTGTTTTTAGGAAGTCGAAGAAAAGCTCTACCCCTTAAGCGTCCTTTTCACCCTCACTGTCGTCCTGCTAATCACCCTCTGCCTGTCCCAGTTCCCGTGGTTCACCACCACCCCTTATTTATCCCTAGTTGCGTCCTTGTTGGTGACTACCCTTCTGGCAGGAGCTACCCTCCTGCTTGCGGGTAGACATGCCCCACTACCACTTTTCGCTCTGCTGCTCGCCCTGCATACCATGATGCCCATGTCAAGGGTAGTTAGTGTTGGATGCGCTACGGTCATCACAGGGGTGTATTTAGGAGGGGCTGTGGTGAGAGATGGTGGAAAAGGGGTGCTGTACACGCAGGTAAGATGATTGCGAACTTATAATAATTAATAAATATAGGTTGTTAGAAAACAACGTTTAAGGATTTACAGGATTTACACGCCACTTGTTTCTATCTTTAGCTAGACACTATCGCTGCAGATTTAGTGAAATTTTTATATTTTAGAATTTCATCTATTACAGTGTCCCACGATTTAGCTGGTCTTCCTCTTGGTCGTTTTCCTTCTTGTCTAGTTCTCCATGCTTTTTTAACCTGTCTGTTTTCTGGCATTCTAACTAGATTTCCAAACCAGTTAAGTTGCCTCTCTTCTATAGTACTAAGAGCTGGTCTAACATTCAGGAGTTCTCTAATCTTTTCATTTCGAAGTCGGTCTAATCTCGTTACTCCTTCTATTCTTCTAAGAGTCTTCATTTCCGATGCTTGAATTTTACTCTTATTTCTTTTATTTAGCACCAATGTTTCGCAGCCATGTATCAACGTAGACTGGAATATCGTTTTTGTACGCTTGGAGATCTTTCTATTATATAGAACTGTTTTACAGACATTGAAATAGTTTTTGTTTGCTGCCGTTAGTCTTTACTATCTATTATGAATCCTAAATATTTAAAAGTGTCTATTTGTTCTAAGCTTTCCGAATTGAGTTGAATATTAATTTTATATTCTGGTTTGGTATAATAATAATAATGATAAGTGTTGGCATTGAGTCGTATACTTTGTTTCATGATAGTTTATTTTGTTTCGTCAGATTAGTGCAATTTTTATAATTATTATTATTATTTCCTAGTAGATGGATAGGGCGAGGAGGTCCTATTGCATGGCCTCCAAGATCTCCCGATTTAAATCCTTTAGACTTTTGTATCTGGGGTTATTTAAAAAGTTTAGTTTACAAGACACCTATAAACGATTTTCCAGATTTCCGCTAACGAATAGAACACTGTTATCAAATAATTCAATTAAAACTCGGGTTTTTTGAACGGGTGTGGGTTTCATTTGGATGAAGATGTAGATCTTGTGTGGATATGGAAGGACAACATTTTGAACAACTTCTTTGATTGTAATCTGTTTTCCTTGTTATCTTGTTGATTTGCGGACCTATATACATTAAGACTTATTAACGTTTTCAAATGTACTACACATCCTAAAAATCTTGAAACGTTGTTTTCTGACATTATGTATATCAACACATCATTTAAGCGTGTAATTTTTCTTTTCAAGTGACTTTAAATTGTCTGTATAAGTGAACTTATCAGTCTACTTACATGATCAAGTTTTTATGAATTAAAACAACTATGTTCCAGAAGTTCAGTTATACCAACATAATTGTATTCATTGATTTTGCACCACATTAACTTTTTAGAAGTATATCTACTAAGTTCTCAACTTCTTCCTTACTCCAATGTGCCATTGTAAGTTTGTTATAAATTAAACCCTATTTGGGATGTGGCACTCTACAAAACTCTAAAGAGCATTGACCTAGAACTCCAACATATTTTCTATTACCCGGTTAATAGTTAATAATATCGTAGATAGCGACGTATCATCGCATATCAAATCGATTTCCTTACTTAATGGGTATTTCGTACATTAACCTGTTAATAATTGATGGGATAATAGCTCAGCATTTTCGTCGCAGATTAAAATTCAATTACCCGGAATTCGTTCGCCCGGAAATATTAATAACTTGGCGTTTCTCCTATCTGTAGGTACATTATACCAAACACTTATCTAGTTGAATGTAATAGTATCTATTTGAACTTAAGACATTAATTAATGCTTTTAATTTTATCAACTTAAAGTACACATGACTCACGGAAAGATATACTTCGTCGCATTGTGGCTGTAGATTTTTTACAACAAAATTGAGGCATTTCGCAATCTTTTCCCTTACAATTAATTGGGTAGAGATAACATGCTCTTCCCTTTCTTCTATCAGCAATGTCAAAATTTACTTATCGCACTTAAATATAAAATTAATTGAATTGTAATATAATTTATGATAGTTACCTTTGATTTGTTTTATTTTGTTATTTTTTCACAACAAATCTCCGGTTGATATGAAATTGACTGTTTCTGTCACGATTTTGGTATCAAAGAAATCGAGTTTCTCTCCCGGTCGTGAAAAAAAACAGTTTTACAACTAAAACGAAGTCAATAATAGCATTTTACTAGGATAATAGTGAGTAAAATACCATTTCATTATTTTCACAATGAATTCTATATGCCCAACTAAAAATGCTTTCCTACAGTATTTTTTTTTACAATGATTAAAAATTACAGAGAGTGATATGAGAAGCCACGATTGCTCTCCCAATTTGTAGTATTGATATAAAATACGAAATTAGCCCACTCAAACAAATATCCATTCTAGTTGCAACTATTGATAGTAAATTTTGCGTGAGCTCATTGGTCTATTTGTCCATTTATCTATGTAACATATTCACACACCAGTACATGTGAGGGTGTATTTGTATCATATGTGTGTGCGTATGTAACCATGATTGCTATCATAATTACCTCACTGACTAGAAATGCACGACTGAGTTCATATTTTGTGTTTCCTCATCCATGGATGACGTTACACACTCCAATAATTTAATGATTTCTGTTTACTGAAGTTACAGTGAATACCAATCGATTGGTTGTTTTCCTTTCCATGTAAAATTTTGTTGTGCCCTAAATGAATTTAAAGTAAACTATAGGCAAAATTTTTTGGTGGATGCGCCCAAGTATATCCATTAAGTATCAATAAATACAAAATAAAATATTTTAAAATCTATTTGTCAAACGTGTCAAATAATTGTGAAGTATTAAAAATATGTGTCATTTGAAATATTATAAAAGCAATATTTGTATTATTAGTTAGAAAGTTTTAAATACTAGATATTAATTAATATTTTAAATTAAAATCATAGCTAAGAACACAAAATTAAACAGGCATAATATGTATATCAAATAATTGTCCCAATAGTTATAGGCAAGGAACAAATCATTCATGTTCAGTTTTGTATAAGAAAGTAGTGTGGTGCCCACACCAGATTTTTTTTATTACAGTGTTGTATTATTTTGTGAAATACTAAAATTTAAGTAACCAAAATGGGTAATTTTGCATGAATTTTTAAATTCTGAACAGCTTTTGTATTTACACTTTTGATATAAAGTGAATTAGTGAATAAATATAATAATATAAACAAAATTGAAACCCTTATACATCACATTTAAATTCTAAACTCTGGATATTCATTTATCTTTATATCTAGATTTAGCAAAATAGGTGAAAATTATGTCAAATATATCGGTGATATATTTTTAATTTAAAAGTTTGGTGCATATTAAAAGAGACACCAGGCAGTTAACACTTTCAAGGAATCCCTTTTTATCGCAAGTGTTTAATTATGAATGAATGTTTGGCCTCTAATTTCATTTAATATAAAGACTAAGCTGCTCCTGAATTAACAAAGTTGTTAAGCGCTGTGAAACCCTGAAGATGGTTAGTAATTTGTTATAAATTATGCTGTGCTATGGGACTAGTTCTTTCTTATATTTATTTTTTACCCAAGGGGAGAAAAAGTGTCTATTTTTTCGTTGATATGAAATTAGCTGTTTCTGTCATGATTTTGGTATAGAAACCGAGTTTCTCTTCCGGTCGTGAAAAAAATTTATTTGGTCGTTTATTTTGATAATAGGTCTTTTAACTTTACTGGACAAATTAATAAAAGAGCCATTTAAAGGCCTTTAAACAATATCATAAATAAGTGTGATTATAATACAGTCGATCATAATAGTTATTTACCTTACAAGTGGACAATGTAAAGAATTACTCGCAAGAGAAATATTAGCACACAAAGCCAAATGCTGGGTGTGATAATTTTATCGAGGGGGTAATTCCATTTTGCTCACGTGTGAAGTATAACGTTTTATCCAACATCTTTTAATAATAAAAAAATTATTAAAGAAATATTATTTGACAGTGACATATGCTTCGAATTTTTAAATTAAAATGTCAATCGAAGTAGTTACCAAGGTTTTGCTGTATTTTTATTATTTTATAAATAAAAAATTACTCACTAGTGACTTTTCTCAAAATTATATCCACTAGTTGGTAATCTGTTACTTTCCTTGTTTATAAAATCACCATAGTTATACAGAATTTATTGAGAGGTGTTGGATAAAAGTTATTAACTTTACAAGTGGGCAAAGCACTTTACTCACGTGTGAAGTATAACGTTTTATCTAACATCTCTTAATAAATGCAAAATGTATTAAAGACATATTATTTGACAGTGACATATGCTTTAAATTTTTAAATGATATTTTTATCGAGTTGGTAATTCTACTTTACCCACGTGTGAAGTAAATGTTTTTTCTAACATCTCTTAATAAATGCAAAATGTATTAAAGACATATTATTTGACAGTTACCAAGGTTATTATTATTGTTATAAATAAAAATATACTCACTAGTGACTTTCCTCAAAATTATACCCACTACTAGGTAACCTGTTACTTTCCTTGTTTAATATCACCATAGTTATAGAGCATTTATTGAGAGGTGTTGGATAAACAAAATAATAACTCTATTGTAAATATCATTCATCAAATACCAACATCAATATCCACTCAATCTCGCATGTAACCCATGTTAATTCCACTCTATCACAGATCTCTCTTGCAGCTCCTGCCCGAGGCAATCCTGCTGATCAGCGCTAGTTTCACGGGACTGTATTACCGACACATGACCGAATGCGCTCACAGACGCACCTTCGTCGGCACCCGGACTTGCATCGAGTCCAGAGTGAAGTTGGAGTGCGAGAAGGAACAGCAGGAGCAGCTTCTGCTGAGCGTCATTCCAGCGTACATTGCTGCAGAGGTAGGTGGGAATTAGAATAGTTGGGTTGAATTGCAGTGGATGGAATGGTTATTAACAATGTATCAATTGTATCAGTATTTAATTGTTATTCTATCATGTTGGGTATTGACAAACTATTCCTGACTGTTGAGGTTCTTATTTTTACGAAATTTGTAAGAATATTGGGCCGTATTCACCATGCGAACTTAAGTTTAAGTTCCCAAAAATATTTAAGGGCCGATCTTTCCATCTACGAATAAAGTACCGAATAAATGTTGTTGTTCCAGTTGTTCCAGTTGTCATTTTTTGATGCTTATTTTTTTTATTTATTCTAAGAATAACTTATTCGGAAGTTTATTCATAGATGGAAATATCGGCCCTAAGTACGGTACTCCAGATTTTGAGTATTCACTGTCTGTACTAAGGCACTAGAATATATGAGTATTCTCATCCGCCATTTTGGGTCCAAGTGTCATAAATAAAACAAAGTATTGGAATCCAGTTACTTTAATTCTTTTCTGTCAAATTTCAAGTTGAAATTGATTAATAATTGTGATATATCATTCCTTCAATTATTATATTTTATATCTAACAGGTAAGTGTACAGAATACTTTATAATAATATAATACCGTATGATTTGTGTAGTAGGATTTTACAGAATTTCAATAAATATGTTTTCAAATTTGACAGATACAAATATTAAATGTTTTTTTAAGTAACTGGATTCCAATAACTTGTTTTATTTATGACATCTGGACCCAAAATGGCGGACGAGAATACCTACATTCTTCTAGAGCTCTATCTGTACTAAGCGGTAATTACTCACAATTCAATTGTTTTGCATCTTAATTAAAGAAAGATGTATATAGTTTTTATAAAAATCTGTTGTGGGCACCACAATACCTCCCGCCATAGATTTCTTATCGAACAATGTAGGAACACGGACTACCACTATCAAGAAACGCTCATTCTTTAAAAAAATTATGACACATGTCAAAAAATGACATTTTTCAACCGTTGTTTTGTTTTTTCAAAAAATAAAGGGTAGCAGATTTGAACTAAAATATCAAAATATAATTTTTTTAACGTGTAATTCGTAAATGGTGACAGTAAGAGGAAAATGTTTCAAACAATAATTGTAGATAATATTTAAAACATTACTCTACTAACAAAATTTTCATTTTACCATAATTTACTGAGATATTTTAAAATAACTTGAAAAGGCTTCAAGTAAACTACCACTTCTGGTTATTGGATTATCACCAAAAACTAACCAGCTCTTCCAAAGGGGATACAATTGATATATACAAAATATCAGTTTAGTAGTTTTTGAGAAACCGACAGACAGACAGACACACACACAGACATCATCGCGAAACTATTAAAATCGTATTCTAGGGTACCTAAAACGTACTCTACCTCTGAAAACTCACTACTCAGTTTTTAGCATGATTCCTATACCTCGCTTACAGGATGTGGCGGGAGGTAAAAAAACCAGATTTGTCCGTCAAATTCAAAACGTTATAGAAGAGAAATATTTTAGTTGAGTATGTTTTTATCCTCGCCGTAATTTAAAAGAAAAATTAATCTGTTAGAGAATGGGTCGAAGAATTCAGGAAAAGATGTCGACTGTTAAAAGTTACTGTCACGCTTATAAATTATAGTGTGATTTCAAATTATATGATGTGGCCAGCTCATAACCTCCCGCCTAATTGAAACAATGAATTGATGACAGCGTATTGATTACAACAATGCACTGTTTACAACAATGTTCTGATTACAATAATTAAAAATTCTGGGGGCAATAAATTTTACAATTATCCATTTTTCTTTGTCACTAAAAGTATCTTGACGATTTCTTTTAATAATCTACAAAATACATTATGCATTTAACTTATAATCAGCTTAGGGCCGGTATTTCCAATCTTAGATAAATTATAGAATAAATTATCAATGGAATAAACAAAAAGTATCGCATCAAAAAATGACAGCTAGAAGCTAGAATAATCATCATTTAAGCTATGATTTTGATTCGATATTTTTTGTTTATTCTATTGATAAATTTATTCTCTTGGTAACTGAGTTTGGAAATACCGGCCCTTAGCAACATTGAACCATTACAAAAAAGAGGAAAACGTTTCAAATGGAAATTGTACCAAATAAAATTCTACAACATTTTGGTTGACTATATAACTTAATTATTCATTGACACAAACCTAAATACCTGATAGGTCTTCAAGTTGATAGGTTGCAACCAAAATCTAATCAATTTGTAACTGAAACATTCATTGAAATGAAAATAATGAAGTCATATTCTAAGGACCGTAAAACTTGGACCCTTCACAATACGGCAAAACTCTTATACTCTCAAGCCCTGGATATTTCTCTAAAATCCTTTGAGCGAAAACCACAGAAAATCAAATTTCCCTGTCCATGACAGCACAGAATACTAAAAAAAATCTGCATATCAAACAATAGTCGTCTGTTCATATGGCTAAATGTGTAATGCGATCAAGCTTCATGCCAAGCCGAATTCAATGCACTCTTCTTATTTCGCGCGGTGATATGTGGAATCTGCGACCGATGTCGGCATGCACGTACATGTGTGGGGTGTAGGGGCGCGGGGCACTGAAATATGCTTCAATTTCACAGGAATTTGAACGACAAAGCAGCTTCCGAAATGGAAATTATCTGATGCATTTATATGTAAAATAAAAGTAAAGCGATTTTCGGTTTTGCTGAAGGAACGAGAGAATATGAATGGTGGGATAATAGAATTTTTATGGATTGAGAATAGGAAATATGTTTTGGATTCAAAAGAATATTTATGACTATTAAGAATTTTAAATAACAGCGAAGAGACACAAAAGAGAAGTAGAGTACGATAACTCTAAATTTAATGATGATATTATTTTCATATTTTATATTTAGAAATTGCAAGATCTGGTTAAGTTTTCATTGCAATCTAACAACAGGAAACGTTAGTTTACATGTGTGTCTATCCGGGATTTTCGGTATGTCTCAGTAAATTTTATTATACTCAAATAGTTATAAATAATCGTTTCTGTTTATGCTTATTGCTAGCACTATCGAATAAAACTATTGAATTATTCGAATAAATGAATAAATATTTTTTTATTATACCTGCATAATAATCCGTGTTAAAACACGCTACAGCGTTCGTAAACGCAAAATTAAAACACGCCGTGCTTTAAAGGTTGCTAAGCAACAACAAAAATATTTACTATTAATATCTGTCAAAACTGTAAACGTAAACAATAAATGTAAACCATTCTCCATGTTAACGATATACGTCAAACATCACACGCGCAAAATTATGAAATGAATGAAAATCAAAATGTTGCTTTCCAGTTTTTTCCAGAGTAGGATGCAGGTATAATAAAAAATAGCGTATGACACACGTGTATAAGTGCTTTTAAAGCACTAGCGACGTTAAAAGCACTCCGCTTTGCGTCGTGCTCTTAAACTCGTCGTACGTGCTTTAAAAGCTTACTTATACACTTGTATCATAATATACTATTATCCAACACCTCTCAATAAATGCTCTATAACTATGGCGATTTTAAACAAGTAAAGTAACAGATTATCCACTAGTGGGTATAATTTTGAGGAAAGCCACTAGTGAGTATTTTTTTATTTATAACAATAATAATAACACACAACACCTTGGTAACTACTTCGATTGACATTTTAATTTAAAAATTTAAAGCAATGTCACTGTCAAATAATATTTCTTTAATAAATTTTTCATTTATTAAGAAGTGTTGGATAAAACGTTATACTTCACACGTGGGCAAAGTGGAATTACCCCCTCGATAAAATTATCTCACTCAGCCTTCGGCTTCGCGAGCTAAAATTTCTCTCGTGGGTAATTCCTTACTTTGCCCACTTGTAAAGTAAATAACTATTTTCGGTTGATTTTTTTTTCAAATGTTCAAAAAAATATTTACAGATTTTCAAAAAAACTAAGTTACATGCAAACAAATAAATAATATATTATTTTATGTTAAATATATCAAGTAAACCACTTCTATATTTATTTTTTATTCTATTTATATTTAGTTGATTTGGTTTACTTGTTAAATGAAAATAGTAAACAAGTCAGTCTGTTTTACATAACTCGATCAGTCAACAGATATTTACAATTTTATAATAGTGTCAAACTAACTATTATATACCCTTTTCTACAATTTCATTGCCTTGATTCAAGGATTTTTTTTGCATAAATAAAGGCTAGAAATATGTTTTATAAATGTACCAGCGAATTTGAGCTATTGACTCATTAGCGTAAGCGAATATAATGAATTTGAGCTGTGAAGTAAAGATTTTGGCGTGTATTATATAACATTTTAAAAAATTTGGCAAACTAAGTAAGCAGAGCCTATCTCTAATACTACATCCAGGATCCAAGCTTTTAAAAATAAATTATTTGAATGAATGAATTTATTCGAATAAAGCATTCGATAGTTCTAACCATTCAGTTACTAATTATTCGATAGTCAAATTTATTCGATAGTGCCCATCACTACTTATTGCTTGCTATTTGACCAAAGATTAAAACAGTTATCAAACTGTAAATCCTATCGTAATAACTTATAACAGTGTATCATTCAGCACAGCGTGAAACTGAATAAGTTTAGCTTAACTTACGCGAATATACAGCAGACAAAATGTGTTAAATTGTAAGAACAATACGACCAACTAACTAAATAGTTACGGTGTTTAAATTGGTGCTTAACAAAGCTCAAGTACCTAATAAAATCGCACAGATTTATGAGCATTTGAACAATATACGATCTTGCAACATTAACGCTCCCTTTACACAGGGCTTTATACAAAGTTTTGGAGGAATTTCTTTAGGTAACATCTTTAGAATTGTTGCAGAATATAATTTTTGTAGCTAATATTAGAAGAGCTATGAGTAGACAACAAAGTTGATACAACTTTTTAAGACCCTTTTAAATGTAGGTGTAATAAAACATAACTTTTAGTAGTAAAGACAAGTATAGTTCAACTAGAGTATGAAAGTTGATAGTCTAAGGGTCTGTTCCCAGATACCCAGTCAAGTGTTGAATGTGAAAACTCCAGAAAAACATTGATATTTAGTCCCAGACGATTCACCGTTAATTTTTGTTAATTTAACAAGTTTTTTTGTTAGCAAGTAGCAAATTATTTTTGTGTATTTCGTAGCTAATAAATTTGTGAATATAGTAATTATTAACATTTATTTTTATGTGGTTTTGACTAAATGTTTTAGTAATTATATTGAAGCAGAACAATGAATCAAAGTTATTATAACAAATTAAGTTGTCACAAAGGATATAAACTTTCTTTAACAATTTCAAATTGATGAGGTGCTAATTTTACTTGTTATTATTGACTAGTCTATATATTATAAATCCAGCAAGTAAATAAAAACAACAAATTTTCTTGTTAAAAATTCAGAATTGACAAAATTTTAATGTAACAAATTGTCATATTTGTTCAAGTTGATAACACAATATATTTGTCAATTTAACTAAAAATACTTAATCATAGATAGAATAAATTGTATCTCTTGATTTAATGAAATATTGATTACAACAATGAAAGATATGATTAATAAAATTTGATTACAACAATGAAAGACTGTGATTACAACAAAACCTATGCCTATGTGAGACACTATAAAGAAAGCTCTGATTTAGGGTTCACCCGTTCACCAGTTGGTGACATAATTTGACTACTGGTAATACAGATTTGAGCATCTTTTCATGATCTTTAGTTACTACAGATCTATTTATCATGGAATATGCAGCACACAGTAAGATATAGAAATAATATTCGTATCTATATCGTCTTGTTGTAGACTGCAGTATGATTTATTGCTTAATGCATTGTACTACTCGGATATGTGAAGACACATACATCCGTCTGTCTAAATATACAAGATTCACTATGATGCATCGGGTAACTCATTTAGTTCAATTAGTCTGTAGTGTTCGACTAATTCAATGCCGCAATTTGCATCAATGCTTCAATGAAGTGAAACAGTAACAATAAGGGTTTTGACCGTATAGCAGAGAAACGTAACATATTGTTGTATATGGGTTCTTCTTTCAGGTTATAATATAGTTTTCTAAAGCTCTTTTGATGATCTCTATAATATACAATCTATTTTAATAAATGTCGTCCTTTCAATCTTGTTGTAGCTGATTTACTATGAATAGGTTCTCTTCACTAGTTTTCTATCTAATTTCTTAGGTTTTGAAAGCTAAATATGTTCTTATCTCTTTAACTTGAGAGTACAAATCACGACTTCTCAATACAATTACCTATGGGGCATACAGTTTTTCACTTAGATGTTGAGTAACGTTGAGCAGTACTGTAAAAATTTCTGTCTACATTTATTACAAAATTGTTGTACTGTAAATAGGTTAAAAAGGCAAAAATATTCACTTCATTTTAAAATGTTTCTTCCTTTCGATGTAAGGCTGGCCTTGCTGTTAATAATTATATATTCTCTTTCATATTTCACTAAACGCTTACCTATTACTTGCTTTGCTTTTTATTTCGTTCAAGTTTAAATCATGTTTCTTTTACTGCAATATTACTTCTTCGTTGCATGTTTTAATGGATCTGTATCTTCTTTTCTTCTCTAGGGGACTTGCTTCATAAACCTCCTTGGGTATTATTGTATCTCGCATCCTGTAAATGTGTCGCAATCATCTCTTGTATCATATATTCTGTCTAATTAATTAATACAGAACGCATTCTTATGTTTTAAAATTATACTAAAGTACACATTTAATTATAAATGATAACATACTTCCATGTTTCATCAGATGGTACTATGTTTGATAGCTATGTACATAAGTATTATAAAATAATTATGCTAGGAAAAATATAATAACGATTATGGTAGTAGAATAAAGCTTGATTTATTGTTTGTCAAGAACACAGGAACAATGAAGTAGAACATATACCAGTCTTTGTCTATGTCATATATTTTTGCGGCAGTTATTGGAAGCACTGAGATTATTTATTTATATTTATGAATATTGTGTTATCTCTGAACAGTCAGAAAAATCTTTCTATAATACTGTTTTGGAAACTGGGCATTCCACTACTAAAAATTGTTATGGAATCACTAACATTCCATACGCTGCGTATGGAATATTTTCGACGAATCAGAACCGCTTATTAGCGCGACATATGAAGTATCTTGATTCAGTTACTATGGTTACGTCTGTTTGTTTTAATTTGATTTATTTGAGTTTGACGTTTTCAACAGTTTTATATTTGTATTTTTGTATAATTTCCAAAACCTTTTTATAGAAAGTATAGTCTACAACATGTAACGGAATGGCCTATTCCACGCTCGCAAACCGTATATGGAATATGTGCCATTCCATTACTTGTTGTAGAATATACTATTCTCAGGAACAACAGGAACTATACTTTACAAAAAAATTTAAAAGAACAATGCAAAGTTTTTTTAGGATCCAAGTAGTTTATTTAATTTGTTTTGGTTAGACTTAAGGAACCCAAAGATGATGAAATTATTTCATGTATTTTATTGGACGTTTCGGAAGAGTTCCTCTCATCTTCAGTTGCATTGTCAAGATCCTTCTTTTCAGTTCTTCGTCAACCATTGTTGATCCTGGAATAGTTTTAACTTTTCTTCATACCGAATCACTTAATCATGTATATATTTGCCTTGACAATGTAATTCTCTACGCTGAAGATGGGAGGAACTCTCCAGAAATGTCTAATAAAATATATCATCTTTGGATTCCTTAATCCTAACCAAAAAATTTTAAATTAAAAGAATAATTGAATAACCAAGCCCAAAACTTTGGATTAAAATATTTATATAACAAAAGCATATTACGAATGACCCCCTTTCCAAATCCTCATCTTCAAGGTTGTAAAACATCCGCAGTACGTTGCAGGTAAAACGCAGCATCATGTTGAAGATGGCGGATGCTTGCCAGGTGACATCTTCAAAGCAGACGCAGACTCGCTTCCATGAGATGTACGTCCAACGCCACAACAATGTCAGCATCCTCTATGCGGACATCGTCAACTTCACGCCTCTTTCGGAGCAGCTGTCTGCGTCTGACCTGGTGAAGACCCTCAATGAGCTCTTCGGGAGGTTCGACCAGATTGCCCAGGTAGGAATTTTTAATATTTAATATTTATTTTTAAGATTTTGAGAGTTCTGGGGAAGATCTAATACTAGGGAGAACTAATTATGTAAAATACACATGCGTCCAAGAAGTTTAAACTACATAATAGGCTGTATATTTTATAGTTGTCTATGATCGTCAAGGGTTAAAAAAAATTATCTACGACCGTTGTTAAAAGTAACATGGCAATGTGTTAATAGTATATTACGTACCGTGAACTGTAAGTGATAGTTTTTAGGTCGAGAATGTAGTTTAGGATGCCGAGACCCGTAGGGTAGAGATTTCCTAAACATTCGAGACCTAAAAAATCACTTATAGTTCGAGGTTAGTAAGTTATTTTTTGCAATACCTGCGTAAATATAAGAAAAGGAAAAATAGGTATCAAAATTAACAGCTGACAGATTGAGGTTAAAAATAAAATTTGAATGATATATATTTACTTACCATCCACCATGAACGGTATGATTCACTTACCATCCACCGTGGACGGTAAGTAAATGATGTAACCATGAAAACCAATTGTGCAATAAAAGTTCCAGTTACTGTGTTTAAATTTTGTTATTAATGGGTAACTTACAGTACAGGTATTGCAAAAAAGTGATTTTATTTGAAATTGGCACTAAAGTGCTCAAAAATCGTCATTAAAAGCTCAGAAATCGTCACTAAAGTAACCCATTATACGACGATTTTGAACAACCCAGTGTTGACAACCGTTAAATAATTATTGTACAAGTAGGATAATTTTGGCAGATATATTGACGTACTATAGTAAATTTGGACGTAACCTGAAACAAAATTTGCAAGAAGAATTAACTAATTAATTCCGATGACGAAATTGAGGACAAAACACATAATTTTGAGTGTTATTTACGATAACTTCACTTCTCGAGGTTGGCAACACTGACTGTCAGTTTCAATTTACAACTGACAGATGTATAAACTTTGTCTAATTTATTTATGGTCTTAGAATGAATTTTATAACAATTTAATTTGAAACCGTTCAAGCAAATAAATAAATGTTAATGTGTACGAAAGGACAATTTAAAGAATGTCCACTTGTCGTAATTTTTAATTAAATACGGTAGATAAAATCTTGAAATTAATTTAATTAGATGAAAATCGTTCCAATCTCATTATAGCGTGAAAGTTAATTTCGAGTCTTTAATTTCTCTTAATTTTTAATTGTTTTTTCGTCTTTAATCGTTGCTTATTTAAATACTCTTAAAGAATTCTTCATAATACTGAAAACGTTTATTGAGAATTCTTTCTTGAAATTACTACATTGACAACTATAAATCTCGTTCTTTAATATACTGTTATTTCATAAAATTTATGTTATTTTCGTAGTTACAAACAGATAAAATTTGATAAGTAAAATCATACAATTCGTCCACATATTTATTCTTCCCTCCTATTTACCTTTGCACCGACGACCCTTCAGCAAACTTTCCAAGCTCCAAAGCTCAGAACTTTACTCAGGATATCCCAGGGGATATCGTGGGATATCCCTGACCTTGATTTAAAACATCCAGTGCAGGTTTGCTGTCATAGAACCAAAGCATATATTTGTGGATTCGCCGAAATGAATGGCCGGTATATTTCTTCTAGGTTTTATTTGTTTGTCTTGAATTTGACATGAAATATATTTATAGGATTTTATGGTATTTAGAGAAGCCTGTCTGCATTTATGTTTTATGCATTTGAATATTTTATAGCCATTTTAACACGATACAATAAAATAATATGGTCATGGCAGAACTTAGTACATGATGCATTTAATGCGTGAGATGCAGTGGTTATCAAAGATATTAGTGGAATAATTTATATACAAATGCCTTCCCAATTTTATTATTTCAAGTATAATTGTAATAGTAGTGTATTAGAGACATAGATGGTTGTGTTCCGTGAGAAACCACATTATAGCTCGGAATTGCGAGCAATATTGTAATGATTACAGAAAATTATGTTTAAAAAAATGAAAGTGTAGGAAATCTTTCATTGATTGAGATATAATAAACAATTACCAGCAATAAAATAAGTGTACTGTGCCTGTGGATGATACAAGGAATGTTTCTCACCATGACAACTTAAGATACATTTATAAAATAAAAAATCTGTTGTGGAAACCACAATACCACCCCATAGATTTCTTAATAAATGATGCAGGATCACGGACCACTACTATCAAGAAACGATCATCCCTTCAAAAAACATTCTATATTCTAAATTCTATATTCTAAATTCTATATTCTAAATTCTATAATCTATATTCTATGTTCTATAATCTATATTCTATGTTCTATAATCTATATTCTATAATCTATATTCTATAATCTATAATCTATAATCTATAATCTATAATCTATAATCTATAATCTATACTCTATAATCTATAATCTATAATCTATAATCTATAATCTATAATCTATAATCTATAATCTATAATCTATAATCTATAATCTATAATCTATAATCTATAATCTATAATCTATAATCTATAATCTATAATCTATAATCTATAATCTATAATCTATAATCTATAATCTATAATCTATAATCTATAATCTATAATCTATAATCTATAATCTATAATCTATAATCTATATTCTATATTCTATAATCTATAATCTATAATCTATAATCTATATTCTATATTCTATAATCTATATTCTATATTCTATATTCTATATTCTATATTCTATATTCTATATTCTATATTCTATATTCTATATTCTATATTCTATATTCTATATTCTATATTCTATATTCTATATTCTATATTCTATATTCTATATTCTATATTCTATATTCTATATTCTATATTCTATATTCTATATTCTATATTCTATATTCTATATTCTATATTCTATATTCTATATTCTATATTCTATATTCTATATTCTATATTCTATATTCTATATTCTATATTCTATATTCTATATTCTATATTCTATATTCTATATTCTATATTCTATATTCTATATTCTATATTCTATATTCTATATTCTATATTCTATATTCTATATTCTATATTCTATATTCTATATTCTATATTCTATATTCTATATTCTATATTCTATATTCTATATTCTATATTCTATATTCTATATTCTATATTCTATATTCTATATTCTATATTCTATATTCTATATTCTATATTCTATATTCTATATTCTATATTCTATATTCTATATTCTATATTCTATATTCTATATTCTATATTCTTTATTCTATATTCTATATTCTATATTCTATATTCTATATTCTATATTCTATATTCTATATTCTATATTCTATATTCTATATTCTATATTCTATATTCTATACTCTAAATTCTAAATTCTATATTCTATATTTTATATTCTATATTGTATATTCTATAACAAGTAATGGAATGGCACATATTCCACGCGAGCAAAAAGTTTGTAGCCCGAGCCTAAGGCGAGGGCTACGGTTTGCAGCCTTCTATAACAAGATTTTGGAAATTATACAAAAAATACAAATATAAAACTGTTGAAAACGTCAAACTCAAATAAATCAAATTAAAACAAACAGACGTAACCATAGTAACTGAATCAAAATACTTCATATATCGCGGCTCTGATTCGTTGAAAATATTCCATAGGCGGCGTATGGAATGTTAGTGATTCCATAACAATTTTTAGTTGTGGAATGTTTAGTTTCCAGTGTTATAGAAAAAGGTTTTAAACAATAATAATTGTAGATATTAATATTTGAAATATTATTCAATTAACAAAAATTGTCATTTAACCTTAATTTACTGAGATATTTCATAATAACTTTATAGGGTTTCGAGTAAACTACCACTTTCGGTTATTGGATTATCACCAAAAACTAATTAACTCTTCCAAAGGGCATACAATTGATATATACAAAATATCAAAATTTTCAGTTTCGTAGTTTTTGAAAAACCATTACTCCAGAGATCCACACAGACTGAAGACTGACAGGCAGGCAGACAAACATGTTCATCCACTGAAAACTCACTACCAAATTTTTAGCATGATTCCTATACCTCCTTTGCAGGATGTGGCGGGAGGTGTAAATGCAATAGTGGCGCATTTAAATTGGTCATCCTGCCTGAAATATGTTAAAAACATTTAACTAAAAATGTCAGTTAGTTCATTATGTCGCCATTGTATAGTATATTATTTGAACATTAAAGCGTAACGGTAGGTGTGACGAATAAATAAAATAATATTGATCTTATCACATCATATGACATTTATTAATCGTGAATAAATAATGATTTATGTCAATTGCTTCCTGTGTCAAAGGGTTATGTAGTGTCATGTTGTAAATGTCACCGCATAATACACATACGAAAATTTATTAACGCAGCAAGGTTTATTATTTTTTTAAATATTAAAAAAAAACCTACACACAAAAACGTTATCCTAAAAGTATTGGAATCATTTTCTAAAGACTTCCAAACTGTGTTTATTCGTTGAAAACTCACTATCAATAATTTTGACCCGTTACATACCTCTCTTACATACTCGTTATTAATTATTCATCAACGTTTCGACTGTTAATTAGTCTTCTTCAGGGTGATAATTAATAACTTATCAGAAATATAAGTAAACAATATGTTACAGCAATTATCAAGGAATAAAATGAAACACATACAAACTAAAGGACAATTTATCTGCATATTTATGACTGACAACTTTCTCAAAAGTCCACCAATAATATGTTTTGTATTTATTATCTTACAAGGCATGCAATTGCAGAGCTACTTCAGTTAGAGTTGACTACATAGTGTAATTGTATATTTTATCGTGGAAGGAATTCTTTCTCATCACGATACCTTTTTTATTTCGCTGAAATCTTGCAAATCTCACAATTCTCAATCTTCCAGAAATGTTTGCAGTGCAATAATAGAATCTGGGATTCAAATCCACCTCCTGTAGGATTAAAATCCTGCGGGAGAGGCGAAAGATATTAAAATTCCAGTTTACACTGCACCTTGCGTCCATGCATCAACTCTTAGACGTGTTTGATTTTAAAATTTGTGTGCTTTGCGTTTGTATACTCTGGGATAAATTTACATTTCTGTAACAGATAATAACATTCAAATTCCGAATGTGTCGTTAATGGACCTGGTATTCTTTGGGGATATTAGCAGCTTGGAGTGGCAGTACTGTATGCAAATTAGGGAAATTTGTGTTTATTGCTGTGCTGTTTGGTAGTGTCGGACGGTTTATGATGTCAGTGTTAGTGCGTTATTGCTACCTAGGGATTTTAGGAATTAACTTACTCTATTTTCTAGAAATTATTTTACAAGTGTTGCTAATTATTTTACTCTAGGCTAGAATATGCAACACATTTGCCTTCTTCAGGAGGTGAACCGGGAACCGAGTTCACGCAAGAGGTTTGTACAATATTTTTGTACGAAAAGTATAGAACTAATAACAATCCATACAAAGAAATGAAGTTCTTCAAGGAGTTCTTTTGATATTTGTCCAAGTTGCACTATAAATATAAAAACACAAATTAATTTGTCTAATATATTAGAAAACAATAAAAATATTTTTAATATTTACCGTATTCAGTTGTAAATTTATTATATTTCTTATTTCCGTAAAACATTCTTCTTACTCATTTAAACAAACAGTTCATATGATTACTTCACGAAATATCACTAAAAATTGGCACATACTTTTATAGTATTTCTATATAATATAAATACTAAAAAACTCACTGGGGCAAAGCGCATCATCATATCTCTTAAATTTTTCGAGATATGGCGGTTTTTGATGTTTTTGGAAGTGCAACTTTGAGGAACTGCAACTCAAAAATTACGCAAGATATCGAAAAATACTCTTCAGATTTGTGTTATTCGTGCTTATTATAGCAAAATAACTAATTTTTTTAAAATTGAAAATTTTGGAATTTTTTTTCTAAATTTCGATCAGCAATATCTCAAATAATTAACGAGATACGAACTTGCAGACTAAACCATTGGATTCAGCTCATCGAAACACATAAATCCTAAAAATTTCAGAACATTCGGATGGTGGGTTGAAATTTTAGAGCAAAAAGTCTGAAAATGGCCTTTTTCAGGCCAAACGTCAATGGGTACCCTTTGACGTTTTTCGCCAAAAACGTCATTTGCACACTTTTTGCTGTAACTCTATAATGCGTAAAGCAATTTTAATGAAATTTTACATACTTATGTATATCGACGAGCTGAATCGAATGGTCTAGTCTACAAGTCTGTATCTTTTATATTTATCGAGTTATCAACTATCGAAATTTAGGGAAAAAAATCGAAAAATTTCAAAATTTTCAAAATTTGCTAATTTGTAATAAAATGCATGAAACGAACAGAACTGAGTCTATTTTTCAATATCTTTAATAGATTATGAGTTACAGCCACTCAAAGTAGCATTTCGAAAAACATCGAAAATTGACATATCTCTATTAATTTAAGAGATATGACGATGCGCTCTACACCATTGAGATTCTTAGGGTTTATATTATATAGAAATACATTAAAAGTATATGCCAATTTTTAGTGATATTTCGTGAAATCTGAAATTGTGCAGTACTTTCTTAACATGTATTTGTTGTCAATGGTAAATGAACTTGTATTAAATTTTCTTATTTGTACAGATATTATAAACATTTTTCAAATTATAACCACAATCCTCGTTTAAATAATTGGGCCATATTGTGTAGTTCCAGATAATGTAACAATTTACTGATCTACAGATAAGTTATCCTCAGGAGTGAAGCATCAATATAAAATACAAAGTAATCTTTAAAATGTTATTAGTTGTCAAAAAATAATAAAAAAGCATCTCAAAATATTTTTTTGACAACTGCATGTTAAACATCATTATTTTATTTAACAGAAAGAAATGAACTATCAAATACGTCATTATATCATTACAATATTCTACGAAATTTTGACAGAGAACACTACAATACTATAATAAATAAAACTAAACCTGTTTTCTGAAATGTTATAGTTATTTACGAGATTTGTAACATTCGATATTTGTGATATCCGAGAAATGTATTTTCTATTTTTGTAATATTCAAGCGATTCGACTAATTTATTTTCGAGATTTGTAACATTCATCATTTGTAATTTTTCCAACATTCGACTTTTGTATTTTCGGTAATTTTCGACATTTGTATGTTCGGGAAATGTATTTTCGAGGAGTGCATGTTTTCCCTTTTAAAAATTGCAATGAAAACGCTATGGTACGCCTTTGGATTCACCATCCTGTATAATAAAAACAAAAAATCTTTCGTATTGTTGAACAAAGTTTAAAATGTAGAACACAAAATCTAAATCTCACTACAAAGAACATCATAACATAATTTATTACATAACAATCCAAAATATTCGTTTGAAATAAAGTTATTCCCAACTGCATACCCTAAAAGATAAATAAAAACTGGCAGACCAGCAATCAATTCTCTAAAATCCCAACAAACACAATTCCTCAACAATACATCATCACAGCCTCATCCGCCGTTTCTGTCAGGGTTTGCACCCTCCCGGAGGATAGAAACCCGTTAGAAACTGCGTCAACACGATTCGAATCCCGTTCCATTATAACTGCGTAAACATATTCAAATCATGGAAAACCGCAGGTCTGGGCCATTTCGCGTGCGTACTAACGTAAATGTGTTAGGGGCTCTGTATTTAGTGTATTCTGTGTGTAGGGTGTTTTAGTATGGATCTTGATGTGATGAGAAGATTGTCATTTGGATTTCTGAAATTGGAAGGCAAATATTTGGAGATATTAACGGAGTTCCTTGAAGGAAACTTGGTGGATTGAAGTGGCAAATTTGTTGTTAGTTCGTGTAGGATGGATTTCATTTTGTATTACTAGCGGAAAAGATATACAATAATTTTAGTTAAAATTTTAATACAAAAGAAAAGAAATGATTAGGAATTTAACATCTTAGCACGACTTGACTTTTTTACATATCAGGTGTAGAAATGAAATGTGAAGTAAAGGGATTTTCATACCAAATTTAAATAATGCCGTAATTTTTTTTTTCTACGACTACTTAGAAATCTGCTCATTGTACGTTTGTTGTTGTTAGGGATATGAGGTACATTGCAAGCATCGTGCGAAATGAATTTGTTTTGTGAGTATTTCAATACAGGTCAGCTCATTTAAGTACAGGTGCCATTGCTAGGATACTTATTTAGAATTGTCAAATATTGGAATGGTGAAAGTGGGACAAATTTATTATTAAAATTAAATTAATTTGGAAATAATATCGTGGTCGTAGAAAAAGTATAGTGTACAACTCGCATATTGTACTCGTATGATTTGTAGCATTCGCCTTCGGCTCATGCTACAAACTTTCACACTCGTAGGAAATGAGTACCATTCCATGCTCGTTGTAAAATATACTATTCTATAACACTCTTTGGAAACTACACATTCCACAACTAAAAATTGTTTTGGAATAACTATGAATTTAAATGTGCCGCGACACTGAAGTTCCTTTATATCACTCACATGGTTTATTTTATTATTATTATAAATACGTTATTGTCAATTTTTTTTTTAAATTGTCAAATGACATTTGTCTAAATCAAGTATTTCATTTCTATAACACTCTTTTTGAAACTACGCATTCCACAACTAAAAATTGTATTGGAATAACTATCATTCCATACGTCGTGTATGTAATAAATTCGACGAATCAGAGCCGCATATTAGCGCGATATATGAAGAATCTTGATTCAGTTACTATGGTTACGTCTGTTTGTTTTAATTTTATTTATACGATTTTGACATTTTTAACAGTTTTGTATTTGTATTTTTTGTATAATTTCCAAAATCTTGTTATAGAAAGTATAGTTTACAACATGTAACGGAATGGCATATTCCATTACTTGTTGTAGAATATACTAATCTACTTAAGTGGAAATTCAAATATTGTCCAGAATTTTATAAAACATGCAATAAGGGCCATTTGGTTACCTAAATATTAGTATTTCCTAATATATCAATCAAATAAATGTGAATATTAAATTAAAAAATTGTAATGCTGCCATGAAAAATTAAACAAAAACGAAAAATATTTGATATTTCAAAAAAACAGGTTTAATTTATTAGGTAGAGTGTTGTAGGCACTGAAATGAAGTAAAACTGGCACATGTTTCTTGATAGTGGTGGTCTGTGTTCCTGCATTATTTGACAAGAAATCTATGGCGAGAGATATTGTGGTGCCCACAACAGATTTTTCCTACAGAGAGAGCATGGTAGTGCTCGTTCCAGTATTACCACATCTCAGTGGTTGTAGGTATTATTTTCTATAAAAACTTTGTAATGATATAATGACGAATTTGAGAGCTCATTTCTCTCCATTTCTTTCTGTTAAGTAAATAAATAAAATATTCTCAACTGGTAGTGTACACTTACTGCCCTTAATTAGTATAAATCCATTTGAAATATATTACGTTCCGTGAACTGTAAGTGATAGCCTAAAAAATCACTTACAGTTCGAGGTTAGTAAGTTATTTTTTGCAATACCTGCGTAAATATAAGAAAAGGAAAAATAGGTATCAAAATTAACAACTGACAGATTAAGGTTAGAAATAAAATTTGAATGATATATATTTACTTACCGTCCACCATGAACTTTAAGTTTCACTCACCATCCACCGTGGACGGTAAGTAAATGATGTAACCATGAAAACTAATTGTGCAATAAAAGTTCCACTTACTGTGTTTAAATTTTGTTATTAATGGGTAACTTACAGAAAAAGTATTGCAAAAATATTATTATTTAGATTTCTTTGAAATAATATAATAAATAATTAGAAATAATATCTAAATGGTGTTTAATATTCTATAAATATCAATGTATTTTTAAAGTCTACAAACTTGTCTGAAACCTATTAATTAGCAATCCTCTGTAGAGTACACAAATTATTTCGTCTTCCTTTGCTGTTAGTAGTTCGGGGACCTTCCTAGTGATATTGTACGATATTCTTTGTGTTTAAATGCAGTGTTTCTGTAGAAAAATCATCAAAATGTAAGTGTACTTAATGATTTTAAGATTGATTGTTTTGCGAACAGCAGGTATTTGGTTATATTATACAGATGAAGTAAAAAGCAATATTCCTGAGCAGAGTCATTGAAAATGATACATAACCTTCTGCCTAAACAATTTTAAACGTAAAAATTACCTAGATAACCTGTATAAATTTTAGCTAATTTTTATAAGAAACTGATATGTCTGACACAAAACTTTTATTTCTGAATATTACAAAAAAAATCTGTTGTGGGTAGCACAATACCTCCCGCCATAGATTTCTTATCAAACAATGTAGGAACACTGACCACCACTATTACCAAAATTATGACATGACATAAAATGACATTTTTCAACCTTTTTTTTGTTTTTTCAAAAAATCTTGGTTAGCACATTTAAATATAATTTTTCTTTGACGTATTGTAATTTGTAAATGGAGACAGTAAGAGGAAACATATTTCTATGGAAACGAGGAAATAATAATTATTTTCAGCGGTAACATTATATTACTGTAACTTTTAGGTTATTGAATTTTTATCAAAAGTTTATTTAAAAAAAAAGCATTATTTCTCCCTCCCCCTCCCGCCAGCTACATTTTCAATATTTTCCGTGCGTTATAAATCATCTTGTATATGAAGTCATTAATAGGTAATTGAAAAATCTAGACCTGAAAGATAATATTAATCTTGGCATGATTCAAAACCAGAAGATTAATTTAAATTCTAAAGTACGTATAAACTTACACGACGAGTACATTATGTACATTAAAGTTTTAAAAATTAATTTCCAATTTACAAAGTTGCTCTTTTTAATTAGGCATTTACTAGTAAAAACTTTACAAAAGATTATTTATGTGAAAAGTAATTAAAATTTCGTCCTAAACAACTTAATTGTAATCCTGGCGTGAAATTGAGAACCAATTTTTGTTTTATAATTAAAAAGTTCGGCTTTATACATCATATAAAATTTATAATCATGCATGTTTTATGGTGTGTACTGCAAAAAATATTGTTTTTTGCTTGTTATTTCTGTGTTCAACGAACTTCTGTTTACGTTCGGAATATGCGTCTGTTGTCTGCCAACAAACGACGATATTTGATTTCGTTTTAGAGTGTATTAAAATGTCTGCTAGTCGTGGAAGAAGTAAAGAAAATTGAATAAGGTAATAGAAGAAAATTTAGAAATATCTATATTATACAAAGTCATGTGTAGCAGTTGTGCTATTTTATGTAGAGAAATGCTGTTACCAGCCGTCAACTATAATTTTGAATCTTCTCGTAATTTGAAAGTCCAAATTCTAAACATGTAGATGCAAAATGATTTCTCTTACAAAAGTATTATAATTTGTTTATTTTGTTATGTCCAAACAAAAAGCGAATTCAAATTTTCATTTGTTAACTACGTCACTCCTCCTTCATAAAGCAAAGTAGTAACAAATAGAAACGAGAAATTTGAATTCAGTAATTACCTATATTATTGTCACTGTCAATAACTCCTGAAATTTGAATACGAAAATCGATATAAAATTCAAATTTAATTTAAATCTGAAAATATGTAACGCTATTTACAATTCAAATCATCATTTAATTATTGGTTGTTTTTATGAAAAAGTTTTAATAATATTAAGTCAATCACTGTTTGAAAAACAGAAAAACAAAAAGCAGAAAATATGTTTTAGTTGCTAATGTAGGTTCGCCTACAGCGTTAGGAAATAATGAAAAATGATTTATCGTTCAAAAATGAACATTTATAAATTGTTTCCAAAAAATCAATAATTACATAATACACCAACCCCCAACTAATTAATTTATCCTAAAGATTGACCAATTCAACCTTCGCTTTCTGTAAAACATACGCCCTAAGATCGATTTAAAGTAATTTCGCAGTGTCACTTCGATTTCCACACGAAATGTCTTTCCAAAGAGTGATGGAGAATAAATATTAATATTTTTGTTGACCGCAAAAAATCTAATAGGATTCTGTCAGTTTGGTAGATGGGCTTGTCGCCTGAATTGTTACAGAGGTCTTTGTACGTATGTGGGACGTGTGGGTTTTAGTTTTAAACTGGATTGATGAGTAATTGTTTTGCTTGCAGAATAAATGAGAAAAATATTATTTGGTTACGGTAGAACAGTTGTGGTGTTGTTAATAGATTCAATTCTATTCTCATTTTCTGTTGTACAGGGTGAGTTTTTTTTAAAACAATCAATCAGTTTTGCCGGCTAACTAATATTTTTAACGAAAAAATAAATACACAGGCTTATACAGCAAGGAGGTGGACATAATTTTATGATCGGCAAAATAAAATTATGATGAATGAAAGTTACATTTTCTTAAATGGAAAGCGGTACTTTTTTATTGGAGTTTTTTATTTCCTTTTCAACAATATTTTCCCGACGACTGATTATAAAAAGAATTAGTCTATTGTACAACGAGCATGGAATGGTACTCATTTCCTACGAGTATGAAAGCTGTACACTATACTTTTTTTACGACCACAATATTATTTCAAAATTAATTTAATTTTAATAATAAATTTGTCCCGCTTTCACCATTCCAATATTTGACAATTCTAAATAAGTATCCTAGCAATGGTACCTGCACTTAAATGAACAGATCTGTATTGAAATACTCACAAAACAAATTCATTTCGTACGATGCTTGCAATGTACCTCATATCCCTAGCAACAACAAACATACAATGAGCAAATTTCTCAGTGGTCGTAGAAAATAGTAATTTACGTAACAAGACCAGAAAGTGATACTTTACTGTGAAGACACTTTCAGGTCGTGTTAGGTACAATATTTTTTTGCGATCCTGAAAAAATAAATAATAATTCTTACACCTTATTGAAATATTTGAGACATGAATGAAAAATAAATAAATAAAGAACTGGTCAGTATGGAAACATTGCTTTCCGATCCCTTATAGTCAATTTTCCAAGCTAGCTTGGTAAAGAATTTCCGGTCCAGAAAACGATCAGAAACAGCACATTTTCTGGGCGATCGCGAAAAAACATCTTTTATTCTATTTGTGAAATATATAAGTCGTGTGCCCACACCAGATTTCTTTAACTTGTTTACCAATAAATTCGCTCGTTATGGCGTCACAATTCTAATAAACGCTCAATTGTTTTGAGACAGTAGTTGTCACAAACAACTGCGAGATTTCCACGGCACATTTCGATGCATTCGTACATCTGTTCTTGACACGGTTTTAATAAAACATACGTCATCGTCTGCCCTGTGAATTACAGTGCACAACCTACAGGACTCGACGCAAAAAGCTTATATAAATATCGATTTTGAATGTTTGTTTTTAGCAGGTAATTTGCATGTAAGAATTGACGGGCAGTGAATTTCCACGCCTACTTTGCCAATTATTGGAAGTCGAGGAAACAGGACGGTAATTAAGTTATTTTAAATTTGCAACAGTTTCTTAATAAAACTATTCACAAAAGTGTTAAAACTAAAGAGGTCTAGTGGATAAATATAGAATTTAATCCTCATGATTATTGTAGAGAATATTGGCGCCTCCACCAAAGTTGCACCTGACATATCTTATATACCACGAAATCTTAAGTTGTATACCAGCTTGCCGCTATATTAATAGTTATTTACTTTACACGTGGGCAAAGTAAGGAATTACCCACGAGAGTAATTTTAGCACACGAAGCCGAAGGCTGAGTGTAATAATTTTATCGAGTGCCCACGTGTGAAGTATAACGTTTTATCCAACAACTCTTAATAAATGCAAAATTTATTAAAGAAATATTATTTGACAGTTACATATGCTTTAAATTTTTGAAATTAAAATGTCAAACGAAGTGTTGTGTGTTATTATTATTGTAATAAATAAAAAAAATACTCCACTAGTGGATTTGCTCAAAATTATACCCACTAGTGGGTAATCTGTTACTTTCCTTGTTTAAAATCGCCATAGTTATAGAGCATTTATTGAGAAGTGTAAAATAATTTTTATGGCTACAAACAAAAGAGGATTTTGAATTCTTCTCGACCAAAAAGATTGATAAGCAATCTCGAGTCAGAAGATAATAATAAACGTTTATTTGTTTCTCTGTCCAACGTTCAAAATGTAACACAAAATTAGAAGAATAGTTTCAAGAAATAATATCTTAGTACCTTTTATATTACATCTAAAATTACAACGTATATTTCAAACTGAAAAAGATAGTTCCAGCTTCAGTACAAAATTCCATGTGAATGTGGAAAATGTTACATTGATCAGACTGGCAATACGATTACAAAAAGAATTACAAAACACAATCGGGCCATTCGTCTTAAGGTAACTGTGATAAAATTATTTCGAATTATCAATAGCCTAGGGATATTATAGCTGATAATTTCCCACGACTATTTTTTAACCAATCATAACAACAACAAAAAACACTTGAAAATTCAACCAATGGGAACAGTATTATACTGATAAAACCCCGTTACCCGGGTTACCCCAATAATTTCTCGTTACCAAGGAAATGAATAATTGTTACTGTCAATAACTGTCAGTGTCACAGTTAATTAATATTTCAAGTTATATTTTGCTGTGTCTTTGGAATTCATCTCATCAAATACCACGCGACCTCTCTGATTTTCTCAGATAAGTTTTCATTTTTAAACACTCATTTATTTTTGCTTTAAACAAAACCACTCAAGCAAAGTGACATTAGGTAAAACCCCTCCTCCTTTGGAGTCGGGATTTACCATGCAGTTTGCTTTCGTGATTGTTGCTAAGCAAAAAAATTCGTGCAGAAATAAACATTTATCGATAAAATCAGAAGATCTTGTGATATTACCCTCGATAAAAACTATGTACTCGTGTAAAAATATTTATTCTCTTCAGTATCTCCGGAAAGTTTGCACATTCTCAGTTTAATGATAAAAGTTTCTTTTGTAAACAGTTTTTTTTTCATATAATTAATTCACAATTAAAAGTATAATAAAGAATGTTGACAATGAAGTTGGTATAAGTTCTGAATATGCCTAGCATTATCAAGAAAATTTATACAAACTTACTATTCAGATTAATATCATACTTTTCATTCCTTCCTAAAGAATCGTTTCTTATAAATATGCATTAATGGAGTTACATTTAAAATTTTAAGAGAATTTTAATATTTCATAAGGCATAATTCAACTTGTTCAAATATCGCATAAATAAATACCATTTAAAATCAAGGAAAGGTAGAGCGTTGTAGGACGATGGCATGAAAGTCAAAAGGACCCTGAAATTAGCGTAGAAGTCCTAAACAAATAGAAATTTGATTGCACTGGAACAAGAATCTGTAACAATTCAACACAGCGCTAGGCTAACTAAGGATTTCCTGAAGATGTTATAAGCAAAATAGCCTTTCTTAGGTCATCTAGATCTAGAGTTATTATATTTACCTTTATTTAGGGTTTAAGGCCCAAGAAAACCTGGTGTACAAAAAAATCGAGACACTACTATTTTTTTTAATTTCTGTTATCATTATTCTGTACCACTTTCAATGAATCTTCTGGTGTTTTACGATTGAATGGACTATTAAGATGTAAAAATAGTTATTTATGTATCAAGACAATGAAGTTCAATTTTTTATCACAAAAATGGAATTTAGTTGCCGAGGCCCGTAGGACCGAGGAAAATAAACCATGTGAGTGATAAAAAGGAACTTCAGTGCCGAGGTCATTTTAAATTTTATTTGAAATAGAAAATTAGAAAAAACTGTAAAAAATTATTATATAGGTTAAGTTTATACATCTATCAGTTGTCAATTGAAACTGACAGTCAGTGTTGCCAACCTCGAACAGTGAAGTTATCGTAAATAACACTCAAAATTATGTGTTTAGTCCTCAATTTCGTCATCGGAATTAATTAGTTAATTCTTCTTGCATGTTTCATGTTACGTCCAAATTTACTATAGTACGTTAAAATATCTGCCAAAATTATCCTAATTGTACAATAATTATTTAATGGTTGCCAACACTGGGTTGCTCAAATCGTCGTATAATGGGTTACTTTAGTGACGATTTCTGAGATTTTAATGTCGATTTTTGAACACTTTAGTGCCGATTTCAAATAAATTATATTTCAAGGGTAATTGATGTATCCAGGGACATGCAAACTTATAAATAAATAAATAAAATATTAAAATATTACTTGTTTGTTTATAAACTTTAGATAAATAAACAGATATCAAAAAGTAAATAAAATATATCTTAGATCGTCGTAAATTTCTTTTAGTTTAGTTTTTCGCTGTCTACTAAATACTGAAAGAAATTGAAACGAGCCTTGAATAGATACCATTCGAAAAGATTGCGAAAAGCAGATTGTAATTTCTAAACAAACTTCTATTTTATCAAAACATCAAAGGAAAATTAATGCTATTAAATAACATAAAATATATTTAACATGTATTCAAGTACAGATAAAATATATACAATGTATTTAATTACCATTTCAAATGCAAAAAAAGCAGCATGGTATTGAAGAAACGTCAGATATTACGATTTGATTTTGCAAGTTCCAAGTCCAAATCAGATTTAATGGTAATGGTATTACATTTATTTGAGTCCAAAAAGAACTGATTCAGCGTGTTTCAATCCTCGTGATAGATTGAAGGTATTTTGTTTTGAAGTAAATGTATTTTTATTCCGAAACTTCGCAAGCTAGGAAAATCCAGAAGACATTATTTCCGAAGGATAACAATATTGTGCAAGACGGGAATATATTAAAACTAATGTTTCATGTGGATTTACAGATCTGTGATTGCAGAAAATAAATAGTTAAATACAACGTCCACAATTTTCAAATTTAATTTTAATTTGGTTTTTGACAATTTCGCTGTTGAATATTATCATCCTGTCGTATCCACTAGGTTTAGTGTAGTTCTATGTTAATTAAAACTTTATTAAAATGCAAATTAGAGTTTGCATATTTAATGCCATGAGATTTTTGACATATGTAATTATTGCAATATTATTTACTATATTACCTATAGGTCACGAAAATTGGTGGTTTGTGATTATTGAGTTTTTGCCATAATTTCATGATTACTTTAGCTATTTTCAGCTTTCCGCGATTACGTATTATAAAGATGAAGATGATAACTGATTTAATAACCTGAAAAAATAATATTTTATTTAATTGATAAACAATTTATAAAGTACAAAAAGGTCTGCATCAATATAATTGTTATTTATGATGTAAGTGATAAAAGTGACATTTTATGAGTAAGTTGGGAAGTTTGATAACGAGGTGAAGGCGAGTGTAACAACCCCATGAACGAAATAAAACACGTACATCATACAAAATTTTATCTACGATTTTATCTCCGGAAATGACTTACATGATCTTTATTAACCAATAATCAATTATGAACGTACTCTTACTGTACTCTACTGTACTTCTTACTTACTTCCTAACATACATATTACCACTTAAATATATTTGTACAAGTCCTAAGTCAGCAAAATAATAGTCACAAGTAATAGTTATTTACTTTACAAGTGGGCAAAGTAAGAAATTACCCACGAGAGAAATTTTAGCTTACGAAGACGAAGGCTGAGTGAGATAATTTTATCGAGTGGGTAATTCCACTTTGCCCACGTGTGAAGTATAACGTTTTATCCAACACTTTTTAATAAATGAATAATTTATTAAAGAAATAAGATTTGACAGTAATTTTAAATTTTTAAATTAAAATGTCAATCGAAGTAGTTACCAAGGTGTTGTGTGTTATTATTATTGTTATAAATAAAAAAATACTCACTAGTGGCTTTCCTCAAAATTATACCCACTAGTGGATAATCTGTTACTTTGCTTGTTTAAAATCGCCATAGTTATAGAGCATTTATTGAGAGGTGTTGGATAAACAATATTATTGAAACTATCTGACCTAATTACTTAATCATTGCATGAACTATAATGTGCTGACTTAAGACTTGTTACACCTTCATCCAAAAACACTAGTTTTACATATCCTAAAATCGTCCAGAAACTGCTTTGTTTCAGGCCTATCAATTCCAATAGTGAAAATTAAGACATAGAAAAATCGTGGAGTATTTCATGTTTGGCAATAATACCAGAAAATCATATTTCAATCAAAACCTCATTTAAATATTCAAATGCACAATTTAAAAAGTGACAATCTGCATCTGAAACATCAAAAAAAAATCTGATGTGGCCAGCACATAACCTCCCGCCCAATACTACTCTCACACGGTACAAAATAGTATTTGATGATACAGAAACATACCTTCTTATTTGTTTATTTTCTATTCATATTTGAGAATTTTAATTTTCTTCCGTATATTTATTTAATTGTTTGACATATATTTCACTAAGAAAACTGCTTCACAATCACAATGACATGTGTCACATTTCGAAAAAATTGAAAATTTTTAAATGTTTCCATGGTGTACTAGAAATGCAATATTTATGAAATCTAATTTCTTTATATTTTATTATTTCTAAATCTAATGAAAATTAATAAAATTAGTGTAATCAAAACACATGCAAAATTAAATATTCTTCAACATTCAAAATAACATAAATTATTGAAAAAGGAAATTTAACCGTATTTTTCACGAAAAACTCTTAAGGGCTTCAAGTAAACTGCTACTTCCGGTTGGCCAATTTTATCTAAAATCTAATCAGCTCTTCATTTAAATATAAGAAGCAATAATTCACAAAATTGTATTTTTTGGTACTATAGTATTTGAGTTATGCGAGACGAAAAAATTGCCACAGACTACACACACACACACACACATACATACATACATACATACATACAGACATCATCGCGAAAATAGTAAAATCGTATTTAAAAAGACCCTAAAACGTGCTTATTCATTGAAAACTCACTACCCAATTTTATGACCAAAAACAATACCTCCCTTACCTAGAGGTAGGCGGGAGGTAAAAATCATGTATTTCCATTAAAAATCTATTACAAACAGCAAACTAGAAACTACCGCACATAGCGTTAATGAAAATTTGAATAAGTGCTGATATCCTGCGTTGCGTGCGCTGGGTATGAATATTAATAGAGTGTCACACAGCATTTTTCCACTCGCTCACTCACTCTTATTTCACTTCGAGTGAGTCGGAATACACTCCCAGTCAGTCTCAGAGCCTCCCAAACTGCTCTGCATAGAACAACACAGAGGAATTACAAATAACAAAAACTTGACACAAAATGGCATTGCAGTAATCTACAGACGATAGTATATTGTATAAATTAGAATGTAGTTAGTTAGTTTTAACAAGTACCTATTTCACCTATTGGGGTGAAAAGTTTCGTGAGATCATCAATTCGAATCCCACAGTAGACAAATTATGACACATTGGGGCCTATTCAGTAACTTACCTGTTAATTTATAATAGCCTGTTAAAAAATTTAACCAATGTTAACAGGTTTTTATTTATTTGCTGGATTTGTAAAGTTAAACAAATGGACTCGCCAATAATAACAAGTGAATTTAGTTAACTTATCAATTTGAAATTGTTGAAGAAAGTTTGTATCCTTTGTAACAACTTAATTTGTTATAATAACTCTGATTTATTGTTCTGCTTCAATATAATTACTGAAATATTTAGTCAAAAGCATATAAAAATAAATGTTAATAGTTACTATATTTACTAACATATTTAGTTACGAAATACACGAATAATATTTTGTTATTTGCTAACAAATTTAAAACTTGTTAAATTAATAAAAATTAACGGTAGGTCGTCTGGGACTAAAAATTTTGTCAATTTTGACTATTAATTTTTTACTGGACAGGAACCTAAGTTACAGAATAGGCCCCGTTACTTTCCTTACATGAGATATGCGGGAGGTAAAAAAAATTGAAATAAAACTGTAGTAAGTATCATTTTACATCTTGTTAATTATAATAAAATTTACCCTAAATTTAAGGCGTTCAAATAAACTACCACTTTAAAATTTTAAAATGATACCTTCGTTAGGTATTTGAATTATCGTGGTTGGAAAATATTTCTATAACACTGTTTTGGAAACTGGGCATTCCACTACTAAAAATTGTTATGGAATCACTAACATTCCATACGCGGCGTATGGAATATTTTCTACAAATCAGAACCGCTTATAGCGCGACATATGAAGTATCTTGATTCAGTTACTATGGTTACGTCTGTTTGTTATAATTTGATTTATTTGAGTTTGACGTTTTCAACAGTTTTATATTTGTATTTTTGTATAATTTCCAAAACCTTTTTATAGAAAGTATAGTCTACAACAGGGGTGGGCAACCTCCGGCCCGCGGGCCAACTCCGGCCCGCGTAAAGTTCCAATCCGGCCCGCGAGATCTTTAGAAGAAATAATAAATATTTTCAAAAACAAAAATTTTAAATTAGGTTAGTACCCAACATAAAGAAAATGGGAGATTTACAGTTTAATTTTCGATATAATTCGTCTAGTATAAATTAAGAAATAAATATAGTACTTAATTAATTTTGTTTTATTATTGTTTTTTATATTTAAAAAAAAATTATAAGTAACAAAAATGTGTCAATTAACAATTACGGCCCGCGTACGAAACGTAAATCATATTCTGGCCCCTGTTATACAAAAGGTTGCCCACCCCTGGTCTACAACATGTAACGGAATGGCCTATCCCACACTCGTAAACCGTAGCCCTCGCCTTTGGCTCGGGCTACAAACTTTTTGCTCGCGTGGAATATGTGCCATTCCATTACTTTTTGTAGAATATACTATGCTCACACAAGTCTTCATGAAATAGTTAAATCGTTTTCTAGGGACCAAAAAATATCGACATTTTCCGCCCGTCACAATACCTCCCTTTCATGTATGTACTGGAGATAAAAACTATTCGGACACTGGGAATAATTTACCAATGAAAATTAAAATCTACTTTTGCTCTACAAATAGCAATGCAGCTAATACAAGTGATGTACAGCGTATACATTTAGGATTTTCAGGTAAACAATTTGAGAAATTCTGGAACAGCACACCTTTCCGCAGTAATAAATACAAAGTAGGCTCTGGATAGCAATGTGGACTCTATGCGGATGTATATACTAGGTTTTAAGGGAGACATTTGAAACAAATGAAAATGTAAAAATGTAACACAGTGTCATTAACACCCGCGAATATACCGTGATATTCCGCTAAGATGCAATATTTATTTTTCTGTCTTATGTAGTACTATGGATACCAGTTGTACATAGTCAAATGAACTTTTACTTTAAAGATTATCCACAACGGTCAAATATTATACCCATAATTCAACCGTTTTTTTTTATCAGCTATAATAACCCTAGGCAATTGATATTTCGAAATAATTTTATCACAGTTACCGAAAGAACGTTGTTTGGTAACCGCCCGGGCTGTTACCTTCAAGCAACGTCTCGAGGTAGTTGTGATCAAATTATGAGTATTTATCAATGGTCGAGGGATATTGGGTGAGAAAATTTTTTGCGATAATTATTATTATTTTCATTCACATACCGTAAAAATGACATTTTGAAATAAACAAATCAAATATTGAATTAACTGTCAACCGACTGTCAACAATTGTTACTTTGCAACAAGTGATAATTTTCCGGGGAGTAGTAAATATTTCATCTTAGCTAAAACTATGATAACTGTGTATGGGAGGTGGGTATTGTAACGGTTCAAAAATTTCGATTTGGAATCCTCAGAATACGAATTTAATATTTTCATAATGACCTCTGTGTGTATTCAGAATTTGGAGGGTTAAGAATTTATATTCAACCTCCTCCAAACATTCCTCTATTTTAGCTTTGTCTACATTCATACAAAATCATTCGGTCACGCAATAAACCATCAATTATACGATAATTAACTACTAATTTCCTTTCCATCTTTAGTTTTTAATGTTATGTTATTTCTTTTGTTTCAGGAGAACCAGTGCATGAGGATAAAAATCCTGGGCGACTGCTACTACTGCGTATCCGGGCTTCCAATTTCAAGGCCAAATCATGCGTACAATTGCGTGAACATGGGTCTCCAGATGATAGAGGCCATACGGTAAGATTTACTTAATAATACCTTAAAGCAAATTATATGTTTTCGTGTTTCGATCAAGAACTAACTTCTTATTTTCCTACAATACGTCTAGGACAAATTATAAGCTTAAGTCTCTCGTTTGTCCATTATGTATTAAATTTCACTTTAAGTAACAATTTATATACAGAGTGTTAACCGCGACCCCGGAACATAGGACTTTAACATGTAAAATCATACTTTCGTAATTTCCTGCTTAACAAACTCGTAATAGACAAAAAAGGTTCAAATAAAGTTGAGAGATCATAAAATTCTACATCAGAATCAATAAACAGAATTAATTATACATGCCCTATAACGCCAGAAATTAAATATTAAAATATAAAAAAATAGCTCAAAAATCGGGGTTAGCTTTGGAAATGAAACAAAATTGTATACAATTGGAAATGAAAATTGTATTTTTTATTAATTATTATTATAAATTGCATAATTGACTATTTTTTTTAGAATTTTGTTTCATTTCCAAGGCTAACCCGATTTTTGAGCTAATTTTTAATATTTTCATATTTAATTTCTGGCGTTATGGGGCTTGTAAATTCAATTCTGTTTATTGATTCTGATGTAGAATTTTATGATCTCTCATTTTTATTTGAACTTTTTTCGTCTAATATAATTTGTTAAGCAGGAAATTACGAAATTATGATTTTACATGTTAAAGTCCTATGTTCCGGGGTCGCGGTCAGCACCCGGTATACAGGGCTGTAAATCAAAAAGCGGGCCATAGGCGCTTAACATGGGAAATCAGTTTTTCCGTGTGCAGAAGTTCCCAAATGATTTTGGACGAAAATGGTTCAAATAAAAATTGTAGAGAATTTAATTCTGCATCTAATTCACTAATCAGATTTTATTTTACATATCTTTTAATCCGTAAAATCGACTTTAAAGTTTTATAAATATTGCTTATTTGTAGTGATAGCCATGGAATTGAAACAAAATTACAAACAATTACATATCACTAGCAATATTTATAAAAATTTAAATTCGGTTTTACAGATTACAAGACTTGTAATATAAAATATGATTAGTGAATTAGATGCAGAATTAAATTCTCTACAATTTTTATTTGAACCATTTTCGTCTAAAACCATTTGGGAACTTTTGTGCACGGAAAAACTGATTTCCCATGTTAAACGTCTATTGCCTGCTTTTTGATTTACACCCTGTATATATAGGGTGATTCAGAACGTATTGAAAAGATTAAAAGTATAGCTAGGCTGGCTGAAAATAATGCTTTTTGCCTAAATAAACTTTTGACAACAACTCGATATCCAAGAAGTTACAGCAAAGTAAAGTTCTTTTAAATTAACGCCTATTTATTGAATACCACTAAAAATAATTAGAATAATTAATTTTCGATTAATCATACTACCCATATGATTTCATAATTCACTCTTTTCGACCAATCGCAAAGCCAAAAATCCACAATTCACTGTTATTTTAAAAACGTGATGGGATCACCTAGCAACGGCCATCTGACAGTTGACATGTAGTCAGTTGTCATTGTGTATTTTTATGTTGACGTTTTTCAACGTGTGTTTTCAACAAATTTTGAACATTTTCAAAAGTGATTTCCGAATTTACTGGAGGAGAAAAAGTACAGTATTATATTCGGGATTATGGTCATTATTCATTCGGATGATTCGTGAATAATGACTATCATAATCCCGAATATAATAATACAGTATAATAAAGTATTTCCAATTTCTATTTAAAATATAATTAACCCCTGTAGTTTGTTTAACGACTGTTTATTAATTGATTTAACTTTAATTTGTTGTAACTCTTTTGTTATTTAGTTTTTGTCATATGTTTATTAAGGAAAACAGCTTATTTGAGCCCCCATAGCTACATTTTAAATCATTTCCATACATTATGAATAACTTTGTATTTAATGACTTTCACCTAAAATTTAAAAATCTTTAACGATTTATTTCTTGCGTGTGTAATCCTTGTTCACAAATATAAGTTTGTGTTTAATTTTTACTTGTTTTTGTAATATGTATATATACGGACATTCTCCTTTGTAAATGTGTTATATATATATATATATATATATATATTTATATATATATATATATATATGTTATATATATATATATATATATATATATATTTATATATATATATATATATATATATATATATATATATATATATATATATAAATTAGAGTGTCGTGGGAAGGCAGTCAATTGTGGGCTAAATAAAAACTTCTTTTAAATTTGCCAAACTTTCAGATATATTTTATCCTTCATCAAGGCACTGTGTAACAAAAATTATAAAAATATAAATATTTTTTACAAAATTTGTGAAGTAAACTCACATTTAGTTGAGACTATCTATAGAAATATCTCCAATGGTCAATAATAATATAAATAATTGAACACTAAATTAAACATAAAATGTACTCAAAATAATTAAAATAAGTATTTTAATAAAATGTCAAAATAAATTAAAAATTGACAAATAATATAAATAATATTTTTTGGAAAACTTGACTTAAATATCTAAAATATAAATGCTAGAGCAACTAGAAAAATTTTTAGTAATATGAATTTATAACACAAAGAAGAAAACAGTAAAAAAGAGAATAATTAAAATAATTATGAATTATTTTGAGCATTACAGGTTTTAATAATAGACATTTTTAATAAATAACAATATATATTGCTCAGACCATCTAAATCAGTCCTTTTATTCATCGTATTGCTAATGTTGTAAATATGAACCATCTCAAGAAATGACCTTTTTGACAAATTTCGTTCAATATCTAATATTTTAACATCTGCATAATTTATTCTATGGTTTTTATTATTAAAATGTTCAGCCAAAGCACTAGAGTTAGGTTTAAGCCGGGCATCACTTTTATGAGATATAAGTCTACCAGTTAAATTTCTGGAAGTATGCCCTATATAAACAAGGTCACATTCATGGCATGGAAGGCTCTCCTATTCTAAATAACTTTTATATAAAACTTATTTTCGGTTAGAAATATTCAAAGTGTACACGAGCAGTAAAAATAAACTCTGGAAAATTGTCTAATAATATTTGAGTATAAGAAAATACATAATTTCACTTCTGAAAAATTCAATTTCAAATATGGAAGCATCAAATTTCTATAACTGACAGAATAACTGTATCGAACAACGGAACTGCTCAATAAAATAAGATTTATATTTTCAAGTATCCATTTCGAACAAATAGCTTTAATAAAATCAGTCCATAGAAGAAAATGCATTCCCCAGAAATTGTTTTCAATTTACACAAGACTGCTTGTACTTGTCTCATTTCCATTGTTAATTAACAGTTTTTCGTGTAATTGTTTTTGAAACAAAGCAACTAATTGCAAGTTGCAATTTAATTGCTTTTGATCATTAATATTTCTATGATGGACAAAACTGTCTTGCGATAATTAATTGTGCTTTAAATTAGCAGCAATAAACTGAATTTATTTCTCGTTTTGATTAATATACGTTTTAGAAAGACTGTTAAGATTTCTTGCAATATACTATCTAGTTTAATATGTATATGAGTTCATTAGTAAAACGAAATATGTAGATTAAGTTTTCAGAATATATTTTCTTTTCTTATCAGCTTAATTGTAAAAACATATCATTCAAATGTGTTGAAGTTTTGTGACATATTAACGCGGGTAATGTTACACATAATATGCAAAGTTTTAAATTAAATTGTGATGTTGGGTCAGCCAAAATGCTATGTTGTGTTAGAAAGTTTTAATATGGCTTCTATTAAATAAATATTTAGACATTATTCTAACCAGCAAAAGAGAAAATAAAGCAGAAATAAAAGAAAAGATAATTTCAACGCAAAGAACAAGATTTTAACTAAATATACAAAAATGAGAGTTTACCGAAGATTAGACCAATAACAATGTACGCTGCTGAGATAAACAATGATAAAAATATGAAGAAGATTTAAATGATGGAACGAAAAATAATAAGAACAATATAAGGACCAATAAAGATATAAGAAAACGAATACGGAATCAAACAAAACTCTGTTTCTTTTTCTTTAAATTTTTGTGCTTAGGTTTGTCTTTCTATTATTTGCTTTATTTTTCCAGTGTTTAATTCTTGCTGCATTTAAATCTTCTTCTTCTTTCTGGTCTCCATTCTACTACTGATTTAATTGCATCCTTTTCTTCTTCTCTCCTCATATTTCCAAGCAATTTGACTCTTTGTTGCTTTTTTTTACTGTGTCTTCTCCTTCCAACTTTTTTTATATTTCATTCTTATTCTGTATTTGTTTTCTGATATGCTTTATTAATCTTCATATTGTTCTTCTTATTTTTCGTTCCATTATTCTTTTATCTTCTTCATATTTATACATATGTATAGGAGGTAAAAAGTGTTTTTTACTGTATATTTTTAACTATTTCTTAGACTATAAACGGAAGGATAAATTAGTAAAACAGGTAGATGATAATTATTTAAACAATTGAATCACCATATTTGACAGTGTCATAAATAGAGCTATAAAACAGTCGTATTATCTATCTATATTTTCATGGTAATAGTTATTTATGTATTTAGGCATTGAAGTTTTACTTTTTATAACGAATATGGAATGAGTGATAAAAAGGAACTTCAGTGATGCGGTACACATGAAATTTTATTTAAAATATAAAATTGGAATCAACTTAAAAAAATATATTTTATAGGTTAAGTTTACGCACCTCTCATTTCTTAGTTAAATAAACATTGAAACTGACATTCAGTGATGCCAACCTGAAACATTGAAGTTATCGTAAAAACCACTCAAAATTGTATGTGTTGTTTTCAATTCTTCATCGGAATTTGTTATTCGTCTTGCACATATTGTTTCGTATATTTGCCAAAATTATCCTACTTGTATAATAATTATTGTACGGTTGCCAATACTGCGTTTTATTTTAATAGTGATTTCAGAACTTGTAATGATGATTTTAACGTTCTTTCGTGGCGATTTGAAATAAAAATAATTATCTTAGTTAATATATTTTCCGGCTAGTATTTAGTTGCGCTCCTTGTAACATATGGTGGAGGCGCCAAGATTAGTTGAACTGTTAAAATTTGGCTTTGTTATTTCTTGACAGTAGTCTTCCAGTTTTGCAGTTATATTTTGGACGTAGAACAGAGAAGTAAACAAACGTATATTATTGTCAACTTATATTTATTTACATTTAATGTGGACATAATTTTATGCATTCTAAAATAATTATCAAATCATTTCTAGATCGGATCGTCTTTACTCGTATTTTCCTATATATATTTAATACAAAGATCCATTCTTTATTTTAGGGCCTACTTTTATTGACTTATACATTACAAATTATCTTCGTGTTTAACAAGTTTCCTTTCTTTGTTACAGATTCGTCCGGGAAGCAACAGGCGCTAATGTAGACATGCGAATAGGAATCCATACTGGAAACGTCCTCTGTGGTGTTCTTGGTCTTCGCAAATGGCAGTTTGACGTGTGGAGCGATGACGTCACCTTGGCCAATCACATGGAGTCTGGGGGACTACCTGGGTGAGTTTAACATTAACTTTTTGCTATAAGATGGTACAGTAACCAAAAAATGTTGGGGCAATAAATTGTACTCTAAAAAACCCAAGTCAAATTCAGAACAATACATTACAAACACATTTAACAATCAATCGTATTATGACTAAGTGCCTTGTTACAACGGTGAATACAAGATTGAGAAGAATGTTGTAAAGAAAGTGGGAATAAGTCAGTTGAGATAGTTTGGCCATTTAAGCTAATTTCAATTGAAGGTTGGTGAAACTAATATATGTGTGAGATTGAGGTGAACGATTATGTGGACGTCAGGACGTACGAGGAATAAATGGTAAGGTATGATTGATGGTTTGTTGCATAAACGAAAGATTCCGAGTGTGAATACAGTTTGGAGGAGATTAAATGTGTTCCAGAGTTCGAGTTACCCCACTGTGTCGTTAATTTAGCATTTTGTAGTTTAATAAACACGCTTGTACTAATACTGCAGATAACAATGGTAATTTAATACAAGTATTGCGTTTTCAAAAAAATTCCGTTGATATTTGCAAAGACAGCCGATGATGACACGATTAACTTGATGACAATAGTATTTTAGCTGTTTAAAAGGACAGTCTTTGTCCAAAAAAGAGTTGTTTTTAAATTTGGAATACTTCAGGCATGCTCTCACGTCTGTAGAGCGCTACAAGATGTAGTTAAATTGTAATATCGTTTGTTAAATGTTTTGGTAACTGTAACTATTTAACATATTTATGCGTTCGCGTCAATTTTAATATTTCTATTTGCTTGGCAATTTGTTGTTTCACGACATGGTAGGAAACCCCACCGTTCTTCTCCCGAATTAGTGAGCAAAATGTGTTGTTCCTCTCTAAAGAGGAAAATATAGAAGTGTTACCAATATGAATGTTATTTATAAAAAATATATTATAAAAATTATAAATTCCTAATTTTATGGAAAATCCTTATTTAGTGATATGCATACTTACAATTATGTCTTATATTTTTATTTATCTTATTAATTCACAATTTGACAACTTATTAAAGATATTTAAGATTGGTTCATTGGCAACACTGCTACACCGCCTTGTGTCTGATAACCTAACTTTTAACATGCCAGTCTGTCAGTTGTGTTCTCAAAGTGTATTTTAGGTCCGAGCAAATAGTTTTTAGAAACATGTCGTGAAAAAATATGTTGTGTCCAACAAGAGAGGAAAGCTCTTCTTCCACTCTCGTTTGCTGCGCTCATGAGCAAAACTTCGAACTCGAGGAGGGAAAAGAAGCGCTTTCCTCTCTAGTTTAACAAATAACTATTGTTAAATTTTTTAGTAACTGTAACTATTTAACATATTTATGCGTTCGAGTCAATTTTAATATTTGTATTTGTTTGGCAATTTGTTGTTTAGTATTTTCATATTTTATTAATAGTTATTTGTCAAACTAGAGAGGAAAGCGCTTCTTTTTCCCCCTCGAGTTCGAAGTTTGCCTCATGAGCGCAGCGAGTGAGGCATTTCGAACGAGAGTGGAAAAAGAGCTTTCCTCTCGTGTTAGACACAACATTTTTTTCACGACATGTTTCTAAAAACGATATGTTCGGACCTAAAATACACTTTGAGAACACAAGTGACAGACTGACACGTTAAAAGTTAGGTTATCAGGCACAAGGCGGTGTAGCAGTGTTGCCAATGGACCAATCTTAAATATCTTTAATAAGTTGTCAAATTGTGATTTAAAAGAAAAAGAAAAATGTAAGACATAATTATAAGATAATTTAAATTATGTATATTACTAAAATAAGGATTTTTAATCAAATTAGGAATTTATTTATAATATTTATAATATTTTTTTTGTAAATAACATTCATATTGGTAACACTTATATATTTTCCTCTCTAGAGAGGAACAAGACATTTTCCTCACTATTTCGGGAGAAGAACGGTGGGGTTTCCTATCATGTCGTGAAAAAAATAACTTTTTCACCACCCATAAAGTGTGTGATGTACCTATACCTATGTTAGAAGACAAATTCCTTTTTCATGCTCAAATTAATTCAACAGATTATCAAATAAGACATAAAAAGAATAATAATTCATCAAGAATTTGAAAGAGTAAAAAAATTAACAAATTAAGCCGTTATATTTCATGATGTAATTACATAATTACATAGCAAAAACTGAAGGCGTAATTACAGATTTTCCGGTCTCTAGTCTTTGAAACTAATTTATAATTTAATACAATGAATTAATTATAAATTCTCGAAAACTTCCAAAACAAAAACTAAGAAAATAACTTCCAAATTCTCTAATCCTAAATCATCCAAGAACAAAACTGTAATAACATTGCCTTCTGAAGTTCCTCAACAAGTTATCCTTCCCCGCGGCGCTACCATCGTACATACAGCGATTCTTTGATGTTTCTACTTCCGCTTCTCTGCAGTCTGAGTGTTGGTAACACTGCCGGCTGGCCTGCAGGGCAGTGCGAAGTCAAGGATAACGTAATTACTCCACGGTGAAATACGGTAGTGCTGCTCATATCACCGTAATGCCCTAGATTAGAAGTATTTATAGACAGATTTGATTATTGGAGTAATTTTACTATATGGTATTACAGAATCTAGGCATAAACTAATATGGCATAGACGAAACAACAGGGGTTGTATAGGGTGCCTGGTTTGTTTATGTTTAGGTAAAATATTATTAATATAAGGGAAGGGTAGGATAAAGAAGAAAATAGGCCATCCAAAAGGAAAGTGGTGTGACTCCGTATTTAAAGACTTGGATAGACTAGATATAAGAAAAAACTGGGAAATAAAGGCTGTAAATAGAGAAGAATGGAAAGAAATATGTAAAAAAGCCATGGGCCTTTAAGGCCTGCAGAGCTGTGTTATTATTATTATTTTATTTTTTTAAGGCATGCCAGGAAACCCCAATTTTCTTCTCTTAAAATAGTGAGGAAAATGTGTTTTTCCTCTCTAGAAAGGAAACTATAGAGTGTTACCAATATGAATATTATTTACACAAAATATATTGCAGAAAATATAAATAAATTCCTAATTTTATTGAAAATCGTATTTTACATTTTTAAACCAATCAGAAGTGCGAATTTTTGACGTATCTACCAATCAAATATCCATTATAATCAAAATTTGATTGATAGATATTTCAAAAATTCTCACTTCTGATTGGTTCAAATACACCGTGATGACAGCTCTGTTAATATTGAATAAATATGACAGATTTCTTGCATCCATATCAGTACATTGGCGAAGCAAGCTCGTCACTTCGTTTCTCGCTTCCATGTCAATACATTGGCCAAGAAAGCTCGTCACTTTGTTCCTCGCTTCCATGTCAGTAAATTAACAAAGAAAGCTCGTCACTTCATTCCTCGCTTTCATGTCAGTGTATTGGCGAAGCAAGCTCGTCACTTCGTTCCTCGCTTTCTAAATATATCGACCAAGTCCATTTTTTGCAAAAATATTTATCTTCATGTAACTAATATGTATTCTGAATATGATCCAAGTCTGATCATAAAAACAATTGTATTGGACTGTCCCAATTTACCCACTTAGAGATGGAATTTAAAAAAATCCTTTCTTAGGTGTTATCCATGTCATTTCAAGAATGCATCGTCAAAATTTCAGCCATTTGCGTCCAGCGGTTTGGTTTGTGTGTTGTCTGCCAGTTAGTCAGGGAACAGTTTTATATAGAAGAAAATTGTGTGTAAAATATAAATCAATCCATTTATCCATTTTGGGCGTGGCACTCTGCTTTCGCAGTTTCGCAGATTTCGATGATATATTTTTATCAACCGTCATCTTTAATGATGTTAATGGAGGAAGATTTCAAGGTATATTTTTCAATGCGTTATCACGGAGCTATTTAGTTCATGTAGACATAGATTGCAAACTAATACACAATAATTAAAACTCTTCTAATAACATGTGTGATACCAATAGCAGCCACAAAACCAGATAACTTGAAAAACAACACAAGGTAATTTAAAAACAAATGATAAACATTCTTTGTGGACATTTTCATATTGCGCCATTTACAAGCCAACTGCAAATGTTCATTTATTTGACGACGCTCTTCTCTTTGAAGTGCAAAAGCAAAATTGCAATTTACCTCTGTGTATTTGTTTCTCTGTACAAGTGTACAAACTAGAATTCGAATGGCACAGTTTATGTTTTATTTTTCTGTGTTGATCAACTTGTCCACTATTATAAATTGTAGATGAAACGATGCTTCTGATATTAAAATATTGCTTTGAAAGCCATTCTGTTTGATAGCTTTAAAATATTTTTACTTCCCGTATTATAAAAGTACAACATTATTGAGTTTGAAAATGTTACAGCAAATACAGATAGAAATATCTATGAACTATGACATGTATGTTTTTAAAAAGTTATCCATATTTTATTTTAATAGAGGCTATCATTAAAATCAAGAGTATTATAGTATTTACCACGAAATATTGATTCTATAACACTGTTTTGGAAACTACGCATTCCACAAATAAAAATTGTATTGGAATAACTATCATTCCTAACGGCGCTTGTGGAATAAATTCGACGAATCAGAGCCGTATATTAGCGCGATATTTGAAGTATCTTGATTCAGTTACTATGGTTACGTCTGTTTGTTTTAATTTTATTTATTTAAATTTGACGTTTTCAATAATTTTGTATTTGTATTTTCTGTATAATTTTCAAAATCTTGTTATAGAAAGTATAATCTACATCTACAACATGTAACGGAATGGCATATCCCAAACTCGCAGACCGTAGTACAAACTTTTTGCTCGTGTGGAATATGTGCCATTCCATTATTTGTTGTATAATATACTATTTACGTAAATACCGAGCAACCATATTTACAGTAGCAGTATATGGCGGTAAAGAATAGCTGTCGTTTGCAAATGAGATATAATCTAAAAATATTATTTCATCAGCACTATAATAGTATATTTTACAACAGGAATGAAATGGTACTCATTACCTACGAGTATGAAAGTTTATAGCGTGATCTGAAGGCGAATGCTGCAAATCATACGAGTATGAAATGGACATTCCGTGCGAGTTGTACACTATACTTTTTCTATGACCACGATATTATTTCCAAATTAATTTATATTTTAATAATATATTTGTCGCGCTTGCACCATTCCAATATTTGACAATTCTAAATAAGTATCCTAGCAATGGCACCTACACTGAAATGAAATGACCTGTATTGAAATACTTACAAAACATTCATTTCTCACGGTGCTTGCAATGTACCTCATTTCCCTAGCAACAACAAACTTACAATGAACAGATTTAGAAATGATCGTAGAAAAAAGTTCTTAAAATTTTTCATTGTTTTGCACTCATTTTATGAATTTAACATGAAATAAATACTGTGGCTTGATATTTGACAGATATAACTGACATTAACATACTACACTATCTTTTCTATGGTTACTAAGATATCAGGCTATCAGCGTATACTAAACTGCCAACTTTTTAGTAGCACACCAGTGAAATATAGGGATCATGAAATATTTGAATTGTCGCTACTGTGTGAATTCTTATACTGTGGAATAATTTTCCCTCATATTAATATTATATATGTTTGAGAGAAATAAACTTTACTACTTATTTTGACAAATGCCACGTTGGAAAATTAATTTGTTTATAATTTTAATTTAAATTTATTTGTTACAGAAGAGTTCATGTAACCCAAGCAACACTTCTTCAGCTGAGCGACCGTTTCGAAGTAGAACCAGGAGATGGAGCCAGCCGAGACACTTTCCTTGCAGATCACAAGGTTGAGACCTATTTGATCGTACCGCCGAAGGTAGGATTGCTAATTTGTAATTAGTTTTTCTTGTTACTAATTATTAAGGAGTTATACATATATTCAGTTAAGATTACAAAGCTTACCTCATTTAAACAAACATTAGTAATTTTTAACGGGAGTTGAACCAGTAAATAAATTATATTCTCTTCAACGTCTTTTCCTAAACATTTTGCTAGTTACAACAACCAGAAGTGGAAGTTAACTCAAAGCACTAGTTGGTTTTTCTTATATATCTCAATAAAAAAAAGAAGTTTTCGGTAACTGTCCAAAATCACCGGAAGTGGAAGTTTATTTGAAAGGTTGTCAACTTTTTCCCTTATTTTTGTAAAACCTAACTTTTTGGAATTCTCGTATATCCACAAATCGGAAGCAGAAGTAAATATGAAAGCCTAGCAGATTTTTCTTAGATATCTTGCTAAATAAAACCTTTTGGATAACTGTACGAAACGACCAGGAGTGGAAGTAAACTTGAAGGCTCTCGATTGTTTTTTACATATCTTAGTAAAAGATAACTTTTTAGAATCTATTAACAAACCGGAAACAGAAATTAACTTTAAGGCTTAACAGATTTTTTTTTGGAAGGGGTAGTTTACTTATAGAGCTATTAGGTTTTTGCCCATATCTTAGTAAATAATTGAGTTAGAATATTTTTCTTAATTTAAAACGATGTAGAATAATATTAGGTACAATTATTATTTGAAACATTTTTCTCTATTTTGTACCGTTTATTGTGAGGGCCACATCAGATTATTTACTGATTCTAAAATTACAAAAAAAAAAAGTGAAAAATGAACCAAGGTATGTTTCAGTACATAAGACCTCATCTTTCTCATGAGTTAATTTGAGTAACCATAATCTGCTACTAGCTAATGTTTCTGGAACATTCACAAACATCTTGAGTCTCACTTAATTCCTCTTGATATAAACACAATAATAATGATAAATCCCCGCCAGCTTCACGTTGACGTCCCATCAACAACATTTCGCATTACATCTGTTCCGGTAGACGCTGAGATTTCCGGGTGTTTCCGGTTACTTGGAGGCTCTAACCCTGCTCTTACCAAAACATAGATATACGCATGTATTGATATATACATACACAACTAGATGCCGCAAAATAGAGGCAATGTAGTATATAGTTAGCAAGTAGTCCCATATCATGAAGATTGGTTATGTTGGCATGTTGTCTTCTATGAAATATGTATGCATCAGGGTTGTTTAGAAATTAATACCTACTAGTGACCTTGACCGTGTGTATTGGACCGACGGAAATTTGAACAGTGGTACTAAAAATATGCGATGGGTTAAATTTAAGATAGAACGTTTTGCTCAAGAGCGTGGTAAAGTTCTTGAGATAGAAAACAAAGTATTAATCAGGCTTGAGGCTAAAACAGACTACTCTTGTTTTTGTTATACATTTTTAATTATTCAAATTGTTAAATCTTCTTCAAACATTACTACTTTCGCCTCGCCTAATATTTAGGTAACCGAATAGGCCTTATTGCTTGCATTTTTAAATTCTGAACAACTTTTGTATTGACACTTTTGCTGTAAAGTGAATAAATTTACACTTTTGCTGTAAAGTGAATAAATTTACAGCAATATCAAAAAAATTGCATTGAAATTCCTGTTTCACATTTCAATTCTACACCCATATAAACCTAGTGCACAACTTCCGCCCAGGAACACAGTGATTTTTGATATGACCGCTGTGAGTTGTTCTATATGTCAAATGTCAAGAACATTTATTTTATTTTGATTGGGATAAAAATACTGTAAAATGAGTGAAAAACAAAAAATCTGGTGTGGGCACCACACTACTTTCTTATACAAATAAAACCAACTGAACACGTATGACTTGTTCCTTGCGTATGACTATTTTGACATTTATTTGATATATAGATGTTAAACCTTTTTCATTTTGTTCTCAATATAGTCTTCAAAACTTTCTAACTAATAATGCAAATATTACTTTTATATTATTTCACACGACACCTATTTTTGACACTTCACAATTAAGTAACACGTTTGACACATAGATATTAAAAATGTTTTAGTTTTTGTTTCCATTGTAACTAAGATTATAGAAATATATTCTAAAATATATTTAGTTTTTCTCAAAATTAGAAGCATGTACAAGTAAAATGCAAATAAAATTTTATATTCTAAATACTTTTGCTAACATCTTTCATTTGAAACTTTTTCTCACAGCTGATTCTATTTTTGAAATAAATGGAATTTATTGTTTTGTATGTCCAATAAATTTTCTCTTCCGGTTTTTCAATTTCATTAAAAATCAACACAGCTCTTCATTTTTTCATTATACTTATAAATTCCAAGTTTCGTTTACATATCTTGTCTCGTTGACACGGATATCCATCCATCCATCCTCACACACAGACATCATTGGGAAATTGATCTTAACGGATTCAGTGGACGTCAAAATATGTATTTCCGCAAAAATCTCGTCAACGATTTTTTTCGTGATTCCAATACTTCTTTATACTTTGTATAAGAAAGGAAAAAGTAAACTTATTTGTACCATGAAAAATTGTAGAAACTTTTATAGTGTAGGTGAAATAGTATTTTTAAATTTTATTCTACTTGAAACCGACATCTGCTCAAATTTACCTGTGTATATAGCTACTGCCAAAATGGCTGCTTAGCTCAGACCTCGGTCGATGTGACAAAAAGATCAGAAATGACGACAGCGAGTATCTTTACTATATTAATTTTAATACTGTAGTTAAATATTCTCGCGACCTATTATTTTTGGGAGGTTTACCTAGCTAAATAAATACGAATTTGTCATTTCAAAGTAAATTATTGTAAATACTCCAAGTGTTTTTGTAATTTGAGAACCTCTGGCGTAGGTAATGGGTATCTAAGCGTGTCAAGCCACCAGGACATTAGCAATGGATGTACGTTAAAGATAACACAGAATGTGTGAACAATACAAAGATTATCCCTGTTATATGGGATTACAAACATGTTTAAATGCTAATTGTAATGTATTGCTATAACTACACGAATTTACAAAACACAAACATCATTACCAAAACATTATGTTTATGCATATTTTATATTTAAATTGGATAGGCATGGTGTATATTCTGAAAGCTTTCGAATTTGATGCCAGTTTGTTTTTTTTTCCTCGATGTATTTAATGTTGGGGATCACTAACAAAAATGATAGTACTTCGGGCTATCCATTACAATGAAAAAATTACCCCTTTCTAATTAATAGTTATTTATGTATCAAGGCACTGAAGTTCAATTTTTTATCACGTATATGTAATGTAGTTGCCGAAGCCCGTAGGGCCGAGGAAAATAAACCATGTGAGTGATAAAAAAGAAACTTCAGTGCCGAGGTACATATTAAGTTTTATTTGAAATCTAAAATTCGAAAAAAACTGTAAAAAAATTCAATATAGGTTAAGTTTATACATCTGTCAGTTGTCAATTCAAACTGACAGTCAGTGCTGCCAACAGCAAGAAGTGAAGTTATCGTAAATAACACTCAAAATTATGTGTTTTGTCCTCAATTTCGTCATCGGAATTAGTTAATTCTTCTTGCAAATTTTGTTTCATGTTACATCCAAATTTACTATAGTACGTCAATCTATCTGCAAAAATTATCCTAATTGTACAATAATTATTTAACGGTTGCCAACATTGGGTTGCAAAATATCGTCGTATAATGGGTTACTTTAGTGACGATTTCTGAGCTTTTAATGACAATTTTTGAGCACTTTGGCGATGCTGAATTGCCTGAAAATATTTGGAACGCAGCAGGTGAAGCTCTAAACAGCTTAATTCCGCGTTATATTATCATTGAGTTTTATTTTCATTTTCTTGACTGTTTTGACAGGTCAGTATGGTAATATTACCGTACAGCATAGAGTTATGACATACTTATCCTGCCTACTTTTGTGCCTGTAAATATAGGTTTAATCTCCTGAAACAGTGTATTTCCTAAAGCTCATAAAAAAGTAAACACCTGAAATTTATAATGTTACTGTAAAAAAAGTATATTGGTTAATCTTAGCTTTTACCAGTAAATCTTAGGATTAACCGAATTATAATGATCACAGAATTGTTACCATTACCATTAAGAGTTGTTAAATCTAAGGTTTTACTGGAAAATCTTAGAATTTTCCATAACTCGAGATTTTACAGTAACACATATATAATTCAGCCGTTCAATTCTCCTGTACCTCCTATCCATTTTCCTCACGAAAATTAAATCAGTAAACACGTTTCAATACCAGTAATTTACTCTAATCTATACTACACTGTCCCAGCGCATGAAATGAAGCTTTCAGGTCGCTTTCAGCATTTCAGCGCAGACGTAAGAATGTGGGAACGGCAGCAACAGGCGATCAGAGTATAAGGAACAGACGTTGCGTGGCACGGACACAGCCAAGCGCGAACGACGGTCTGGTCATTATTCATGACTTGATAAACAAACATAGTGGAGGAAACGTGGTTTAGAGACGCGTTGGACCTGTGTGGAGTTGAGGAAGTAATCATAAAGTGGAGGTGCTTGATTTAGATTGGATTGTGTGGTTATGTTGGTATCTAAAGGGATTTTTTCATTACTTGTCTAGCCACATGCTGTTATTAACTTCTTTTGGAGGCATGAATTTGGTTTTTACTATCTGTTGCATTTATTACGATTGAAGATTACGAACTGAATTCAAAGATTTCTAGCCAAGTAAATTGTTTCGTTGTTAGTTGTTCGTGCGCTCGTGGAAAATTTCCTTTTTTTTTTAATTAAAAGTTATTTTTTCTTAAAGAAAAAGGGGTATTTCTTTTTATTGGAATGGAAAGCACAACGTATTCTCTTTTCAGCGATATAACATGTTCCTATTACCTGAAATTTAAATTAAGATCACAAAGTTAAAAAAAATCTTTAAAAAGAAAATTTCAGGTAGGCCTTGAAACAAAACACGTTATTGTTTTTTATTTTATTGATACTCCTGTCCACTTCTGTCAAAATGCCTTGTATCGACAACAATTGTTGATAAATTAATATCATATGTTTACAGTCAGTCAACACCTCTCAATAAATACTCTATATTTATGGCGATTTTAAACAAGGAAAGTAACAGATTACCCACTAGTGGGTATAATTTTGAGAAAAGTCACTAGTGAGTAATTTTTTATTTAGAACAATAATAATAACACACAACGTCTTGGTAACTACTTCGATTGACATTTTAATTTGGAAAATTTAAAGCGTATGTCACTGTCAAATAATATTTCTTTAATTAATTTTGCATTTATTAAGAGGTGTTGGATAAAAAGTTATACTTCACACGTGGGCAAAGTGTAATTACTCACCCGATAAAACTATCACACTCAGCCTTCGGCTTCGTGTGCTAAAATTTCTCTCGTGGGTATTCCTTACTTTGCCCACTTGTAAAGTAAATAACTATTATCTACGATAGTGTGTAAAATTGATGTTTAACTGTTAGTTTCAAGTTTGTAAAACGGTTGTTTAGTAACACGATCCCATTAGTCACGGCCAGTCACTGGTTGCCAAGCCACGAGTGATTAAAATTTTTAAATGCGCCAAATTTGCAAAAATTTTGTTATCATTGCAAACTTTTCATTTAATATTGTGATCGTACTTCATAAATACAAATTATTTTTTTCTTATTTATTGGGATTTTCATTATATCGTAGATAAAATATTGTACGATATACATAAGTAAAGCGTCTTTAGTCACTCAGGGATCTCAAAACACTCGCTACGCTCGTGTTTTAATGACTAGCTTTACGTACTAATATCGTAAATAACTATTATCTACGATAGTGTGTAAAATTGTCGATTAGTTGTTAGTTTTAAGTTGGTACAACGGTTGTTTAATAAGACGTTTTAATTAGACACGGGTTGTCGCACAATGAGTGATAAAATATTTTTTCTACTTCTGTTTAAATATATCACCATTATTTAAAATTCTTCGATGAATTATAGTACCCATAATTCACACTTCTCGATCAATCACAGAGCCAGAAATCCAAAATTCACGGTTATTTTAAAGACGTGATGTGGATCACCAAGCAACGGCCGTCTGACAATTGACATGTAGTCAATTGTTATTATGTATTTTTATGTTTACGCTTTTCAACGTGTGTTTTCAACGAATTTCGATCATTTTCAAAAGTGATTTCCGATTTTACAGGTGAAGAAAAAGCTATAGTATTATATTCGGGATTATGGTCATTATTTACTCGGATGCTTCATTTTCGTGAATAATGACTATCATAATCCCTCATATAATAATATACTATTAATACATCAAATTCGAAAAATTTTGTTATCATGGAAAACTTCTCATTTAATATTGTGATCCTAATTCACAAATAAAAGTATTTTTTTATATTCATTGGGTTTTTAAATTATACCATAGATAAAATATTGTACGATACACATACGTAAAGCGTCTTTAGTCACTCAGGGGTCTTAAAACACTCGTTACGCTCGTAAAGACTAGCTTTACATACTTTTTTTCTTTAAAATAATAGAGCGACTCCACCAAATAAGTACTTGCATTATCCGGAACTTTCAAAGTAGCCATTATTTTGTGCAACTAACCATTAAATGATTGCAAGCATTATCTACAATTGTGGATAAAACCAATGTTTGTAAACTATTATTTCAGGTATATTACCATTTGAATACCGCAAAAATGATGAATAAATAGAGATTACTCTAAAAATTGTGCGGATATTATCAGTGGATGCACTGACGATCCAATCGTGTTTGCTTATTTAATTCAGTCTGTTTTTATTTCCATCCCACCGGGCTATAAAATTGCATTTAGCGGATGTGGTGTGATTTCAACTGGATTTGTTTGTTTGGTTTGGTTTTAGTTGACAAAAAGAGCGACAGATTGGAAAATATGATAATTTGACGCGTCAATGCAAAATTTCATTCTCAAACAAAATAAACTGTCAATATTTTTATTTGCCTGCAAAAATGTTGGAGTAAGTAAATATACATATTAAAATTTATGCGTAAATATTTACACTGTGAAATTTTAACGATTAAACAGGGCTTCTTCTAATTATACTCATAACTTTTGCTTGTGTGGAATATCTGCCATTACATTATTTGTTGTAGATTATACTATTTTCTACGACCACTTAGAAATCTGCTCATTGTATGTTTGTTGTTGCTAGGGATATGGGGTACATTACAAGCATCGTGTGAAATGAATTTGGTTTGTGAATATTTCAATACAGGACATTCCATATCAATACAGGTGTCATTGCTAGGATACTTATTTAGAATTGTCAAATATTGGAATGGTGAAAGCTGGACAAATTTATTATTAAAATATAAATTAATTAGGAAATAATATCGTAGTCGTAGAAAAAGTATAGTGTACAACTCGCATGGAATGTTCATTTCATACTCGTAGGAAATGAGTACCATTTCATATTAATATCTTAAATTCTATCAACATTACTTTACTTCCTGCCCTTATATATAAGTAAGGTATTATGTTTGTTACGAATTGATTAGATTTTGGAAACAATGTATCAACAGAAAATGGTAGATTATTTGAAGACCTATCAGGGTTTTAGGGCATATCATAAATAATTTGAAGTAAATTTCATTGGAATCTAAAAGATGCCGAAACATTTTTCTATATTTTGTTATCAGATTCAAAAACAGTGTTCATGTTCAATACCTGTAGGCCAAATGAAATATTTATGTTAACGATTCTTGTAAATTTCTTATTATTTCAATATTTTTATATATAACAGAATTTAAGATAGAAATAAATTGTATACAACAATGCTCCCTTTGTACTATCAGAACAGTTTTTTAAGTTATGCTAAAAGTCATAATTATGACAAATAATATGATTTTGGGCTCGTAATGTTTCAGTGAATGGTGTGTGAATGGAACAAGTGAATGAATTTGTTTGTATATTTGGAAGTGTGTTTTCAAAGGATGGACGTATTGACCGGAAAATAGAAAGGCATATATTTGTAGGGTGCAAGGTATTGTATTACAAAAAACACTTAATAAAATTTACAACAATAATTTTTCTGCCTGGTCTAAAATATAACAAATCAAACGTAAACTAAAATAAATTTTTTAAATAACCTGATTTTAAAATGTTTTTACTAAACCAAATTAAATCACGTCCTGCTATATAAAGACCCCTTAAATTACTAAATTAATTACAAACCATCACAAAAATAATTCAAAAAAGATAAACCCAAAGAATAACCCCAGAAACAAAATTACAAGTGGATTAAGTTTAACTGGGCACTATTTAAATTAGCATAATTAAATTAGTAATCAACACGTCCCTCCTTTGTGGGAAAATAAGACCAGTAGCGAACCCATGATTTTTTATTTTATTGCTGTTTGATAAAGTTTATAACATCTTAAAACGGTGATTTCAAAAATATCCAGGGTTTGTTTTTAAAGCAACCAATCTGTTTTGCTGGCTAACTAATAACTTTATGTTATGTCCACCTCCATGTTGTATAAGCCTATGTATTTATTTAGTCTCTAAACTTATTAGTTAGCCAGCAAAACTAATTGGTTGCTTTAAAATACTTACCCTGTATAAAATGATATATGTATAACTGTTTTATTCTTAAAGTCAATTAAAATAAAGAATTCAAGATTATATGTAGTAGAATCGTGCTCCCGAGGTCATCTAATATTTTTCCGTGTCTTTTATTTATATTTGACCGTGTTTCGGGACCCATTGTCGAGTTCCAAGTCTACAAGAATATAAAGAAAGTTCTGCGGCCTGTATGATTTTTGGGATAACGACTGAACGCAAGTTTTCCGTTTGATTTGCTGATATTTCCTACAATATTTGATCACGTATGAAATTTATATCTATGTGTATACATACCACGTATTGTATAACAACTGAGTAAAGCCGGATTAGCGTCAAAATTATAACTAACGAGATACGAGTTCAAAGGAAAATGGAAAATGCATTATGTGACATATTTTAACGTGGAATAAACCGGAACTACAGTAAATACCTTATAAAGTTTTTATGTTTATATAGTAAATTTTATGCAAAATCTAATTACTTTGAAGTTGAAAATTTTCAATCAGAAATGAATACATGGTAATTAAAAGTTAATTACCAACATTTTAGAACTGTAACGTACTTGTTTATTGTTTAATATTTAATTGAATACAGATATGTTTTCAACTATAATCTTTCAAACTATTTTGTAAAAAGGTCAACTTATAAAAATTATTTTAAAAATTTAGTGTAAGACTAACCATTCACACAACTTTTAAACTATATAAAAATTGGAGGTAATATAATTTTTCTTCTTTTTACCTCCCGCCACATTCTACAAGAGAGGTATAGGAATCATGCTAAAAATTGGGTAGTGAGTTTTCAGTGGATGAGCACGTTCTAGGGTCCCTAGAATACGATTTTATAGTTTCGCGATGATGTCTGTCAGTCTATTAGTCTGTCAGTCTGTCAGTCCGTCTGTCAATCTGGGTGGATCTCTGGAGTTACGGTTTTTCAAAAACTGTTAAAACAAAAAATTTGATATTTTGTATATATCAATTGTATCCCCTTTGGAATAGCTGGTTAGTTTTTGGTGATAATCCAATAACCGGAAGTGGTAGTTTACTTGAAGCCCTATCAAGTTATTTTAAAATATCTCAGTAAATAATGGTTTAATGAAAATTTTATTATTAAAATAATGTTTAAAGTATTGTTTGAAACATTTTCCTCTTACTGTCACCATTTACGAATTACAATACGTTAAAGAAAAATAATATTTTGATAATTTCGTTTAAAACTAAGATGTAGAATTAAATTATCTACAGCATTTATTTGAAGTATATTTGCCTAAAATTAACTGGACAATTTCGCGCAATAAAAAATTGATTTCCCATGTTAAACGCCTATGGCCAAGTTTTAATATGATACCCTGTATGTACAGAGGGTAATAAATTTTCAGTAATAATATAACAAGAGCGTGAGAGTAAATCGAAAATAATTTATTCTGCGACCACTGAGAAATCTTCTCATTGTATGTTTGTTGTTGCTAGGGATATGAAATACATTGCAAGCATCGTGCGAAATGAATTTGTTTTGTGAGTATTTCAATACAGATCAGTACATTTAAGTACAGGTGCCATTGCAAGGATACTTATTTAACCCTCTATTGCATACTGTTCCCGAACGGGAACATAAAATTAAAAATTTTTTTTTTCTTTTCTTATGCAGTTTACATTCATGGCAATCATGTTGTAACATTTGGGAACATTATATATACTTTGTCAATTGCCAGTTAGGTCATTCCTCCCAATTTGACCAACATAAAAAAAAAATTTAACTGGAAAAAGGATAATTACAGAAACTGAGATATAAAATGTAAAATTTGAAGGAAGCAGCTTATTACCTGCTGATATATTACAGCTAAATACACCTTTACAAAATTTCCAAAAAATTTTTTTATCTGATGTTTTCCTAGAAGGGGTTGTTTATCAAACAATTTTGTATAGTACACAAAGACGACCCAATAGACCAAAGTTCTATTGTAAGGTGAATTTGTTCATAATGTTCCCAATAGTGAACAAAATTAAAAAAAAAAATTTTTTATTTTTGGAAAAAAAAATTACATAACACTTATTTTACATATATGAATATTTCTTTTGTAAAAAATAATGTTTTTGACCCCTTATTTAAAAGAAATAATAATTCATGCAATAGAGGGTTAAAATTGTCAAATATTGGAATGGTGAAAGCGGGACAAAATTATTATTAAAATTAAATTAATTTTGAAATAATATCGTGGTCGTAGAAAAAGTATAGTGTACAACTCGCATGGAATGTCCATTTCATACTCGTATGATTTGCAGCATTCGCCTTCGGCTCATGCTACAAACTTTCATACTCGTAGGAAATGAGTACCATTCCATGTTCGTTGTACAATATACTATGACAGATCTTTTGAAAACTTGTTGCCAGGCAATATCCACTCAAGCCCATAACGTTTCATCCAACATCTCTTAATAAATGCAAAATATATTACAGAAATATTATTTGACAGTGACATATGCTTAAATTTTCTAAATTAAAAGGTCAATGGAAGTAGTTACCAAGGTGTTGAGTGTTATTATTGTTATAAATAGAAAATTACTCACTAGTGACTGTTCAAAATTTTACTCACTAGTGAGTAATCTGTTACTTTTAGAGCATTTATTGATAGGTGTTGGATAAATAAATACATACCATCATACCATTTACCTATATCTAAATGTAGCACTTTATTTAGAGCAGATCTCCGTGTGATAAATTTGTCCGTCAAATAACAGCCCCAAAAATGCTAGTGCAATAAACAACTGAAGTAAATTTAACATTGCCAACCGTAGGAATCAACTTGAGCATCTCTACGTACTTACACAATATCCCAGTATACTCCTTTGTAACTTGCGCCATATTTCACATTGTTTTCCTTTTATCCGGTAGTTTCCACCAAATTTCCATCTCTGGCGCCGCTCTGTGTCCGCGTGGCCCCGAGGTACGCGCGCGCCGCGTGATGCTACGTGACGCGTTAGTGCGTTACAGTTATTTAAGGCACTCTTGGGAAGCTAGTGAAGCTACGCACGGCTTGTTAGGCATGTTTACACAGACGGAAATTTATCAAACAACCTCGGGAGCCGGAAAATATCCTGTTGCTTCTTTTGATTAGCATTATATTTGGCCAGTTGAATGTACTGTGGATGAAACGCTTAAACTTTTACAACCAATACTACTATGTTTAAAGTGCATTGTAAAATATTGTACACAGTTGGGAAGATTATGATGAAATGATGGAGTAACAAAATTTCGTAAGAATAAGGCTGGAAATACAAACTATAAATTTAATACATTTCAAATATAAAAATCTGATGTGGCCAGCACATAACCTCCCGCCCAATACTACTCTTAAACGGTACAAAATAGTATTTGATGAAACAGAAACATACCTTCTTATTTGTTTATTTTCTATTTATATTTGAGAATTTTAATTTTCGTAAATAGCTCCGTGGTAACGTGTCAAACTGTGGATCGTGAGATCCTCAGTTCGAATCCTACTGCCGACAGTTACAAATTTAAATTTACCCCTGTGGTTCCCCCTCCACTAACATCTTTGGGGGCTATGATTTGACGGCTGGTAACCGCACTTCATACGTAAAAATATGTCACCTACCGAGATCTGTGTAAGCAGAGTGCCACACCCATGATGGGTAAAAGGCGTGATGATATATTTATTTTATTTTCGTTCGTATCTTTATTTAATTTGTTGACATATATTTCACTAAGAAAACAGCTTCACAATCACAATGACATGTGTCACATTTCGTAAAAAATTTAAAATTTTTAAATGTTTCCATGGTGTACAAGGACTGCAAGATTTATAAAATCTAATTTCTTTATATTTTATTATCTTTAAATCTAATGAAAATTAATAAAATTAGTGTAATCAAAACAGATGTAAAATTAAATATTCTTCAACTTTCAAAATAACACAAATTGTTGAAAAAGGAAATTTAACCGTGTTTTTCACGAAAAACTCTTAAGGGCTTCAAGTAAATTGCTACTTCCGGTTGACCAATTTTATCCAAAATCTAATCAGCTCTTCATTTAAATATAAGAAGCAATAATTCACAAAATTGTATTTCTTGTTATTATATTATTTGAGTTATGCGAGACGAAAAAATTGCCACAGACTACACACACACGCACATTACTACATACAGACATCATCGCGAAAATAGTAAAATCGTATTGTACACACAAAAAAATATGTACACTGTTCCAACACTAGGTAGTGTACCATCGAGTTCACACTATTTTTAGTGTTAAAATTAACACTATAAATAGTGCTTTCACATTTACTGGGTTGAATTCGTGTGAAAATCATTTTTTGTTAGAGTTAAATTTAACACTAAACATTTTAACACGATTTTTTTCTCTGTAGGGACCCTAAAACGTGCTTATTCATTGAAAACTCACTACTCAAATTTTTGACCAAAAACAATACCTCCCTTATCTAGAGGTAGGCGGGAGATAAAAATATCACGCAATTAATAAAATTATGCTAAAAAATATACAGACCGCCCACTGTATAAAATAAAATCGCAACGTAATATACTATTATAAATCTGTAAATGGTGTGGAGAAAATTAATTTAAAATCAAAGATACATAACTTTAAGGACGGCTTCAAATATGCACATTTTTATCTTGCAAATCATTTGCAAGTTTGAATATTTTTTGGGCAACGGATGTATATTTATAATACTTTGAATCCTAAATTACATTTGATTTTTTACGCATTATTTGTTTTGAAAATCATCTGTTTCTTTCTGCCGTCGCACTTAGAATAATAAATAATATAAAAACTATCGTCAATTAAACAAAGTTCTTTTCTACTCAATAAATAATTCAAATCTCACACAGTTCTCTTTCATAATTCAACAACAAAATCGATAGTGAAGTACTAAGTATCTTTCTGTATGCAGAAATAATTTACATTTTAATACACATCTAACACGTATAGCACTGTATGTTGGCGAACAAAACAAACAGAAAGAAATGAATAGCAAGTACGGCGGAACTACGCACAAAAAGGACGTTCCATCCGAGCATGTTCAGCACAATTGGATATTGTACGTGACGAAAAACAAAAGCGTTTCTAATATTTGTTTTGTATGTTTGAGTTCAGTTTTTCATCAATCTATCTGACAAATTAAATGCGCCGTGAAATGGAATTGAATTTGTTATGTTAAGACTAAATATATCATCATGCCATTTGCCCATTTTGAGACAAGCATTTTGCTTTCGCAGAGCGTGAAGTAACAAAATGTATTGGTTCTGAAAAGCTCATATTCCGCACGTTCTGGTCGGTATCATTTTTTGAGAAATATGGACCAATGATTTGAACAGTCCTTGAAGCACACCAAACAGTGACATTTTGTTTATGTAATACCGTCTCAATAATGGCTTGTGAATTTTCTTTACCCCAAAGGCGGTAATTTTGCTTGTTGACGTAGCCATTTAATAAAAAAATGAGCCTAATCGCTGAATAAAATTTTCGAAGTAAAGTACAATTTGTAAGCTCAGTTCTGGCTTAAGTCTATTGGTAAAATGACAAACAAAACTGAGAACGAAACAGCTGTCAGCTTTCAAATTGGCTGTCACTGGAAAAGTGTTTCCTATTCGCAAAACAAACCTCTAAAAAACAACCCGTTATTAAACACCCAAATTTTTATTTATTTGCAGTTTTGTCGTGTTCCAGACAAATATATAAATAATATATTAATATATAATGTTCAATTGTAATTACACAAGAGCTTTTTATTTTGCCGGATAAATTTCTGTTTGTAACGAAACCTTGTTACCTAGCAATTTGACAAGAAAACTGTTTTAATAAAATCACGACATCGTAGGTGGAGTGATTTTATTTTTTAAACAGTTTTCGAGTCAAATTGCTGACAGGTGACAAGGTTGAGTTGTCAAACAGAAATTTATCCGGCAAAATAAATGCTCGAGTGTAATTCGGCGAGATAATTTACCGACATTATTTATGAAAAGGTTTATTTAAAAGTGCAATTATTATATATTATATTTTTGACATGTAATGTAAATGATAATGTAGTTAGTATTTTGGTTTGGTTGCTAGGAGAAAGGTAAATAACGTTTTATCCAACACCTGTCAATAAATGCTCTATAACTATGGCGATTTTAAACAAGGAAAGTAACAGATTACCCACTAGTGGGTATAAATTTTAGAAAAAGTCTCTAGTGAGTATTTTTTTATTTATAACAATTTTAATAACACACAACACCTTGGTAACCACTTCGATTGGCATTTTAATTTAAAAATTTAAAGTATATGTCACTGTCAAATAATATTTCTTTTATAAATTTTGAATTTATTAAGAGATGTTGGATAAAAGGTTATACTTCACACGTGGGCAAAGTGGAATTATCCTCTAGATAAAATTATCAGTCGTCAGCCTTCGGTTTCGTGTGCTATAATTTCTCTCGTGGGTAATTCCTTACTTTGCCCACTTGTAAAGTATATAACTTTTATAACTTTCAAAAAGTTACCTTCCTATTTATCCGCTGTCAATGCGATAAAATTGTTTTTCTTTATGGCTTACTTTATATTGGAGTTAAATTATCGACAATTACATGCACAAGGGATATTCCAAGAACTATTTCCCGATAAAAATTTGGCCAAACGCTGTTGCTCTCATAAAAAATAAAGCAAAATTTAAAAACTTCATTTGACAGCAAGTCAGAATCACCTTGGACTAGTAGTGTAATTCTACGTTGATTAGACGACATTCAGAAATGTCAGAATTCTGATTAGCTTAAATTTTATGAGGGAAATAGTCATAGTAAGAACTCTTTCAATCATTTTGTGTTCATATTTGTGTGCAATGGACTGTAGACATTTGTATTGTTATTTGTTTTGTTGAGTTCAAAGAACTCTAAAGAAATCAGCAAACAATTGAAGCTAATAGCATTTTATTATGTTTGCGTCAGAAACATATTACTTCCTCAATATATTTTGATATATGAAATATAAGAAATTGTGTACCAAGGAATAAATGAAGTTTAGAAACATCAATCAATATATTTACTTTTTCTTTCCAATATATTTATTAACAACCATTATGAGAAGTACGTTTTCTATTGAAAAAATAAGTTTTTAACATATTTTTATTGTTGTTTAAACTTCAATACATAATTTTAAAAGTATGTGGGCACTTGTCATATTATCTGATCAGTAATTTGAACAGATATCGAGCAATAGATTTGCTCATAAGTAGTAGTCTTAACCACACATCATGCGTAAAAATTAAGCAGAGTGTCACACCTAAAATAGATAAAAAGGGTGATAATATAATTATTTATCTTTTTATATATTTGTGCTTTACATTTTCTACTTTTCTTGTCTAGTAACAGAAAATAGGCAAAACTAATTCAGCGGTCCCAAAATTTATATTTCAGAATTTTTTTCCACGATTCTTATACTTCGTTATACTACATACAAAAAAAAACAAAATTGTTCTGCTCTATTTTCCTGATAGAACCATTAAATTAAATAAGGTAATTTTTGCTGTGCAATCCAGAGACAATTTATCTTCCGTCTTGACAAAATTCTATTAAAACTAACAACTTCATAAAACCAAAATTGACGCTCCACAAAAAAGATAAAATGACACATTTATCTTGAAGTAGTCTTCTAAAAGATAAATTGATTCTTTACAGCCCAAAATTCTAAAGTAAATAACCAATCACTGTGCTGGGAAATCAATAAAAGAATTCTATTTATCTCTGGAATTGACAAATAGTAAATAGCCTAGAGTTTAATACAATACAATTCAAATTGCTCTCTGGGGTAATCGATAAAATTTTAAATTGAAAATAAACCACACAGTATTTGTTAAGAATATATTCTGTTGTTTTTTGCTTGTCATTATGACTTTGGACACTAGATATATATTTTGAAGGGTAATTAAAAGCATCATTTGCTCTTTGACCCTGTCTCATTAATTATTCATTGATTAAATTGTCTTTCATCTGCGTAATTTGCCAGGTTTTGTCGAATTTGCTGTGACTTTTTAGGCAAAAAGTTGATGATATTTATTTGTTCATGCAAGTTTTTCTTTAAAACTAATTAATAAATATATCATCACGCCATTTATCCAATTTTTTGCATTTCTATACATTTAAAATATAACGGAGGTATTATTACGGATTAAAAAGTTAAAGATTTCAACAGATAAGCACGTTTTTAGTTCGCTAATACGATAAGTAAAATAATTAATTCGTCCGTTTCTTTTCCAGAAAGCATCTTCTTTGGAGAACGGCAACTTAAAGCCTTCAACAACCGCATCCTTATCTTCGCGCCACAACAGCGTGGCCAGCGAGGTGGGTCTGGGTCTGGCGATACCTGGAGGACCTCCTTCGAGATCACGACCCTCTAGCAAGATGACCAAGTACATGGAGAGTTGGGGTGCTGACAAACCCTTTGCGAATATTGCTGAAGGGACACTTGCCAAAAATATTGGGTTGACGGTGAGTTGTGTAATAAACGGTATTTGCGTTTATTACGATTAAAGATTGCAAACGATATTAAGAGATTTCAAACTAAGTAAATGGTTCACTGTTAGGTGTTCGTGGAAAATTCCACTTATTTAGTATTTCAGTTCAGTTCCCGCCTAATCAGCGGATGTCAATAAGTTGTAGGAAATATTTTACCAGAGTCTTATGCGAGAGTAGTGCCCAGTTAGAGTTATTTTGAGTGCCACTGCCCCATCCCTTAAGTAATAAATTGTGAACCTTGGCAGTGAGCACCACTTGCATTTTGGCTTTTCTTGTGAAATGTTCAAAGAATTACTACACAGTTTAAGGGCTCCTCTCGATTGTAGATTTTGTGAAGTTTATTTTGTGAGTTCATGTAAGTAGATTTGAGTTTTATATATGAGTAAGCGATACTTTGGATTATATAGCGTCGAATTATTCAGCTCGTAAAAGTATTTGATTTATATAATTTCTTTTGTTTGTTCGTTATTAAATATTATATAATTTTGTTATTGTTGAATACGGGTTTGATTCCCGCCTGCGCATATATTTCCTGTCATTTGATCAGAAGTCTTTTTCTAAATACTCTTCGGAATCGAGTTAAAATATTCCGTGGTGGCCAGCGACTACGCTACCCTTGGTTCTTCATTTAATCAAGTAAAACCCTTTCGTATGTCAGTTACCTCTTGGTACCAAGTGCGAGGTACCTGTTACAGTTGAGGAATTCATTAAATGAAACGCAGCTTTGAACATTTTTTGAAATATAAAAAGTACTGCTTAATAAGATTTCAATTAATTACAGTTACAACAGCAATCTAATATTCTATTATATTGTTTCAGAGCCTGGCAATGATAGAATCAAACCTGCTCCCAGACAGAAACGCCTGCTTGGAATGTCGGTAAGTTCATAGTTCATAACATCATTTTCTTTTACGTTAAAAGTTTAGCAGAATTTCAAATTGCTTCTTTGTAACCAAACAACATAGTATGCATCACGTAGATTATTCATACTTAGGTAAATTAGTTCAAAAGTATTTCAACATCAAAGCATCGAAACAAATTCCTACAGATTCCGTTAATAAACTTTCAAAACAAAACAACAACTTCCCCAGCCACCTGTTGCTCCTTCATCCTTTAACCTTCATTTCCTCTATTCATTTAAATTCGTTTTTAAACCCCTATTAAAAGAAAGCAACTCGCAGTTACAATTGGCAGAGTTTGAGAGCACGACAGTATGTCAAAGACTGTACAATTTTTAACTTCTTCTTTGTTTGTCCTGTGACAGGAAGTGGATGAACAGTGAGGAGTTACACCCGGCGCTCCTGTGGTACCGAAACCGGAAGCAGGAGTCGGATTACAGAGGACTTCCGGACCCGCAGTTCCGGTATTATATAGCTTGTGCAGCAGTACTGTTTCTGGCTCTTTGCGTCATTCAAGTTGCCACTGTTCCCAGGTAAGATTTCTTATTTTATTTTTTAAACTTAAAGAGTAGTATTTACGAACAGACCAGAAAATTTGACCCTACTTCTGGCGAAAAATTTCCTCTAGCAAATCGGAAATAAATGATTATTTACACCTAACATTTTGTACTTCAATCTGTATTTAAATGTTTAATTAATGTTTTAATAGATATTTAGGTAACAAGTACATTATCAAGGTTTTTTATAGACGAGGCACATAAAAGGACGAGTCAATAATACTGAGGGATTATAATAGTCATTATAGGCGTGTGATGCAAATCATCAGAGTGAATAATGACCATAATCCCAAATGTAATACTGTACTTTTTCTACTCCTGTAAATTCGTAAATCACTTTTAAAAATCATCAAAATCAGTTGAAAACACACGTTTAAAAAGTCAACATCAAAATGCCCAATGACAACAGACTACATGTCAATTGTCAGACGGCCGTAGCTTGGTGATCCATATCACAGCTTTAAAATAAACAGAAATAATTGATTTCTGAATCTGAAATTAGCCGAGAAAAGTGAATTATGAGTACATAAATTACTGTCATGAATTATGACTACTATAATTAATCGAAAAAGTGAAATAATGAGGATATATTTATACAGGAGTAGAAAAAAACTCTATTATGTACATATCATAAACAGTATATTATGTTCGATTGTATTGCTATTGATTGCTATTCGTAATTTAGAACGACAATTATATTTTACTCATACTCAGGCAGATTCATAAAAGGGATTAGGGGTAACTCCAATTTTCATCATCTGTAACTTCGTTTCTGAATTAATTATATTATCAAAATGTGTCAAATTTTATGCTAACCAATCTTGATTAAAACCTTAGTTAAAATAATTATGTTCTGAGAATGGAAAATGAAGTTACGAGTAATAATAAAAATGGAGTTAGCGCTAATCCCTTTTATGAATCTGCCTGACTGTTAATATGGAAAAAAATTTGATAATTACGAAGTGTGATTTTTTCATTTGTTGTTATCAAATTATTTATTGTTCTTAAACTCTGTCGGGCCAGTCCATAAACAGCCACTTTTTGGCCGCTAAACAATATCAAAATAATTATTTACTTTACAAGTAGGCAAAGTAAGAAATTACCCACGAGAGAAATTTTAGCACACGAAGCCGAAGGCTAAATGTGATAATTTTAACGAATGGGTAATTCCACTTTCCCCACCTCTGAAGTGTAACGTTTTATCCAACATCAACATCTTTTAATAAATGAAAATTTTATTTGACAGTGGCATATGCTTTAAATTTTCTAAATTAAAAGGACTATCGAAGTACTTACCAAAGTGTTGTGTGTTATTATTGTTATAAATAGAAAAATACTCACTAATGCCTTTTCTCAAAATTATACCCACCAGTGGGTAATCTGTTATTTTTCTTGTTTAAAATCGCTATAGTTATGAATATTTATTAGGTGTTGGATATCTATTATCTACTAACATTTTTGAGAGCTTGATTGACGGCTGATAAACGCACTTCACGCGTAAAAATACCACTTACCAAAATCTGTGAAAGAAGAGTATCATATATACTTTTTAGAAAATATTGTTAAATGTTCTGAACAATATTAAAAACGTTTCTCTTGATGTTTATCTAATTAACAAAGAAAGAACTGGATACGTGTTTCAAAGCAAACCAAAATAAAACAGAAATGAATTAAACACAGAAAGAGAATAAAAAAACGTTTAAATTCGTTTTAAAATAATCTACAAAAGAGCATTCAAATAAACTTCAATTTAAAAGCAATTTTGTACGGAATAAAATTGTACACTGAACTTTAAAACACTGCAAAACAAAACAATTATTTTCACACACAAAAAAAAAATATCTATTTATTTAACCTATGTAAATTATTCAGAAGCCAAACAGGCTTAATTAAATACTCATTTTCGCCGGATTCCATTGTTGCTCAATCAAATATTAGCCCAATTTCTGACATCCAATTCAATACTTGTTCATCTGTTCCAACACTTTCCTAACTCATTCCGGAAATTACTTGGGTACATCCGTTTGGAAATTAGTAAGTAAATTCTACATGATCGAACTCTCGAATCCGTTATTAACTTCAAAATACGCGAAGATATAAAGAGACTTTGGTAATTACTTGTATTTGTGTAACAAACATAATAGTGAATAAGAGAACTAATATGTTTTCGTTTGGGTTTGTTGACTTGGTACTTTAGGGATTTTTGGAATTGATTTTATTATATTTTCAATTATGTTCTTGTTCACTTATGTGTTTATACTCCCAGGGTACAAAAATGTGGATAAAATTACATGGAAAAAAGAATATACAAAAGAGAAATGTAAAACAGGCAAAACTTCTTTGCTAGAGGTTGATACATAACGTACGAAAAAGAATAAATGTGTAGCTAGGGCGGGCAGAATAATGTATTTTCCTTAATAAAGTTTTGGCAAAAACTTAATAACAAAAAAGTTACAGCATATTAAAGTTGAATCATTTAATAAGCACTTGTTACAAACTACAGTAGTTAGTTATGTTTTAAATAGAATCTGGGAATAGGGTCCGTATTTCCAACTTCAGATAAACCAGAGAATAAATTAATCAGTGGAATGAACAAAAAATATCGCATCAAAAGAAGACAGCTAGAATAATATCACTATTTAAGCTAATATTTTGATGCGATATTTTTTTTATTTCACTGATAAATTTACTCTCTAGTTTATCTGAGGTTGGAAATACCAGCCCTTAACAACAGAAATAATCGGTCCAATTCTCTAACTAAATTTGTATCGTAACAACTTGCTAATGGCGACAAAATCACATCGAAACTTCAGGTTTAAAAATATTTCATTAGCTGTCAAAAAACGATTCATTTCTGACACAATGGGGTCTTTCACCATTTTTTTTATTTATTTTTTATGAAACTTTATCTATATTGAAGACTATCTACACTTTTAAAAAGTCTTAATTGTTATTCATTAAGCCACGATGATTTTTTTTAAATGTTGTGACGTCATAGTAGAGGTGTTGCAGGATCAAAAGAGTACAGATTGTAAATAATTGTAGTCATATTTTTTTTACTTATTTTATAATTATTATTACAATAAAATAGAACATTTATGTAACAAAAGTTATTTAAATCTCTACTGTTTTAGATCCAGCAACACCTCTACTAAGACGTCACAACATTTATTAAAAAATCATTGTGGCTTAATGAATAACAATTATACAATTAAGACTTTTTTAAAGTGTAGATAGTCTTCAATATAGATAAAGTTTCATAAAAAATTATTTTTTTTTAAATGGTGAAAGACCCCATTAGTAAGTTGTTACAGTAGTAACTACTATCGTACACGTTATAAGAAATACAGGAATTAAATTGGATATTTTCTCATCAATAAGTTTTCAGTTTTATCAGCCTGCCTTTTACCCATTATAAAAAGTGATTACCGGCTGTCAAATCATTGCCCTTAAAGGTGTTAGAGAACGAAGAAACATGAAAATGTGTTACCGCGAAGCTATTTACCACACAATCCTGTCAATCTTGCTATAAATTTAGCAGCAATCTAAACTAGTTAACTATATCTTAAATATAAATAATAATAGGTGTCTCAGGATCCATTTATTAAAGTGATTATTTTTTGACGTTTCTCAAACCAATGAAATGCTTTATTGTATGTCACGTGTCTGCGTTTTAACAAATCCTGTCATTATTATACTGAGAATAATGCTCTTGTGATTATTCCCGAGAATATTCTCTGTAGCTTTTTTGTTTTTGTTGACAGATGTCATATGTCAGATAGTTATCAACACAAGTAAAAATGAGCAAAAAAGATAGATTTAGTGACGTGCTTGATGATGAAATAAAAAAATAATCTAATTAAATATAACTGGAGAGTTCGATAAATTAGAAAATAATTCTCCAGTAGCCGATCTCGGTGGCGTAGTGGCTATGTCACTAGCCTAGCACGCCAGAGGTCGTGGGTTCGAATCCCACTGAAGAGCATGGTCGTTTGTGATGTTTACATAAATTCACAATCATCCAATCATGAGGCGGCATATGACCATAGTATTTAGTCCGCCTCTCATCTTCGTAATAAAAAAAAAAAAAATCTCCAGTATCTTTCTCAAACTTGTCGCCATTTGGCAATAGCCACGAAAGCCCGTAGAGCTTTCATGGCTATTGCCTGGAAACAAGTTTTCGAAAGATCTGTCAAATTATTTTCAATTTATTCTCATTCTCTTGTTATATTATTACTGATAAATTTACTCTCTAGTTTATCGGAGGTTGGAAATACCAGCCCTTAGCAAAAGAGATATTTGGTCCAATTCTCTAACGAAGTTTTTATCGTCACAACTTGCTAATGATGACAAAATCACATCGAAACTTCAGGTTTAAAAATATTTCATTCGCTGTCAAGAAACGATTCATTTCTGACACAATGGGGTCTTTCACCATTTTTTTTATTTATTTTTTATGAAACTTTATCTATATTGAAGACTATCCACACTTTAAAAAAGTCTTAGTTGTTATTCATGAAGCCACAATGATTTTTTTTAAATGTTGTGACGTCATAGTAGAGGTGTTGCTGGATCTAAAACAGTACAGATTGTAAATAATTGTAGTCATATATTTTTTTACTTATTTTATTATTATTATTATTACAATAAAATAGAACATTTATGTAACAAAAATTATTTAAATCTCTACTGTTTTAGATCCAGCCACACCTCTACTATGACGTCACAACATTTATTAAAAAATCATTGTGGCTTAATGAATAACAATAAAGACTTTTCAATTGGATACCTTCTCGTCAATAAGTTTTCAGTTAAATCATCCCGCCTTTTACCCATTATAAAAAATACTAATCGGCTGTCAAATAATTGCCCTAAAGGTGTTAGTAAACGGAGAACCATGAAAATGTGTTACCGCGAAGCTATTTACCACACAATCCTGTCAATCTTGCTATGCATTCAACAGCAATGTAAACTAGTTAACTACATCTTAAATATAAACAATAATAGGTGTCTCAGGATCCATCTATTAAAGTGACAACTCCTCTCTTCCATAGAACTGTCGTCCTATACGGAACCTTAACACCGACCTTATGCGTTCTTCTCCTCTTCACATATCTTTGCTGGGCGGACGACAGAGGGTGCTGCACCCCTTCGGGGGCACGGTCCGACACGCCAGGACAAGTGGAGTCCATGGATCGGTGCATATCTCCCGCACAGGTCGTCGCTACCAGCAGGGGATTAAGACTTACAATATTCTTGGTTTCGGTGGTGTTGATTAGTATATGCGCTATTGTTACATTAGTAAGTAGACATTTATAATTTTTTACCGTAAAGCAACCAAGGTTGAGTTGAGCAGATCAACCTCTTTTGAATCGACGGCGACGTCTTAAATATACTTACACTCATTTTAATAATTTTTTTTTTAAATATTTATAACATGTTAGTAGTATTATACTCTTTTTTGTAGATAATAAAAAAAATCTTTCTGTAATGTTTGTTGAATATTTTCGAGGACAACTGTGGTTTTTATAACTTTTACTTGTTACTCACTTGTAAACACTATTTACTCAAGCCCTCTATTGCTTTTGAAAATGAATCTTTACAAGTTACTAATTGACAGCTGCATTGTAAAAATTTTACAAGCCAATAAACAAAGTAAACAATGCACGTTGCCACAGTAATGCTTCCAAGGCTTATACGAAATCATTTAATAGTATATTCTACAAGTAATGGAATGGCACATATTCCACGCGAGCAAAAAGTTTGTAGTCCGAGCCGAAGGCGAGGGCTACGGTTTGCGTGTGGGATATGCCAATCCGTTACATGTTGTAGACTATACTTTCTATAACAAGATTTTGGTAATATACAAATATAAAACTGTTGTAAACGTCAAACTCGTAACCATAGTAACTGAATCAAGATACTTCATATATCGCGCTAATATGCGGCTCTGATTCGTCGAAAATATTCCATACGAAGTGTATGGAATGTTAGTGATTCCATAACAATTTTTAGTTGTGGAATGCCTAGTTTCCAAAACAGTATTATAGAGAATAAACAGTTGTGTGTAACTGACAGGACTTGGTTATAATTCTCATTTGATTTACAAATGAGTAACAAGTAAAATGTTGTACAATACACGCAAGGTAACTGTTTTTACTGCTTCAAGAAGGTGACAGGCTCGCCTAATCGGCTCGCCGGTCATTTCCTCCATTCAGCAGTAAAAACTGTTTTACCTTGCTTGTAATGTAAATAACTATTTCCTTACCACAGAGAAATTATAAATTACTTCAACTTGCGAAGTTATATCGTTCGGACTATAGCATGATGTTACATATGTATGTACGTATTTTTAATATTTAGTACACAATACGTGTAGAATAACCATAATAGTTCAATAAAACATCACTTTTCTAAATTTATTGTGTAATATACAATTATCTACTTTTAAATAGTTCTCTTTTTATATATTCGATATCAGACTGGCAAAAGGAATGTGTGAGATGAATTATAGTTATTAAATTTGTCAAAATTAATAATGTAATATCTTTATAATTTGCTTAAAAACGCTCCAAAGTGTATTCTAATTTTCAGCAGCAACAATAACAATTTTCATTGTTGTTTCAGGTTGATTATGAACCCCCCAAGTTAATTGAAGTTCCCGTCGAAGGTTTTTCTTTTTCAGAGGAAAACTTTACAGACACAACCACAATGTTTCCGGATGACGAAACAGAAAAGGAAATAGTTGAATTCGTACCGGTAAAAATAATAGTTTTCATAAGGTTTACAATAAATTAACACATACAAATTGCAGACTTATTTGTATAGTTCTGCATTGACCCTAGCAGCGATTTCTGTATTCCTCCGCGTTGGATTTCTTTTGAAACTTATCCTTATGGTGCTGTCAGTTACGGCGCATATTTCCATCTACAGCTACTTGAAATTCTTCCAAGAGTTCCACGACGCTCACGACGACGAGTTAGTATTTCATTTCTTATTTTAAAATCGTTGAAGCAGAATAACGAAGCGAGCAATAAAACGAATGAAATATCTTCATTTTAGAAACAATTTAATTTCGGAAAGTTGGGTAATGGCTATATTGTTTTTTTGTAGATTGTCTGCCCTACCGTTCGAATTGAAAAGTGCGTTGGTCCTTGCAGTGGTTGTCATCTTGTTTCATGTACTTGACCGGCAAATTGAGTTTACGTCAAGAACAGATTTTCTCTGGAAAGCGAAATTAAAAGTTGAGCAAGAAGAAGTTGAGACCATGCGGGGCATTAATAAGGTCAGTACTACATTTTCAAATTAATCCTATATTTATTATTAAAAATTGTGTTGTATTTGGTAAATCTGTATTCATTGCCTAACGCCTTAGAATCTACATTTAATTATAATAATACGTAATTATAATTATATACACTAGATGATATAACGTTCTTTACAATATCTTTTACCTAGTATATTTCTGAAGCCGATAAGGTTTAACAAATTAATAAAGTCGTTATAAATAAATTTATAGATGTTACTTTCGTAGCTTCTATAATATGTGGGGGTGTTAAATTAAGCAGTTCTTCGTTATCATTTTCCTTTTTTTATCTCATAAAATCTTGAAACTTGACATTTATGAAAAACAATATTGTTTAATTTTTGTTTTGTAGCTATTTGCTAGGATAAATATAAATACTCATTATCTTACTGAAGTCGTGAAATGAAACATCTTTATTATTAAAATATAAATTATTTAGAAAATAATATCGTTTTCATCTAAAATAGCTATTTGTATTCGAATCCTATATGAAAGCGACATAAATACTTTGCGCTCGAATTATACACACTATTTTTCCGACGAATGATTATAAAAGAATAACATTGATCTAATTTTATTTTTAAAAAGTATGTCATTTTACTTCGTATTCATAGTGATTGTAAAAAAAAATCATTTTTTTATACTTGTTTCATAATTCTTGTTCAACGAACTAAAAAGCGTGAAATAACGCAACATTAAAGCACGCCGTGCTTTAAAGTTGCTAAACAACAACAATAGTATATTGTACAACAAGCATGTAATGGTACTCATTTCCTACGACCTACGAGTATGAAAGTTTATAGCATGAGTCGAAGGCGAATGCTGCAAATCATACGAGTATGGAATGGACATTCCATGCGAGTTGTACACTATACTTTTTCTACGACCACGATATTATATCCTAATTAATTTAATTTGAATAATAATTTTGTTTCGCTTTCGCCATTTCAATATTTGACAATTCTAAATAAGTATCCTAGCAATGGCACCTGTACTGAAATGAAATGACCTGTATTGAAATACTCACAAAACAAATTCATTTCGCACGATGCTTGCAATGTACCTCATATCCCTAGCAACAACAAACATACAATGAGCAGATTTCTAAGTGGCCGTAGAAAATTAGTATATTACAATACGAGTGAAGAAACTAAGAATATAGCTCACACATGTGTCAGTTTTGAACACGAGGCGACATCCGAGTGGCCAAAGACACATAAATTAGTTGCAACGGTCAAACTTTTAAATACAAATTTTTAGATTAGTTCGCTCAGTAATCGCAGCGTGTGATAAAATCATATCACACAGTTGCGGACGTATCTGATTGGCTAACGAGCTTTCATATCACACAGCATTGCTAGTGATATACAATGATCAACTATCAGTAATAGTTTAGCATGTGAATTTATGTACTTTTCGTAGTAGTCGTCGGAAAAGAATATTTCGAAGCCAGCATCAAAAAGTGGAGTTAACAAACTACCCTTGAAATATCTACAAATTAAAAATTAAACCCTAAAACTTTCGTCAACAAATATAGCAACCCAAAATCTTTTTTGCAGATTCTCCTAGAGAACATTTTGCCAGCACACGTAGCAGAACACTTTCTCGCAACCAGAGCAACTCAAGAACTTTACCACGAAAGATATTCTTGCATTGCTGTCATGTTCGCTTCCATCCCTAACTACAAAGAATTCTACGATGAAACAGACGTCAACAAACAAGGATTGGAATGCTTGAGGCTGCTGAATGAAATAATTTGCGACTTTGACAAGGTACAGTCTTTCAAAAAGGTTTTAGGCTAGAATATATAAACTTGTAATTTCAGTTGCTGTTGAAACCAAAGTTTAGCTGTATTGAAAAAATTAAAACTATTGGAAGTACTTATATGTTGGCTTCAGGTCTACGACCAGGACAAGAAGATGATAGCGGGGTAAGAATTGTTATATTTTATTTGGAATTGTCTGATTGTGTTTTGTAACTTTTGCCTGCAAGGATACAACAAAGGTTGTTTAATCTTTAAAATAGTTTTACGAACAAATAATTAAAACTATATTTTTCTAGGATGCAACAAGGCAACAGGAACATATTATCGTAGTTCTTGTCGACTTTGCAGTTGCATTGATGACCATTCTAGATCAAATCAATCGAGAATCATTTCAAAGATTCAAACTTAGGATGGGTAAGAATACATTTCTTGATATTTTCCAACATTTTTATATCTATTTATTCTTTCTCTGATAAAATAACAAACATGTGAGTTGCATGTGCCAGCGACATTTATCATCTTCATTTTTCACGCTTATGACGTAAGCGTGATGAGATTACGTCATACTTTATTTCATCAACTTAAATTTATTACATTTTTCATTTTCACACATACAAGTTCCAATCTTCTTCGAAACTAAAATTTCTTTCAAGTTTCAAAGTTTCAATTAATTATTTTTTTGGTGACCTAAATATTACAACTGCAATGGCAGCTGAAGGCACAGAACTTCCCTGAAATTATCAATGTTTATTTTGTCCAATTTAAAATATTTTTCGAAATTGATTTTAATGAATTATTGTACAGGTTCTTAATTAAATCTCTGAACATCTATTCGTCAGATCAAGCATAAACATAAAGTTTAGTATCTCAAACTGTAAAGAACCTGATGAGCCAACACACAACCTCCCGCATAAACAATTTTGAAACGATACAAAATAAAAAAAAAGATTCAAATAAAAATTGTAGCTAATATTATTTTATAACTATTTTATTTACTCTAACTCAATTATATACTGAGATATGCCCAAAAAACCTGATAGGTCTTCAAGTAAACTACCACTTCCGGTTGATGGTTTACTACCAAAATCTAATCAGCTCGTAATTTAGAACACTAGAATTCTATATATGACATTTTAAGGTGATATCGTCTTTAGAAGTTTAGTTATCGTGGATGAAAAAATTGTCAAACGCAGACGTTTTATTTAAAATAATGAAATCGTATTCTATAGAACTCAAAACGTGCTTATCTGTTGAAAACTCACTACCGAAAATTTTTACCTGTCACAATACCTCTTTTGCATACAGGGTGTAGAAATGAAATGTGGCGTATAAGGATTTTAATGCTATTTATTTATATCTTTAAACTTATTCACTTTATAACAAAAGTGTAAATACAAACGTTGCTCAGAATCATAAAATGCATGCAATAAGGCCCATTTACTTACCTAAATATTAGTATCTCACAGTATATCAATCAAATTAAAATTAATATTTATTATAAATATTGTAACACGACCATGGAAAATTAAACAAAAACGACAGTTTTAGATTTAATTAATTATGACAGAAATTAATGAACTCTCAAATTCCGAATTATTTCACTACAATCTTCTACGAAACTTTTACAGCAAATAATACAACACTGCAATAAAATTAGTATATTATGATACAAGTGTATAAGTAAGCTTTTAAAGCACGTACGACGAATTTAAGAGCACGACGCGAAGCGGAATGCATTTAACATCGCTAGTGCTTTAAAAGCACTTATACACGTGTGTCATATGCAATTTTTTTATTATACCTGCATCATACTCTGAAAAAAACTGAAAAGCAACATTTTGATTTTGATTCATTTCATAATTTTGCGCGTGTGACGTTTGACGTATATCGTTTACATGGAGACTGGTTAGCATTTGTTGTTTACGTTTACAGTTTTGACAGATATTAATAGTAAATATTTTTGTTGTTGCTTAGCAACCTTTAAAGCACGGCGTGTTTTAATATTGCGTTTACGAACACTGTAGCGTGTTTTAAACACGGATTATGATGCAGGTATAATAAAAAATATTTTTTGTGGATCAAAATTTGCGAGTATTTCAAAAAATAACAATAGTTTTATAGATTTATAGGATGTAAACATGATTCAACATTAAAATCTTTTCTTCTTCCACCAGGTCTCAACCACGGCCCAGTGATAGCCGGTGTAGTAGGCGCCCAGAAACCCCAATATGACATCTGGGGTAACACAGTCAACGTAGCATCCCGGATGGACTCCTGTGGGATCATGGGTCGTCTTCAAGTCACTGAAGACACGGCGAAGATCCTCATGAACGCTGGCTACGCCTGCGAGTGTCGGGGCCCCACCTATGTCAAGGGGAAGGGCACTTTGACGACGTATTTTGTTAAGACTCCGTTTGATGACAAATAAAAGTGTGAACGAATGAATGTGAAAGTAGGTTTAATTTTTATTTTATTTATTCAAGATGGGAATTGAGGCGTGTTACAGATCTTTTAAATAATAAATTAATATAAACATTACCAAGTATTGGGTATGGTAGCTTTGTTCTTCATTTAAACTTTTACAGGCAGATTCATGAAAAGGATTAGCGTTAACTCCATTTTTGCATCATCTGTAACGTCGTTTCTAAATTTTTTGCTTTCTTTCTTCCTTAAAAACAATCCGATCGTCTTGGTTTTAATAAAAAAATTATATAGGAACCTTATTTATTTTGTTAACATTTTTAACAATATTTAAAATACAACACTGTAATAATAGCTATTTGTATATTTAGAGCGCAAAATTATATTTTTTCTACAATCGTTGCACAATATCGACATTGTTATTCCATTTTTGGTTAGGAAATGTTCAAAATTGTCGCTCTAGGGCGACAAAGTGACATATTGTCGCACTAGCGCGACAAAAACAAAACAAAAATAAATTACGTAAAAAAAGTAAACGATGCATTGGATTTTTCTGGTAATGACTTTGCTATTGCAAATACAGTTGGCATATACGTACATACACTTCAACTAAATCCCCATAAACGTATTCACTCTGTAGACTATGTCAAATGTACTCCATGTGTCAAATTATGATTTCTTTGAAAATTTTTATTTTGTTCATAAACGTTGTCATGATTACGGTGACATGGGTAACTACAATTTTACTAAATTGTTATAGGCCTGACCAAAGAAACTTTTGAAAATTAATTTTTTTCTACAGCTTGACATTGTTCAACGATTGTAAAAAAAATATTGTGTGTATCTCGTCGGATAGAGCTTGTACGATGCACTTGTCGAGTTGTTGATGTCGGCTTCGCCTCGATCAACAATTTCTCGCCGCGTGCAACAAACAATGCTCTATCCGCACTTGATACACAAATAACTATTGTCGTACGTGAGTAAATTGTAAATTCCTATTTACCGGACTGAAACCAGAAGGGAAACCACATTTTTTTTTTTATTATTTTCTAGATCTGTAGCACTGGAAGATTTGTACAAAATTTCGTAATTTTTATTTTATTTTAGTTGAATATTTGGGGCGGCTTCTATTTATTTGAGGTCTCGCGTTTGATCCCCTCCTGCTACAATTTGTCAAAATCATTTTTCTGTGGGTTTATTTGGCGGCTGGTATTCATTTCGCAGTATACATGTAAGTAACTTTTTATTTTAGAAATTTTTTTTGGTATTTTATATTAAAGTACAAATAGAAGAAAGGGCAAAGTTGAGTAGGTGTCGAGCAAAAGATTTATTATTTATTCTTTAAAGCTGATGAATGTTGGTATGAAAGATTTCTTTAATTATCTCGGTTAGCTTTTTAAAAACACCAAACACTTAATTCATATTTGTAAAATATGAATTGTATAGATTGTTATGAATAAGTGCTCATGTTTCTAAATAATTGTTAAATTATTTTTCGATGTTTATAATCTAAAGATATATTTATTTTACAAGATGCAAATATTCTTTTAACAACAATCATATAGGTACGTGTTATCCTCGATCGTACATTTGTGTAAGACTAGAACTGACAGTAGAATAATAGACATTCTGAGATCTTAACTAACTGTAGTTTTACTTTAGGATAGGTACTTTTAAGAAGGAAAACTATGGTTGGTGGTGTTTTCAGAGTACAAACGTTAATTTATTTCAGTAACTATATGTCTATCTCAGTGGAAATACTCATAATCATGAATGTTATAGCAGATTTTATAGTTAAAATCATGTTTCGGATAGACCTTTTAGAGTTTAACATAATATAACTTCGTTTTAGTACTAAATATTTATAAGTACTGTTTACAATTTTGGAGAATTTATACATATCTGTCATTTAGTTTCTACATTGTTCTGTATTTTTGCATTAAGTCATATTTTTTGTAAATCACGTTAATATAAAATGACTAAGCAATAAAGCCTTACTTAAGATCCAGGCTTCGTTTAAGATGTGCTCATTCGTGTATTTGTAAATGGCCTATATTGTATTTTAAAAGAGCCTAGTTATATTAAATAAAATTATATTATTTTCATCAATATGTACATGTCTTCAGCGTGGTGATTACTAACTTTTCAGATTCCGAAGAAGCACAAAGTCTTCTGAATTAAGGTAAACAATAAGTTAAGAATAATAATACAATTATTTATTTATTTATTTAATACAATTGGGAGAACCAACAGCTCATAGAAGCCAATAAGAGGTTCTCGCGTATTACATAAAATATATTAAACATTTGTAAAGCAAACAGTATAATATAAATTAACTTAAACAAGATTTAACAATGTTTTGAAAACTGTTTAGAGATAAATTAAACAAATCTAAATCAATGAATTGATTGTTATAAATAAACATTTTTCGATGAATACAAGAAAATTTGTAATTATTGGTGTTACTCTGTGGTAATTTAAATAAGTTACAAGATCTTGTACGTTTTGCAGGAACATGTAAAGAGAATAGAAGAATGATACATGTTTAAGAAAGTATAGTGTCCATGATCATTTTTACCTCCCGCCACATCCTGTAAGGGAGGTATAGGAATCATGCTAAAAATTCGGTAGTGAGTTTCGTGGGGGTGTATATCGTAAATTCAGCGATCGTCGAAGCGCTGTCCACCTGGACCAACGTACCAAAGCATCCAATTAAAATGCGCTTATTTGCGATGGAGAACCGGGTGCACTGGACGGATTCCAGTCGGGTCCCAATATGGGGGAGTCTGGAGGTCTGATCTCCTCGTCAACCTGACGGGTAGGCGTGAAACCTTCAGATGTTGCTCGCATACCTAGGAGCTCCCAGAGTGGGTCGTCGACATGGCATATGTCGAACTTCTTTGCTAACTTGACAACAACAACATTGGTTGTTTATCATTAGAGTCATTGCGCTTTAGTTTGTAAGTTAGCTACACTTAGACAACCAGTAAGGTAGGGTAAAGGCAAGAAAGAATTCAAGAAAAGAAACCATCATTGAAACCAACAATAAAGCCAACCTTGAGGGTGTGCAGTGGAATGAATGGTGTGCTGTATAAATGATTTACTATAACTTGTTTTACTGCCTTGTATTATGAGTTTATGTTGCAGATATTATCAGACATCACCAAATATTTCCTCACCGTAACATGTATGTTTTTCTTTCAGGTACACAGTAATTATTTTATCTAATATATTGTTTTTATGTTCATAGGGACACACGGACAATGTCACCGGAGCCTTGATTACCGTCAACTTGGTCTTCGGAGCCGATACGTGGACTATTATTTCATGAAGAACAACATCACCATTCACCATCTTCTCCTGGAATCAACGTGGAACATTATATCATCATGGACAACATCGCCAGTCATCTTCTCCTGGAATATTATGCAGTTTTGCTACAGTTTCAGCTTTACCGTCGTCGAATTCCAGTCCGCTGCTAGCAACATTAACTTGAGTAATTTATTTTAAATCATTTTATAAAAGATTACTTTATAAATGTTGAATACTTCATTTTAAATATCTATAAACAATAAGTTGATTAGTTCTAATTTTATTTTGTGTGTTTCTAGGCGTAGTTGCCGAGTCCGAAGACTCCTTCAGCATCTGTTGCAGAACTGTGTCATCTTCAGCGTGCCCGCAGAAATCTGCTGCAATTTCTTTCAGCAATCTTCGTGTGTTTAACATTTTTAGCCCTGGATAGCTTTCTCCATTTTTGTATTAATAAATGAATATATTTAAATAATTTAATAACAAATAAACATGTATGTAAAAAATTGAATGATGAAATAAATAATTATTATCAATGTGAGGTCTTTTACTTAAAATCCACCCCATGATTCAATAAATTATATGATAAGGGTTTGTCACGAGAGAATGATGTTTAAATAATTGAACGATTTTTCAATTTTAATCTTCGTGCTGCCATCTCTTATCTTATTTGAGGACTACAGGTTCCTAAACTACAAAAAATCGTTGCATTTTGAAATGTTCGCCGACGTTTTTAAAACAGTTCACAAATTTGTCAAGAGATGGCGGTAGTGTCGGATGTGAATGCTGACAAATTGTCGATTTGAAATCAAAATCACATCAGTTCACTAATTGATAAGGGTATGTCCTACCCCCTTGCCCTTCTAGTATGTTGTAAAGGACGGCACTGCAAGCAGGGGTGTACCCCGGCAGGGGGGCCCCCAATTTCATTATTTTTGCGATATCTCTTACCGTTTCCGAGATATGAGGGTTTTAAGATTTTTTTCGCATCCCCTGAGATATCTCCCCTATTTGCAAGTTTAGGGGTGTTTTTTCTCACTGATTCGAATGTGCTAGGCAAAAAAATAAGACAATTTTCTCAGATTTTTGATATCTGTTACCAGTTAAGAGATACAGCCCTTTAAAACCCTTTAAAAGTTAAAGTTTAAGGGGTTGTATCTCTTAACTGTTAATAGATATCGAAAATCCGAGAAAACCTCCCCGAGATATTGCCTAGCTCATTCGAATCAGTGAGAAAAAACACCCAAAAACTTGAAAATAAGGGAGATATGTTAGGGGGTGAGTTAACTTTTAGAGGGCTGTATCTCTTAACTGGTAACAGATATCAAAAATCTGAGAAAATTGTGTTTTTATTTTGCCGAGCACATTCTAACCAGTGAGAAAATACACCCCTAAACCTTCAAATAAGGGAGATATCTTAGGGGACGCGAAAAAAATCTTAAAACCCTCATATCTCGGAAACGGTAAGAGATATCGCAAAAATAATGAAATTGGGGGCCCCCCTGCCGACGTACACCCCTGCTTGCAGTGCCGCCCTTTACAACATACTAGAAGGGCAAGGGCGTAGGGCATACCCTTATCAATTAGTGAACTGATGTGATTTTGATTTCAAATCGACAATTTGTCAGCATTCACATCCGACACTTCTGCCATCTATTGACAAATTTATAAACTGTCTGACCTGAACTGGGCAGAAGAACTTTAGCGAAAATCAGATTTCGTACCAGGGCAGCAAGGATTGGAAGAGCACTTTTTCGGATAAGAATTTGTTCATTTTTGCTATCGTTGGGAACACTGAATAAATCAATGTTGCCAACTATTGTAAAAATAAACAATTTCTTCTTATCCGAGGGCTCTGCTAGTCTCTGCTGCCCGGATACAAAGTAAAAAATTTGAGTGTCTTCTGACAAATATGACGTCATTTTACCATTCTGGGAAGACATTATCCCTTAATTTAAAGGGATATTCAATAAAGCAAAGATAGTGAAGGATAAATATATGAAACACACGCATAATTTTAATTATTTAATGCAATAAATAGCGCAATACATCGAAATTATACAAATAAACAATAAATATTACAAACAATACAACATGACATTTTTAATTAGCCAATATCTTCTTAATTAACAATAATATATAAACATGTGTGACATTTCCTAACTCTACAATTAATCTAGAGTTAAAATTTCAGACTAGACAATTTTAGCTCAAATGGTTTAAGAATAAACGACATTAGAAAATGACCGCCATGATGAATAGATCAACATTTTTCTATCGTCTGTATCTTCTTAATTAACAATAATTTATTAACAAATGTGACATTTCCTAACTCGACAATTAATGTAGAGTTGAAATTTCACACTAGACAATTTTAGCTCAAATAGTTTAAGAATAAACGACATTAGAAAATGACCGCCATGATGAAAGGTCAACATTTTTCTATCGTCTGTATCTTCTTAATTAACAATAATTTATTAACAAATGTGACATTTCCTAACTCTACGATTAATCTAGAGTTGAAATTTCAGACTAGACAATTTTAGGTCAAATAGTTTAAGAATAAACGACATTAGAAAAATGGCCGCCATGATGAATAGATCAACATTTTTCTATCATCTGTATCTTCTTAATTAACAATAATTTATTAACAAATGTGACATTTCCTAACTCTACAATTAATCTAGAGTTAAAATTTCAGACTAGACAATTTTAGCTCAAATAGTTTAAGAATAAACGACATTAGAAAAATGGCCGCCATGATGAATAGATCAACATTTTTCTATCATCTGTATCTTCTTAATTAACAATAATTTATTAACAAATGTGACATTTTCTAACTCTACAATTAATCTAGAGGTAAAAATTTAAAACTAGAAATTTTTAACTTAAATAATTCTCAAGAAATTAGCAAAATAAAAATTTCAAAATGGCGTCGTACCCAACATATTTATTTTGTCAATAAGTCAATATTGTTTCTCAAAATTTTAACAAATCTACGAATTATTAATAGTACACATCGTGTTCCATCCATATTTATCGAAATTGACACCATATATTTAAAAAATTTTGAGATATTAACAAAATAAAAAAATTTTGTATGACATCATATCATAAATTTCTATTTCGCCAAAATCTCAATAATTTGTTACAAAATATTAATAAATCTAACAATTCTTAATGATATAATTGATAGGGAATCCATAATTTCAATCACTGAAACGATAACTTAAATAGTTTATGAGTTATTAAACAACTGAAGATATTCTTCTGGGTGTGCAGGCACTGATTCTTGACGAAGGTACTTCAGCTGTTTATCTCGGGGCTGCAGACATGTCGTCTGTAGTAGTTGAGAACTGATTCTAGAAGTTTACCAGATGGTTCGTTGTATCACTAGAACTCTGCAGAATCTCAAGGAACCCAGCGTGCAATATCGTCACTATTTCACTCTGAAAAGTATAAATCAAATGTGAATAAATATTTTGAAACATTTATAAATAAATATAGACTATATTCATATATAATACCACACGTGTGTTTAGGTATTATCGAATATATTGTGTATTATTATTGAATTCCACGACTCCGCAGGAGGAGTGGTATTCTAAAATAATACGTTTAAGTGTATCAACACAATATATTCTGATAATGCTGAACACACGAGTACTATTCGTTATGATTATATAAATGAAAAAAATCTGATGTGCCCAGTACATAACCTCCCGCCCATTACTACTCTCAAACGCTACAAAATAGTATTTGATGATACAGGAACATACCTTCTTATTCGTATATTTTCTACTTATATTTGAGAATTTTAATTTTCTTCCGTATATTTATTTAATTTTCTGACATATTTCACTAAGAAAATAGCTTTACAATCACAATGACATGTGTCATATTTCATTAAAAATTGAAAAAATTTTAAATGTTTTCATGGTGTACTAGGAATGCAAGATTTGTGAAATCTAATTTCTTTATATTATTTTATTATCTATAAATCTAATGAAAAATTATAAAATTAGTGTAATTAAAATACATGTAAAATTAAATATTCTTCAACTTTCAAGATAACATAAATTGTTGAAAAAGGAAATTTAACCGTGTTTTTCACGAAAAACTGTTAAGGGCTTCAAGTAAACTGCTACTTCCGGTTCACCAATTTTATCCAAAATCCAATCAGCTCGTCATTTAAATATAAGAAGCAATAATTCACAAAATTGTATTTTTTGGCATTGTAGTATTTGAGTTATGCGAGACGAAAAAATTACCACACACTACACACACGCACACATATACATACATACATACAGACCTGATGGCGAAAAAAGTAAAATCGTATTGTAGGGACCCTAAAACGTGCTTATTCATTGAAAACCCACTACCCAATTTTTTTGACCAAAAACAATACTTCCCTTACCTAGAGGTAGGCGGGAGGTAAAAATTAATGACAACAGATATGAAAAATTTGACATTTGTGATAAATAAAACAACCTGTTACTGGTGGTTACCATGACAATGAGACCCAGCAAAACACAAAAATGAATATACCACGTCGTCAAGGTTATTATATATATTCGCTAATCAATACATGGTAACTAAGTAAAATTCTCAAATGCCATTCCTGACTTAGTTATGAATTGTATAATCAGTAGTTATACAACAAGAGGTTCGAAAATAATCGAATATACATTTGAGAGGACGAGATGTGTTGTCAAGGAAACACAACGACACCGTAAATGAAGTTGTGTTTTGTAGGAAACACATCGAATCCGCAACTGTATATTTCAGATGATTTTCGAAGTTCGAGTTGTATATGTTAAGACTATACAACGAATCAACTAATTATATTATTTATTTATGTCAAAAATATTAATTGTTTGTTTATATTCATGGATTATACGATTACATATAATTGGTTTATTTTCCTATGAGTTGTATAGTCACATTAAGGTCAAACATACGCGTCGAAAGAACGAACCCTTTATTTTTTTAAAAAACAGCAAATTCTGTATTCTTTATTTATTTTCATGTTCTTTATGGTCCAACAACCTCCATTCGTCAAAATATCATGGATTTTTTACAGTGACTTGTACATTGCAATTTCAGATGAAGAACATAATTTCGTTGGGTTCGTTCACTCCCATGAATTTTGTTTTGCAAATTCAAATTTCAATAAATTATTTCTTACAATTATTCTTATCGAAAAACAAAACAATTATTACTGTGAAGTCTTTGAACAGTCTAGTATTTATATATGTGGATGAAAAGGATAACTGAAACATCCAACTATAAAAAAATATTCGTTGAAGTCTAGTTGGTCAAAAATTCAGAATTTTGATACTGAATTTCTAATTCCCATGAACGACGACAGTAATGAAAATAATTCGTATATTTATAAATATAATCGTCTATAACATACTAAAATTAATTTACATTTGAATTTACAGTTTTTGAGAAACAAATAAAAATATACCAAAAAGTGTGTTTTTTGATATATTTTTATTTGTTTCTCAAAAACTGTAAATTCAAATGTAAATTAATTTTAGTATGTTATAGACGATTATATTTATAAATATACACATTATTTGCATTACTGTAGTCGTTCATGGGAATGTGTGGCATATATTTGACTACTTTGAAAATTATGTTCATGTATTATATGTAAACAAAATTTGCTTTTTAAAATTTATTACAAAACTTTGGACTTTTATCTACAAACGTAGGTATAAAACATTATATGTTTCATTTATTATAATAATGATATATTGTTTCAAAAAAGTCATGTTCATCTTGAGCTATATTCAGCCCGTATTTGCCCGGATGGTTCACCTTAATGTTTCAACAAGAATAAGTAAATTACATTTTAAAGTACGAAGAAGCTGGAAAATAATCTTCAAATTTGACAGCTGCTACTGGTGATGACTCCAAGTTGTTTTAGATTGATCATCACGGCACGGCCATAGAAGATCCATCACATGAATCCACGTTCCAGAAGCTGCAAGAGAACAGGAAATTAGTTTGTGATGCCAACAATAAATAATTTGGTTAAATGTTTATTTTGTTTTAATTACCTACGTCCTTTTGCAGTTTGACAGACAGTCAAAATATATTTGGACCCTTAGAGCAACTCCATTTATGAAAGCATCCTTGTACCTCAGGCTGTAGTTTGACAGCTAATAGCTATTGATCAAGCTAGAAGACAATTTTGATAAAAATTTGTAGTTGCCAACTTGCAACATTAGTATGGCTTGATATATTTATTTGACAGCTCCATTACTGTACTAACAGAAGCCTACAAACAAAGGAAATGTTTATTATAATGTTTAATATCATTCTTCAGCTAAATATACAGCAAATACTCATTAACTAATGATATACTACAAACAAAATGGCAAAGTAATTGTAGTTATAAACAAAACTAACCGTATATGGGAATGTTAGGATATCTGCTTTATTTTCTAGTAGTTCTGGAGGTCCTTGCGCAACATAGAAACACATTTTAAATGCTAAACGTATATAAATACTAATGAAACACTAAAAATGTCATCAAACTGTAACGAAGAGAATAAACAATACAGCCATTTTACATTAAAATGTCATAGCCAATTAGAGTGCATAATTAATGCAACAGATGACGCTAGGGTACCTAAAACAATAAACCATTTAGTTATTTCAACATATTTTGCAAAATAAACAACAAAATAGTATATTGAACAACTAGTGTTACAATGACCTTTTTTGTAATACGAGTATAGTTTGCGTAAACGAGCCGCAGGCGAGTTATCCAAAATACGAGTATTACAATTAGGCATTGTAACACGAGTTGTTCATACTATTTTTCCTATTTCACGTTCATAAATTTAATAAAACTAAAAATAAAAAAATTGTTTTATATACCACTGGTCACCAAGGTGCTTTGCCCGCGGGGCCTATCGGGTCCCAGGCCGCAAGCCAGACGCAGGAGCTCCGTTTCAATAATTTTATGTGAGCAATGACAGCCCCAAGTTTGACAGACTGTTAATTTTACAAATAATAAATTCCCCAAAAACAGTTGCACAAAATTCAATTTTGTAGCATTGTTTTTGAGAAAAACAGTGTCACAAAATTGACTTTGTGTACGTGAAATAGGAAAATATTATTTTACAATTGAAATTGTCCTCGGCTCTAATTCCCGGATGTTTCAATGCATGGTCAGTGCGCGAAACGCTACATTACAACATTTTAGATATTAGTTTTTAAAAATATATTTGGTTGTTAATTTAAATAATTATGTAGATATATTTCTTTATATTTAATTGAATACAACGTTTTGGCAGCCTCGTACTGTTTGAAACAAGTGTTGAACACATATTTAAATAAATTATTCAAACTAATTTTCAAATGTACATTTAAAATAAAATAGCCTTTGTGCCGAATCGAAAGTATTGATTTTTCGATCGAATGATCACCAATACACATGCGCACAAAACTATTGTGGAATGCCAAATATGCGAAAAGTAGATCACCAAATATAGTTTATAAATTTTGCAGAAGATGGCAGTATGAATCTCATCCTAAAAAATCTAGAAAATGTTTTTTCTGTTTTTGAGTAAACGGTTAATTTTACAGAAAAAATGTAATCAAAGGAAATGCTAAGTAATTTTTTCCCTATCGACTTTATTCGAAGCATTTTTTTTTGTAATGTTGAAATTATTCTAAATGAATTCTAGAAATAAAATTATAACATATAAACTTGCTCAGTTAGGGAAGTATGCTCTATAAATTTGAATTTGGGAAAGTCTTTTACATACAAAAGAAAAAAAAAACTATTATTGTTACTCAAAGAAGTTTAAGATTGAAAATATTGATGTGGTGTCGTTGGTTTAATAATATTTAAAAGAGAATAGAAAATAATGGGCATGAATTAAATATTACATTAATTAATTTATTTATTAAGTATTTCGTACAAAAATATGAACTTCGTGAGTACTACTATTACAACACACGAAATGCACTTTACAAAATTCGTTTCTATAGTCAGTTTGAATTATAACAATATCTTAATTTCTTATCGTAAAACTTTACAAGTCTTTTTGGCACTCTGCTTTAGAAGCCCCAACCCTAAGTAATTGTATTTATTATTAATAATTAGGACCAGAATAAAATACATTTATTTTATATAAATATTAAAACTATAAACATATACAATATGAAATATTTACAATATTATCCATACAACTATTTCAGTCATTGGAATTGTTTTAAAATTCGCAATGACGCGAAAAACTTGCCGTATCCCTCATCTTATTAAATACGACACGTTTTTCACATCAGTAAGACAAATCCTGAGACGTCTAAAATGATTCAAGTTTATAAAATCTTTCCGGTAATTGTTAGTAAAATCGGGTAGATCACGGAAAAACTGTTGTACAATATATTAAATAATAAATATTATGATTTGATTTGTTTGTACAACAATTTTTATTCGTGATTAACATAAATAACAAAACGTAAACTCTATACAAATAACAATAACATTTAAGTCACTTTGAACATTCTGTCACACAGGCACTTTGCATAATAAATAAAGGCACAAAACAAGTGACAAGCACTTTGGTTACAAGATCCCTAAGTTCCAGGACTATAGGGAGTCGAATCCTGATATGTCACTGCCCTGGAACACAAAAGAAATAACCATCAGAATTAGATTCCCAAGACAAAAATTAAAGCAAAATCGAAATGTGCCAATGGCAGACTCATAAGCGAAGCTTTAGAAATATAAAGTGAATCACAATAAAGGCTTCGAATTGAATGAGATATGTCTTCCTATGTTTCTTAAAACATAATTTGTGTTTTGTGAATTGACTGTACACTTGGAATGGAATGGAAAAGTAATGGGTACACCAGCCTTAATGGTTATTATTATATTTATTTGATCATAACGGTCTGACATTTCGGCCCTGATTGGAGCCTTCTTCAGAGACCAAATAATATCACATAATATAGTCACTGTTGCATTCAAAATGTGTCATTTTTTTTTTGGGAACTAGATCTTTAGTACCACAATGGCAAACAGATGAAAAAATCTTAAAACAATCTTGACTGACAGCTGATTAAATAAACATAATAGTAACCATTAAAGCTGGTGTACCCATTACTTTTCCATTCCATAATTTGTGTTACTTGTTTCCTGACGTTGAATTTAGTAAATTTTTAATGAACTTAAACAAATTCTTTTATTTATTTTTGTGTAAATTATTTGAATACATTACCCTGTCCGGCTTATACAGATGCGTGTGTGGTAGCAAAAATGTTGAACCTAAATCTCTTTCGGCCATTGTATTTGCCTCCTGCAAGAAAAGTACAATAATTATTTGTAAATTACATACATATCGTCACGCTATATCCTTCTGAGTGGGGTAGCACGAACCCAGAAACACAGTCAACTAACAATCAATCTCCTCCAAACATTCTTATCCTTACACACCACTTTCGCCTCGTCCACATTCATAGTGCGTTTTATACATGCTCCTCTATTCTTCACACTTGAAATTATTCATTCACGGAACAAACCATCAATCATAATCAACCAGTTATTCCTCGGACGCCCATGCAATCGTTTACCTTCAATCTCACCTGCATATATTAGTTTCATCAACCACCTCAACTGACTCAATCCCACTTTCTTAACAACATTCTTCTTAATCTCACACTCACCATACACCAATATATTCCGTACACAATCACGTCTTGTAAACCCACAAACTCCTCTCAAATATCTCATTCCTACAGCAGTTATACGTCAATGTAGGCACTAACACACCCTTATAAACATTCAATCGAGCATCTCTAGAAACATTCACGTTTCAGGTAAATATATCCAGAGCAGCCAATACTTTGCACCCTGCAGACACCCGCCTTTCAATCTCCTTTTCAATACGTCCATCCCTCGAAAACATACTACCCAAATATACAAAATCATTATCTTGTCCATTCACTGAAACATTACAATCAGAACCATTCTTATCAAACTCAAATTCTTAAATAAAATAACATAATTTCTATCTTACGTCGTTATTATGGTGCTGCGAAGACTGTTTTGAATCATAACCACTTCTTAAAGATTTTGTAGGGGGTTGAATTGTAGTTTCGTCGTAAGACCTGGCTTCAGATACGGTCCTATAATAATTATTTTATAGGTTTATTTATAAATTTCTAAGAATAAATGAAGAAAAAATTAGATATAATAGATATAAAGCTTGTTAAAAGTAGCATTTAAAACAGTTCATAACTAAAGATTGTAATAAATATAGGGGTTTATAAGCTTTGAAATATCTAAGAAAGGTACAAGAAGTAACAATGTTATGGCAGGGATCTATGGTAAAAATGAATGAATCAGAAAATTTGGATGACCAACCCGAATGAAAAGAGGAAACGTAAAAGACCAAAAGACACCTGAGATACCATTATTAAGATTCTGAAGAAGGGGAACGTTACACTGTAGAATACATGAAAGATGGCGATAAATAAGAAACATTGGACGAAATTTGTGCATGATTAAGAGTCTTTTTAGCAGACGAAAAAGAGGAGTTGGTTCTCAAGTCGACACGTATATATTTTTTATATATTACCACGCATATATTTTTACTTGTTACTCACTTGTAAACACCATTTACCCAAGCCCTCTACTGCCTTTGAAAATGAATCTTTACAAGTTACTAATTGACAGCTGTATTGTTAAAATTTTACAAGTTAGTAAACAAGGTAAACAATGCACGTTGCCACAGTAATGCTTGGAAGGCTTATACGAAATCATTTGAAACAATTTTTGACAGAACAGTTGTATGTAACTGACAGGACTTGGTTATAATTTTTTTATTTTTATTTACAAATGAGTAACAAGTAAAATGTTGTACAATACATGCAATGTAACTGTTTTTACTGCTTCCAGGAGGTGACAGGCTCGCTGGTCATTTCCTCCATTCAGCAGTAAAAACTGTTTTACCTTGCTTGTAATGTAAATAACTATTACTTGTTACTTACTTGTAAACACCATTTACCCAAGCCCTCTACTGCCTTTGAAAATGAATCTTTACAAGTTACTAATTGACAGCTGTATTGTAAAAATTTTACAAGTAGTAAACAAGGTAAACAATGCACGTTGCCACAGTAATGCTTCCAAGGCTTACATGAAATAATTTGAAATAATTTTTGACAGAACAATTGTATGTAACTGACAGGACTTGGTTATACTTTTAAATTGATTTACAAATGAGTAACAAGTAAAATGTTGTACAGTACACGCAAGATAACTGTTTTACTGCTTCAAGGAGGTGACAGGCTCGCCTAATCGGCTTGCCGGTCATTTCCTCCTTTCAGCAGTAAAAACTGTTTTACCTTGCTTGTAATGTAAATAACTATTACAGAGTAGTCCGATTCAAATTTGAGAAAAAAATTGGGAATGATTGATTGTTCATCCACTGAATTTTTACCTGTTAACCAATTCTACCAAACGTAACTTTGTACTAGGTTATCCAATTTCCATAATTCTTCCATCTCTAAGAGTAAAAAAATAGGTAGCCACAAAACAATTAAAAAATAAATCTTTTTAACCACAAACTTAACCGACGAAAAAAGAAACTGAAAAGCGAATAATAAATAAACCTTTTTAGTCTTAATAACTAAGTTCCTCAACTATTGTAACTATTTTTGAGTCGGGGTTTGTTGATTGTTTGTTTGGAACCTTCCTGTAAAAAGGTTCATAACTTGTTAGTTTTAAAATTCCTCACACTTACATAACTCTCGGTGTGATGTCAAGCCAATTATCGACAGGATCATCCTCATCGTCATTCCTCATAGTTTTCCTCAGAGTAGTAAATTGAGATTGTGTTCCAGTACTCGATAATAGATCCGCACTAATTTTCTGAATGAGTGTTGCGTTTTCGCTTCTATCCGCTTCTGTTCCACAAGTTGTTGCTATTGTTTGAAGAGTTCCCATATTGTTGGCTCCTACTGTTGCTGATACTTCAAATCCTGCTGATACCAACGCTCCTAAACAAAAATAATCAGCATAATTATTACAAGTTGAGAAAATTTTTTTCTTCCATGGAAACGTTTGCTGTTTGGCTTGAAAACTTTTCTTAACCATCTTAACAGTAGACATAATAATATCAAGTTTACTATGTAAATAGAAGAAAATGGCACTATCCTTTTCCTTGATGTGTTTTTGAAAAGAAAACCTGAGGTAACCATGATTTATTCAGTTTTAAAAACCTACATAATACCAACCAATATATTCGTACTGTTTCAAATAATCATTCTTCTCAAATATTTGGTACCATGAAGTGTTTGCTGAACAGAGTTGATAAATTTGCTACAAAGAGAATTTTGAAGAAATAAGGCTTACTTATAGATATTTTTAAAATGAATTTTGAAAGCTTTTTGTCCCAAAAAGATTCAAGAAGATCCTTGAGTCAGAAGATTATAAACGTTTGTTTGTTTCTCTGACCTACACCCAAAATCTTATAGGCAAGATTGGAAGAATATTGTCAAGGAATAACATTTAAAATTACAACGTATATTAAAGAGTGCGAAAAATATTTTCCTGCTTCATTACAAAATTCCATGTGAATGTGTAAAATGTTTCATTGAACAGACTAACAGAACTATAACAACAAAAATTACAGAACACAAACATGTCATTCGTTTTAACCAGCCTGAGAAATCTGCTCCGGTTAGTCATGTCAAAATAAATTTTGAAGAAACTAAAATTAAAGCAAGATCGATATATGTCAATGAAAGAATCATAAGAGAACTCAGAAATATCTCAATGAATTAGAAAGAAGATTACGTGTTGAACAAGACATGGATTCCTTTGTTTTATAAGTCACAATTTGTAGTTACTTAGTTACTGTTTCTATTTACTTGTTTATATTATTCATTTGTTTTTCTGATGAAGAATTATGTAGAATAAATAAACAAAATAATTTTACAGAACTAAATCCAATTTTTTTTTATATTTTTCTACTCTTTTATAAATATATTTGCAGTATTTCAATTTTTTCGATGAATTTTAGTACCCTATCTGTCGTGAATAATGATTTATAATTAACTCTTAGAGCCATAAATCAATCATTCACGGTTATTTTAAATCCGTGATGTGGATCATGTAGTCAATTGTCATTGTGTATTTTTATGTTGACGTTTTTCAACGAATTTCGATCATTTTCAAAAGTGATTTCCGAATTTACAGGAGTAGAAAAAGTATAGTAATAACTTTGTATTTATTAAGAGATGTTGGATAAAACGTTATACTCCACTCACACGTGGGCAAAGTAGAATTACCCAAAAGATAAAATTATTATAGCTTTCGGCCTCATGTGCTAAACTTTCACTCGTGGATAATTCCTTACTTTGCCACCTAGTAAAGTAAATAACTATTTAATTTTAAGTTATTACCTGTGGAAATTTTCCGTCCTGGTTTAAGGCAAGATTCGCTTGGGGTATTGCTGTGTTTTCGTCTAACATTATCCTGAAAGCAAACCAAATATTTATTAATTTTTTCTTTGGTGTTACAGTGTCTTCTTACTTTATTTGGAGTAGGTCCAGCATCCAAATAGCTCAACAACTTTGCTTCATTACTGCTGGCGACTGAATTCTTCCTCTTGTCGAATGAAGTTATGTTTAATAACGGAGACGTAGGAGGTGCAGGGTGGTATTTTGCTCGAGGAATCATTACAGTTAAAGAGCGATCTCTTTGCTCTACGAAAGAAATGTTGGAGGCATCGTTATCTGGTTCTGGATGAGATGGTTTCTTCAAAGCTCCTTTTAGCTTCTTCTGCTTCTGGAACCAGAAAGATTTTTAATCGAGAGTCGTAGCGAACGAGACTCGAACCAAGGATCTCAGCGTTGTGAAGTACACGGACTAGACTGTGCTAAATTTGAGTATAAAAAAATTAGATCATCATAACATTTAGTCAATTTGAATGTTGCACTTTGATTTTGCAGATTTCGAATGTTATTTATGGGTACGCGTGACTCCAAGCTGCCAAACTAAGGCCCCTAAAGGTGTTAATTCAGCTGTGGGATTCGAATTGAGGACCTCAAGATCCACAGTCCGATACGTTACCGCGAAGCTATTTAACACAAATTAACATCCAATGATTTTGAAATAAAATGTTTAATAATATTATGCATGTGAATTTAAAAGAATTTTCAAATAATTGAACCATACAGAGTTAAATATTTTTACATAGCAACCGCTCTACAAACGGATAGCAAACGTTCTAAATACAAGTGTTAGACAAAGAAAGGTGGCCCTATAACACCTGCCTATCTCAGGCCCGTTTTCCTCTTTCATAAAAACCTACAAGTTAGCATTCTAGTATTATTATATTTCAGAATAAAAATTCACACAGTAACGACAGTTCAAATATTTCGTGATTCTAATATTTCAATGATGCGCTACCAAAAAGATGGCTGCTCATTGTCCACTGATATTTTAGTAACCATAGAAACAAGAGTAGGTATAGTATATCAATGTCAGTGTCAGTTATATGTCATATATCAAGCCACAGTATTTCTTTCATATTAAATTCATAAAATGAGTACAAAACAGAGAGGTACACTTATTTGCATTATGAAGAATTGTAGGAAGGTGAAATAATATTTTTTTCTATTCCTGTATAAATATATCACCATTATTTAAATTTTTCGATGAATTATAGTACCCATAATTCACTCTTATCGATCAATCACAGAGCTAGAAATCTATAATTCACTGTTATTTTAAAAACGTGATGTGGATCACCAAGCAACGTCCGTCTGACAGTTGACATGTAGTTTTTATGCTGACGTTTTTCAGTGTTTTTTCGATTATTTTCAAAAGTGATTTCCGAAATTACAGGAGTAGAAAAAGTAGGTATAGTAATATATTCGGGATTATGGTAATTATTCACTCGGATAATTTGCATCACTCGCCTACAGCTTGTGAGGCAATGGCCATAATTTTGTTAATCTGTCATTCATGTAGTTTGAATTTACAAATTGTCTTACCTTTTGCACGTACGGCAAAGTATCAGACCCTTCAGAACTAGTATCCTGGATCATCGCTCTTCTGTCTAAAGTTCCAGTTCTTCTACCTCCAACGATTTGTCGATGAGGAAGAAAACTCATTCCATTGGACATTCCAGTGTTTTGTGGTCGTCGACGTTTAACACAAGTCAGTACGATGCATATTAGTAGAAGAGTGAAGAGAATTGCTCCTAGAGTTACTAGTGCTATCAGAAGAACTAGAAAGAAAAATTGTTTAGATACAAAAGTTACAATTACTGATTGCTGTTTACCTTTAAGATTAATGTGACAGCTTTCTCCTGCATACCATTGGAAGCATTCACACAAGACCTGTTCATCTCCTCTTGAGTAACAAGTTCCATGGTAATGACATCTTTCACAACCAATCAACTCTGCTGAACAGATTCTTCCAGGGTAAAGAGGATTCTCTGAAAGATCAGCGAAACCTTCTTTACAGCTGCAAGTATAGGTTCCTTTTAAATTGAAGCATTGGGCATGTTCTGAACAATCATGGAATTTCATATTAGTGCATTCATCAAAGTCTAAAGCATCGAGATCATCAACATATTCTCTTGCAGCAAAGATTTCGGTTCCTCCAAGGCTGTAGTTGCTATTGCGGAGGTATTTCTTGAAGACTTCTTTCAGACGAGCTTCGTCAGTGTTGTCAGAGAGCTAGAAGATGTTTGCAATAAGAATTTGTTGATTGAATTAAAGTGGTGTTAATGTACCTGAACGTAGAAGTTATTGAGGATGCCTTCACCCTTATTGGGTTCGAATCCGTTGACTTGCACCCCGTGGTAAATATCTCTTAAGTCTGATTGCATTACCATTCGATCTAGGCCTTCGTGAGTTGCAGCTGCTAGTCTGATGTACTGCGGTGAAGATGTATCCGCTAAGGTGTCTTTGTATTGAAGCATTTCTTTTCCGTAACGCGATAGAGCAATCTTCATTCGATATGTGTATGTTGCTGTAAAATATAATAAGTATTCTGCTCATTGTATGTTTGTTTTTGTTAAGAATATGAGGTACATTCCAAGCATCGTGCGAAATGAATTTGTTTTGTGTGTATTTCAATACAGGTCACTTCATTTCAGTACAGGTGCCATTGCTAGGATACTTATTTAGAATTGTCAAATATTGGAATGGTGAAGGCAAGACAAATTTAATATTAAAAAATAAATGAATTATGATATGATATCCTGGTCGTAGAAAAATTATAGTGTACAACTCGCATGGAATGTCCATTTCATACTCGTAGGAAATGAGTACCATTCCATGCTCGTTGTACAATATACTATTATCTACACACACTAGCCCAATGTTAAAAATTTTTAATAATTTGTTTTTATTTTTTTAAGTAAAAAATTAATATAAGTTGTAAAACTGTTTTTAATCTATGACATCGACAATTTGACATTAAACAATTATGTAGTTGTTTTAAATATTTTTTTAAGCATTTCATGGAAATGAGTGATTTAGAAAGTATTTCGTCGGATATAATAGAACAATCTTCAAAAATTATTAATTAATTAAATATTAATTTATTTAAAGAATTCTAAAGATTGCATTATCAGCATTTATAATAAATAGTACGTTAATGAAAACGAATGCTCTTAACTCACGCAAAATGAGGGGGATAAGTGACATATAACTCATAGGCGTAGATAAAGTATTGTTAATCCTACAGTTAAAAAAAAATATTTGAAAAAAATTAATAAGAAAAATTAAATATCAATGTTTTTCAGTTTCACGGAAGGCTGATAATTTAAGACAAGCAAGCCATACAGATTAAAAAAAATTACTATATTTTTAAATTAAATGTTTTCCAACTATAAAGTGTTGTCAGTTTCTATTTAAAACATAACTGCTGTAGTTGAAAAGACTGCTTATCAATTGATTCAACTTTAATTTGTTGTAACTTTAGGTTACTTAGTTTTTGTTAAAAGTTTATTAAGTAAAAGACTTAATTTTGGATCGTTCTAGTTACACTTTCAATCTTTTCCATTCGTTATGAATCACTCAGTATTACCTATGAATATATTTAAGTTAATAAGTACTTACGTTTACATGGTCGATCCGGGAACATTCTAGCGAAGCCTGGTCTGCAAACACATCTCATATGTCCTTCAACTCTTTGACAAAGTTCATTTCTTGAAGCTTTACAGTCTGGTCTGCATTCATTGCTAACACCAGGAGGTACAATATCCGGAGATTCTAAACTTGGTGGAGAAGCAATTAAAATACCACCTAATAACACTCTATTAACATCATTATTCGTCAGAACTTCATCTCTATGAGGATGATCGAAATCTTCTACTTTGACAGTTTCCGAAGATCCAGTTCCATGTTCTTTCGGAACTTTAATAACACCTGGTTTTTTGTCTGTCAGTACAACAAAAATGGATTCGTTTTCACTTGAATGGATAGTTTCTTCCGAAGATTCCTCTTCATTTGTTATTGGTGGATCGGTATCTTTAATAATAAACTCATCCAGATCGTCAATGTTTTCATTGATGATTGTTGGTACAACATCCGGTTGCAAAATGGCTGTAGCTTGCACAGGGAACGATGGATATGTCGAAGCCACTTCCGGGACAATTTCAGGCGTGACTGGTGTATGATTAATTGTTGTTGTGACTGTTTCAATTATGTTTGTAGGTTTAACCAAAGTTTGTGTCTGTGTGACAGTATCTACAATTGTAGACGTTCTTGTTTTTGTTACTAGTAATGTTAGAGTTGATGGTGGAGCACCCAAACTTTTAACAACAGTTGTTTTGGTTGTTGTAACTGTTAAAGTTTGAGTGTGAGTTATATATTTCGTTGGCAAAATTATTTTAGACTCCTTAATTTGCGTTGGAGCTTTAGTAAGTTTCGTTGTTGATGATGATGTATCATCAACTATCTTTATTTCATTTCCAGCGTGATGAACACCTGTACTATATTCTTGTTGAAGAGTTGCAGTAGGTTGAATGTCATCTTTAGTGAACAAGTTATTATATATTGTCGTAAATCCAGAATCAGTTGCATTAGTTTTTGTGCTACTGGATTTATTTTTGATTGAACTTGTTGGCTTTATTTTAGGTGGTTCTGGTTTCTTAACTTCATAAGTGTTTTTGTCGTTTCTGTTCTGTTCTTTTAAGGTCTTCTCCGTGCTTGAAATAGGAATTTCATGGAGAGTTGGATGACCTATTATAACTTCCATTGTAGGAGGTTTTGGTTTTCTAACTGTTGTTGGTTTTATTGATGTAGGAGTCTGTTTAACAGTAACATCTTCTGTAGATGTACTAAAGGTTTCTTTAGAAGTTCCAGTTGTGGTTGTAGTTGTAATTCTAGCAGGTTTCGTCCATCGAAACACTGGACGAACTGTAGTAATGAACGGTTTTACACTCGTTGTATATCTTGTATAAATTCTTGTAGGAGATTGTGTAGTAGGCCTCTTTGTTGTAGGTATAAACCGTTTACTAGTAATCTCAACAGTATTTTCTGTAGTTAAAGGAGTTTCAAATGTATATGGTGGTATTTCTTTTGTAGTTTTCGGGAAGGTAAACGCAGGTCTATATGTTGAAATCTCAACAGTTTGGGCTAAGATTGGTTTATGAGTTGAAACAGGATGCTCTTTAGGTTTGCTTATAGGAGGAGGAGTGAGACCCATAACTGGTTCATTATGAAGTGAAGGAGTGTTAAACTCAACAACTGGAGGAGGCTTCATTTCTTCTGAAGGCGTTTGTAAGAATGGTCGTGGAGTATTTGCAGAAGTAGTTAAATCGAAGACAGGTACTTTTGAATGATGTTCTGGTTTTGGAGGTTTCATATCAACATCAGGAATCTTGACCTTGATTGGTGGTTCTACTTTGGGAGGGACTAATTTTTCCATAACTTTGATATTCAAATCAGGTTTTCTTGATAGATTGGTGTAGACACTCTCAAAATTGAGAGGATTTGTAGACTCTGTTAATTCGAATAAATCAACTTTTTCTTTGCTATTAACCGGTTCTTTATTGTAAATTAGTTCTTCTCTGATGGGAATTGGTGGTTTCTCTGTTGTTTTATACACGTTATTCTTGTGATAGTTATTAATAAACGGTTTGGAATTAACGTTGCCTTCAGTGGTCATGACATCCTTGTTACTGAAACTGTATGTTTGTTGAGTGGCAGATTTATCACCAACCTCGGGGTTTTTAGTGTGCAAAGAATTAAATGGTTGTTCAGTTTGGCTTCCAATGTTGTGTACAATTTCGTACTGTTGTTGGAGAGGTCTAGATGTTGTAGATATGTATTCTTTAGAATCCACAGGCATTGAAGTTGGTCTAAATGGTTGGAGATGGAAATTGGGTTGATGAACAATGTTGCTCCCTCCAATTGGCATTGATGTTGAGAAATTAGGATTGTATATTTTAAGTGGTTGATGTATAGGTGGTTTAGGAGTTATTATAAATGGTTTATTAGGTAAAACAGTTCCAAAAGGTATGTAGGGATTTTGTCTATGAGCAGTTTTATTTCTCTGGTAGTATTGCTGGTTGTTTAGTTTGTTTATTCTGTCGTGTTGATTGGGCCTAAACGGTCTGGGATTATCAGGATTTGGTTGGAAATTACCAGAAGGAATCTTTTTGAATGGACCTGTAGTAGGACCTTTATTTGTGAAAGGTTTTCTACTTGTAGTAGGTCTTGAAGTAGTAGTAGCATTTATCTTCAACACCTCATAAGGAATTTGTCCAGGACGTAACGGTCTAGTTTTGGATTCTTGAATAACTTCTCCTTCTTCATTTTCATCTTCCTTACTGTCTTCTAAATCTTCTCCTGAATAGTCATCTGGTTTAAACACAGAAAGATCGTGATTATGTTGAATTGGAGTTACAATATTAGATTGTGGAGGTTCAAATCGAAGAGGAATTGTTACTGGTTTAGGATAGTTTTCAGTTCTTATGTTTTGATGAATGTTGAGAACTGGTTTTGGTTGAACTGGAGGAGGTGGAGTCATGACCTCTAACGGGTTTATATTAGGGGTGTAACTATTGATAGGTCTTGGTCTAGTGTGAGGTTTCTGATTGGGTGATGGTGTTAGCTTTTCAAAAGCATATGGATGTTTTGGATTACTGTGAAGATGATCTGGTCTGTGCGGTCTGGTGAAATGACTAGGTGCATCTAGTACAATTCCATTCGGAACTACATGTTCTTGTGGTTCTACGTTTGGCAGAGGTTGAGGTGACACATTTATGTTAATATCACCCTGATTTGGATGAATATCTATATATTTTGGCGGTGCTTTATGGTTTTGAATATTAAATGAAATTGGACGATTGTTATTATTATTATTATTATGATTCAATCCAAAATGAGATGCAGGTAGCTCACCAAAATGACCTTTATCATTAATGACATTTAACTTCGAGTCATGATTTCCATGGTTAATGATATGAGCAGTGAAGTCATCTCCATGATTGATCATGCCGAATGAAATTGGTGGAACATGAACATTGATATCATGAGCGAATGATAAAGGTGGTACATTCACATCAACACCATGATGAATGACTTGTGAGTCTACGTTTATTGTTCCACTTACAGGTTGTTGATTAGACTCTGCATATTGGTTGTAAGCTGGTATATGAGGAACACCGTTCTTCTGAACTCCCATGAAACCTAAACTGATTTCAGGTTCTGGGTATGGGGAAGGATCATCGAAGTATTGACCATTTTTATGGGGTTCTGAAGCACCGCCGAAGATGAGAGCTGTAGTACTTCCATGAGGGATTATAACGTTAGCTACTTGAGATGGTTGAATGTTGACTAATAGATGTTGGCCAGTAGAACGTTCTATTACTTCTGGTAAAGAGATTGGGTCACCTACTGGTGGTTTCAAGTTAAGTTCTTTCACTGGTTTCGCAAAGACAATTGTTGGAGAATCCTGGTTTGATATTTTCGTTGGTTGGATGTTGTGTACATTGCTGGAGTACCAGTTATGAGTTTTTTCTGCTTTGTCGTTTTCTACAACGTTTAATTTATATTGAACGTTTTCATAATTTCCTTGGGCATTACTTGGCATATTCATATTATCGTAGTTATAGTTATTTGGTAAACTACCTGAATTATGCTTGAAATTATTATTGGGCGCAATATTTATGTTACTATATTGTGGAACAGCGTCATGCTTTTGTTCTTGTTCAACAAAAACGTTTTCATAATTTCCTTGAGCATTACTTGGCATATTCATAGTATCGTAGTTATAGTTATTTGGTAAACTACCTGAATTATGCTTGAAATTATTATTGGGCGCAATATTTATGTTAGTGTATTGTGGAACACCGTCATGCTTTTGTTCTTGTTCAACATAATGTTGAACTGGAATGGCAGGTACGTTTAGCAGCGATCCATAGTTATTTTGAAGTTTATTTGGAGCTGATGCTGGAGGAATTTCTCCAGAAGAGGCATCGTTCACGTAAAGTTCATTGTGTCTCTTCGGCCAAGTTCTTTTCGGAGGTGGAGGAGGTTTCATCCCGAGATCATCCTCATGATGAGGACCTTTATTCTTGTTGAACGAAGGCAATCGTGGACCTAAAATTGCAGGTTTGCCAACTATCACATCTGAGTTAGCTGTAATAACTTGACCGGGTGAAATAGGTATTCCTCCATTGACTAAAGGACTTTCATGAGTTGGCTTGCCGATTACAACTGGATTCTTGTATTTTGAGTCGTCGTTAATCCATTTGTTGTCTGGTCGGATTTGTGGAGGGAGGTTTAGATCAAACGAAGCAACGTTTTGGCTTTCGGCGCTTTCTAGTAAATCGTCTGAGAACCCGCCAACAGGAATATAAATTGGTGAACGGTTTTGGGCATCAAGAGGAGGTGCTTTACTTGTGGTAGTTGCCGGAGGTTTACTTATTTTTTTATTGTATGGAGTTGTGCTTGTAATTATTGTTTTATTGTCTGGACGTTTATTATTTTGAAGGTTTGTTTGAATTAATCCTGCCATTCTATTAAGGACTGAACCAAAAGCTGTTAAACTGTTTATATCAATCGATCCCAAAAGGTTTGATACATTACTTGAAGCAGGTTTTACGGCAGTATTTTTATTATTCGTATGTTTGTTGGAACTATTCTTGTTTGGATTTTTCTTCTTGTTTGGATCAGAAATAGGAATCACAGTTGAATTCCCTTTTTTGTTGTTAACAACAATAACAGGTTCTCCTGCTTGTATAGTTGCTCCATTAGACATTATAGTCTTCGACCCTAAGATAGATGTAACATAATTTTGAGAGTTTTCAGCTACTGATTGATCATCTTTGACAATCTCTGAGCTTAGTAAATTACCAAGCTCGTTTTTAATTGTTGATTTGATTATCTTTGAAGGTTTTGTACTTAAAGTTGGAGTGATGAAGTTACCGAAAGGATCATCATCATCCATGAAGATAATAGTTGAACCTGTTATCACACTTGGCGAAGAGGGATCTTGAGTTAATGGACTTGCAATAGATGCGGGAGATATTAAATTGGCGGTTTTGGTTGGTTTAATATCTTGTTTATTCACTGCAGTTATTTCTATTTCCTCTCCACTTAAAAGAGTTGCAGTAGTAATAATACTTTTTAAAGATTTCTTCTGTAAAGATTGTCCTAAATGTTGAACAAAGCTAGAATCCAAAACACTGTTTTCTAGTTTTTCTGTAATCACATTTTCTACAGTTTTTGTGTTAGAACTAACAATAGGAGACTTAAGATTGTTTTGTTTTGGATCTTGTAAGAAGGTTGTAAAGTATGTATAGGTTGTTTGATATGTTTTAGTTGCAAATATTTCAATTGGAATTTCAACATCTTTCGATTGTGGCTTTCCTGGAATACCTATAGGAGTCGTTACTATAACATTCTTCTTCGTCGAAGAACTACTCTGCGTTTTCTTGGGGTTCAAGTAAAGCTTCTCAGTAACGATGTCACTAGAGGTAGAAACATTAGTCTTAACAACAGTCTTTCCATTTTCCAAGAAAGTGTTATAATATGTATAAGTAACAAAATACGTTTTAACAACATCAGTAGTTGTGTACTCTCTAGTAGCAGTTGGAGCAATATCTTCAACATCCAAAGCAATGTAAGAAGTCATAACAGATGTTCCCTTCGGAGGAACAGATTCAGTGATGACAACTTGAGTAATTATGTCTTTCGTACTGATTACTTTCTTCTCTGCACCTTCTGTTAAAGTTTTTGTTAGTTCAACTGTGCTGAGATATGTGTTGGTGTCCAAAACAGGAGTTGCTGCTTCGGATGGTTGAAGAAGAGATAGGTAGTCATCAGGAGCGGTCACTGTATTAGCTACAGTATGTTTTGAAGTTATTACTAAAGGTTGTTCGTCATCCATGATGGTGTATAAATATGTGTAGGTTGTATGGAACACCCCAGTTGCTAAGTTAGAATTCTGCAACGAGAATGAGTTTTATGAGGATGAATAAAATGTATTATATTTTGAAGGATTGTATTTATACCTGGGTTAGAGTAAATCCAGAGCTGGCTGTAGGAGTTGCTACAATCTTAGTTGCAGAGTTGCGTTCCTCGGTGGCAATGTTGGAGACAACTTGTTCATGACTTGAAACCGTTGTACTTCCATTCTCCAGGTAGGTTGTCAGATATGTGTAAGTTGTCAAACATGTCTTTGTTACAAATTGGTTTTTGTACAAGGACGATGATAGATGAGCCACCTAGAAATCGACAATTTAGTCATTTGTTACCTCTTACAACTGATGTACAATTGCTGATCTAGTTTATGGATTAAGAAGAAACGGTACACATTAGTTATTTAACTAGATTTCTTGCTTCAAATGTTTTTATATAATCTACGACGTTTCCACAATATCTTACTGAAGCAATATGTGTAATTATACTTGGACAAGCAAAGATAATATCATTTTTTAAACTAATGGGAATGTAAACTAATTTTTTGAATGTTAAAGGCGCTTGTAGACTTTAAAATGAATGGTACTTGTCCTTTAAGACTTGATTGGTAAATGTAAATGAAGACACTTAGTGCCCACAATCCAGCAGTTTAATATCAAGCATATCAAACTTAAAAGCCCAATAGATTTAATTAATGTGAAACAATGATTTAACATTTTCAAATAAATAAAAGATTTTTGGTTGAAGTTCTGTTTTATTAAAATACTGTAAGTAATTCGTCATCGTACAAACAAATGAACATAAACAAGTAAATAGAAACAGTAACTTAAGTATCAACAAATTAAAATTTACAAAATTCATTCTGATTCACTGTACTCTTCAGCATGTATTAATCTTTTATTTATTTTCTCTGAAAGCATTTTCTTCTTATTGACATTTTATTTATTTTGTTTCAAAATATAAAGAATTAATTTTAAAAATACGGAGATCAAAAGTAGGATCTTAAAATTAAAACGAAAACTATTTCAGTGCTTTCCTCGTCCGTAAACATCTATTTTAATGAAATAAATTTACAAATCAAAGGCTAGGAATTGATTTAATAAAATAAAATCAAACATGTAACTAAATATACAAAAATGAGAATTTACAGAACTATAATAAGACCAATAACAATGTACACTGCTGCGGTTATGACAATGGCAAAAAGGATGAAAAAGATTCAAAAATAATGGAACGATATATAATTTGAACAATATTAGGACTAATAAAGATATTAGAAAACGTATACAGAATAAGAATGTACTTTGAAATAGAACAAGAGTTGGAAGGAGAAGACATAATGAATAATGAAAAAGATGAAGCAATAGAGAGTCAGATGGCTTGGACATATATGGAGGACAAAAGAAAAGAATCAGTAGCAGAATGGAGACCAGGAGGAAAAAGAAGACGAGGCAGACACAGATTAACATGGCTAAAGGAAATAGTAGGAGATTACAAGACAGCAGGAATTAAAAACTGGCAAAACAATATAGAAACATAGGAAGATGTGGAAAACCTAACTACAAGGATTTAAAGGAAAAGAAACGGAGATTGATCCACTCCAAAAAAGGTTCTAAAGATCTTCATAAGAATTAGCGTTATCCCTTAGGAGGGGGTGTAAAATTCTAAGGCTAACAACTATTTTAAATACCCTAAGATAATAAAAATAATATGAAAATAAGTACACTGACTTGGAGTACAAGTTGTGTAATCTTCATTTGATCCCTTTTGCTTCTACTGATGATGATAACTTAGTTATTAAAACACATATTTACATATTTTCTTTATTTCTTCAAGACTTAGTGGTAAGATTGAATATTTTAGAAATAAATATTTGATAACTCACCCCGGAAGCGTCTTGGGGCAGCAACATCATCATATGATCCGACAAAGTACTCGGAGGTAGAGTCATCGCCTTGTTAGGCGTCGGAACCACTCTTCTATAGTTGGGATCACCAGGAATTGTGCTTTTATCTCCTGCAACTATGACTTCAACTCCATTGGACATAATACGTGTCGCTAAATTGTATCGAGCTTCTTCGATGTTTAGTTTTCGGCCTTCGTTTTCTAATTAGGAACATTAGGTTTTTATACATTACCAAAGCTGGATATTTTCATTTTGGAATGTACAAAGTTGTATTTATGTACAGACTTTTGAAAACTGGCAATATTTCAGATAGATATTGACAGTCTTCGAAGAAGATCTCTTGTACAAAAGAATCTATACATAACGTATTTTATATACAAATATAAATCGTTAGAAATTTAAGAAAATAAGAATAGATTTTCAGATCTTTTCTTAGAATTAGAACAGAAGTACATAATTCATAATTAATTGAAACTTTTGGATCGAAATTTGGGTTGTTTGAATATTTTATAGGACTGTGTATTTTTAATTGTTGATATTAAATGGTTTACTTATTTATTTTTAAATTAAATTATTATAATACAATACCATGCAATTTTCATCCAATATAATATTATTATTATAATTATTAAATAGAAAATTGTTTTTCGTTCGTTTTATAGTTTCATTTAAGTGTCGTCAGTTCTTCTTTCTTCATTAGTTCTTTAAGTTCGTCGTTTCATTTTATTGTTAGTATGAATTAAGTTTTGTGGTACATTGTTCAGTTTTTTAAAGTAGGTAATGTTGGTCACTGTATTAGAAGCAGGCCCGATCCTACCAAATGTTATTTTTTTAAAGAATTTTAAATATATCTCCATTTTATAAAATAATATGATTCTTTTAAATACTTAATTCGTTTAACTGAAACAAGGTTTATTCAATTAAAAGACTGTAAGTAAACTTAAGCTCGTATGACACGCTCAACCTTTTTGTACATTTTTGTCAATTTTTTAAAAGTTAAATATTAAACGTATCATACACGTAAATTCGTTTATTTTAAGAAAAGTCACTAGTGAGAATTTTTTTATTTATAACAATAATAATAACACACAACACCTTGGTAACTACTTCGATTGACATTTTAATTTAAAAATTTAAAGCATATGTCACTGCTAAATAAAACTTCTTTAATAATTTTTTTATTTATTAAGAGATGCTGGGTAAAACGTTATATTTCACACGTGAGCAAAGTGGAATTACCCACTCGATAAAATTGTCACACTCAGCCTTCGGCTTCTTGTGCTTAAATTTCTCTCGTGGGTAATTCCTTACTTTGCCCACATGTAAAGTAAATAACTATTAATGTTTTCGTAAATTTTTAACGTCAATGTAAAAATAGAACTTCTATTTGCTTCAGAGTTTTTGCACATAAAATGCGCAAAGAAATGCGCACAGACGCAAAACCCAAAACGTCAGTTGAGCAGCTGTAAAGTGCAATTTAAAGTTGTATATGTTTCGTGTTATCTAAAGTTATTGTCATCTTATGGTGTGAAATATTTCTTGTATCATCAACAGGAACAGTACACAAATTTTACTGTTGTTAGTACTATTTAAAGTACTTGAAATAACAAAATAGAGGTAGCATTTTTATATATGAACGTATGAGATTGATAGGTTAGGATCGGACCTTAGAAGTGTATATATGTTTAATGTTAATATTCACCATAGTTTTCTAGTATTATATTGTAGTTATTTCGTCTTCTACGTATATTGTTGCGTATATTTAAGTGTTTCAAGTCCAATAACTTAGTTTATATGCTTTTAAAACAATGATTATTGATTTATAATGACTCAAAGATCAAATTTGCATGGTACGTTATCTTCATTTACTTACAAAACTCACCTTTAGTGTCTGTGTGGTGTAAGGAACCTTCAGGGGATGCTTTGGAGGTCAAGTCCAAGGTCACTGTCCTAGTCATGGTCACTGCATCAGTCACCGTCAGGGTCTTCACCTGGGGTTTGACCTCTGTTGTCGAGGTCACTATTTGTTCAGCGCCATTGACTCTGGTCACAATGAAGGTATACGTTCGTAGTCTGGTCGTTTCGATTGTTTTGGTTTCGTAGACAACAGATGTCAAAATAGTTGTGGAAATCGTCGGGGTGGGGGTTAGTTCAGGGGTAAAATCAATTGAGGAAGAAGATGATTCGTCAGAGGAGGAAGGAAGAATGAAGAAATCCGTATCGAAGATGGTTTCGAAGTTAGATAAGGTTACAGGTTCATCTTCTTGGGATTCCTCTTCCTCGTAGTCGTAGTCTGACAAAGATGGGTCATCCTCATCTTCTGTTATTGAGGGTTCTATTTCTTGTACAGTTGAAGTTGTTGCGGGTTCAGATATAATCATCGTTGAAGATGCTTTGGTTAATAGTCTCTTCTTTGTAACAGTTACAACTCTTCTGCGTTTTGAACTAGAAGACATTGAAGAAACTGTAGATTTCAATAGACGTTTTTTAGTTATGACAACTCGTCGTCTATACGGACGTATTGCATTTGAAGTTTTGTCATTGTTAGGTACTTTATCGGTGAAAGAATTTATTGCAAATGAATGATCAGAATGAAGTGTCTCGTTTACACTTCCAGATAGAGGTCTTCTTCGAATCAGTTTCTTCACGACTCGTCTAGGTTTTCTCGTTGAAGAAACAGATTCGGTTGAGTTTGCTTCTCTTCTGGTGCGTGTTAGGGAAGGATGAATATGAATGCCTTGTTTGTTGCTATTGCCAATCGAAACGTTAGTGTTCTTATTAGAGATGCCCCTTGAGTTAGTATTTGAGGGCGTTTCGACCTTTGGCGTGAGTGGGGCAAACTCATCAAGGCCGCTTACGATAAAAAATTACCGGACGGTACAGTCTCCTGTCCAGCATTATCTGTCACTGATCTCCGTACATACTTAGTGTCTGTATTAATTAAATTGGATGTGTGAATGTACTTATTAACATCACCAATTATACTTTCTAAACTTTCTGTTTCTGAAGATGTTTGTGAGCTTTCTATGTAAATATCGCTCATTGCAGGCATTATGTATGAGTCTATCAGACTATGAGAACTGGTTCCTACTATTGGAAGTACTTTAGATGGTTGTACTGGGATTTCACGTTTTCTTCTGTTTTCTTCTCCAACTATTACTGTTGACAAAACAGTGCTGAATTCTCCTGGACGTTTTCCAGAAACATACAGAGTTATTACACTGGTTTCTTTAGGTGGAGTAGGTTCTGTAGGTCTCTGAGCTCGAGTTCTCTTCCTGGAAATCCTCTTTTTGGAACCTGGTTGCTCTGCTGGAGGTACTTCATCAATTTCTTTGGATCTACTGTTTTGTAACAACAAATCATTTGCTACATTGTCTTGTAACGGTTGTTCAAGAGGCAATAGTCCAGGTGTTTGAGGTAGTAGAGCTTGTTGTGCCAACAAAGGATTTGCAGCTGGTTGTTGTTGTTGTTGTAACAACAAAGGTAACAACAAGCTATTCAGTTGGTTGCTGTTTGCAAGAGCTGCTGTTGGTGTTACTACTACTGTATCTGTTATAAATTCTGTTGCAGTAATAACACTTGTACTGCTGTCAACAATAGTTGTTAAAATTTCTTTTCCTCTGAATGTTAACGGAATAACAGTTGATGTTGCATCTGTCACTGTGGTAACGTAAGTTGTTGTTCTTGTTTTGAACTCTGTGGTGGGTGAAGCTGGAGGAACACTTCCAGGATTTTGTAGAGCTAACAATGGATTTTGTTGAGGCAAACCTAAGTTGCCTAAAAGTAGTTGAGATAGAAGAATGTTAGCTAATGGTGCTTGGGCTGCTAGTTGTGGTTGTATGGTTGAAACAACTTGCTCTACTCCGTAAACTGTACTTGGTATAACATGCGAGAAGGATGTTCTTCTTCCTCGGATGTAGGTAGGAGTAAATATTACGCTAGTTGTCGGTGTTTCATTTAAGATGAACTGTGTGATTTCAGTTGCACCATTTAAACCAATATTTGATGATTCGCTCGTTAATACTTTAACTTCTTTACCTTCTGTGTTAATTCTAGTTGTATACTGTTGAGGAGTCAACACTTCTGTGCTTAATTTTGCAGTGATGATATTTTTATACTCTGTAATCTTTCCATTGACAACTGGAATAGTAGCTTCTGTAGGAATCTGATGAGTAATGGTTATTGTACCATCAAATGTAGGCAAAACGAAATTGTCATTAATGTTATCTTCCTTATAGCTTCTTGGAGTGAACTGTTCAGGGTTACGTTGAGGCTGAGGTCTGCTTCTACTTCTACTTCTGCTAGTTGTAGGTTTTGAACGGCTGTTTGAACTTCTGTAGCTTGATTCTTCAGAACTCTTTGAAGTTGTTGTTCTTAATCGTGGAGCTTTTGGTCTTGAAATTGTCGCTGGTTTGCTTGTGGTCCTCGCGCGAGTATTTTGAGAACTGCCTGGTCGTTTAAAGTTTGATCGAGTATTACTTGAAGAATCTTTTTCTCTCAGGGTGAATTGGGATCTTCCTTGGTTTGAAGAAGCTCGAGAAGGAGCTATTCTCTTAGGAGCAGAACTCGGAGCAGAAGTTGTTGTAGTGCCACCTCTTGGACGGAACCTGGCGTTTTTACTGGTTCTAGACTTTGGTGCTTCTGTGGGTGCTTCAGTTGTAGGTGCAGCTGTTGTAGTTTTACCGCCAATTGGTCTTCTAAATCTTGAAAAGTTTACTTGACGTTTAACTCGACGACGAATATACGGCCTGACTTGTACTGGATTGTAAGCTCGGCTTTTTCGTGCAGCCGGTGCTTTTTCAGTTTGTGTGTTAGTATCTGAACTCTCGTACTCAGTATCTTCATCATCTTCAAAGTCTAAATCATCTCCTGGTTGGATATCATCCCCTTCGTCTTCTTTGAGTTCTTCTGGAGGAGGTGTTCTGGGTTTAAATAGGTCACGTCTAGGGAAAAGACCATTTCCATTTGGTCTAGGTCTGTTTTGAATTGGAGGTAAGGGTCTAGCGAAACCTGCGCGTCCTTTTGGTTTAGGGGTCGTTGTGGTAGGCTTACGTAAATTGCCGTTCTTTTTAGGGGTAGGAAGAGTTCTAGGAGTAGTTGGTCCAGCGGTAGGTCTAGGAAGAGGAGGTCGACTAAATCTTAAAAGAGGATTTCTTCTTCTTGCAAGGGAAGATTCAGTTGTCGTCGCCAAAGGTAAAGTAGTGTCAGAATCATCATCAGTGAAATAAGTAGGCTCGTCAGTAACCAATGTAGTTAGATCGTTTCCTCCATCGGTTGAATCAGTAGAAGGAGTTGTTAAAGTTGCTTGACCTCTTAGTAATGATGAAGATAATGTAGGACGAATTCTTCCTCTACTAGCAAAGAGGTTAGAGCTAGCTCTACCTGGTAGAACAGCACTGGAAGTTCTGAATCCACCTCCACCTCGTCGTGAACCAGAAACTGTTGCTTGAATTCTTCCAGAAGAAGATCTACGTCCTGAAGAAGCAGCGAAACCTCCACTGCTTGTAGCTTTAGGTCTAGAGAATCTTCTTGAACCAGAAGGTGTTACATTAACAGCTGCAGCATTTGAACTTTGACGTCTATTTCCGTTGAATCTTCCTCTTGTACTGTCGGCTTTCAAGGCTGGTGTTGCAATAATTGTTGGGGTAAAATCTGTTCTAGTTATGGTAGTAGGGCCATTTCCTCCAGCAGATTTACGTTTAGGGTTGAAAGTCGGTCTATTTCGAGAGGCAAATGGTCGAATAGCAGGAGTAAACGTTCGTTTTTTCGTTTGGAAAGTTAATCTAGATTTAACTCTGCTGTTACCACTGCTATTATCATCGTCTTCATCATCGTACCCTTCATCCTCCTCAGTAGTATTCTCATCGTCTTGTTTAGCAGTTTCTTCATTAAGAGAGCTTTCAATAACAACAGGAGATGGAGCAATTATAGATGCAGTTGGTGTTATTTTTCCATCTGGGCCTACAGTTGCAGTTGCCTGTATTTGAGTTGCAGATGGTGCTGGTGTCTTTTCAACAATGAAACTTGAAGTACTCTCAATAATTTGAGCATATCTTCCTTCGATAACAGTGCCTAACACTTTAGATTGATACACTGTTGTTGTTTTATTTTCTACGATTGAACCTTCAATTAATCTAACTAATCCTGTTCTATGTGCAAGAGCAACTGGATCAAGATCACTTGGAAGGGCAGCTTTCCTTTCTTCGTTGACTGATAAAGAACTTGTACTCTCGATTACTTTAGCGTAGAGGTTATCAATGTAAGTGCCAATAGCTTCTGTTTTATAAAACAAAGTGCTGACTCCTTCTGCATCAACTATTTTGCCTTGGTTCAAACTTAATACTCCCGTTGGTAAAAGAGGAGTTACAGTAGATGGTGCAATCTCTTCAGTAAGTACTTTAGTGGTACTTTCAAGTACTTTAGCATATAAACCATCAATGTATTTACCATAAATATCAGTTGAGTACAAAGTAGTAATACCATTTTCTACTGAAGTCTCTACAATTGTTGATAATAAGCCAGTTGGAAAGGGTGCAGGAGTTGCTACTGAAGATGTTTCTTCATTTACTATTACAGAACTTTGAGTCGCACTAATTTCAACATTAGGTTGACTAAGAGCAGTGTTGTTAACAACATTTGTTACAGTTTCTAGTCTACTATTTAGTACAGTACTATTACCCAAATATGAAGTTGTGAAATAGGTATAAGTTGTATAGAAAGTTGTAAATTCATCGTCTTCTGTTGACGAACTAGTCGGACTGACTTCTTTGTCCTGTATTGTTGCTGTTGGTTCAATTGTTTGAGTGATAACTGGCGTAGTATCAGTAGCACTTGCAGATGGAGTAACAACATTTGAAACAGTGTCTTCTCGACTGGTAATTGTTGTAGATCCATCTTTGTAAAGTGTTGTCCAATAGGTGAATGTAGTGAAATAAGTTATAGGTAAGCTTTGATCTTCAGCTGCTAACGTTTGAGTAGGAGTTAATGTTTCTGTTACTACATTCGTGATAGTTTCTAGTCTGCTTACTACATTACTTGAAGTTGTACCAAAGTACATTGTTGTGAAGTAAGTGAAAGTAGTAAAGCTTGTTTGAAGAAGTAAAGTTGGAGATGGACTAATTTCTGAGTCATTGTTTGATTCGGCGACTACTTGATCATCGAGGACGTTTCTTTTGTCGACGTTGTCAATGAATCTTCTCTCCCCTGAAGAGCTACTGCTTCTTACATCAGTCACCATTGTTGAAATAGTTTCATAGTCGTTTATGTTGAAGATTTTGTTTTCTAAAACTTGAGTAGCTTCGCTATGGATGGGTTTGGATCTTTGTAGAGTTGTGTATGAATGGGAAGGCTCTAAATCTATTTTACTGGTCACTAAAATGTTGTTATCGATGTTGTCTACTTCTTTTTCATAAATATCAGTGGTTTCTGGTTCATTGTCTTGAACAGTTGCAGTCTTTTGTCGACTAATAGTGCTGTTGTAAATGTTTTTAGGTGTGACTTTGAGTTGTAATTGACGTTCTTCTTCTGATTTAATTTCAGGAGCTTCAGCTTGATTTTTAGGTAGTTCGTTGATAGTTTGATAAGCTGTTGGTACTACTGCATCAGTAGCATCAACTGGAGTACCACTTGGAGTGACGTAATTTGTGTACACTTCCGTTCTACTAGATATTTCCGTTTCACCATCAACGAAGATAGTAGTGAAATAAGTATAGGTAGTGTAGTATGTCTTAATTGCATTAGTGGTCTGGATGATGTTTTCATCTGATAATGCAGGCGTGGCTCCAAGATTTGCTTCATTTTCTTGAGCACCAGAGTCTGTTTCTTGTGTTGTAAGAACAGTAGGTTGAAATAGGGTCGTTTGTGTCGTGGAAATGTCTGCAAAATCTTCAAATGAAGCAGGTTTTGATTTATATTCAGTTCCGTGCACAACACTATCCTCTCGAGCAAATAATCCTGCAACAGCAGGATCTGACACTTGTGCTGCAGGATCTAAGGTTGATGTGATTACATTTGTAATAACTTCTTTCCTACTTGAGACTGAAGAGGTTGACTCTTGGAAGAATGTTGTTAAGTATGTGTAAGTTGTGTATAAAGTCTTAAAAATCAATTCGATTTCTTCGCCACTATCTGTTGTGGTTTCTAAAGGCTCACTTTCGAATTCTGTTATTTGTTTGCTTTCAGTAGTGATTTCAAATGGTGTTGTTTCCATTGGAGTTGTTCCGGCGCTACTATCAAAGGTTGTTAATTGTTCTGTTGTTGAAGACAGCTCAGGAACATTTTGTATCGTTGTTTCTTCCGTTCTAGTTGTTAACTTTTCAGTTGTAAACTTTTCAGTTGTAATTGTTGGAATAGGTGTAGTATTTTCTTGAACTGAAGAAGAAGCAATTGTAACTGCTTCTTTGGTACATGCTTCAGTTTGGAAACCGATTTCTGTTGAAATAACAACGTTTGATTTGATTGAAGTTGTCGTAGTTGTTTCAACAGGAATGAAGAACGTAGTTAAGTAAGTTAATGTTTTGAAGACAGTTGTTGGGACTATTCTTCCACCATCTGTACAAGATATCTCAACATCGTTGGGGTCTTCAATTGTTTTTTCTGTACTAGGTTTACTGTCAATTTCATTTATAATTTCTGGTGTTGTTTCTTCTAAAGATAAAGTGCTAATACCTTCTTCACTAGTTGGAATAATTTCGTTTATTGTTGTAGGTTCTTTTTCTGTACTAGGAATCTCTTTTTCAGTAGTTGATACTAGTTTTTCTGTAGTAGTAATAGCTGGCAAGTTAAAAGTAGTTTCCTGTTGTTGGTCTTGAGTTGTAGGTAGATTTTCAGTTGTTACTTCCTGTTCTATAGTAGTTGGAACAGGAAGAGTGGAAACCTTTTCTTCAATTTGACTGGAAGTGTATGTGTCAAACGTTGAAAATGGATTGAAATCGTCTTCAAAGAAAATAGTAGTTGCACCTCCAAGTACTTTAGTTTCAGTCTCAGTTTCAGTTTCAGTTTCCTGCGTTGATGAAACAGGTGTTTCATCAATTGAAGATTGAGTGGTTGCAACAACTAATGGTTCAGTTGCTTCAGTAGATGATGCAACAGCGTTCTTCGCTGCTAGTGCTGCTAATGAAGCAAAGATCTTCGCGATATCTTCATCAGAAGGAGTCGACAACATCACCGTTGAAGACGTTTCAGAAGGCTGAATTATTTCAGGAGTATAGATAGTAGTTAATTCCGATTGTTCTTCAGTTGTTATAATTTCCGGTGTGACAACTGTTTCCTGTTGTTCTTCAGTTGTTTCCACAATGGATGGCTGTACAATTTCATCAATTACTGTTTCATATTTATCAGTATTTTGCTCATAAACTGTATCGTATTTATTTGTATCTTGTTCGTGTGCAAGTACAGCTAATTTCGCGTCTAAATTTTCTGCCTTTTCTTCTTCACTTTCATCTTTCTTCGGTTCACGGTGTCTGTTTGAAGCATTGATAACCATAGTAGGAAGAACAGTCTTCATGGTGAATTTATGTCCAGTAACAGTTTCTGTTTTCATAGCTGGATCATGAGACAAAAATGTTTTTATCGTGCTGGTGACAGTAGGTTCTTCATATGTTTTTGTTGGACGTATAGTTGCTTCTCCACTTATTGAGGTAACTTGGCCACCTGCGAAGTTTTGTGCTTGCGAAGTTGTATGAGGAGAGAAAATAATAACAGTGTCGCCTACAGTTGTTGTAAAATCAGCAAAACCCATATACGTGACGGTTTCTAGGTCTTTTAGTTCTTGGCGAACTGGTTGTCCACCGCGGAAAAGAAGCTTGGCTCTTCTTTCTGCAGGTGTCGTAGGTTTACTCTTTTCGGTGTTAATGTCGTACTCGAATTCTGGAAGATCTCCCAAGAAGGAATATCCACTAGGAGAGAAATCATTTCTGACGGTAAATGTAGGAATATTCATTTTTGGTTTGATTTTTGATGGAGATAATACGGTATACTTGAATTCTTTATTGTCTTTGTTGTTACTAGCGATATCATTTTCGGTACTTTGTTCTCTGCTTTGAGAGAAGTTTTCTAAATTGATGTGACGTTCTGCTGGATTAACTTTGAAGATCTTAACGTTGTTCCCTGCAGAAGAGCTACTAGAAGATGAAGAGGTACTGAATGATTGTTTCTGTCTGAAGAAAGGTTCTTGATATGGAATTCTAGCATTGTTCGATGAAGCCGAGTTTAGAATTTCTTCTTCGCTGGAATGCTCAGCCGGTTTTTCTTGTTGTTCTTCTTCATTGAACTGCTTCTTCTCAACGAATCTATACGGGGATATTTTGGCGGTAGGGAATACAAGGTACGCGTCAGCTTTATTAGGAGAAATATAGTCAGTATTCTTAACAAAATTGATGTTTTTGTTAATAATGTTATTGTCAAAGTTCCACTTTTTGTTGTGGAAGTCATTGTAGGATTTGGTCGGCAGATCGTGGTCGTACAGTACCCGGCTGCTTTTGGTCAGTAGGTGTGCGTAGAGTCGTCCATTGTCGAGGGTGGTCCCGAGCACCTGGGTGGCGTACTCGGTGGTGACACCCTCCTGGATAAAGGTACGGGCGGTGGAGGTAAGTAGCCCCACGGCGGGCTTCACGCTCAGAAAGCGGCCCAAGGAAGAGCGGCCGTGGTTGTCCACCAACAGCACGGTGGTCACGTCTAAGGGAGGGGGCAGCAAGAAACAGAGACACTTAGTTAACTTAAACCAGAGATGGAGATGGAAACTATCAACAAGCGATGCACCTAAACCATGTTATTATACTGAAGACATTCTTTTAATACATTAAACATTCAAAACTTATTGTTCTACAACTATCATATTGAAAATCTGTTATGGTCCCCATAAATATAACAAATATATCGGAAGATTTTTAATCAGTTTACATAGGGTATAAATCATTACAGTTAAAGTATATGAATAATATTATTATTAAATATGAATATAAGTTAAAATTAATTATATTTTCAGATATTATTCAGTTGTTATCATAGCTCACTGAAATTATTGTGTGTTTTTTTAAAATAATATAAGATTAATTTTCGAAAAAAAAAATATAACTCCATCATTTTAAATAATATCACTAAACATTGTTTGAAATTAATTTATTATAATAATGTACACTATCCAAAAAAAAATCTCAATATACATTCTCTATTCAAACAAATTTGAAACCGCTTTTTCGCCATTTTAAAACAAATGAAGCTTAAAAATGTTTAATCAATTTTGCAGAACTTTTTTGCCGCTACAATTTCTTTCGTAACCATTTCTTCAAATTTTCAATAATAAAGGAGCTAATCGAGTGAGAAAATTTCAGGAAACACCCTGTATATATGTATCTCAGAAATAGTGAACGAGTTTAAATTGGAATGAAAATACTATATTCTACAACAAGTAATGGAATGGCACATATTCCACGCGAGCAAAAAGTTTGTAGCCGAGCCAAAGGCGAGGGCTACGGTTTGCGAGCGTGGGATAGGCCATTCCGTTACATGTTGTAGAGTATACTTCCTATAAAAAGGTTTTGGAAATTATACAAAAATACAAATATAAAACTGTTGAAAACGTCAAACTCAAATAAATCAAATTAAAACAAACAGACGTAACCATAGTAACTGAATCAAGATACTTCATATGTCGCGCTAATAAGCGGTTCTGATTCGTCGAAAATATTCCATACGCCGCGTATGGAATGTTAGTGATTCCATAACAGTTTTTAGTAGTGGAATGCCCAGTTTCCAAAACAGTGTTATAGAAACATATTTCCTTATGATTAAGTTTTGTATTCTAACTTATCGTTAAAATCTCTAAATATATTCTAAATAAAGTACTTTAAAACACAAAATTCAGAATCTATTTATCTTTGTGTCCGCTTACATATTTCGTTGTTAATTAATCACGTTTTTAATAACAGATAAAATGTGATGTGGCCAGCATATAACTTCCCGCAAAATTTTTATTTCCAAACAGTTCAAAATATAGAAAAAAATTTCAAATACAAATTATAGCCAATACTCTTCTACATCTTTTGAATATAACAAATTACTGAGATCACACTATTACTTTCGGTTGATGAATTGTTACACAAATCTAAACAGTTCGTAAATAATCCACAAATTCAAAATGTGATACTTAAAAATAATTTCGTGATTGTTTTAAGTTATCGTGGCCCAAAAAACCGACACAAAAATATTAATCATGGTTTAATGTTTTGAAAGAATATCCTCAGCAAAGAAATGAAAATGAAACCCACAACAAAAAGCACAATAACAAAGTAGAACAGGCGTAGGTTTCTGTAAAAAATAAGTATATGCAAAATAAACCTGTAACGAAAACGACAATAAAAAAACAAATTTATGTGTGAAAAGTGCGTGTTGACTTGATGACGTCACGAGTGTGAAATTTCAAGGTGACGCTCCCTAACCGAAGTGCACTGATGATGCCAAGAATTTCTTCCTTGAACCCAGTGACTCATTTGACATTTGATGGATTTTATCACGAAGAAATAACTTCTTGTTCATGCAGAAGAATTCTATAAACAATTTGTAATTTATTCAGCAGCAAGAACACAGTTTAAACAAAAAATTTCTTAGGAATAACCTAACATTTTAGCAAGACAGTGTTTGATTACTTAAATTTGGATGTTGTTGCTTTGAAAACTGTCAACAATTGAATATATACATCAATGCTGATCAGAGAGTCAAACCTTGAAAAAAGGGTTGATGCTTTTAGCAACGAAAGTGTCGGTTTTATTAAAACATTGAATAAAATATGATGCTTAGACAACAGTTTAAGAATTCATATTATAATTGAATGCCTAATTTAATTGAACATCTTTAATTTAATTATATACATACTTTAAATTGTCTTACAATTATGCCTTATATTTTTCTTTTTCTAGATTAAATCACAATTTGATAATTTGAATTTATATTTAAGATAGGTTCATTGGTAACACTGCTACACCGCCTTGCATCTGATAACCTAACTTTTAACGTGTCAGTTATATTGTCAAAGTGTATTTTAGGTTCGAGCAAATCGTTTTTAGAAACTTATAAAAAAAATGTTGTGTCTAACACGAAAGGAAAGTCCTTCATTCACTCTTACTCGAATTGCCTCATTCGCTGCGCTCCTGACGCAAACTTCGAGCTCGAGTGGAAAAAAAGAAGCGCTTTCCTCTCTAGTTTGACAAATAAGTATAGATTTTATCCCACTGGCAACTGACAGCTATTCAAATTTACCGCCGTATACAGCTACTGCCAATATGGCCGCTCGGCTCAAGGTCATCTGTGGATGCAAATAAAGATCATAAGTGTCGACAGCGAGTGTCGTTATTGTATGAATTCTTGTACTGTGTTTAGACAATCCAAATATTTATTTAAAATTGTGAAAAATTAAAACTGTATTATATAAATATGTAAAATGATTTTTAAACTGTGTTCTTTTGAGAATATAAACATGATTACCAGTTAGTTGAAATAGTATGAAATGAAAAGTATTTTACAGTTTCGAAATAGCGATGAAGGATGAATAAGTAGCAACAGCTTCTAGCATTTACATTTACAATACGCATTGTAATTATTTTCTTACTTAATTCAGTATTTTGCAAATAATTTTTCGGAGGAATTTTAATTATTATAATACAATGCGCATTGTTTTTGATTCCTATACCAAGACAAATATTTTAACAATTCTTACCGCCTTCATTTTGCCGTCTTACTCGAGTCGATTCAATATTTTCGTGACCTGAAACAAAAATGAAAATGTTTAATATTTTGCTGTAATTATTAACTTCATTACATTATGAGCCAATCATAATGCTTCATTTGCATCAAGAGGAGGATAACGTGTGCGAAAGTAACCAATCAAATCATAAAGGAGTCTTTTACTATTTTATTAAATTTTTTTTTATGAAACTTTATCTAAATTGAAAACTATTTGCAGTGTAAAAAAATCTTAATTGTTATTCATTAAGCCGTAATGATTTTTTTTTGTGATGTGTTGTACATTTGTGTTATTTGATTACGAATTCAAAACTAAACAAATATCTTCAAATTAGGTGCCAAACATTTGACACTTCGATATTCTAACAGTTCAGTAATATAAAATGTACAGAGAATTTGGAAAGAAATGTATGATAGAGAAACTTAAGCAGAGAAAGATAATACTTTGACGCTTGTATCTTTGAAACTAATAATTGTAGAATAACAAATAACACAGAATTTTATAGACAATATAGTTATTTATGTATCAAGGAACTAAAGTTTAACTTTTTATCACGAATATGTAAAATAAACTATGTGAGTGATAAAAAGGAACTTCAGTGCCGCGGTACATATTAAATTTTATTTGAAATCTAAAATTAGAAAAAACTGTAAACAAAATATTTTATAGGTTAAATTTATACATCCGTCAGTTGTCAATTGGAAATGACACTCAGTGTTGCCAACCTCAAACATTGTAGTTGTCGTAAATAACACTCAAAATTATGTTTTGTCCTCAATTTCTTCATCGGAATTAATTAGTTAATTCTTTTCGCATATATTGTTTGTTTTTACGTATAAATTTACTACAATACATCATATGTCTGTCAAAATTATGCTACTTTTACAATAATTATTTTAAGGTTGTCAATACTGATTTGCTCAAAATCGTCGTATAATTGATTACTTTAGTGACGATTTCTGAGCTTTTAATGACGATTTTCGAGCACTTTAGCGCCGATTTAAAATAAAAGTCCTTTTTTTAAGAAAGTAAATTTCAATCCTCCATTTTTTATCCCTTTGGTGTAGTGGCGTTTGAAAGACGTATGAATTTTTGATTAGCGATCAATAAAAATTGACACAGTTTGAAGTGTTGATCTCCCAATTAATCTGCATATCAGTGTTGATCAATCAAGCTTTGATTAAGGGATGCCGAATGTGACATCAAGTAAAACAATAATTACTGAATTTGAACTAGAAAATTCGCAATATTTGGTTGACCAGTTAATGAATACTTTCAAATACAATTTACGAGTTCCATAAAATTGCTATTTACCAAAATATAAAAAGTTCTTTCTAAATGTTCTTGTGTTCCACTTAAATAAACAACCTATAATTTACTCCAAAATAAATGTAATTTGTCATTAAACTATCATCGTTTTGACAGTACGTATTAGAAAAGTAAAAGTATATTAACATGTATGTACGATCCAAAACAAATTATAGGATGAGGTAAAAGTAAAGTAAGAAAACAAAATATTTTGAAAATGACTTCTTAATGTAATCAGTGCATACAGCTCAAAATTGTGAACGGAATTTTATATATTTGCTCGATGACTATCACGCAATTGAGTCGTCAAGAGTAATTAGGGAATTTTGGTGTTTAATATGATGGACGATGTGCTATATTAGCAATTTTTTGTTGCTCTAAAGTGTGTAATATATTGAATGTATGTATTTTACTTTTAGTTTCGTTGATTTTTTAGGTTTTGAGTCATTTTTACTTTCTTGTACATCATGTAATGAAATAAATAAATCATGAGATTCATGCATTCCTATTGAATCTTTTGTGGATATATAAATTTAGTTTATTTCAAATATAGAATCAGCTGTGAAAAAATGTTTCAAATGAAAGATGTTAGCAGTAATGAAGGGTATAAAATACTCGGAACTGCAGTCAATTAGTATTTATTAATTAATACAAAAATTGTTCAAAATGTTACATACATCACGCTATGTCCCACTTAGTGGGGTTGCAGGAACCCAGAAACACAGTCAACCAACAATCAATCTCCTCCAAACATTCCTATCCTGACACACCACTTTCGCCTCGTCCACATTCATAGTGCGATTCATACATGCTCGTTTATTCTTCACTCTCGGAATCATTCGTTCACGCAACAAACCATCAATCATACCCAACCAGTTATTCCTCGGCCGCCCACGCAATCGTTCACCTTCAAAGTGTTCAACAAGACAATACGATAAAAGTGGAGCAAAATCAAGAAGATGAAATGACAATTTGACTTTATTTCAAATATAGAATCAGCTGCAAAAAAATGTTTCAAATGAAAGATGTTAGCATAGGGTATAAAATGCTCAGGACTGCAGTCAGGTTGTATTTATTAATTAATAAAATAATTGTTCAAAATGTTACATACATACATAACAGCACGCTATGTCCCACTTAGTAGGGTAGCACGAACCCAGAAACACAGTCAACTAACAATCAATCTCCTCCAAACATTCCTATCCTGACACACCACTTTCGCCTCGTCCACATTCATAGTGCGATTCATACATGCTCGTTTATTCTTCACACTCGGAATCATTCGTTCACGCAACAAACCATCAATCATACCCAACCAGTTATTCCTCGGCCGCCCACGCAATCGTTCACCTTCAAAGTGTTCAACAAGACAATACGATAAAAGTGGAGCAAAATCAAGAAGATGAAATGACAATTTGACTTTATTTCAAATATAGAATCAGCTGCAAAAAAATGTTTCAAATGAAAGATGTTAGCATAGGGTATAAAATGCTCAGGACTGCAGTCAGGTTGTATTTATTAATTAATAAAATAATTGTTCAAAATGTTACATACATACATAACAGCACGCTATGTCCCACTTAGTAGGGTAGCACGAACCCAGAAACACAGTCAACTAACAATCAATCTCCTCCAAACATTCCTATCCTGACACACCACTTTCGCCTCTACCACATTCATAGTGCGATTCATACATGCTCGTTTATTCTTCACACTCGGAATCATTCGTTCACGCAACAAACCATCAATCATACCCAACCAGTTATTCCTCGGCCGCCCACGCAATCGTTCACCTTCAAAGTGTTCAACAAGACAATACGATAAAAGTGGAGCAAAATCAAGAAGATGAAATGACAATTTGACTTTATTTCAAATATAGAATCAGCTGCAAAAAAATGTTTCAAATGAAAGATGTTAGCATAGGGTATAAAATGCTCAGGACTGCAGTCAGGTTGTATTTATTAATTAATAAAATAATTGTTCAAAATGTTACATACATACATAACAGCACGCTATGTCCCACTTAGTAGGGTAGCACGAACCCAGAAACACAGTCAACTAACAATCAATCTCCTCCAAACATTCCTATCCTGACACACCACTTTCGCCTCGTCCACATTCATAGTGCGATTCATACATGCTCGTTTATTCTTCACACTCGGAATCATTCGTTCACGCAACAAACCATCAATCATACCCAACCAGTTATTCCTCGGCCGCCCACGCAATCGTTCACCTTCAAAGTGTTCAACAAGACAATACGATAAAAGTGGAGCAAAATCAAGAAGATGAAATGACAACTTGACTCCAGTCCTGAGTATTTTATACCCTTCGTATATCCTAACCAGTCGATAAACACTTCATTTTCGTTAACAGTAATAATGGGAATAAAAAATGTTAACTACGCTTTTTTTGTATTTGCTTCAAATTGTGAGAAAATTATGTTTAAAAATATATTCCAATATTTATAACTCCTATGAGAATAAAAAATAGCTGAAACATCTATCTATATGTCAAATATGTGTCAAGTTTAATTAATAAACACTGAAATATGTATAAGAAAGTTGTGTGGTACCCATACCCGGCTTTTTCGCATTTAACATACTTTTCACTATTGAATTATGTCTGTTTTTATTCGATTTCAAACGTAAAATTAAGTTCCGGTTAAAATCAGTTTATATAATATTTAATGTTATATATTTGAAAGTTAGTAGTTCTTTAACTTTTCTCTGCTGGCATTTGTAAATAAAATAACCGTTAGTTTTAAATATACAACTTTTATGTTCGACTTTATTATATTCACTTGTTTATGATATTGTTTAGCGCCCATAAAGTGGCTCTTACTGGATTAGTCCATAAAGATAAAGTAGGAAGGCCTATTATCAAAATAAACTTCATTAATTTATTAGATTAGTAATTATTAATTAAATAGTAACATCATTTTTAGTAATGTGAATATTAATTACTCAAGTATAATTTTGATGCTGTTTCCGCAATAGTTCAGAATGTTTAAGATGTGAAATTAGATAATTTTTTCAAAACAAACAGTAATAAACAACTTGGTAACCAAACACTAGAAAGAAGCACACTTCAAATCAAGCAAATTTTTTAAAACAAAAATAATTGCAATGTGGTCCTACTTAAAATATTGTATATAACATGTAAGTAATAGGGTTTTATTGACTTGCTGCATTCATTTGGTCTCTAAACTGTCTCGCTCGTATAACCCTAAATTGTGTACCTACTTGTTACAAAAGTATCTATTACGGTGATACTAGAAATGTGAATATTTTTGGAGTTGATCGATTATTTGAACTTTTTCTTTAATGCCTAACATTTATAATATACCGTGTGTCCCACGTAAATGTTGGCATAGGCATTTAACATGTAAAATCAGCTTTTGTAAAAAAAAAAGTGTTCGGCAAAAAATTTTGCATCCAAATTTTATATCACAATACTGCCAATATCCCTACATCTTATTTAATACAGATTAATTTATTTTCATACCGCAATTTAATGAAATTAATAATAATAATTCCTAATTTTTGCTTACTCTTTTCATTGCTACTGACGTATAGTGCTTGCAATTTGTTTTAAGTATTTTAATCTGTCACTGTCAATTTCTGGCGATGGAAACCATTCAATTTTTCATTCCTGTGATGTATTCAGATATTTGTCTTGCACTGCGCCCCCATAATACATTCTAATAATATTTACACGGTTCTCGACATTTAATGTATTCATGATGACAGTGACAGATTAAAATATTTAAAACAAATTGCAAACACTATACGTTAGTAGCAATAAAAACAGTATTCGTCTTGGTCGAAATCATACCGCAAACCTTCGAGATGGGTGAATAAAAGCAACAATCATCATCGCTATCATAATGATCGTCAACACAACAACCAACAACAAAGTGAAGGAAAAGTACAAGTCAGGATATTATACTCGGTCGCATCTCATGGCACAGTAAACTTAGACCTCTGAGTCTCGTTCTATCGACACACTGGCATACTCTTCGTATGTCTACGGGTATACAATCTTCTGCAGAATACTGATGCAGAGAATACCTACGACGAGGCGACTAACTGTGAACTGTTTGTGTACGCAGCAAACTGATATCGAAAACCGGAGTTGACGATGACTTGGTACGTGATTATTTGTAGTAAGAAGTAGCTTAGTCGTTTGTAGCATAGGTGGCTCATTAATAGATGTTTGTTTGGATTAAATGGGGTAAATATTACATTCCAAATCTTTCTGATTCACGAGCTATAGTATGTATAATCAAAACCCAAAGGATCGTAATAAAACGATTAAGCTCCCCTCAAATAAAAGTACAGAAGAACCTTTCAAGGCTTATACCGGATTTTGCTGTATATTTGTCAGAATACTTTCAATATCCCGTGTCGAATTAATGCAAAAGTTATTCTTATTTCTCGAGTATGTATATTTTAAATATTAGTTTATAATGGGGTCTTGCACCATTTAAAAAAAAAAAAAATTTTTATGAAACTATCTAAATTCAAGACTATCTACACTTTTAAAAAGTCTTAATTGTTATTCATTAATCTACAATGATTTTATTTAAATGTTGTGACGTCATTATAGAGGTGTTGGTGGATCTCAAACAGTAGAGATTTAAATAATTTTTGTTGCATAAATGTTATATTTTATTGTAATAATAATAATAAAATAAGTAAAAAATATATGACTACAATTATTTACAATCTGTACTGTTTTAGATCCAGCAACAACTCTACAATGACGTCACAACATTTAAAAAAAAATCATTGAGGTATAATGAATAACAATTAAGATTTTTAAAAGTGTAGATAGTCTTTAATTTATATAAAGTTTCCTAAAAAAAATTTTTTTTAAATGGTGACAACTCATTCTGATTACATTAGTACAGATTAAATAAATCTTATACTTATTATCCTTGTATTACCAATTATCAATGTTCGAATGAAAATAATTTTACTTGTTACTCACTTGTATACACCATTTAGGGCCGATATTTCCATCTACGAATAAATAACCGAATAAATTATTCGCCGATTAGATGAAAAATGTCGCATCGAAATCATAGCTCAAATGATACTTATTATTACAGCTGTCATTTTTTGCTGCGTACTTTTTTTATTTATTCAACGAATAACTTATTCTGAAGATTATTCGTAGATGGAAATATTGGCCCTTACCCAATTCCTCTATTGCCTTTGAAAATGAATCTTTACAAGTTACTAATTGACAGCTGCACTGTAAAAATTTTGCAAGTTTTAGTAAAAAAGGTAAACAATGTACGTTGCCACAGTAATACTTACAAGGCTTATGCGAAATCATTTTAAATAATTTTTGACAGAACAGACTAGGTTAAATTTTTTTATTTTTTATTTTGATTTACAAATGAGTAATAAGTAAAATGTTATACAATACAAGCAAGGTAACTGTTTTACTGCTTCAAGGAGGTGACAGGCTCGCCGGTCATTTTCTCCATTCAGCAGTAAAAACTGCTTTGCCTTGCTTGTAATGTAAATAACTATAACCTTAAACTTCCAAAATAAATTGTGAAAATCTAAGACTAAGAATAATATAAAAAACTTAAATTTAGTCCTAAGCCTTTAAGTTGTAAAGAAATCTAAATACGTATTTCGTCAAATAAGTTGGCATCATCAATAGAACAAAAAGAGGTATACAACCAAGATTACACAAGCCACTGGCAAGAATGGATCCTTTTAATGTAATCAAAGAACTCATTTTTAATGGAACTTATCTGAAGATAAGTTCGGTTGCACGTTGAACGAATAAAATGAGCCATTAAACTGTGTTTTCAATATCATCCACGCCCCACTACCACTTGTTAGTATTTTTCCTTTAGGTTTATGTAAATCTGACAAATTCACGAAGTTTCATCCAAATCGAAGTTAAAGTAGCACATCGTAAGGTTGACCACACTACTTTATAGCAAAAGCATCTTAAAGTAACAATTACCAACAATTCTGTTAGCCTGTAATTGTAATAAATCTCTAATTGTTCTATATTCGCATCCGAAAACTGTTAACGTTAGTACCGATAATTGCAGATCGCGTGGTTCACCGGCTCTCCTCAAAGTAGCGGTTGTAAGGAGGTCGCTGGTCGCTCATTGATTACCACGCGGTTAAAACTGAACGTCTTCGGTCCAATGACCTAAAAATCTCTTTCACTTGAGCCGAAACTTGCTCGTCAGTAGCGCAGTAAGCAGTTTTTTGTGTGCTACAAAATATTGGCGTAAATTAGTCATAATTTTTTCACGGATCTCGGCCTGATTGAAAACACCTGTTTTTTTGCTGTTTGTAAGAAATCATTAGTAGCCATTTACAGACACGTCAATCAAATTTTAAATGGTTATTAAAGGGAGGAAAACATACTCTCTCAGCGTCTGGTAACGCATGGTTCGAAGAAGAGAGCAAAGGTTTAACTCTATGAAAATGAAGAATTTATCGACTGGCTTTAATATACCGTGTGTTCCATGTAAATGTTGGCAAAGGCAATTAATATGTAAAATCAGTTTTTTGTAAATAAAAAGTGTCCGGTACACAATACACAATACTGCCAATATCCCTACATCTTATTTAATGCAGATTATTTTATTTTGATACCGCAATTTAATGTTTTTATTGTTACTGACATATAGTGCTTGCAATTTGTTTTAAATATTTTAATCTGTTACTGTCATCATGAATACATTAAATGTCGAGAACCGTGTAAATATTAGAATGTATTATGGGGGCGCAGTGCAAGACAAATATCTGAATATATCACAGGAATGAACGCTGAATGGTTTCCATAGCCAGAAATTGACAGTGACAGATTAAAATATTTAAAACAAATTGCAGGCACTATACGTCAGTAGCAATGAAAAGAGTAGGCGGAAAATTAGGAATTATTATTATTAATTTCATTAAATTGCGGTATCAAAATAAAGTAAGCTCGCCTCTGTGGCTCAGTGGTCTAGCTCTAGACTACTAGCTACGGACCCAGAGGTCCCGGACTGGGCTGGCACCAAACAGTGTCTGCTGCTGAGTACAGCGCCGATACTTCCATCGTCATATCACCCATCACCCCGGCTAATAACCAAAGCAGTTGAAGCCGTATCATTAAAAAAAAAAGTAATCTGTATTAAAAAAGATTGTAGGTATATTGGCAGTATTGTGATATAATATGCATAAATTTTTGCCGGACACTTTTTATTTACAAAAAAACTGATTTTACATGTTAACTGCCTATGCCAACATTTACGTGGGACATACGGTATGTGAAGTACAAAATACTTAGGACTGCAGTCAAAATACATTTATTAATCAAATTGGGCTTCTTTAAGGCAAATATGTTCACCTTTTGATAAATAAATTCATCTTGACTACAGTCCTGAGTATTTTGTACCTATCGTTTAACTCTATGTTTTCTAGACAATATTTAGAATAGACAACGACAAAAAAAATTATTACAGGACTAGTCACGATGATAAACAATGCAGAATATGTGGGAGAGACTTTGAGATAATAAATCACTTATGAAGAGGATGTACAGACTACCTAAGGAATGACAAATCTACACAACAGATACTAGACGATAAAAACCCAGACACTGTTTGGATGAAGAGAGTGATCGAAATAGATTAAATACTTAAAATAAAATAAAATATATCATCACGCCTTTTACCCATTGCGGGTGTGGCACTCTGCTTACGCAGATCTCGGTAAGTGATATATTTTAGCGTATGAGATGCGTTTACCAGCCGTCAAGTCATAGCCCCCAAAGTTGTTAGTGTAGGGGGAACCACAGGGGTAAATTTAAATTGACAACTGTCGGCAGTGGGATTCGAACTGAGGATCTCGCGATCCACAGTCCGATACTTTGCCACTGAGCTATTTACCCCATAATTATTAATAATAATAATTAAATACTTGTCCATAGTAATTGCGTTATAGTATTATACGAGTTATTTGTATATCAAGGCACTAATGTATAATTTTTTTATTACGAATGAACTATATGAGTAATAAAATACACTGTAGTGCCGAGGTATACATTATATTTTTTCCGAATTCGTTAAATTATTAATTAAAAACAAATAAATAGCATTATGTATTTGTAAAACGACAGCTAGCTGTTTCGACGAGGATGGCTGTGGTAACATAAGTACTGTCAAAGTGTCAAATTTAGTTATAATTTTCATTATATTTTATATATCCTTAGACATGTTCTGCATGTGATCTGCATTAAATCCGATAAATTATTATAAAAGGTAAATAATAAATAAATTCACGAACAGTATTATAGAATAAATTGTTCGTTATTTTAGGTTTGCAATTCAAGTTTGAGGTAAGAGTCTGTAAAGTTTAACTTTAGCTACTATTTTGGCTAACTTCGCGTAGTAATATCGTGTACTTTAGTATCGATTTCGGAAAATAAATGAATACGATATTGTAAATAAAGATAATGTACGAATTTAAATATCGAAAAATAACAAATAAATATTCACTAGCATAAAGGCCTGTGTCCACGGTGATAGAAATCGGTTCGAGATCTAGGATATAGTTCTATATCATAAATAGTGAGCTTGTATGACTACAAATGTCAGGTTAGTCGAATTTATGAAGTTAGCTTCAGTCAATTCTACCAATACTTAAAAACTAATAAAATATAACTCAAGAAATTATTTTGACATAAGTGAATTAAAGTTGTTTATACGAGAAATAAAAAAAATATTTTTCGTGTTTCAGAAACTGTTTGAAAATACTAATTTTCAGCTTTGATTGAAAATTTTTCAGCTTTACAAACATTAAACGTCAAAATTTTATTTTGTTAACATCCATATGAAGTTAGCAACTAGTATGAAAAAATCGAACAGAACGCGTTTTTTCATCATAGTTTTCTATTCAATTTATTCGTCCAAGTTGGTAGTGTCCACGATCCGAATTTATTATTCGAGAACTATATCCGAGATCTCGGACCGATTTCTATCACCGTGGACACAGGCCTTTAGTTATTTATCGCAAATTTGGTTTCAGTGATGTTTTTCATATAAGAAAACTATTATTTGGTCAATAGAAAGGGCCTAGTAAATTTTCTATACGCATAATTCCAAGAAGGAAGTAAATTATTATCTAAAAGGCAGATTCACAAAAAGAATTAACGCTAATCCCATTTTTTCATCATCTGTAACTTCGTTTCTAAATTAATTATATCATCAAAATGTTTCAAATTTTGTGCTACCCAATCTTGATTGCAACCTTAGATAAAATAATTATGTTCTGAGAATGGAAAATGAAGTTACGAGTAATAATAAAAATGAAACTAATCCCTTTTGTGAATCTACTTTTTAGATAGAATATTCTTTGGTCACAAAATTATGTGCAGAACATAAAGCTGGAACCACGAGCTATGTTTTTGGTATACTAACAGAAGCAAAAATACTTCATATAAAAGTGATAGATAATATATTTCTCTTGTATTCGAAGCATTATTTTTATATTTTAGAATATTAAACAGCGCTAAAACACTTCTTTTAGTATACCCAAAAACAGAGCTCGTAGTATCAATCAAAATAACGATATTTAGTTTCAAACCTTAATTCGAATCGCACAGATTTGGGGACGTAACTTGTCGGCTGGTAACCACACTTTACGCGCGAGTTCTACGAGAGTACCACACTCACGATAAATCAATGATGCTATGATATATTTATTTATTTAAATGTATTTCAAATTCTGTTCTGCTGACGTAGGGCAGAGCAAGTTCTAACTTACTCTACTAATTTAACTTGTTTCGACTTAAACATTCTGCCTCGTACATTCGCTATGTTTTTATATAGACATTTAGTTGTGTTTTGGTGTTCAAGGCAAATGTGTGCTTAGTTTTTGTGGATATTTGGTGATATTAAAAGTGAATTTTAGTGCAGACTATGTAGTGAATACAGTGATAACTAGCTAAGGAACATTTGGCTTGAGATTGCGACGATATTATAAGGTAGGAATCGTCTAATTTTACTCTGTTATACCTTCCGAAAAGTACAGTTGAGGGAGAGGTACTGTGAAGAATCAAAAAGAGATATACTTTCTTGTATTTAGTACAAGGAAGTTCAGGCGTCATGAACGATATATTTTTAAGGCCCACTGAATTCTCTGTGATGTCTGTGTGTTCGTGAAATAACTCATGAACTAGAGAAGATTAGTAATACAGGTACTGCAGTAGGCCATCTATTTTAAACAAGGCAATTTAGTTCCCTTATTATGATCCATATGTTAAATATTATACAGAAAGTCACAGTTTATGCTACGAGTGTTGAGTCCATATTACGGTATGTTATTTATTTTTGGAGTGCTTCATATCCAGCTATAAAAGACTTTATTGCACAAAAGCAAATTGTACGTTGCATTACAAATATAATCTCGAGAACTTCTTCTAGAAACAGTTTTAAGGAATTACGTATCATGACTTTAAATTCAATTTATATTTACGAACTTTGTTCATTTATAAAAATAAAACATCATTTACCATGAGTCTCCACGATTATGATACTCGTCATAAGAATAAATAAATCAACTAAAAACTCTCCAAACAGACATGGCTTAGAAATTTTTAATAACTTGCCTGAACATTTGAAAAATGAAAATAATTTCAAACTTTTTAAAAAATCGTTGAAGACATTTCTGCTTGAACACAGCTTCTATGATTTGAATGAATATTTTGACATGTAATTTGTATCTCATACGTTTATTTGACTTGTTCTATACACTGTAATTTTGTGTCCACAGAACTAATAAACTTATTATTATTATTAGTAGAATCAAGTGAAAAAAAAAAACAAAAAATACCTAATTGAATAATAAACATACATACATAACGTCGTGCTATATCCCACTGAGTGGGGTAGCACGAACCCAGAAACACAGTCACGCAACAAACGATACAGTATATTTTTTTACACAACACCTCTCAATAAATGCTCTATAACTATGGCGATTTTAAACAAGGAAAGTAACAGATTACCCACTAGTAGGTATAATTTTGAGAAAAGCCACTAGTTATTTATAACAATAATAATAACACACAACACCTTGGTAACTACTTCGATTGACATTTTAATTTAGAAAATTTAAAGCATAAGTCACTGTCAAATAATAATTCTCTAATAAATTTTGCATTTATTAAGAGATGCTGGATAAAATATTATACTTCACACATGGACAAAGTGGAATTACCCACTCGATAAAAATATCACACTCAGCCTTAGGCTTCGTGTGCTAAAATTTCTCTCGTGGGTAATTCCTTACTTTGCCCACTTGTAAAGTAAATAACTATTGTATAAATTGTACATCAATACCTTATATTTTAAATTTTTACGAGTATGTATGTCTTTGCTCAATTTGTGTGCGTGCTATTCCGACAAATAAGAATCACTAAAAATGTTAGTAGAAGATAATTGTAGGAGTAAAATTAATACGGTAATTTTTTTGAATTATGTGTCAGTTATTTGACAATTAATATTATTATTCAGTCCGCCCCCTTAAAGCATAGCATATATCAAGGCATTTATTTTTCTAAGATTGCCAGCCTTATTTGTACCTCTATCTTCTACTAAATTTTTCCATTTAGATTTATATTTAGCTTCCGTTTTTAGATCGTGGCTTGTTTTGATTGTTTCCATGTTCCTTGTGTATTTGTTTTTCCCATGTATTTTTCCCTTTTTCTCTTCCCTTTTATGTTATATTCCAGAACTTCTTTGGTAATGTCGTTGTTTCCTTTCCTGAGCGTGTGTTCTTTGCCAATTACTAACTTAAAAATGTTTAATACAATTTTATTATGACTCGTTTTTCGTTCTTAACAACGTCTAACCCGCTAGTATCATCTGTATCTACATTCAATGGAAAAAGTTAAATGGCATTTAATTAATAAAACTCAATTGCTCATTACTACGACATTAATATATACATTTTCACACTATAATTACATTCTTCGTTTGATGTTTTCTTCACTGTATTGCCAACTAAAACCAATATTTCTGTTCTGAATTATACATTTCACTGGAACAGCACAATAAAGACTCTATTTATTATATACTTGGATGACGAGATAAACTTGTTAACTTTTTCATATATAGGGCCTTTCTGGACCTACATTACACCTATAAGAGCACTAAATAGTTTCTTGGTCTAACTGTAGAGCTACTATGAACACATTCGTAATCAATTATTAACATTAACAATTTTAATTCTATCCAAGTCTCTAGCATCCATATACCAAACACGAAACAAGTTACTGACTTAATGAACGCGTATTTATTCTCATTTTGCGTTTAATTCAATGCTGAAAAATGTTGAAACAGTTAAGCCATGAGAGTAACTTAAGTATGTCTTGTGTGTTACGTATATTCTTACGTTATGTCTACGCATCTGGCAGATGTTCTGGTAATTATGTAAGAAGCGATACACGGCACGAAAACACTGCAGCATGAATGTTTCGATTAAATAGACGATTCAAGAAAGAAAATTTACGTAATATGGTAGTATTCAATGCAGAGTAGTTTGTTGTAGAATGTTTGGGTCGTTATACTCGAGCCAGTATCTTTTTGAGAAGTTGATACCACACAAGAAGTGGTTGGAAAGCCAAGTAATATTTAGTCAGTCATTTTTAGTTCTAGACATAAATATTTTAATAAATTTACAATTACTAGACAAAATTATTGAACCACTAGAATTTTGCGATTATTTTACAAAGTAGGAATATTACGAGAAGTAAAGAAACATGTAAAAAATAACACATTTACCATTTAGTTGAAAAACTATATTTATAATAAAAAATTTTTAACAAAAAATTAAAAAAAAGAACTGAAAAGCGAAAAATAAAATATACCTTTTTAGTCTTAATACCTAAGCACCTAAATTAATTTAGGAGTTTAGTTATTAATTCTAAAAATGTTTATTTTATTTTTCGCACTTTTATTTCTTTTTTCGTCGGTTTAATTTTTTGTCAAAAAGTTTTAATTTTTTAATTTATTGTGGCTACCTATTTTTCTACCCTTAAGGGTGAAATTATTTATCAAATTCAAACGAAACCAACTTCGAGATATACCCTATTCAATATAAAAAGAATAATCGAAATCGGATAACCTAGTACAAAGTTATGCGTGTTAGAATCGGTTTACGATTTAATTTCTATATATTTTATTATCTCTAAATCTAATGAAAATTAATAAAATTAGTGTATCAAAACAGATGTAAAATAATTATTCTACGATTTTCAAAATAACATAAATTGTAGCAAAATTTAATTTAACCGTATTTTTTCACGGAAAAGGCTTCTAGTGAACTGCAACTTCAGGTTGAATAATTTAACCAAAATCAAATCAGCTCTTCATATAACTATAAGAAGCAAAAATACACAAAATTGTATTTTTTGATTTAATAGTATTTGAGAAAATAGTAAAATCGTATTATAGGGACCCTAAAACGTGCTTATTCATTGAAAACTCACTACCAAATTTTTTGACCAAAAACAATATCTCCCTTACTCAGAGGTAGGCGGGAGGTAAAAAGTAGAATTTACTAAACTATTCGGGAAATGTCATAAAAATTAAGAAACTAAACACGATTATTTACTGAGCAATTAGAAATATTTACAAAAAATTTTGTCGAATAGTTCGGAAAATTCTGAACGTTTTATTTCGTTTAATTCATGAATGAATTCATTCCTTTTCTACGAAGATTTCAATGCAATTACTTTTTATATTAAATAGTTTAAATGTTTGCGTCTGTGCCGAATTAGTGATTATTGAAAATTATAGTTTGCCAACAATCAAATTAAAGAAAGTCATAGTTAAAATGCTATCACTCAAATTAAAATCAAAAAAGAGATGCGCCAATTATCAGAAAAAACCTACAATCGAAATAAAGCACGTGAAACTTACAATCATTAACTTTCTTGCACGTGAAAGTGAGATGAAAATGACAGACACTGATGACAAAATTATAAAATGTCTAATGGAGGCCCATCTTCATGTCATAATGACATTTCAGCTGCAGAAAGTTTAGAAATTATTTGTTCGTTTCGTTCATGCAGAAAGGAAAAAACCTTGCACATTTATTGTCTGTTTGATTATGAATTTAAAAATTGTGGGTTTACTTTACAAGTCCTGCAAAATCATCAGCAATCAATCTGTACAGAAAAACATTACTAAATATTTGTAATTTATGTATCAAGGCTCTGAAGTTTTACTTTTTATTGCGAATATGGAATTTATTAAATTTTATTTGAAATACAAAATTAGAAACAACTTTTAAAAAATTATTTTATACTTTAAGTTTACAAATCTGTCAATTCTCAGTTGTCAAAAATTTGAACTTGTACAACGGTAAAAAAATATGAGGCATGCGAAATGTCCAAAAACTTCGGCCCTCCTTTAACTACTTACACCATTCAAACACCTGAGTTTTTGATAAGGTGTATTCTCCATATCGTACTTGAAGTCTTTGCAAATATATCATTTGGTTTGGCACCCTCATTTACGTTTTACTTGTTACTCACTTGTAAACACCATTTACCCAAGCCCTCTATTGTCTTTGAAAATGAATCTTTACAAGTTACTAATTGACAGCTACATTGTAAAAAATTTACAAGTTAGTAAACAAGGTAAAGAATGCACGTAGCCAGAGTAATGCTTACAAGGCTTACGCAAAATCTTTTCAAATATTTTCTGACAGAACAGTAGTGTGTAACTGACAGGACTTGGTTATAATTTTATTTAGATTTACAAAACATAGCTCAAATGATACTTATTATTACAGCTGTCATTTTTTGATGTGTATTTTTTTTTTATTTATTCGACGAATAACTTATTCGGAAGTTTATACGTAGATGGAAATATTGGTCCTTACCCAATTCCTCTATTGCTTTTGAAAATGAATCTTTACAAGTTACTAATTGACAGCTGCACTGTAAAAATTTTGCAAGTTTTAGTAAAAAAGGTAAACAATGTACGTTGCCACAGTAATACTTACACGGCTTATGCGAAATCATTTTAAATAATTTTTGACAGAACAGACTAGGTTATATTTTTTAAATTTTTATTTTGATTTACAAATGAGTAATAAGTAAAATGTTGTACAATACAAGCAAGGTAACTGTTTTACTGCTTCAAGGAGGTGACAGGCTCGCCGGTCATTACCTCCAGTTATCAGTAAATACTGTTTTACCTTGCTTGTAATGTAAATTACTATAAAACGTCACAACCCTCTAGATTTACTGGACCGTTATAAATAAGTTTAACTTAGTATTAAGTATTCCCATAATATCATCTAATTAATCAATTGTAATTAAATTATAGTAACTAAGTAAATGTAAGTACTGCCAATGGGCAGTTACTTTCCCATGTCATATAATCTTTAACCACAAAAATTTACTGAATATCTCATTATATGTAGATAGATTGTAAATATCAATGGAATTACAAAAAAAATTTCATTTATTTACTTATTTAATCAGTAAAAGCACAAATTCAATAGGTAAAGAAAACAAAGATTGAGTAATACGAACAGAATTCATGCGAATATAAGCATTTTTGTAAAAGAAATAAATAGATGAAACAATTTAATAGCCTTATTTTATTAGTTTCATGTTTTTTGTGATTTCAGTAATGGCTTTCTTCCGTGATTTTGGACCTAGTATCTCGTTAAAATAAATTGGCCGCTTTAAAAATGATCTCACCACTTATTTCAAAATTTCAGACCATAATAAATTAAATTTAATGATTCAGACAGCTATTCTTATTAGTTTTTCCTGTTTTATAATATGCCCTATTAAACAGTTCTTCAGTTCGAATCCCACAACTTACAGTTTTCATTTAAATTTTACTCCTAAAATAACTACCATCTTTTGGACTGTGTTTTTACGCGCAAAAGTGTCGAAATTTGCGAAAGCAGAGTGCCACACCCAAAATGGATAAATGGTGTGATGGTATATTTGTTATTTGTCTCTATACCCATCTCTTCCTACAGCTGATTTCTCAGTACCTGTCCGCCTCTCTTTCTCTTTCACATGTATCGGTATTGTAGGTCGTGATCTCGAATAGTAGGTCGTTCAGATCCGGGAATGTCTTGGAATCATAAACAGTCCTCTTGGTTCTTTCTCGCTCTTATACTTGACAACCAGAAGAGTGTTATCTCCTTCTCATACGTTTGACTGTATATGAGTTGTTAAAGATTGTTTTAAATGTATATGTAAGTTAGTTTGTCAATGGAGGTATTTATAGTATTTATTAACACCTTTAAGACATAATTGTGATTGCTTTAATTTTCTTGTTAGCATGTTTGGTTGCTTTTAATCACATATTAGGTACACTTATTAACAACTATAAGTATTTAGGTAAACAAACAAACTTCAAACATAATTCGAATTTTTATTAACCTTTATTATTAATTTGATAGATTATTGGTCCTTGTTTTCTTCAAGTATTGCCCTCCACTAATTATATATTTTCCCAGCGGAATTTCCATTTCGCAATAGCTTCATTTAAAATATCCTTAGAGAAGTTTTCTTTTTATACCATGATAACAATTTGCATGGGTGTTACATATTTCCAAACATTGCAATGGTTTTGTACAGAGTAAAAAGTTTGTAGGCATTAAAAAATCTTGGTTCGTGAGCAGCAATTTTGTGGTTTGTTGCGTAAATAAAAGATTCAAATTAAATTATTTGCGGGTTTCTTTTTTCAACGAGATTGCTTAATAACATTTCTTCGAATCACAAAAAGAGTACAAAAAATCTGGCACAGAAACTAGGTCTAGGAATAAACCAGTTATGTGTGTAGATATTTATAGCCAATAAATTTATAACCACTAGAATTTTGAAAGAGTAATCTGCCACCACATAACCTCTTGCAATTTTTAATTTTGAAATGGTACAAAATATAGAAAATAGTGTCAAATAAATATTGTAGCCAATGCTATTATACATCTTTTTGAATATAACAAAATTTGTTTACTGAGATATGCCCAATACTTGTAAACCTGATAGACCTTCAAGTAAACTACTACTTCCAGTTGATAGATTTTTCCAAAAATCTAATCAGCTCGTAATGTTAACCTGGAAAATCTATACATGCCTATGTAAAATTTAATGTTAGTAGTTTTTGAGTTATCATAGATGAAAAAATCATCACACAGACATACAAACTTCATCGTGAAAATGGTCGTATTCTAGGAACCTAAATAGTTATTTACTTTACAAGTGGGAAAAGTAAGGAATTACCCACTGAAGGCTGAGTGTGATAATTTTATCGAGTGGGTAATTCCATTTTGCCCACGTGTGAAACATAACGTTTTATCCAACACTTCTTAACAAATGAAAAATTTATTAAAGAAATATTATTTGATAGTGACATACGCTTTAAATTTTTAAATTAAAATGTCACTCGAAATAGTTACCAAGATGTTGTGTGTTATTATTATTGTTATAAATAAAAAAATACTCACTAGTGGCTTTCCTCAAAATTATACCCACTAGTGGGTAATCTGTTACTTTCCTTGTTTAAAATCGTCATAGTTATAGAGCATTTATTGAGAGGTGTTGGATAAAATGAGTTTATTTATAGATAATTTTGATCCGTCACAATGCCTCCTCCAAATACAAATATATACGGGACGTAATAAATTCTAAAAGATTTTATAGACTTAACTATTTAAAATAAATCATGTGACCCTCAATTGAACCTGTGACTCATCCTATATTAACCTCTTTAAAAGGGGGGAACATGATTTGTCATCTGGGTAACCTCACTTGAATGAATGAACATCCAATAAATAATAAAAAATAATTTCCAAAATCTTGTCACATAAATTTTTCCGTTTGAGGCCTCTACTACTAACACCTTTTGGGGCCGTGATTTAACGGCTGTTATAATCTTATACCGAGATCTGCTCTTATCAGAGTGCCACACCTAGGCATGGGTAATGACGTGATGATATATTATTTATTTTGTTTCAACAAATACAGGCTTTACACATAATCACATTAGTATATAATCTTTTCTTTCTATATTATTATTATTATTTAGACAAAAAGCTTCAAATAATAGTTGAGGAGAAATTAATTCTGTATCTAAATCAGTCAATTAATTAATGCACTTAGTAGACAGCTTAATTAAATTAGCTACTTATTAATGGAGGATGAACCAAAGAGAAAATTAAACTTTTTATGTCATAAAAGAATACTTCAGTGGTTTCTCTTTCACTAACATCTTTGGGGGTTGTTGTTTGAAGGCTGTTAAATGTCCAAATTTGCTCTAAGTACAGTTTTACATCAGGCCATGAGTAAATGACGTGATTACTATGTTTCAAACATATTATATCGTTGAAAAGAGAATTCTTTGGGCTATTCATTCCAATAAAAACAAGTACCCTTTTCCATTTAGGAAAAACACAACTTTCATGCTTCCTCGCTATATCCCCCTAATAATTTTATTTTGTCAATCATACAATTATGTCCCCTTCCTTGCTGTATAAGTCTGTGTATTTATTTTTTCTCTAAAGTTATTAGTTAGCCATCAAAACTGATTGATTGGTTTAAAAAACTCACCCTGAATATTTTGAAACGTAGTTGGGGTTTTGGTACAATCGCGATTTTTACCAAAAACTAACTAAAAATGCATCTGGGTTTGAGTACTTTGGACTCTAAAGTAAGCTATATTCTAATTATATTAATTATGTGCATAAAATTCAGCTATTTGCCTTCGTTAACGACTGAAATAAATTATAAACAATTTATAACTCTAACTCATCTCATAAATATTAAATTCATTAGTCAACCACTAAATCAGTACCTATTGACTAAATACAGCTTTACTTTTTAATTTCGATGATGGCTATCAATAACCCGCGGTGAACAAGAAACAATTGATGACCTATTTGCGCTTAAGAACTCTCAGAAGAATCTCAGTCTCTTGTAACAGATACAAGCAGGTGGTTTGGTCACAGTCTAACGCATATTTTCCGAGAAAGTGACTGGGTGTCCCACTGAGATGATTACTTTTTATTTATAACCTATTATTGTTATGATATGACGATACATTACTTTTATCTTTTTTTTTGTACTCGTCAGCTTGAAATGGAACGACTGAATTCTTTATACATTCTCAGACTATGGTTTTAAATCAACACACATTCTGTCTTAAGAAATTTTTATGTAAATATGTATTCGATGTATAAGAATGTAAAAATTATACATTTATGATGGCTATGTCACTAGCATAGCACACCAGAGATCGTGGGTTCGTATCCCACTGAAGAGCATGGTCGTTATTTTATGAAACTTTATCTAAATTGAAGACTATCTACACTTTAAAAAATTCTTAATTGTTATTCATCAAGCCACAATGAGTTTTTTAAATCATATATTTTTTTACTTATTTTATTATTATTATTACAATAAAATAGAACATGTATGTAACAAAAATTATATAAAACTCTACTGTTTTAGATCCAGCAACACCTCTACTATGACGTCCCAATATATTTAAAAAAATCATTGTGGCTTAATGAATAGCAATTAAGACTTTTTAAAAGTGTAGATAGTCTTCAATATAGATAAAGATTCATAAAAAAAAATAAATAAAAAAAATGGTGAAAGACCCCATTTTAGAACAGAAGTGTAAATATAAAAAATGTTCAGAATCAAAAACTGCACCAAATGAGCCTAAATTTATTGATGTTATACATTTCTGTCATGAGATAGGAGCAAAATAAAATGTATAATTATAGTTGTTTCCAGAGTGCCATGGTAAACAAAACATAGAAACAGTCGTAGTGTTTGAGTTTGACAGTTGGCATTTGGCATTGTTTTAATGATTATTGACTTGTTTAAATTATTTATAAATGATAAATATGTCCATGATTTCTGAGAAATAATTTAAATCAGTCAATAATCATTAAAACTATGCCAAGTGTCATTTGTCAAACTCAAACAATAGGACTGTTTGTATGTTTTGTTTACCATGGCACTCTGGAAAACGTTAAAAATTACAAATTTTATTTTACGTATATCTCATGATACAAATGTATTACATCAATAAATTTAGGCACATTTGGTGCAGTTATTATTGCTGAATATTTTTTATATTTACACTTTTGTTCTTAAATTTATAGGAAACAAATAATAGCATCATGCTTTTTGGGGATCAACTAATTCAAACAAATATTAAAGACAAAATAGAAAATTTTGTATATATTTCCGTAATTCTTTTGAGAAAAATCTATTTGATGACTAGTAAACGTGTTTAAACAATATAATAAATGTTGGAGTAATCTTTTTGCTGTCCGTCAAAATATATTGTAATTATTTACAGAGAAAGTCTGTCAAAACAATTATTTAATTAACAGCCAAATCTATTTGCATCTTTCTTCAATTGGTCAATATATAAATATGTTTCTAGGCTACCTTCTGCAATAAATAAAAGAAAAAATGTAATTATATACTGATTTAAATGGTCGTAAATTAAAAATGTTGCAATATAAATATTTAAATTCAAAAGGTCAAAGAAACCAAGGTCATATCATCACAGTAAAATCCAAAATCGAAGATTCCATTATAGATAGAGAGAAAAGGATGCTCTTATCTGTATAATATTATCTAGTAGATCAATAATTGCAGGTTTGCGTACACACCTGTCATTGAAATCTAAAACAATGCAATCAGAAACAATAGAATATCGCGATAGATTGAAAATTGTACTTTCTTATCCTCTTTGCACGAGAAATAAGAATCTGTTAGCAAAATAAAAGTTGGAACGTCTCAGTATAATTGGTTATATTTTCATGAAGAATATTTTGAAACATTTGAACTTTACATTGAGCAGAATTCAAACGCAGCAAGTGAATGATTATGAATGTCAACGAACTTTTTTTTGGATTGTGAGTTGTGTTAGGTAGAGCGTTTCTGATTAGCTGATTGGATTTCTATTAAATAAAAAATATTGTTAGGTCAAAGTAACAATGAGTAGAATTGCTCAACAATTTAGGACACTTTGGCCACTGTAAAATTGAATGCGCTGTCAGATAAAATATAGTGGTATTTTTCTATTTCTTCTGGTCTTCTGTATTTTACACAGTGTCTTAGAAGCTCTCTAGATCCTTTTTCGAATGCTCTTTTTATTAGGCTCTTATAGTAATTAACGTATTAAGGGCGTTATAAAGACAATAATGTGTGAGGTCAACTGTGTGCTGCCGAGAGCCTCTGGCCCTATGTGTGTACGTTGACCGAAGGCATTATTGTATGTTTAACGCCCGTGGTGCGTTCAACGTTTAATGCCCGACCAATCTATTATTTTATAAAAGGTTTTTATCTATATCATTGCGTTTTGTTAAAGAGATTAATCTATTTGCTTGTAAACATTATAACTAGGTAACGCTATTCAATATTTCTATCTGCTAATAGTTCTGCCAGTGTTTGTATATTCTGCTAAATTTATAACAACGTTAATTTTATAACGCCCTAGGGCGTTATTTGTTATATGGGCAGTTATAATAACAATAACGTAACAGTCGGGCATTCATTTTTTTTTTCACGACCGGCAGAGAAACTCGATTTCTATAATCTCAAAATCGTGAGAGAAATAGCTAATTTTATATCTACGGGAGACTTAAGCACTTTATCTCCCGTCGTGAGGGAAAGTGCGCAAATAATGTGAAAAATTATCAAAATAAACTATCATAAATTACAATACAATTCAAATTATTTTAAAATACGTAAAAACCATAATAAATATTGGAGTCGTGAAAAAATAGTATATTCACCGCATCAGGAGAGAAGTGTATTGTTTTCCTTGTCGTATTGTCTCGCCTACGGCTCGTGCTTCAATTTACTCCGCGGGAAAAAATCATACATTTGTCTCCCTTAATGTATAATATACTATTACAAATATCTCTTCAATTTTTCTCCTCCTCTATTTTTTATTTTCTCTTTCATCTTTTAATTTCAATTTTTCTTAGATCCTCCTCAATTCGATAATTCATTTGGATCTTGCTCTACCTCTTACTTTTTTCTCTTGTTTCTCATTTGTACATATCCTTTATTGTGTCTCCTTCTTTATTTTTCCATTTAAGTCTAAATCATTTTTCTCTTTGTTTATTTGATCAACTTTGCAATGTGCTACTTTCACCTCCTATGTGGATGAAACTTCGCGAATTTATCACGTTTTAAGTAAAACTAAAGGAAAATATATTAGCAAGTGGCGGTCGGACTCGGATGACCTTGAAAACACAGTTTAATGGGTCACTTTATTCGTTCAACGTGGACCGTGAAAGCTAACTTATATTCAGATAAGTTTCATTAAAAATGAACTCAGCTATTCGAGTTAGTTGAGTATGAGTTATATATAGTTTTCATCCTTCATCCAGAAATATATTTGTTTCTATTCTTTCTCCTCATACTACAATCAAAATTTCTACAAGAATTCATCATAGGCTCATGCATATACATCGAAATAAATTTAGTTATTTAAAATATAAACCCTATTAAATATTTCTTGACATTTATTGTTAAATATAACTATTTATTGTATAACTAACATTACTTAATATTTTCCATCGATCTCTTTGGGACCTTTGGTTCGGCATCAACATTTCAAATCGTTTTATCAAAACTAAACACATAAACTAGATTATTTTTCCACAAGCATCGCAAACAACATCAATCCTTTTAGAAAGGTATTTAATTTGGATACATCAGTGAAGAAATTGCTTAGCAAATGCGATTAATTAGTGTTAAGTGGATGCAATAGCATTTTATGTGTTTGCGAACGACCTTGATACTTTCAACCCAAATGTAGAGTGCGTTGAATGAACGGAAGCATGTATGCGAGTACATCATAGTATGTTGAATGTAGTAGATACGGCGTACTAAAATGGAAGTGTTAATATACTGTCATTGAGTTGCTTTACCTTGACTTTTAATAGAAAAAATCGCACAAACAACAGTTGTATCTTATTTTATTGTGTTTGACAGAATAGCGTAAATATTCACTCATGTAAATTTCACACGAAATATGTTGAAACATGCTTTGTATGATTTATGAAAGATTTACCATAAATATACACATATTTCAGACAGTTTTTAAGGTTTACGACATAAAAATATATAAAATATATAAATACTTGCATCTAACTTCGTTTTTACATATAAAAATTAAAAAAAATGTAAATGGCAACAAACAAACAATTACTAAAAAGGAGATTTTACTGAATGATAAGACCAAACAAGGTACGCTGCTAAGACTACATAATTCATTGAAAACTCAATACACAATTTTTTGACCAAAAACAATACCTCCCTTACCTAGAGGTAGGCGGGAGGTAAATTTATTTAAGAATAATGGAACGAAAAATAGTAAGAACAATATTAGAACCAATAAAGAAATCAGAAAACGAATACAGAATAATTATGAACTATGAATATAATAAGAGTTGCAAGACATAATGAAAAAGATCAAGCAAAAGAGAATCAGTTGGCTTGGACCTATATGAAAAGTAGAAGAAAATGTTCAATACAAGAGGAAGAAGATGAGACAGACCCAGAGCAAACAATCAATCGAAGAAGTAGCAGAAGATTTCAAAGCAGCAGTAATTAAAAACTGGCAAAGTAAAACAAAAAAAAGAAGACGTGAAGACTATGACAATGACAAGAAAAGATGAAAAAAGATTTAAAAACAATGTAACGAAAAATAGTACGAACAATATTAGAACCAATAAAGCTATCAGAAAATGAATACAGAATAATAATGAACTATGAAATATGATAAGAGTTGCAAGACATAATGAAAAAGATCAAGCAAAAGAGAATCAGATGGCTCGGACCTATATGAAGAGTAGAAGAAAATGTTCACTACAAGAAGAAAAAGATGAGATAGACCCAGAGCAAACAATCAATCGAAGAAGTAGCAGGAGATTTCAAAGCAGCAGTAATTAAAAACTGGCAAAGTAAAACAAAAAAAAGAAGACGTGGAGACTATGACAATGACAAGAAAAGATGAAAAAGATTTAAAAACAATGTAACGAAAAATAGTACGAACAATATTAAAACCAATAAAGCTATCAGAAAATGAATACAGAATAATAATGAACTATGAAATATGATAAGACATATGCAAGACATAAGAAAAAGATCAAGCAACAATGAGTTAGATGGCTTGGACCTATATGAAGAGTAGAAGAAAAAGATCAGTAGTAGAATGGACACCTGGACGAAGAAGTAGACGGTGCAGACCCAGATTAACGTGGCTAAAGGAAAGAGTAGATAATTAAAAAGCAGCAGGTATTACAAACTTGCAAAACAATACAGAAAAATTAATAAAAGGAACTGAGAAGTAACTTAATACTCCATCTGCATCCTTCATTTTCCTTGATATAGCTGATTTCTGGTCAAATAAATCATTCTCTCTGGGCCTATTCGATCAAACTGGCAACAATGTTAACACTATCCCACGTAAGAAACCACTTATTATGTAAGAGATCAACACCACTGTGTGTAAGAAAGACAGCACATGCTGACTGACTGATATTTGCAAGACACGAGCCACAAGACATGTTGAGGTCCACGTCCAGCGTCAACACACGCGCTCAGGGAAACACTTTCACTTACCACGGTGCAAGAAGTAAGGTAGTGAGGTACACGTTGAGGTTGAGTCGATATGTTGATTAATAGATTCGTGAACGAACGTTTCCTATGTTGAGATATATACTTTGCGGAAAATTTCACCTGTTGGTTGAACTCGTACTGTGTTGTATGTCTGGTTGTATAGGGACATATTTATGGGACGAAATAACACTAGAACAAATCTCGGTATATGATATATCTTTGTATGTCAGGTCAATTAAAAAGTCCCAAAGATGAGATGAAAGATCCATATTCTTCATAAATTCTTTTGACTTTTAAGTAACCTGTTTCAAATTCTATAGGCGTGATATTTTACATTGCGCACGGTAATATCACTGGAATTTTGATGCGAATTTATTTTTAATTTTAATGGGGAAAAAAGCTCCTCAGTTCGAATCCCACAACTGACAGTTGCCAATTTAAATTTACCCCCCTCCACCACTAACATCTTTGGGGGCTATGATTTGACGGCCGGTAACCGCACTTCATACGCAAAAATGAATCACTTACGAGTATTATTAATTTTACATATTACTAGAGAACAAAAAACAATTTTTACCTCCTGCTACATCCTGTAAGGGAGATATAGGAATCATGCTAAAAATTGGGTAGTGAGTTTTCAGTGGATGAGCACGTTTTAGGGTCCCTAGAATACGATTTTAATAATTTTGCGATGATCTATGTGTGTGTCAGTCTATATAGACCTCTGGAATTATTTTGATATTTTGATAATATCAATTGTATCCCCTTTGGAAGAGCTGATTAGTTTTTTGTGATAATCCAATAACCGGAAGTGGTAGTTTACTTGAAGGCCTATCAAGTAATTTTAAAATATCTCAGGAAATTATGGCTTAATGAAAATTTTGTTATTTGAATAATGTATCAAATATTATTATCTGCAATTATTGTTTGAAACATTTTCCTCTTCCTGTCTTCATTAACGTATTACAACACGTTAAAGAAAAATTATATTTTTACACTTTAGTTTAAATCTGCTAAACTGTGCTTTTTGAAAAAAACAAAACAACAGTTGGATAATGTAATTTTTGACATGTGTCATAATTGAAGAGTTTCTTGATAGTGGGGGTCCGTGTACTTATAATATCTGAAATATTTTAGAATAATGTATTTTATTTTAACTTATTTTCATATTTAATAATAATTATTATTCAGTTGTTATCATAGCCTACTGAAATTATTGTGTTTTTGACATTAAAATAATATAACATTTATTTTTAAAAAAACTCTGTCTTTTTAAATAATATCACTAAACATGATTTGATATTATTTGATTATAATAATGTAGACTATCAAAAAAAAAAAAATCTCAATATATTTCCCTATTCAAAAAATTTTGAAACCGCTTTTTCGCCATTTTAAAACAAAAGGAGCTTAAATCTTTTCAACCAGTTTTGCAGAACTTTTCAGCTGCTTCAATTTCTATCCTTACCATTTCTTCAAATTTTAAAATAATAAAGGAGCTAACCGAGTGAGAAAAATTCAGGAAACACAAATTTTTGCCCATTATTTCTTATTTATCGCCATCTCTGAAAGTTCTGATATTTTATTAAAGATCATAATCCACGCTATTTATATCGTACGGTCCAATTTACTTTCATACCAATTCGAATGCCGAAACACAGAAACAATTCTAAAATCAGATAAGTTTCAATGATATCTACGGTAAAACAAGCGTCGATTTTGTAATTACAAAGGTGACAGACAACCGCTAACAGCTTTAAGATAATTCATAATTTTTCATTTCTATTCCGTTACAATGATATAACCAGAATCGTGCCTACCGTGAACTTTCACGGTCTTATCGTCATATAATTAAACGCCCGTAAAAATAACTAGTTTTTTTATTCTTACTTTACAGTATGTGCAAATGTAAATTGCTTAATTACGTAAGAACGCAATCTGAGATAATTATGCTACTTGCAAAATTAATTATACGCAAATTTTGTTGAATTTATGAAAGATCAACTGACGGTTTAGCTTTGATTAGAAACATTTCCTTCAAATAGAATTTTTATCTATATCTCTAATAATTAGGATACTTAACTTTTATCAGTAATTTCAAAAATGCTTTGTTTGTATACCCTGTATGTGATTAATATGATTTGTTTTTTGTCAGATCAATAATCGATACTAAAGTACACGATATCACTCTGCGAAGTTAGTCAAAATAGTAGCTAAACTAAAACTTTACAGACTCTTATGTCAAAATTTAATTCATTTGTCAAACTTTTAGCACTACCTAAAATAACCACCATATTATTTTGTAATATTATTGGTGAATTATTTATTATATATAAAAAATAAAAATTATAAACAAATATTTGACACAGCTAGCTGACGTTTTGCAAATACATAATGTTATTTATTTATATTTTTAATTAAATTTAACGATTTACGAAAAAATATAAAGTATACCTCAGTACTAAAGTACTTTTTTAGTACTCACATGGTTTATTAAATTCCATATTCATAATAAGAAATTATACTTTAATGCCTTGATATACAAATAACTATTTTCCCATACATAATAATAAATTATTATATGAGGGATTATGATAGTCATTATTAACGAAGATGAAGTTTGCTTTACGATCCGTAGACGAGTGATGCAAATCATCCGAGTGAATAATGACTATAATCCCGAATACTTTTTCTAGTACTGTAAATTCGGAAATAGCGTTTAGCAAATTTTCAAAATCTGTTGAGGTCGAAAAACGACATCAAAATACACAATGATAACTGAAAACATGTTAACTTTCAAACGGCCCTTGCTTGATGATTCACATCACGTCTTTAAAATAAACTTGAATTATGAATTTCTGGCTCTGTGATTGATGAACTATGGGTACTATATTCATCGAAAATATTGGAATAATGGGGATATGTTTGTATAGGAGTAGAAAATAGTTATTTGTCAAACTAGAGAGGAAAGCGCTTCTTTTTCCCCCTCGAGTTCGAAGTTTGCCTCATGAGCGCAGCGAGTTAGGCATTTCGAACGAGAGTGGAAGAAGAGCTTTCCTCTCGTGTTAGACACAACATTTTTTTCACGACATGTTTCTTAAAACGATTTACTCGGACCTAAAATACACTTTGAGAACAAAACTGACAGACTGACACGTTAAAAGTTAGGTTATAAGACACAAGGCGGTGTAGCAGTGTTGCCAATGGACCAATCTTAAATATGTTTAATAAGTTGTCAAATTGTGATTTAATAAGAAAAAGAAAAATATAAGACATAATTGTAAGATAATTTAAATTATGTATATCACTAAAATAAGGATTTTCAATCAAATTAGGAATTTATTTATAATTTTTGTATTATATATTTTGTTAATAACATTCATATTGGTAACACTTGTATATTTTCCTCTCTAGAGAGGAATAACACATTTTCCTCACTATTTCGGAAGAAGAATGGTGGGGTTTCCTACCATGTCGTGAAAAAACACTTTTTTCAGTCACTCTGTATACTACTTCATATGATTAAGTGTATGTATAATACGAATAATATATTAAAATTGTTATAGTTGCTTTGAAAATTAACAAATATTTGAATCATCAATCAATGTATTTGTTAAACATACAATTTCAGGTTTAAATATCTAAGAAAGCCTAGAGGTGATCATATCAAATTTTTTATTGCAATTTAAAATTTATTACATTTATTACAAAATCAAAGTTGTAGAGAAATCGCAAACTAACTTGATATATTAAATGTTTTTATCCAACACCTCTCAATAAATGCTCTATAACTATGGCGATTTTAAACAAGCAAAGTAACAGATTATCCACTAGTGGGTATAATTTTGAGGAAATCCACTAGTGAGTATTTTTTTATTTATATCAATAATAATAACACACAACACCTTGGTAACTACTTCGATTGACATTTTAATTTAAAAATTTAAAGCATTTGTCACTGTCAAATCATATTTCTTTAATAAATTTTTCATTTATTAAGAAGTGTTGGATAAAACGTTATACTTCACACGTGGGCAAAGTGGAATTACCCACTCGATAAAATTATCTCACTCAGCCTTCGGCTTCGTGAGCTAAAATTTCTCTCGTGGGTAATTCCTTACTTTGCCCACTTGTAAAGTAAATAACTATTATGTCTGCGGGAAAAACAATTGGTCATATATTAATTAATGACGTAACGATTACTGTTTGCAGAAATGTCAAACAAGAATTATATCCAACGATTTATGGAAATTTATGATTTTCTATTTCTATTCCATCAGAACTATTTCCTTCCTTTTAATAACTTATAAATTTCTCTTTTGGCAGTTGTTACATAAGGACCTTAAACTTTATAAACGCAGGCGACTAGATACATATCGGAAAGCTACTAAAGCACTTTCTCCATATTCCGGAACATAATATTCTAATTATGTCGTTATTTGGTAATTATTATGTTGTCTTTGGTAACATTCTTCTTAAATTCTTTCGGGTTCTTGGGTGACCTTTTCGAAATAGTATCGGACGTGATATTTCGCATTCGGCACGGAAATGTCACTGGAATTTTGATGCGAATTCGTTTTTGAAAGCGCCCTTTCCAAAAGGAGGTCTTTTCTGTAGGTGGGTATGTGAAACGCGTACAACTTCCTTACTGTGATGACTATAAAGTTGTTTCAAATGGACAAAGTATAAACTAAACTTTTCTATCAGTTAAATACATATTTCGTAGTAACGCATTGGACTGTCAATCATGAGATCCTCAGTTCTCAACCTGAAGCAGATAGTTGCCATTTTTGCCTTCCACATATACCATGAGTTTCAGTTAAGATGAAATACAAGGTGTTCTGAATAGTAGTGATAAGCTTCAGGTAAAACCATTCTCTGATTAATTTGAGTCGAGTCTTTGTTAATAAAAAAAACATTGTACGGTCCTTAAAATAGCCACACGAGCTACTTAAAAGAAATGTTAATTTGGCAACACCGAATTAAACAATTGTTATAACAGTCATTAGGTAATTAAGCAAATTAGAACGAATATTAAATTGTGAAATTATAATTGACAAATTTTTTATTACGAATATAGAAGAAGAAACCATATGAGTAATAAAAAAATACTTTTCCGTAAATTAAAAACATAAATAAATAGCATTATGTATTTGTAAAACGTCAGCTGGCTGTTGCGACGGGGATGGATGTGATAACAATAGATATTTGTCAAACTAGAGAGGAAAGCGCTTCTTTTTCCCCCTTGAGTTCGAAGTTTGCCTCATGAGCGCAGCGAGAGTGGAAGAAGAGCTTTCCTCTCGTGTTAGACACAACATTTTTTTCACGACATGTTCCTAAAAACTATTTTATCGGACCTAAAATACACTTTGAGAACACAACTGATAGCCTGACACGTTAAAGGTTAGGTTATCAGACACAAGGCGGTGTAGCAGTGTTGCCAATGAACCAATCATAAATATCTTTATAAATCGTCAAATTGTGATTTAATAAGAAAAAGAAAAATATAAGACATAATTGTAAGATAATTTAAAGTATGTATATCACTAAAATAAGGATTTTCAATAAAATTAGGAATTTATTTACAATTTTTATAATAATTTTTTTGTAAATAACATTCATATTTGTAACACTTCTATATTTTCCTCTCTAGAGAGGAACAATACATTTTCCTCACTATTTCGGGAGAAGAACGGTGGGGTTTCCTACCATGTCGTGAAATAATGTATTGTCCAAGTATCTTATATTTGTGTATAATTTTCATATATAATATCCCAAGTGCATGTCAAATAATCGACATTAACATGCACGAGGAATATTCGAAGGTCTATTTCCCGATTAAAATTTTGCCAAACACTGTTTCTCTCATAAAAAATAAAGCAAAATTTAAAAACTTCATTTTACAGCAAGCCAGATTCACATTGGTAATTTGCACTAGTGCGATTTATAAATTCAAAATTCTAAAGGTTAAATTACTAGCTGATTAGATTTTGGTATTAATCCATCAATCGCGGAAGTAGTAGTATACCTGAAGGACTCTCAGGTTTTTTAAACATACTTTGGTAAATAATTGAGTTAAAGTAATTTATTATATCAAAGAAGATATAGAATTATATTCGCAACAATTTTTATTTGAAATACTTTTCTATATTTTGTACCGTTTAGAAGTTATTTATGGAAACTTTTGTGCTGGACACATCATATTTATTCTATACTTTCCAACGTGACTAGTTAACAATTCCATAGCAAGTTGGTATGTGTATGTCATAGAGATACATTTTTAAAGAAGTTTATTTAGAATATATGTAGAGACTTTAACGATACGTCAGAATACTAAACCAAGTCTACCATCAAACAGAAGTGGTAGTTTACTTGAAGATCTATTAGATTTAAAGTAGATATTTAACTTTACCCCTGTGTGTCCGCCAGTAATATCTTTGGGAATTAGGGAAATATATCAATCACTGAGATTTACAAAATCAAAGTTTCACAAAAAATGGGTAAATAGCTTAACGATATATTTAATGCATCAAACAAAAGCAAGAGTAAATTTAGTTAGTTCACCTAAAATAACTTAGTTTTTAATCTTGTCTTCAGATCTTTATGCATTTAAAAGTATCATGGTTAATTTACATATCTATCTCTTTCTTTCATTAACAATTTTCTTCATAAATACCATTTCCGGTTTAGCAGTCTTTCACGCATCTACACTAACAGTATCTCTTTGGGTATTTGACTCAGTCCAAGGTTATTCATAAATCGCTCGCTGTGAAAATGTTACAATTGCAAGGTCGATTGCAATACCCTATATTCCAACGACCAACCAGTTGACAACTGCTGGTTGTGAATGTTTTTTGTTTCAATCCATCGGGTCTTTGTTATGTAACTTCTGTTGCATTCAACTGTTGCACAGGCAACTGGATTTATTGTCCCTGATAACTTGATTGTTTTGCAATTGTGATAAATTTTTGTGGTTTGTTGACACTGTGTATAAGATAATCACAAAGATTTTCAATTAGAATTAATCTGAGGTTCTGTGTTTATTTCAACGTTTTGTCTTGTTTTTCTAGAAGACGGATAAGCCAAATAAATTGAAACCTATTTATTCAGTAATAATATAACAAGAGAGTGAGAATAAATTGAAAATAATTTGATTTCACAGATCTTTCGAAAACTTGTTGCCAAGCAATAGCCACGAAAGCCCTACCGTAGCTATTGCCAAATGGCAGCAAGTTTGAGAAAGACACTGGAGAATTATTTTCTAATTTATCGAACTCTCGAGTTATATTTAATTAGATTATCAGGCACGTCACTAAATCTATATTTTTTGCTCATTTTTACTTGTTTTGATTATAACTATCTGACATCTGACATTTGTCAACAAAAACAAAAAAGCTACACAAATTATTTCCGGGAACAACCACTAGAGCATTATTCTTAGTATAAAAATGAAAGGATTGGTTAAAACGCAGACACGTGACATACAATGAAGCTTTTCAGTGGTTTAAAAAACAAAAAATAATCGTTATATGATAAAAGTAGAATTTCAAAGTTTTCGGTAAATATAAATTACATAGTTTATATGTCTTTAAACAATTGTAAGGAAATAAATAATAATAATATATTATTATATGAGGAATTATGATAATCATTTATTCATCCGAGTGAATAATGACCATAATCCTGAATATAATACTATACATTTTCTACTCCTATAAATTCGGAAATCACTTTTGAAAATGATCGAAATTCGTTGAAAACAAACGTTAAAAAACGTCAACATAAAAATGCACAATGACAACTGACTACATGTCAACTGTCAGACGGTCGTTGCTTGGTGATTCACATCTCATATTTGATATGTAAAAATGTTGTACAACGAAAACAGCTAGCTCTCAAGTATACTAATAGTATATTGTGTCATTAGGAATAAATGTGATACTTTGGGTGCTGAGCATGTAAGTTTGAACGACGAGCGAAGCGAGTCGAATAATTACATACGAAGCACCCAAAGACACATTTACTCCGAATAACAAATGCTATTTTTTCTTCAAACATAGAAAATAAAATTATAAATATTATAAAATGCTCAAAACTTCAAAAAATATTCAGTCTTATCTAGCATTTCAAGTTGCCGTAGAATATGCTGTTTTGTTAATTTTGTTTATTTGTTTCATTTTTAACTGTCAAATTATTGAATTACAACCTAACTATTTTTCATAATATTTTACTTTGTCCGCCGCCGGCGTAAATGTGTTGCCAAGGATACACTTTTACGCCGGCGGCGACAATATTGAACTTCTGCTTGTTGAATACAAATACATAACAACGTACTTTTATGACGTTTGAAGAAAAAAATATTTAAGAAGACGCACGTCATCAACGTCAAAAAGTCTTTAGAAAATGAAAAATAACTTGTGAAGTTGATTATGGTATGCTAATGTTCAAAAACGGCGAAAAAAATACTAGCATTAAGAAAAGTATATATTAAGGCAATTTATAGTGATTTTAAAGTCCTTTTAATACAATTTTAAATTATTATAAATTTTTTTTTCGCTATGTTTTTGCTATTGGTAAATGATCACATATACATACAAAATCCATATCGATCTGTCATTTTTCTGTCAGACTTTACCGTGTTCATTTGTAATTTATGCTTCTCGTGATATATATTAATAACAATTTGTGTTCATTGCAACAAATCGCGTCTAAAAATGGCGGCATGTGTGATGAAACATGCATTGCATTTTCATTCCAACAAAAAATAGTATCCCATATAAATGTTGTTGAATAGTGACGTCACTATCTAGTAATATTTTTGATGACGTGCGTTTTCTTAAACATTTTTAGTATAGCTGTCTCTTTCGGTTCGCATTTTCAACGTCAGTGAGCATTCCAGTATTATAATATTTCAGTGGTTACATGCATCTTGCTTAGCACCTTGATCATCTCTTAATATCTGAACCACCTTGATAAATAAATAAATAAATAAATATATTAGAACATTTTATAGTTTTTCAGAAGTCTAGGCCAGCCTCTCATGTATCGACTACTCACAAACTTTCAATAATAAATTAATTCGATCGCTTAAATTGCTTAAAGTAATTAAAACAGCGACAGTTGTCCCCTGCAGACCTTTCTCTGTAATTCTACTGGCGGCCACTGCAAATACTGGCGCTAGGATCGTTAATATAAACTTATAAATATACAGAATACGCCTTGGCAACCTACACAAGGAAAGCGAGTTTAATTAATCTAGTTTTAATTTTTATTTTGAAAGAATTCAAGGTTATCATTGCTTTGGAATGATTTCTAACTGTGACATAGATTCTTACGTTGGTACACATGGTTTAATTGAAAATAAATTGTTGGGATAGGTGCAGTAAAACGGAATCTCTTAAATATATAAATCAACTGTCTTCGATTTAACAACAGCTAAGAGCTACACTCATTCTTCTAGTTAATTTCACATTGAATTCACTTATTCTAGATAGGTTAAAACTCTCACTAGTAGAGGTTGCTTCTAGATTCTACGAGGGTCCTACAGAAAGTAAAGAACGATTTGGTATAACTAAATAAGAACGAAAAATATCAACACAAAACTTTGTTTATAAATTTACAAAGTTACTGTACATTACTCTATTTCTCAATGTAATCGCCATAGCTGACAAAGTATTATTGTAACGTGATACCAGTTTTTCATTGCCGATGTTATTCTCTTCTACCGCCAGAAATCTGAGCCAGGATGATGCTGTTTCTTTGAGGTCTTCATCGTTAGTGAATTGTTTTCTACTAAAAAATTACTTTAGTTTTAGAAACAAGTAAAAATCGCTTGGTTCAAGAACTTCAACGTCTTACGTGGAAATTTTTTGGATATTCTGCTTATAACCCTGACCTGGCACCAAGTGATTTTCACTTGTTTCCAATACTTAAGGAATCTTTGGGTGGAAAACAGTTCACAAACGATGAAGACCTCAAAAATATATACATATTACACAATTTAAAAATCTGTTGTGGGCACCACAATTCCTTCCGCCATAGATTTCTTATCGAACATTGCAGAAACACAGTCTACCACTATCAAGAAACGGTCATCCCTTTAAAAAATTGAGTTTTTAATTATGTAACATGACAAAAATGACATCCATTTTTCAACCGTTGTTTTGTTTTTATCAAAAAGCATAGGTTTTGCAGATTTTAACGAAAATGTCAAAATATAATTTTTCTTTAACGTGCTGTAATTGGTAAATGGTAAAATACATAAAAAATAAATATATCATCACGCCTTTTACCCATTATGGGTGTGGCACTCTGCTTACGTAGATCTCGGTAAGTGATATATTTTTGCGTTGATTTAACGACTGGTAAATGGTGACAGTAAGATAAAAATGTTTCAAACAATAATTGTAGATAATAATATTTGAAACATTATTCTCATAACAAAAATTGTCATCAAATCATAATTTACTCAGATATTACAAAATAACTTGATGGGACTTCAAATAAACTACCACTTCCAGTTATGGATTATCACCAAAAACTAATCAGCTCTTCCAAAGGGGATACAATTGATAAGTATAGAAAATATCAAAATTTTCAGTTTAGTAGCTTTTGATAAACTGTAACTCTAGAGATCCACACAGACCCACAGACATACAGACAGACACACACACAGACATCATCGCGAAACTATTAAAATCGTATTCTAAGGACCCTAAAACATGCTCATCAACTGAAAACTTATTACCGAATTTTTAGCATGATTCCTATACCTCCCTTACAGGATGTGGCGGGAGGTAAAAATATACTACTTTCAAAATGAAACAGAACTTTAACAATAGCTACAAAAATTCTTTTACTTCTTCTAGTTGATTGGTAATTTCCTTTAACAAATATATCATTTACCCCGCACTCAAATTAGATAAATGTCGTGATGAATCTTATTCAATTTGAATTCAAATAAAATTTAGTTCCGGATAGAACCATGTCACAAAAACTTGTTGACATTTACTGTATCATAATCATGAACTGTTAAGGAAAGAAAACTACAGAATAATGACTACAAAGAATAGAGTAATTGCTGGACATGAAAGAATAGATATCAAGTTTGATAAGGACAAGATTGACAATGGAAACATATTAACCGTCATTATTGTGACAGAAATAAATTATGATCCATATTTTATGATGTTCTTGAATGCAGTTACAATTTACAGTGTTTTAATCATAGACGTCGAGGAGATTAATTTCAGGGGGCACTGAGACTGTATTTTATGAAACAGTTGACAATTTTTATTGTCTTTATATTTTTAATATAAATGCTTCATAGACTGTTTTCGATTTTTGAAAACCCCTGAGTTGTCACAGTTTGATAGCATTGTTTGTACCTAGAGTATTTTATCATTTATTTTAAAACATATATTACTGTAGCTTATTTTTAAACCAATAAAATTTTCTCCACCAAATATAAATGAGTGACTTGCGCAGTCGATGCAGTTAATTTACAATCAAAGTCGGCGAACTTTTCGACGATTGAAAGTAAGGCTGAACCTGAAAAATCCTGAGAAGTGATGGTTCTAATTTTAGCTTGTGATCGCTGAAACTAGATCCGCGTTTTTGCACGTATTCTACACAATATACGTGAAATAAAACATTTAAATATTGTTTGTAAAATTTTGCTTTACACGTTGTAACAAATTAGTTTATAGCAAAACTACAGTCTATCTTAAAAATATATTTTGCAATAATATTATTGCTCAGAATGTTTAATTTGGGTATGCATAAGTCAACAAAATATATGTTACATTATTTGCAGCATTTGAATTTTCTTCTGTTTTTTTTTTACCTAACTTTTAATACTTTAAATAAAAGTGGTATAGATAGGTAATATATTTCTCTGTAACTTTTATTCGACGCTCTTTTTTATAAAATATTTTTTCCAATACATACTTGTAAAGTGGTATTTTATCCAATGAATTCTCGATACTAAAATAATACTTTAAGAGAAAGGATGGATAAAGTATTAGTTTATCCACTAGTGAATAAAGCCATTGCTATAGTAATGACCAAATATAGATGTGTATATTTTCTATATTTTAAGCAAAATTACAAAGCAACTTATAAAGTATACAAGTAAGCGTTGGTAACAAAATAAAAGGGAACATTAGCATATTATTATATGAGGGATTATGATAGCCATTATCCGAGTGAATAATGACCATAATCCCGAATATAATACTATACTTTTGTAAATTCGGAAACCACTTTTGAAAATGAGCGAAATTCGTTGAAAACACACGTTGAAAAATGTCAACATAAAAATACACAATGACAACAGACTACATGTCAACTATCAGACGGCCATTGATTGGTGATCCAGATCTTTAAAATAACAGTGAATTATGGATGTTTGGATCTGTGATAGATAAATCATCGAAAATTTAAATAATGGGGATATATTTATACAAGAGTAGAAAAAGATTTATGTCCAATTTTTAATTAAGTGTCATTTTAGTTTTATTCAAAGAGCATATTCAAAGAAAGTGGTGGAAAAAATATTATAATGCAACAAGTGAATAAAGACAAATTAACCACTCGCGTAAATTAGATCACTCGGATACACCTCGTGAGCTAAACATTCCTATTGTGGTTAAAATATGTCTTTATTCACTTAATACATAAATAACTATTAAACATTATACAACTTTAAAGCACTTTTAATTATTGCAAATTATTTCTTTAACTGTAACTATGGTTATGACATATACCCTATGTGTACAGATAAAAAAAATCTTCCGGGATTTATAGAATGCACCATATTTATATTACTAACTTCTCTAGTATTAATGTTTTCCAATTAGAATTAAATAAGTTGTCAAGCACAAATAATAATTTTTGTTAACCTGCTTTGTTTTGCTTTATGTGCTCTTTCGTTCCCCTCTCTTTGGGCCTGTTAGGTAGTTGTAATAAATAAATATCTTCTTGATTGTAGAAATCATTTTCTTTCTCTGTGTACGCCCATGATCAATATATCATCTACGATCAGTATACATCTTTAGACTAGAGAGGAATACAATAAAAAAAGACATTTATAACAAATGACTGGTCATAAATCACGAAGCAGAGCCAAGAACAAGAGTTCGCGGTCAGCCGATGAACAGATTAACCGATGCACGTACGTATAAGCCACACATATGCCCGTGGTTCAACTTAGGTAACGGTATAAAAAAGTTGCTCTTTACAAATGAGTCTTATACAGGAATTTTGGTTATTGTTATTGGTGTTTTTAATTTAGAGTTCATAGCTTCGACTCTGAGGACAAGCGTTTTTAAATTATTTTGAGTTAAACTATATTTTCTGTCAATGTGTGACAACAATTATAGTTATTTATGCTATAAGTGAATAAAGACATATTTTAACCACGAGCGAAATCTTAACTTGCTTTATCGATTTAACCAGCTTCAACACTACCTGCCATGGCCGTTTCCTTTATGTTATTATTATTATCATATTTATGTTTATGGAGTACAGTGGAATTTTATTCTAACATATATAATACAAATACAAAAATAGTATTTGAAGAATAGTATATTCTACAACAAGTAATGGAATGGCACATATTCCACGCGAGCAAAAAGTTTGCAGCCCGAGCCAAAGGCGAGGGCTACGGTTTGCGAGCGTGGGATAGGCCATTCCGTTACATGTTGTAGACTATATTTTCTATAAAATGGTTTTGGAAATTATACAAAAATACAAATATAAAACTGTTGAAAACGTCAAACTCAAATAAATCAAATTAAAACAAACAGACATAACCATAGTAACTGAATCAAGATACTTCATATGTCGCGCTAATAAGCGGTTCTGATTCGTCGAAAATATTCCATACGCCGCGTATGGAATGTTAGTGATTCCATAACAATTTTTAGTAGTGGAATGCCCAGTTTCCAAAACAGTGTTATAGAAAGTATGTTTTCAATTTCCTGCTTTTAATGATCTGTAAAATATCTTATTTATAATGATATAAAAATAATTGTCAATTATTTTTCCAATTGTATATTCTTCATTCTTCTTCCTTAGCCGGAAAAATTTCACGGAAACAATATAATTAGATAATCTTATCCATTACAACAATCGGAAACGAAAGATTATTTTTAATCAAATAAAACCTATAAAATATCCTGCAACTTTCTAAAAACAATCAAATATTTTAGAGATGAACAAAACATGAATATGTATTTTTTCTGATTAACTGCTAATTAATAGATATTAACTTAAAGATATCCTTGTTATTATATAATTTGCAAATTTATAATCGGATTCATTGAATGAAGCAATTTTGCACGATGGTTGCAACGTGACTGAGACATTTGAAATATTAAATAATAATTTATGTTTATATGTTTTATTTATAAAGTTCACACAACACATAATAATATGATGTCATTATTTCATTGCACTTTCTTTATTATCTGAACCACTTCTTGAATTCAATTCGTCACTTCAAAAACATACATTTATTAAACTACAGTAACTATTCATGCTTTGAAATTTATAAGATGAAGAGAAGAGCTAATGCGGTCTTTCACCGTTTTTTTTTTTTTAATTTTTTATGAAACTTTATATAAATTGAAGACTATCTATACTTTTAAAAAGTCTTAATTGTTATTCATTAAGCCACAATGATTTTTTAAAAATGTTGTGACGTTATTATAGAGGTGTTGGTGGATCTCAAACAGTAGAGATTTAAAAAAAAAATTGTGACATAAATGTTCTATTTTATTGTATTAATAATAATAAAATAAGTAAAAAATATATGACTACAATTATTTAAAATGTGTACTGTTTTAGATCTAGCAAATTATGTTATAATACAAAAAATGTAAAATAATATTGGCTACAATATTTATTTGAAACGTTTTTCCTATATTTTTTTTTTCGTTTAAAAGTTGTGAATTTGCGAGGTTATGTGTTTACTATCAGACTTTTTAATTCTATAATTTTTAAAAGTGATTTCTAATAATTAATTATTAATTTAATGCATTTTAATGAAAAGTCAAAATTATATTTATTATTATTTTTATCTTTTATTACGAAGATAAGAAGCGAACTAATTACTATTGGGATTCCAAAATTAAAATACGCTAACTAGTGATAGAAAGCTAAACTAACCATAAGGTACATACATTTCATTGTATTTTGAAATAAATTGTTATTTAAAAAAAATTAATAACAATAGTAGTTATTTTAAGAGTATCCCAATATAAGTATAACATTTGTTTAAGCTGAATTATTTAAATAAGATGTAAAAATGAAAAGTTCATTGTATTTGAAGATTATAGGTTAAGATTGAATTTTCTCCTAAAAAACCTATAAAAACAGGAAAATTTGCAGTGTGTACGGCAACAGTTCTGCTGCCAATAAAAGCAAACTAGCAATACTAATGCAAGCATTCGTCATCATAAGATATCATACAAAATGAATTTGACATGTACCTTTTGGAAATTGTGATCAACGTCATCTCTTGTTAATTGGGAAGCCCAATTGTCATATGCCGACTCATTAGTAGATGATTATGAATTTATGTGAACACAAACGACCATGCTCTTCAGTGGGATTCGAACCCACGACTCCTAGCGTGCTAAACTAGTGACGTAGCTACTACACCACCGAGATCGGCAATTTATTAAATTGTATTGTTCATTATTTCTATTCGGCGTTTTTCCGTAGTTTAATAGACAACGTTTAGTGTAACCGGTCAAAGATATTTGGTTTCAAATAATTTTATAATAAATGTGTACAAGTGAATTGTTGTGAATACATTTCCTCTAAGTCGCAATGTAAAATTCAAACTTGTACAAGAAATGGTTTATGAACTAGAACTAGAGTCTACCTATTTGAAGAATATCCTGCTTTTAATTAACAAATAAATATGCAATCACATAAAAATAAAGTTCCTCTCGCGCCAATCTCTAATGAGCGGTAGAGACCTCGGCATGAATCTTCGACAGACGAACAACAAAAGTGAAATCCTCATTTTCCTCGGATCTCTAGACATCGCGGTAATTAGAAATTTCACTGGAAACACTGAGATGTATTTCCTCTCGGATATCGGATCGCCATTGCTTCAAGTTGCGAAATGAATACGAAACAGTAACAATGCAGACGTTATTTTACATTTGTAAATTCACCATAAACCAGTGAACGTTTTTACATATTTTATAACGGATGTTATTTGAGAGGTTTGTTTTTTAAATTGGCTACACTTTATCCAGCGACAGCCAATTTGACAGATGACAGCTGTTTTGTGCAAAGTTTGGTTTGACATTTTACCATAAATAGACTGTGCTTACAAATTGTAAAAAAAAATATTTTACAGGAATGAGGCTCATTTTTACTTTCTTATACAAAGTATAAGCAAGTATTGGAATCATAAAAAAATCGCTGATGAGATTTTTGCGGAAATACATATTTTGACGTTCTCTGAATCCGTCAACACCAATTTCTCAATGTCTGTGTGTGTGGATACATGGATGGATGGATGGATGTTCGTGTGGTCAATATCTCATGAACGAGACAAGATATGTAAACAAAACTTCGAATTTATAAGTTTCATGAAAATATGAAGTTGAGTGATGAGTTGATTTTGAATGAAATTGAAAAACCGGAAGAGGAAGTTTACTGGACACGAAACAGTAAATTCTATTTTTCTCAAAAATAGAATCAGCTATGAGAAAAAGGTTCAAATGAAAGATGTTAGCAAAAATATTTAGAATATAAAATGTTACTAGCACTTTTCTTATACATGGTTCTAATTTTGAGAAAAAATAAATTATATTTAATAATATATTTCAATAATCTTAGTTAAAATGGGAACAAAAATTAATACATTTCTAACAACATATGTCAAATATTTATGAAGTGTCAAAAATATGTGTCGTTTGAAATATTATAAAAGCAATATTTGTATTATCAATTAGACCTATTTTGATCACTCACATGGTTTATTTTCCTCGGCCCTACGGGCTTCGGCAAATAAATTCCATATTCGTGATAAAAAGTTAAACTTCAGTGCCTTGATACATAAATAACTATTATTTATTTGCTGGATTTATAAAATTTAACAAATAGACTCGTCAATAATAACAAGTAAATTTAGCTAACTTATCTATTTGAAATTGTTAAAAAAAAGTTTGTAGCCTTTGTAAGAACTTAATTAGTTATAAAAACTATATAATACTAAAATATTTAGTCAAAAACACATACAATTAAATGTTAATAATTACTATATTAACTAATATATTTAGTTACGAAATACACAAAAATAATTTGTTATTTTCTAAGAAAGAAACTTGTTAAATTAACCAAAGTTAACGGTGGTTCGTCTGGTACTAAAAATTTGGCAAAAATTTAGACTATAAATTTTTTACTGTGTATCAATTATATTTCATTTTAAAGTTCTATACTTCTAAAAAAAGCACCCGTTAATTTAAAAATTAAATTTCTAAGTCTAAACTTGTAAATTAAACCGTATTATAAGGTTGAGTATTTACTGTAAAGGATTTCTTGTCTGGGTTCAAGTATTGTTTGCAAGTGCGCCTCCAGGCGTTGGGAAGGACCGGCCTTGACTGTTTCGTATTTTCATCGTGATAGGTCACAGTCCGGCCCTGCATTGGCATCCGCGCCCCGTGGGAAAATCTTCTCCTAACTCTTCTGTAAACTGTTGTAAACTTTGACAATTCCGAAGAATATCGCAGGTGACTTTCGTTCATTTGTGTTGGTAATCGGTATAGATGTAATTGCAAACAATCTGAGAGATAAATTACTGTAATTCAACGCTCTTCTCTTGAGCCAAGGCCGCGAGATGTGGAAAGTAAAAAGGGGAATCTATGAATATTTGATAATGTCAAACGGACAGCTCAAGAAAATCTATTAGAAGCATTTTAATTGTAAGGTATTTCTCTAGCTCAATGCTTCTCTAATATGTAAGTTAATTTACTTAAGTTCAAGAGCATGATTGGTGACTCTTACATTATTTTCTGGTTGAGGTTACTCACTTAAAATGGAGGACTCATTACATTAACTGAATTATAAGCCTTTTATCATTTCATTTTAAGTAAAATATGCTGATGTAGTTCTGCTATTTTTAAATCCAGTGTTTATCTGGATATTTTATGGAAAACTCAAAATAAATAAAATAAAATAATACTCTTATCGAATTATATGTACGTATAATAATTCAAAGCAAAATACTCAATAGTACTATATTCAGAGAACAATTATTTTGCCCGAAATATGTGTATTTTGAAAGATTGTTCCTTGGTAACATTTCTAGACAATCTTGAGTACAAATTTTACATGCAAAATAATGGAACCGAAATAAATTTTATGTTCGCCTATATTATAATTACTTGTTCATGATATTATTTAACGTCCATAATGTGGATCTTTATTGACCAGTCCCATAAAGTAAAATAATAATTAATTATTAAATTTTTGCATGTCAACGTTATGTGAAATTTTAATTATTGTCATAGCGCTACAAAAATAATATATAGTGGCATATAATATTATATTCTACAACAAGTAATGGAATGGCACATATTCCACTCGAGCAAAAATTTTGTGCGTGTGGAATATGCTATTCCGTTACATGTTGTAGACTATACTTTCTATAACAAGATTTTGGAAATTATACAAAAAATACAAATACAAAACTGTTGAAAACGTCAAACTCAAACAAATAAAATTAAAACAAACAAACGTAACCATAGTAACTGAATTAATATACTTCATTTATCGCGCTAATATGCGGCTCTGATTCGTTGAATATATTCCATACGCGGCGCATGGAATGATAGTTATTCCAATACAGTTTTTAGTTGTGGAATGTTTAGTTTCCAAAACAGTGTTATAGAAAATAATATATTTAACACGTACGTCTATTATTAGACTATTTCTCAAATCAGCTAACACAAAAAACAATAACAATATTTTACAAATTGTAAACAAAAATATAATAAGCAATCAATATTTTGTTACTCATATAGTAGTCATGAATATGTAACGGACATTTTTATAAATTTTTCTACTGTAATAAATACTTGATTGATCAAAAGTGACAAAAGTAAACAAAATTATTGGTTTATTTTATATGTAGGAAATATTTAAAAAATAATAATAAAATAAACTTTAATTTGCATACGCATTTGCAATTAAACAACTTCATTAAGATCACTTAATTAAAAGTTCCTTTGGTTCTCAGCAACTCGTATTCATATTCTGAATAAACTTATGTCTTATTCCTTCCGTATTGCCTTATTTGAAGTAACCCACACTCGATTTAGTCATAAAATCTTACCTCGAAGTAGATTTTAAATTTCAACCAGTTTTAACGTTGCGTAGGATTAAGTTTTGAGTTTTTCTCAGCATTCTTTTCGCCTGATTCTTACCTGCAACAAAAAATATGTTTTAGTAATTTGATATTTACAAAACAAGTTGGAAACGTAAATATTTATATGTTGTATTTATTAATTATTATACGAGATGTTTCAATAATTATCATTATTCAATATCTATTTTTTTGTCAACTGTAATTATTAAACATTCAAGTTGTGACAGCAGCATTATGATCTAGTATTGTTTCTAATGCATATTAATTTATTTATAATAATATAGCACATGTATTAATAACGGAACTCTTTGTAGTTGCAACAATTTTCATGGTTATTAGAATGTAAATATAAAATACTGCAGGAGATAAAAATACATACATATTATAAAGTAGTACTGTTGTGGTAAACAGGTTTTACAAATATTACATTTATTTATAGCTGTAAATATTTAATATAAACCTTTCCCAATATTCGTAATATCTAAATAAATGTTAAAATATATTTTATTGCTTTAATTGATATTGGGTTTGGGGGAGGGAGGGGGTGGGGATTTTTTTGTGGGAAAAATAATTTGTTGTGAGAGTGAAATTGGAAGACAGTACTAGATGTTACCACAGAGCTATTTACAACCCGTAGTTGACAAAGTATGAATGTAATAAAATTGCGTAAAAAGTAAATAAATAAATGAATAAATAATTTTATCCAACACCTCCCAATAAATGCTCTAAAACTATGGCGATTTTAAACAAGCAAAGTAACAGATTATCCACTAGTGGGTATAATTTTGAGGAAAGCCACGAGTGAGTATTTTTTTATTTATAACAATAATAATAACACACTACACCTTGGTAACTACTTCGATTGACATTTCAATTCTAAAATTTAAAATATATGTCACTGTCAAATAATATTTCTTTAATAAATTTTTCAATTATTAAGAGGTGTTGGATAAAACGTTATACTTCACACGTGGGCAAAGTAAGGAATTACCCACGAGAGAAATTTTAGCTCACGAAGCCGAAGGCTGAGTGAGATAATTTTATCGAGTATAATAACTATTATCCAACACCTCTCAATAAATGCTCTATAACTATGGCGATTTTAAACAAGGAAAGTAATAGATTACCCACCAGTGGGTATAATTTTGAGAAAAGTCACTAGTGAGTAATTTTCTATTTATAACAATAATAACACATAACACCTTGCTAAACTACTTCGATTGACATTTTAATTTAGAAAATTTAAAGCATATGTCACTGTCAAATAATATTTCTTTAATACATTTTGCATTTATTAAGAGATGTTGGATAAAACGTTATACTTCACACGTGGACAAAGTGGAATTACCCACTCGATAAAATTATCACACTCAGCCTTAAGCTTCGTGAGCTAAAATTTCTCTCGTGGGTTATTCCTTACTTTGCCCACTTGTAAAATAAATAACTATTTTTCACGACCGGGAGAGAAAGTAGTTTTCTATGATACCAAAATTATGACAGAAAAGTCAATTTCATATGTACAGGAGATTTGTGCACTTTTTCTCCCGTTGTAAGGGAAAGTGCTCATACAATGTGAAAAGATGAACAAAATTAATCTAATTAAATGTAACTATCATAAATTGAATTACAATTTAAACTATTTTGAAATACATAAAAACCATCATAAATATTGGAGTCATGAAAATAATAGTATATACACCTCAGGAGAAAAGTGTATCGTTTTTCCTTTTCGTATTGCAGCCCTCGTCTAAGGCTCGTGCTTCAATTTACTCCACAAAAAAAAAAAATCATACACTTCTCTCCCTTAATGTATAATATACTACAGTTTGATAATAAAACGAGGTTAAAGGGAAGAAATATAAGGAAAATGGTTTTTTCTTTAAATCGAATGTGGAGACTTCAGCAGTACCTCAGAAACTAAACCTTTTCAATCGAAAACAACTAGCCGAAAAACAAGTGAAAAACATTGTAACATTGTTGTATCATTTACAAAGATGTTAAATCGGATACCCAACACAGAACTCCCCGCAAATTTTAATTTCCAAACGATACAAAATAGAAAAAAGTTTTATATAAAAATGGAAGCTAATAGTATTCTATACTTTTTTTTTAATATAACAAAATTTACTCTTAACTAATTAATTACTGAGTTATGCTCAAAAACTTGATAGGCCTTGAAATAAACTACCACTTTCAGTTAATAGCTTGCTACCAAAATCTAATCAGCTCGAAACGTAAAAACATCAAGTAAATTCACAAAAGGGGTTAGCGCTAATTCATTTTTATTATTACTCGTAACTTCGTTTTCCATTTTCAGAACAAATTTATTTTAACTGAGGTTGTAGTCAAGATTGGTTGGCATAAAATTTGACTCATTTCGTTAATTTAATTAATTTAGAAACAAAGTTACTGATAAAGTAAAATGGAGTTAGCGTTAATTCTTTTTGTGAATCTGTCTGCAAAATTCTAAATATAAAATTTAAAAATAATATCATCATTAGATTGTGAGTTATTTTAATCGAAATTTCTGGCCCGTCTCAATACCTCCCTTACATACTTATACTCACAAATGAATGGTCGATAAAAACCAGCTGCAGAAACAACGCAAACAATTTTTCGTATTCGGTCTTACCCTCGATTTCTACCTATTAATTTCTCTTCTACTTAAGCACACTTTCGACTACAGCATCAAGATGTGTATAAATTTTTAGTCTATTCTATGTATTTGTGTCATGCTAGATCCTAAAGGAAATAAAATTGTTTCTTGTGTTATTTTCTCCTGGGCTAATAATTATGTGTACGCCGCTAATTCATTAGTGCAAATGGTTTGTTATTAACAGATTTCATTTTCATTTGCTCTTGAAATTTTCTCACGACTCTTCGGCGGAAGATCGAGTCAGTTTTGCACTCGAAACATTGATTAATTGGTTGATAATTCATTAATAATAATAGAGCTAAATTCATAAACCCTTCGGTGCATAGAATGACACTCACATATTGTTATTAATGCTGAAATTAGCTTTATTTTTAAATGATATCTGGAGACATATTATTGTCAGATTGGTATGACTGTATCATATATACAGGGTGTTTCATAACTTCGAGTATATATGTTAATGGTATATGTTGTTTGATATGCTGATTACGAATCTAAAAGAATTTTTTTTAAATTCGAAAAATTAAGGGTTGTTTACCTAAAACATTTTTTGTAGTACTGCACTGGATTCGCTTTCCTATTAAACACAAACAATGAAGTAGGTAATCAACAATTTAAATTACATAATACTAGTAAAATAAACAAACAAAATTGAATTATTTTTAATGAAATAATAATAAATAATTATTAACATAATCATACAACCAGTGGCAGTGCAACGAAAAATATTGGACTGGGACACATGGAAAATAATTTTGCGATTAAAAAAAAAATTTTTGATTCGTAATCAGCATATCAAATAATATATACCGTTAACGTATGTACCTGAAGTTATAAAACATTCTGTATACATACATAAGTACATAATCTGCCCAGTTCTCTATAACGATGTTGTTATCATTAGCAACTTGCTAATGGTTACACAATCACATTGAAATTTCATGTTTAATGGAGATTAGCTGTCAAAAACGATTCATTTCTGTCACAATTAGCAACTTTTTACAGTAGCAGCTTTTTATAGTATAGGTCTGTTTATCTTAGTAGCTAGATTCTAGCAATATATCTTTCTCGCCCCCGTCCAAAAACCTTAGATTTGCACAACTCAAAATCGTTCAGAAACAGCTTGTGTTCCGACCTAAACTAGGGACTTTAGTAATATTAAGGTTGGCATTATATTGCTGTCAATTTTATTACACCACTTTGTAAATAGTTCATATTCTTTTCAGTACCGAGCCAAGAATTTAAATGGCAACTTCTTTAATATATGATAAAGTAGGGGTGGGCCCCCGAGATCTTTAAAAAAAATAATAAATAAATATTAACAAAAACAAAAATTTTAAATTAGGTTAGTACCCAACAAAGAAAAAGGAGAGATTTACAGTTTAATATTTGATATAATTCGACTTAAACACATAATGTAGTACTTATTTAATTTAGTTATATTATTGTTTATTAATTTAGTTTTTTTCATTGTTTTTTTTTTTTTATAAATTTAGAAAAAATATAAGTAACAAAATGTATTAATTAACTACTACGGCCCGCATACAAAAAGTAAATCTTATTCTGGCCCGTCTTATACAAAAGGTTGATAGAATTTTGATGTTGATTTTTCAAAGTAACAAAAAAATTGTTTTTCGTCAAACGTCATACAAGTACGTTGTTATGTATTTGTATTCAACAAGCAGAAGATCAATATTGTCGCCGCTGGAAAGAAGAGCTGATTAGTTTTTGGTGATAATCTATCAACCAGAAGTGATAGTTAACTTGAAGGCCTATCAAGTTTGTAACATTTAGAAGTTGTTAAGCGGAAGATTTTTTATTGAACACATCAGATTATTTTATAAAGAAACGATGTAAATGAAAGTCAAAACAGAGAAAATAGTCACAATAAAATAGTTTGTCAGCTCTAATTTGTATTTTAATATACAATTCTATAAATTGATTTTAAAATAATGAACAGCATTACACCAATTCGTTTGGTGTACCCATAACAATTCCATTTTGATTTAAAGCCCAATAAATTTAAATGAGGAATTTTAACGACAATACTAACAAGAAACTTTAAGCAATTCAATGTCAAATACCTAAGATATTACAATATATTAGTTTACAGTTAAATGCTTGTTAAAATATTTGGTTTCTCTTTGACAAACATATATCATTACATATGTCATTACCAACCTACTTCATTTGCAATAGAATTTACACTTTTGTTTCATGTTTCATTTCAATGAACAGTAGTGATTCGATACTATTCAAAAGTCTGTTTTAAATACAATGGAATTTGTAAATGAGAATGATTGATGTTTGTAAGGTTTGGTTTCGACGCCTCTGGCCTTGACACACATTTTGGTGAATTTGGTGCATAATTTGGCCTGTTTCCTGATTGCAGAAATTGATATTAGTAAAAATAATAAATAAAAATAATCCTCTTTACTAATTATGTAAATTTTATTGATGGAACTTCGTTTTAATATGAAAATATGATGGCAGAATTAGGACAAATCCTTGGAAATAATTTTACTGCGTTGTCTAACCCACCGTCAATTTACTCTACCTTTGAACATATTCTACTAGCTCTTGCTTTTATAAACTGTCAGTTATTTGCAGAATATATCAGGTGTAGAATTGAAATGTAGGGTATAGAGATTTCAATGGCTATTTCTTTTTATATTGCTGTAAATTTTACCTATTCACTTTACAGCAAAAGTGTAAATACAAAAGTTGTTCAGAATTTTAAAGTGTATGCTTTAAGGCCCATTTGGTTACTTAAATGTTAGTATTTCATGATAAATCAATTAAATGAAAATTAATATTTAAAAAAAAATTGTAATATGGCCACGAAAAATATTTGGCATTTCAGAAAACAGATTTAAGTTTATTTATGACAGTGTTGTATTATTTTCTGTGGAAATTTCGTAGAAGATTATAGTAGAATAGTTATTTACATACCAAATGCGGGAACCGAGTTCACGCAACAGATTTGTACAATATTTTTTGTACGAAAAGTATAGAACTAATAACAATCCATACAAAGAAATGAAGTTTTGCAAGGAGTTCTTTTGATATTTGTCAAAGTTGCACTATAAATATAAACACACAAATTAATTTGTCTAATATATTAGAAAACAATTAAAATATTTATAATATTTACCGTATTCACTTGTAATTTATTATATTTCTAATTTCCGTAAAACATTCTTCTTACTCATTTAAACACAGTTCATATGATGTACTTCACGAAATATCACTAAAAATTGGCATACACTTTTATTGTATTTCTATATAATATAAACCCTTAAAAACTCACTGGTGCAGAGCGCATCATCATAACTCTTAAATTGTTCGAGATATGGCGGTTTTTGTTGTTTTTCGAAGTGCAACTTTGAGGAACTGCAAGTCAAAAATTACGCAAGATATCTAAAAATACTCTTCGATTTTGTGTTTTTCGTGCATATTATAGCAAAATAACAAATTTTTTTTAAATTGAAAATTTTGGAATTTTTTTTCAAAATTTCGATCAGCAATATCTCAAATAATAAACGAAATACGAACTTGCAGACTAAACCATTGGATTCAGCTCATCGAAATACATAAACCCTAAAAATTTCAGAACATTCGGATGGTGGGTTGAAATTTTAAAGCAAAAAGTCTGAAAATGGCCTTTTTCAGGCCTAACGTCAAAGGGTACCCTTTGACGTTTTTCGCCAAAAACGTTATTTTCACACTTTTTGCTCTAACTCTATAACGCGTACAGCAATTTTAATGAAATTTTATATACTTATGTATTTTAACGAGCTGAATCGAATGGTTTAGTCTTTGAGTCTGTATCTTTTATATTTATCGAGTTATCGCCTATCGAAATTTTGGGGAAAAAATCGAAAAATTTCAAAATTTTCAAAATTTGCTAATTTGTAATGAAATGCATGAAACGAACAGAACTGAGTCTATTTTTCAATACCTTTAATAGATTTTGAGTTGCAGCCACTCAAAATAGCATTTCGGAAAACATCGAAAATTGACATATCTCTACAAATTTAAGAGATATGACGATGCGTTCTACAGCATTGATTTTCTTCGAGTTTATATTATATAGAAATACAATAAAAGTATATGCCAATTTTTAGTGATATTTCGTGAAATCTGAAATTGTGCAGTACTTTCTTAACATGTATGTGTTGTCAATGGTAAATGAACTTGTATTAAATTTTCTTACTTGTACAGATATTATAAACATTTTTCAAATTATAACCACAATCCTCGTTTAAATAATTGGGCCATATTGTGTAAAACAATATTTTAAAAATATCATTGTAATCCCTATACGCCACATTTCAATTCTACACTCGGTATGTTTAATAATTAGTATTTTTATCTTTAAATAATTAATTTGTCTAGCGTACATTGCCACTATATAATGTATGTACATAAAAAGAAAAATGTCATATTTTACAGATGTACATAAATTTAAATTTGCCGCTCTTGGGCAGAACCGCCATCTTGAAAAAACTGTAATTTTTTTTATGCTCATTGTGAATAATTATATTGAATGATCTTACCGTTTGTTTATTTATAGTTCTGTGTTGTAAATCATTTTTACAATTTATAATGATGATAATTTATTCGTGTATCAAAGTAGTTAATTTTATATTATTTCATATTCATTATTACTCGAGTAATTACCTAAATTCAATAGCGTCTGCAGGTGAAGGTAAGATGGCATGTTTCTCGAAGATTTAAAAATCCGTAACACTTCAGACTTCATACACCAAATTTAGAATCGTTTTTATAAAAGGTAGAAGATGAGAAAGTTGTGTCATGTTTACGAAGTTTTCTCAAGTTTACTTTTCTATACACCCGCAATCAAGTTTGCTTTTATTGGTAAAATTATCTTTAATGATAGTTTCATCGCTAAATTTATATGTTTCTTTTTAGAACACGACCTAAAAATCGTAACACATTCTCTTGTGAGAAGTAGCATCACTCGTGTTTTCTACTTTAATTTGGATTCAGTTTCTTGTTCGCTCATTTATTACTGTTATTTAAAATATCTTTTGGCTATCGCATTGGTTGTTTGATTGAATATATTCAATTGAAATTAATAATAATAATAATGGTTGGTACCACGAGCTCTGTTTTTAATCGAAGAAAAAAAAGAGGAGGTCTAAAATAGACGCGTATATTTTTTTTTGTAAAACCACGCATAACTATTTACAGAGTAGTCCGATTTTGATGATTCTTTTTTTATTACATAGGGTATACTTTGAAGTTGGTCCCCTTTTAATTAAAAAAAAATAACCCCTAAGAGTAGGAAACTAGGGGATGTTTAATTATGCACCTTCTGAGTTTTTACCTGTTATCCGATTCTACCACGCATAACTTTGTACTGGGTTATCCGATTTCGATTATTCTTTTTTTATTGAATAGGGTACACTTCAAAATTGGTTCCATTTGAATTCGAAAAATAATTCCAACTCTAAGGATAGAAAAATAGGTATCCACGAAAAATGAAAACTTTTTAACAAAAAAATTTTATCGACAAAAACAACTGAAAAGCGAAAAATATAATAAACATTTTTAGACTTAATAACTAAGTTCATAAACTAATATAAGTAACTGATTTTGAGTCGGTGCCAAACAAACAATGCCAACTGAAAATTAGTTACATTAGATTAGGAGCATAATTTTTAAGACTGAAAAGGTATATTTTGTATTTCGTTTTAAATTTCTTTTTTCGTCGGTTTAATTTATTGTTAAAATTTTTTTGAGTATTCTATGAACAGTGTTTTAGAATTGCCTAATATTCTAAACATATTTTATATAAAAAAGCTTCGATTTAAAGTTAGAGAGAAATATATTATCTACCACTTTTATTTGAAGCATTTTTTTATAAAATAATCGCTAAAACACCCAAAAACAGAACTCATGGTTTCAAGCAATGTCTCTTTTTGCGGTAAATAATAAAAGAGTTATGTTCTAGTTTCAGTTACATAAATAATCAAAAAAGAGAAATTCAATAATTCATTTAATCAATACCTATATCGCCCGCTGAATACTCTAGAATTCTAGTCTCGATTAAAAATAAAAAAATTGAGTTATAAAACTCTTGAAATAAAAACTAAAAGTTCGACCCATACCATAGATAATTTTTAGACGGCTATACAGGTATTTAAAAGTCGTCCTACTTAACTATGGTATTAAGTCGTTTCTAATAAATTTAAATGTCTGTCAAACTCATAATTGTTTGTATAGATGACCAGATAAAAAACTAATTAAAAGCTGTGCTCTACAATTAATATAAAACATAAATTCGTTACTTTATATTTTCTTGTTCATGATTTATTGCGCATTTGCTTTATGATTCCTTCTATACGTCTTTGTACAATGTATAAGAAGTGCAAATAACTTTGCAAATTTCTTTTCCTATTTCACGCACACTCAATTTTGTGACACTGTTTTTCTCAAATACAATGCTACAAAATTGAATTTTGTGCATCTGTTTTTGGGGAATTTATTATTTGTAAAATTATCAGTCTGTCAAACCAGTGGTATATTAAACATGCCGTACAATTTTATTTTATTTTTATTGAATTTATGAACGTGAAATAGGAAAAATAGTATGCGGCTCATTTACGCAAACTGTACTCATATTACAAAAAAGGTCATTGTAACACTAGTTGTTTAATATACTATTTTACCCGACGCATTTAAACAGTCTTTATAACTGGATTATGATAAATAAATACAATATACTCAGTAATAATATAACAAGAGGGTGAGAATAAATTGAAAATAATTTGACAGATCTTTCGAAAACGGGCTTTCGTGGCTATTGCCAAATGGCGACAAGTTTGAGAAATATACTGGAGAATTATTTTCTAATTTATCGAACTCTCGAGTTATATTTAATTAGATTATTTTTTAATTTCATCATCAGGCACGTCACTAAATCCATCTTTTTTGCTCATTTTTACTTGTGTTGATGATACCTATCTGACATCTGACATCTGTCAACAAAAACAAAAAAGCTACAGAGAAAATTGCCGGGAATATTCACAAGAGCATTATTCTCAGTATAATAATGACAGGATTGGTTAAAACGCAGACACGTGACATACAATAAAGCATTTGATTGGTTTAAATAAACGTCAAAAAATAATCAATAGAAAATCTGATCTGGATAGGACATAACCTCCTGCAAGTTTAAATTTTTAAACTGTACAAAATATAAAACAAATATTAAATACACATTCTACATGTTTTTGATTCAACATTTGCTTTAAATCAATTATGTATATGCTCAAAAAACCTTATAGGCCTTCAAGTAAACTGCCACTTCCGGTTGATCTACTACTACTAAAATCTTTTGTTGGAATAGATTAATTTCCGTTTCTTGTCCTTAAATCCTTGCAGGTATTTTTCTCCAAATCTTCTATTCTTTTGCTTTACTTTACCATTTTGTAATTCCTGTTGGTTTAAATCTACTACCTTTAGCCTGCCATGTTGATCTGGGTATGCCTTGATTTCTTTTTCCTCCTGGGTCTCTATTCTAAACTGATTCTTTTCTTCTACTCTTCAGATATGTCCAAACAATCTGACTCTTCTTTGCTTGTATGAGAGGTAATTATATCAACATTCTGTTTTCCCATTTTGGTTGTGGCACTCTGGAGTTTTCTGCGCATATTTCATACTTTACTTTGCAAAATATGTACAGTTATTTATAATTTCCATAAAAATAATTGTTCAAACAATAAAAAAAAATAATAATAGCTACCAATGTGAGTGTGACAGGTGTTTTACGACAGTTTTCAGTGGAATGGTTCGTAATTATATCCGATAATATATCCTTTCCACCTGAACGCAGACTATTACCATAATCAATTTAATTTTTTCAAATTCGTTCCGCAGCATAAACGCATTACATATTATTACTATCTTTAGACCGTAAGCTTGATTAATACACTGGTGGAGTTAGACCTGTATTGCATGTTTACAGTTGTCAATAAATAAAAACCTAAAATATAATCTGACGTCAAAGCTACGCGTATGAAATATTGTTTGATGTGTAATTTTGTTGAATTGTGATCAGCGTTAACTATGTAGCCTCAGAGATAGATAACAACTATCTTTAAACATGATTTGACGGTAGTTGAATGACGCCCTACCCCTAGTAAGGAGAGGATGCTTTGTAGAAGACTGATGCTAACACTTCAAAAGAGATGCATGATGTTTTAAGTTAGTTCCAGAGGAATGAGGAAGCGACTCTCTTTAAACACTATTTCATTTAAATGGTCTGTTGAAATATTTGTATTACTTTATATATACAGGGTGTTTCAGGACTACTGTAACAAATTTTAACAGCTTATTCCTGAGGTCATTTTGATCCAAAAATGTCATATGAACACATGTCCTATTCCTTCTAGTTACCAAAATACAAGAGGTTGAAGTTCTACAAATAATACGAAATTTTCTAATTTTTGTAATCAAGGTACTTGCGGAAAACAAGAGTTTTATTGAAAAGTCATACCTTATTTGTCTTAATTAATTTTATTTATTAATATTAACGAATACAATTTAGAGAACAAAACACTCAATGACACAATTAAATAGACAAATATATAAATTCTAAACACAGAACAGCATAACAACATGGGAAGGTTGGCGTCTGTTTGGGTATCTATCTTGGTATTCTCTAGACGCGTAACGGGTATTACCATTAAATAATCCATAAATAAAAATCATACCTGCATATTCAGCAGTACTATAACCATCCATTATGAAACAAAAATACAAACAAAAGTATAACAATTTTTAATTAAAACAAATAAGGTATGACTTTTCAATAAAACTCTTGTTTTCCGAAAGTACCTTGATTACAAAAATTAGAAAATTTCGTTTTATATGTAGAACTTCAACCTCTTGTATTTTGGTAACTAGAAGGATTAGGACCTATGTTCATATGACATTTTTGGATAAAAATGACCTCAGGAATAAGCTGTTAAAGTTTGTTAGACTAGTCCTGAAACACCCTGTATATACAGGCTGGTGGTATGCGATTATTATAAATATTCCTGAAATTTTTTTCAGACAAAGTTTATTTTAAATTAAAATGCCCATGTATTTGCAGTATAAGTATTTCTACCGGGTGCTCCATTTTCGCGCAATTGTATGCAACGTAGTATTTTTAAATGGAACATTCAATATATTTTCACAAAATTTTAAAGTTCTTACGTTTCTCTTTAAATAAGTTTTTATTCACTATAGTCCTAAAATGATCAGTACCGAAATTATTCATGTTTTAATTATTCAATAATCGCACAGAAAATATGCCATGCTTTAATAATTATTATTTAATATTTTTCACTTAGTTTAACAATTTTTTATTTAATATTTTCTTGTAACAAGAAGTTATTTTTATGAGTGTATAAATGCAGATGTTTCTACATCTTCCTATCTTTTTTTTTTCTTTGCAAGAGATTCACACATGCTCGTCTTATACTTCAATTAAATGTTCTACAAAAAAAATAATAACAATTCAGATGAATATGTCGTGTCGTGTGGTCTAAGAAAACAATAGTGACAAAAACCTGCTCCAGTTCTGCCAAAACCCAAACCACAAGCAACTAATCAATGATTTAATCACTGTTAAATTCCCGACGTCTACTTGTGTTCCGTCTACGCTACAAAGTCACCGGGGCCGTTACGCCCCGGGGCGCTGGTCTAGAAACGTTCTGTCTGTGCCATCCACAGCTCCAACACACGCAGCCTGCTCGCTGATGACGGATATGAGAATACGGATACGAGAGGTGAATCTCGCTGTGTCAGACTCGTGACCTAAATAGCGCTAGGTTCTAGGTTTTATAGAGTGGTTGACTCGTGTGGTGCCAAGTGTACTAGGTGTGGACACGATGCTTAATTGTTTTATGATAGAGGCTTCAATATAACAGGCGTGTAATGCTTTCTTTACTACGATTAGCCCATTGATATTAAAATATATAAGAATAATACACTCGGGAATAAAAAAAAAAAACGCGCCACTTGAAAATAAACGAAAAAACGCGAATTTTCAAACCACTGTAACTTTGTTCAGTTTCGACGAGAATGGATGAAACTTTGACTCCGAAAAAGGTTGAAAGGTTTTCTTTAAGGCCATGTGAAGGGATCTAACCCCCATAAAACACCTGTGAAAAAAAAATGTTCAGAATGACAAAAAATGTCAAAGTTTGACAACCTGTAACACACGTGAAAAAAATCGTGGCTTAGTGTGACATACAAGGTTCACTCAATTTACGTTAGATTTCACAAATATTCAAGCCGCTACAATAAAATGGCGGGAAGTTATGAATTAAAAAAAAAGTGTATTTTTGGCTATTAATGAGAATTTACCGAAAGATAATAAAACCAATAACAATGTACCCCGCTGAAGTGCTGAGACTATAGCAATGACAAAATGATGAAAAAATATAAGAATAATGTAACGAAAAATAATATTAGAACCAATAATAGAATAAGAATGAACTGTGAAATCGAACAAGAGTTGAAAGGAGAAAACATAGTAAAAAAGATCAAGCAAAAGAGAGTGTGATGGTTTGGATATATACGAAGAATAAAAGAAAGAATCAGTAGTAGAATGGAGACCAGGATGAAGGAGAAGACGACACAGACCTAGATAAAAATGGTTAAAGGAAGTAAAAGAAGATTTTAACTGAAGATACAAAAATTCGAATTTGTCGAATGAAAATAAGACTAATTACAATGTATGCTGCTGAGACTATGACAGTGAAAATTGATAAAAAAAAAAGATGAAGAAGATTTAAGAAAAAAATGGAACGAAAAATAATAAGAATAATAGTAGCACCAATAGAGATATTAGAAAACGAATACAGATTAAGAATGTACTATGAAATATAACAAGTGTTGAAAGGAGAAGACAGTGAAAATGATCAAACAACAGAGAATCAGATAGTTTGAACATATATGGAGAGCGGAAGAAAAGGATCAGTAGTAGAATAGAGACCAAAAAGAAGACGAGGCAGACCCAGATCAACATGACTAAGGGAAGTAGAAGATTTAAAAGCAGCAGAAATTAACAACTGGCAAAGTAAAACAGAAGCAGAAGAAAAGGATACAATTAAATCAGAAGTAGAATGGAGCCAAGGGGGAAGAAGAAGATCAACACGGCTAAAGGAAGTACATTACATCCATTCATTCGTCCACGCAGACCTCATTAAGAGAATAGTCAAAATGTGAAATGAATACTTGAATGAATATAATAAGCTAGCTACAGAAACAGTATCTGTAAGATATAAAATTAAGAATCCATCTAAAAGTATTTTTTAAATCAACTTTTGTACATTTGTCAAAAAATACCTTAATGTATGTGACTTAAAATATGGAAACATAAATTAAAGTGATTTTTCCAAATTCTCCGTTGTTCCATTCAAGTCGTACGATACTGTATAAAACAACATGATTATCAAATATTAGTTGTATTAAATATGTTATAATACATGACACCACAACAATGAATTGAATGAATTTAAATCAACTTTCTATGTTTATTGTTACTTTCGATTCTTACCGATCGCATTATCATTTAGTCAGTATTTAGCACTATTAAATAACTTATACCGTATGATTAATGCATAAACGTATTGTTATTATGCAGTGTTGAGACGGTGGGTTGACTTTTGATTGTATGCTAATTTGAGATCACTTTTACTGCTCGAAGACTTTGAAAGAGAAGAGCCAATGACAGTGATTGGGTTTTGCATTGGACACAGTTGGAAATTCAGAATATTGGTGATTATCAAATGGAATTATACCAAATTTCTTCTAAGAAAATAGCGGGCGAAACCCGTTTTACACTCATCAACAAACAGACGCGTAAAAGAATATTTAGAATATGTATAAACATGCATTTGAAAAAGGAAGCAAGTTTTAGGGTCCCTAGAACACGATAAATTCATGTTTAGAATCTGTAGTTTTAATTGACGAGCTGATTAGGTTTTGGTAGCAATCAATCAACCGGAAATTGTGGTTTAATTGAATGCTTATAATTTTTTTAGAGATATCTTAGTATATAATTAATTTAGAGCAATTTGTTGCCAACAATTTTTATTTGAAACTTTCATCAATATTTTGTACCATTTATAAATTAAAATTACAGAAGTTTTATACGGAAGCTGCACATTCAAAAAATTTATAGTCAAAACTGACAAATTTTTAACAAAATTTTAGTCCCAGACGATCCACCGTTAATTTTTGTTAATTTAACAAGTTTCAAATTTGTTAGGAAGCAACGAATTAATTTTGTGTATTTCGTAATTAAATATATTTGTGAATATAGTAATTTTTGTGCTTTTCACAAAATATTTTAGTAATTATATGGAAGCAGAACATTAAATCATAGATATCATAACAAATTAAGTTGTTACAAATGATACAAACTTTCTTTAACAATTTCAAATTGATAAGTTAGCTTTTACTTGTTATTATTGACGAGTCTATTTGTTAACTCTTGTAAATAAATAAAAACAACAATTTTTCTTTCTAATAATTCAGAATTGAATAAATTTTAATTTAACGAATTGTCATATTTGTTCAAATTGTTAATTTAAAAAAATAAGAAAAAATAAATCGCAAATTACATTTTTGTGTATATCTATTCTTCTTCTTCATTCACCTCCACAGAATATTCGGTACTCTTTAGACTGTTCAAGCATATCTTTTTATTTTTTCCTCTCGTTAATGTAGTTGATTTTATGTCTTCTGTAACATTGTCCCTCAATCTTATTGATGATATATTTTTGTTGTAATCAGTTTCAACTAAAACTAAAATATTTTATTTTTGTTGCAGATCTCAGACTGGACTTTTAAAGAACAATGAAGATCCCACGTAATGGTATTAGGTAAGTACTTGATTTATTACTTGCATTGCATAAAATATTATGACCACTCTTGAAAAGAACTGTAATGTTTTCCGTGAAAAATCTATAGTTTCTTATTATGCAGAAGTTGAAGAAATAATATATAACTTTGAACTTTGGAGATTTCAATGCTAGGTCAAGTGACAAAATAACTAATTTTGTTTTTAAACGACGAATTATATATTATTTACCGGTTTCAGGAGATTAAACCTATGTTTACATGCACAAAAGAAGGCAGGGTAAGTATGTCATAACTCTATTCTGTAGGGTAATATTACCTTACTGACCTGTCAAAGCAGTCAAGAAAATGAAAATAATACACAATGATAATATAACGCTATTTATTTATACACACGAAATTAAGCTGTTCAGAGATTCACCTGCTGCGTTCCAAATATTTTCAGGCAATTCAACATCGCCAAAATCCACTTTTTATCTAGCCACGAAGATCACCTTCTAAAATTATTTCATAAAAGAATTTCAATAAATAATATTTATTAATGACATTAACGTCTTCATATTCTGAAACCGGTAAACTATTGAACAAACCACGGATGTTATGAGTCATAACAGGCCTTAGATGTCTTAAAATCCTCGCTCTACGAGCTCGGATTTCAACTGACATCTGCGGCAGTTAAGATACTCATAACATCACTAGGAATGTTAATAGCTATAATTATTCACATCTTTTATTAAAAACTTATTTCATATTCGAAATTAACTTTTCGCATTTCTGTTACTCTATTTTTACCTCCCGCCACATCCCGTAAAGGAGGTATAGGAATCATGGTAAAAATTGGGTAGTGAGTTTTCAGTGGATGAGCACGTTTTAGGGTCCCTAGAACACGATTTTAATAGTTTCGCGATGATGTTTGTGTGTGTGTGTCTGTCTGTCTGTCAGTCTGTGTGTCAATCTATGTGGATATCTGGAGTTACGGATTCTCAAAAACTACTAAATAGAAAAGTTTGATATTTTGTATATATCAATTGTATACCCTTTGAAAGAGCTGATTAGTTTTTGGTGATAATCCAATAACCGGAAGTGGTAGTTTACTTGAAGCCCTATAAAGTTATTTTAAAATATCTCAGTAAATAATAGTTTAATAAAAATTTTATTATTAGAATAATGTTTCAAATATTATTATCTATAATTATTGCTTGAAACATGTTCCTCTTACTGTCACCATTTACGAATTACAGCACGTCAAAGAAAAAGTATATTTTGATATTTTCGTTTAAATCTGCTAACCTGTTTTTTGAAAAAACAAAACAACGGTTGAAAAATGTCTTTTGTTTCATGTGTCATAATTTTTTAAAGGGATGAGCGTTTCTTGATAGTGGTAGTCCGTGATTCTGTATTGTTCGATAAGAAATCTATAGCGGGAGGTATTGTGCTACCCACAACCGATTTTTTCTTATGCATACTGAACATACAAGCACATCCATCCACACAGACCACATTGAGAAAATGGTCAAGTAAGATTATCTTACGGCATTCCACTCGATGAATTGTTTTTCATCTAACCAAACTTTTATTTTACCTCAAACATGATTGCTTTGCGGTAGAACAACTTGAGCAATTTCACATTAAACAAAATCGCTCAGCACATTTTCGTAAATAAAGGAAAAACGATAAAACGTATTACCCTCGGAATGAGGTTATTAGTAGTAACGGATACGTGAATATAGAGCAGTGTTTATTTAACCAAATCAACTATGCGACTGTAGATACGCGTGAAGAAATCAAAATGAGTAATAACAGTATTTAAAGGTGTGTAGAACAATTATAATGACGTAAGTAAGACAGGTGCGGAGTCATAGATCTACGACTCATTTCTATAAATTCATAGATTTATCTGCTTGTTAATTTCTTCCGAATCCTTGAGCAAATTCTTTCATAAATACATAATTAACTAATATACTTTGTTGAGCAACAACAACAACAATATATTACCCTTGCTAAACACAACGAATAATTTGAAATCCTATACCTATATTTACAATCTATGTAAAGATAATCGGTAAATTTTAGTGATAGAACATTAGATGACATACATACATACATAACATCACGGTATGTCCCACTTAGTAGGGTAGCACGATCCCAGAAACACAGTCAATCAACAATCAATCTCCTCTATATATTCCTATCCTGACACACCACTTTCGCCTCGTCCACATTCATAGTGTGATTCATACATGCTCGTTTATTCTTCACACTCGGAATCATTCGTTCACGCAACAAACCATCAATCATACTCAACCAGTTATTCCTCGGACGCCCACGCAATCGTTCACCCACATATATTAGTTTCACCAACCTTTCATTCGACATTCGCTCAACATGTCCAAACCACCTCAACTGACTCACTCCCACTTTCTTAACAACATTCTTCCCAATCTCACACTCATCATACACCAATGTATTCCGTATACGATCACGTCTCGTATACCCACACACTCCTCTCAAATATCTCATTTCCACAGCAGTTATACGTCGTTCATGCTTCTTCATCCACACCCAACATTCAGAACCATACTAACACACCATTATAAACACTCAATCGAGCATCTTTAGATACATTCACGTTACGAGCAAATGTACCCAGGGCACCCAATACCTTGCACCCTGCAGACATGGAAAAGAAAACGATTTTTTCCCGGATTCTTCTGTTTTAAAGTGCGTAACTGCTAGAGTTTTCTTTAGTAGGCAAGGTACTCTACTATTGAGGAGTGGTGAGGGGAGAGGACGACAAGTGCGTGCCCTGAGAGTGTAGGTCAAACGACGCGCCAAGTCTGTTCGATCCGAGGAACGACTCAATGTATTCGTGAGACTGTAGGTCGAACGAGGTCGCTATTTAGATATCCACATATACACATCATGTATTGAGCATGCATGTGTACGAAGAATGTCATAAGTATATTCTATGCCATGTTGACATACCACACATCAAGAGAATCCAAAGACGGTGACATATTTTTTAGAGATCAAATTATTATTTTAGGGAGTACAGCAATCTTATGTGTCCAGCCACTGAAATATAATAATACTGGAACACCAAGTCAAGTTGAAAATACGAACCAAGAGAGACAGCCAGTCGTTGGGCCACTTGTCTTTGTTGTACATTCCTTTTAGAAAATTGATAAGAAAATATTAAGAAACTAATTGAATAAAATGTTTAATATAAAAATTAAATAATACATTAATATTATTAAGTTCAGTTAACTATGTTTGTGAATTTAAAGAAATTTTCAAATAATTGCACAAAACACTGTTAAATATTATTTATCACTTTTCGACAACACTTTGTAATATATTTTTCGCGCCGCCGTCCGACATTGACATAATGGGGTCTTTCACCATTTAAAAATTTTTTTTTTTTTATGAATATTTATCTATATTGAAGACCATCTACAATTTTAAAAAGTCTTAATTGTTATTCATTAAGCTACAATGATTTTTAAAAAAATGTTGTAACGTCATAGTAGAGGTGTTGCTGGATCTAAAACAGTAGAGATTTAAATAATTTTTGTTACATAAATGTTCTATTTTATTGTAATAATAATAATAAAATAAGTAAAAAAATATATGACTACAATTATTTACAATCTGTACTGTTTTAGATCCAGCAACACCTCTACTATGACGTCACAACATTAAAAAAAAATCATTGTGGCTTAATGAATAACAATTAAGACTTTTTAAATTGTAGATAGTCTTCAATATAGATAAAGTTTCATAAAAAAAAATTAATTAAAATAGTGAAAGACCCCATTATGTCAATGTCGGACGGCGGCGCGAACAAATTTTTAAAAATGGCGAAAGACCCCATTACATATCTCTAAAGCGGTTGGAAATCATGTTTTTGCCGAACTAGTTCGACAAAAATTGCTAACTTTTTATGGTTATATGTTGGCATCACTTAACTAATTTTAGCTAACTTCTGACGCTAGAAATGTCAAAGTATTACATTAACTTAAAAATATTATGGCAATGCATATCTACAATTGAGTATTTGCAATACAAGAGAACAGAATATTTATGGATTTTAAACATATTTGTAAGTAATTATAATCGAATTTGTAGTGTAAAATTCAAATAAAAATATGTAGATATTTTTTTTGGTTATGATATTGGAAAATGTATTTTACAATTTACGGAAATATTAGTTTATGAGGTATTAAAAAAATTTATATTATTTAGTGTGAAACACATTCGTTATGCATAAAAACCTCATTTCAAAACATGTGTTAAATAAAATCAAATTACATGCTCTGTTAACATTGTTAAATGCCACCACTTTCATGCCCATTTATTTTTATATATTTATATTTAATTTCCTTTTTCACACATTTATGTAAATATAAAATATAACACCATTCTTCTAAACTTCGAGATTTCATACGTGTATTACTTTGAATAGTAATATGAATAATATAAAAACCTATAAAAGTTTCAATAATATAATTGTGAACAAAACACAAAAAAACGGTAAATCAGTAGTTAATTATTCGATAATTTCAATGTGTTTTTCTTCGCCGTTACTGACATCACATAAATAATTATCCATTGTACTCACATCTATATTTAATTTAACAATTCATCTTTGAATCTTTACCGCAATCATTACCCAACAATAACTGCTTGTTAAGTAAACGATTTACTACAAAAAACCGGTAACAAATCGAAACTGAAGATCATAAAACCACAAGTTAAAAATAGGATTAATAAATATTCATGAATCGTCGTATCTTCTGGCATATATTCAGCTATGAGTAAACTATAAAAAACGATGATTCGTCTCTCAAAGCTTAGAAAAAGTGTGCCGAAACCAGACTCTTCAAATTGGTGTGGAGGAGGAAGAATGGAAGATGAACGCTAGAGGAAATTGTTGGGCATCTTAAGGAGTTTAGGTTTGATTATATAGTAGAGGTAAATGTGGGAAGTGTTTCATTTAATGAAGATGTTACGTTATTTTGTTGCATTAACTTACGGCTTTGGTTTAACCTAGTTATTTGATTAAATGACACAAAAATAAATGATGAACCTGAACTATTTTTGGTAGAAGTTCCACATCATAATCATTTTTAGGGGTTGCGTTTCAACGGCCCAGTTCAGTATAAAAAATAAAATATTGTTAATTTATCAAAAACTAAAAGGTGTTGTACCTTGACTCATCGTTGAAGTCTCCAAAATATATTCATAGGTAATATTTTACACGAGTTGCAGGAATTATGGGGAATATAACCAAACAAATTAATTGCTCGAGATACATTTGGCTGATTATTTCCTGAATTTGAATAAAAATAAACTAATTATTTAAATGTCAAAATTTTCATTATCAACAAACGGTTGCAAAGGACCTTATGATATGGTTCAGGGATTTTTTTAAATTTTTATCAGCTATAACATTTCTAGAACATATGTACGAAAGAATTATATATCAAGGGTAATATCGCAAGACCTTCTGATTTTAAAAAAAGCCAAAGACACTAATTTTCTCATTTTACATATTTTTATTTTCTTTTTAAGTGTAAACGGTATCTGAATAATTGCTTTTAAGATTTTCTGCTAAATGTCAAATCACTTCAAAATTTTATTACAACAGTCTATGTCTATGTTGATAAACAAACATTTTTTTTGTATTTGTCAGAGCAAACATTCTACTTATCTTATAATTTGAAAACATAGTTATTTGTCAAACTAGAGAGGAAAGCGTTTCTTTTTCCCCCTCGAGTTCGAAGTTTGCTTCATGAGCGCAGCGAGTGAGGCATTTCGAACGAGAGTGGAAGAAGAGCTTTCCTCTCGTGTTAGACACAACATTTTATTCACGACATGTTTCTAAAAACGATTTGCTCGGACCTAAAATACACTTTGAGAACAGAACTGACAGATTGATACGTTAAAAATTAGGTTATCAGACACAAGGCGGTGCAGCAGTGTTGCCAATGAACTAATCTTAAATATATTTAATAGGTTATCAAATTGTGATTTAATAAGAAAAAGAAAAATATAAGACATAATTGTAAGATAATTTAAAGTACGTATATCACTAAAATAAGGGTTTTTAAAAAAATTAGGAATTTATTTATAATTTTTATAATATATTTTTTGTAAATAACATTCATATTGGTAACACTTTTATATTTTCCTCTCTAGGGAAGATCAACACATTTTCCTCACTATTTCGGGAGAAGAACGGTGGGGTTTCTTACCATGTCGTGAAAAAAACATTTAACGTAATGTTGTGGATAAAGGATAGTATTCTATTCGTATGATGCTAACTACATTCTCATGAATAATAGCATACATTACATGCTCATTGAATAATATACTATTATCAAGAAATTTGGACTCATTTGATGCTTTTTTTGTTTTTCAAGATTTTTTTGTATGTACTCTTTGGGTCTAAAACACCTACATAGAAAACGAACTATCTTAGGTCCTATAAAAATTTGGCACCTGGAATATGCTGAAGGTAACACATCCTTAGTGAAAGTTCTGTTATGCCCACAGCAGTTTTTTATTATTTCCCTTAATTTTCCCAACAAATAAACCGTAACAAACCTAATTACTCTTTAATATCTCTTTACGCGAGCTGCGTCATCGACTTAGTGCTGACGTAACCCATGTGAAACAGTGTTTCTTATTTAAACTTACATCTTACGTATCTTACGACTGTCGCAAACCACTATAATCTCAATTGCTAAAGTAGAACAGTGAGCCTTCTTATGTTTGTACTCGTACGTTGTTTCGCGATCAGCTACCATGGGAACCGACGCCAACTACGTCCGAGAATCTTGCTCAGTTCCCGACACTGAGAGTCATTTGTTATTCTGTATTCATTTATGGATAAATATATTAATTTATTAAAGCGTTTCTCATGCAAGTAGTTCAGTAGTACAGGTGGAAATAAAATGCGTATATGCTAATCTTATAATATGAGAAAAAATGAATTGTTGGTTTATTATTTGTAATAAAGTAAAGCAAAATCTCTAAACATCTAATCTAAACCATCAACAAAAATATTACACATAACCTCCCGTCTCAGCAACTTAGGGCCGATATTTCCATCTACGAATAAACTTCCGAATAATTTATTCGTCGAATAAATAAAAAAAAAAACACGCATCAAAAAAATGACAGAACAATAAGTATCATTTGCGTTATGATTTAGATGCGACATTTTTTATTTATTCGACAAATATTCGGTACTTTAATAATAGATGGAAATAGCAGCCCTAAGTGAAAAAATATGATGTGGCCAGCACATAACCTTCCGCCCAACTCTTCAACGGTACAAAGTAGTACTTGATGGTTCAGAAAAATACCTTCTTATTTGTTTATTTTCTTTTTATATTTGAGAAATTTAATTTTCTTTCGTATATTTATTCAATTTTTTGACATATATTTCACTAAGAAAACAGCTTCACCTTCACAATCACATTGACATGTATCAAATTTCGTGTTTCCATGGTAAAATGAAATGCAAGATTTATGAAATTTAATTAAATTAAATTTTATAAAATTAGTGTAATCAAAACACGGATATTAAATTCAATATTCTACAATTTTCAAAATAACAAATTATTGAAAAATTAAATTTAACCGTGTTTTTCACGGAAAGCTGTTGAGGGCTTCTATTGAACTGCTACTTCCGGTTGACCAATTTTATTCAATATCTAATCAGCTCTTCATTTAAATATAAGAAGCAAAAATTCACGAAATTGAATTTTTTGGTATTATAGTATTTGAGTTATGCGAGACGAAAAAATTGCCACAGACTACACACACACATACATACACACATATATACATACATATATACAGACATCATGGCGAAAATAGTAAAATCGTATTGTAGGGACCGTAAAATGTGCTTAATCATTGAAAACTCACTACCCAGAGGTAGGTAGGACATAAAAAAAAATAAATTGACATTATTTTTTTGACAAGTTTAGATTAGTCCAAGTAGTTGCTCTAAAAATATTTTTAATCCATGACGACAATAATTTGACATTAAACAATTATGTAGTTTTTTTCTTATAAATTTTTTAAGTATTTCGTGAAAATGATTGATTAGAAACTATTTCGTCAGATATAGAAGAACAAGCTTCAATAATTGTTAATTAATTAAATATTAATTAATTTAAAGAATTGTAAAGATTATATTACCAACATTTATAATAAATAGTACGTTAATAAAAACGAGTGCGGTAATGAAGCTCTTAACTTCCGCAAAATAAGTAGGATAAGTGATATTTAACTCAAGGGCGTAGATAAAACATTTTATTAAACATAATTTGGTTTTCTCAAAATGGAATCAGTTACAAGAAAACTGCAAATATCATATTTTCTTCAAAATACTCATATTATTGATAACATTTTTTTAAACATTTACTCGCAACTGATTTCTTATCTGAAATAAATTGAATGTATTGTTTTGTGTGTCAAGTAAACGTCCACTTCCAATTTTCAATTATAACCAAAATATAATTATTTCTTTTTATTGTTATTAAACTTTTAATTATGTATCTTCGTTCCCCATTTTTTATTCATCCACCCATACAGATATAATTGAGAAAATGGTACAGATATTTTAAAAATTACATTTTACTCATTCTCTGATAAAATTAGGTATAGATGTTATCAACTACAATCAAGAATCTGGTCAAGGAACCGGAACAAAAGCAAACAAATGTACATCGTTTAACTGTCATTAGTCACTGTTTCAGGTTTTTGGAAGTAATTTACAAATTACTTTCTCTACGCGTTTCAGTCGTTAAACTAATTCACTTATCTGAAATCTAAAACTAATCAATTAATTAAACAAACAATGCAATCATTCTAATTCCCAAACTAATTGTTAAATCCTCCCACGAAGAAGTAACTCGATCCCAAATTACCAACCCAACAAAAGTTACCCATTCGTATTAATTCCACCGTGCGAATCATTTCAAAAAGCCCGCCATTTCAGTTCCGTCTCGTCCGAAATAGGCGATAGCATCTACTTTCCCGCTATTCACTTGTCAGCAACAATGTCCGCCTGACAGAGAAGGAGATTTAGAACTGTTGTGCCATACACGGATATTTTTATTATATAACGAGAAGTTAGCTAATAATGTCAAGCTTTGTCGTTGTTTTTGCTTTGGATTAGATTTAATGCGCATGCGTTATTGACAGGTGAGTAATGATGGCGGATTTGAGGCTATGTTGTATCCGAAACGATTAATTAATGTAGTTTACTTGATTTTCCGAAGAATTTTACTCAATTAAAACAAGATACTCGTACAAAAAATTTTCATTTGGTATTTCTTAGTAGGTACCTGATTGCACATGAAGTTCAGTTACCATTCGTCAAATCATGGTGGTAAACATTGTATTCGTCAAATTTATTTTTAAACGATATTCGTAAAATTATCAGTGTCTATTGGACATTTGAATTGATTACCATTATTTTAAATGTATAAATCATCAATTATTCCTAGTGTATTAGTATTTATCAATAAAAATATAATTATTCAAACTGGATTTGAAACAACAGCTTATAATATAATCTTTCAACCTCAAACTATACTCAAAGGAAGGTTTCTGGTGATTGCTGATCACGTTAAAGATGTAAAAGAATTTCCAAAATCGAGACAAAGTTATTTGATAACAGCGAAAGTGATAAGACAAAGGATAGTAACTTTTAACACCTTACAAAACTTCGTTATATGTAATTCATCGTTGTTAATAATTGTCAAAGTTCTTATTTTCTGTATTACTATTTTTCTGTTCAAATACGTGTTTATCTAATATAATTTTTTAAATAAATTATATTTAACAAACCATTGATTTTTACCTCCCGCCTACCTCTAGGTAAGAGAGGTATTGTTTTTGGTCAAAAAATTGGGTAGTGAGTTTTCAATGAATAAGCACGTTTTAGGGTCCCTACAATACGATTTTACTATTTTCGCGATGATGTCTGTATGTATGTATGTGTGTGTGTAGTCTGTGGCAATTTTTTCGTCTCGCATAACTCAAATACTATAATACCAAAAAATACAATTTTTTGAATTATTGCTTCTTATATTTAAATGAAGAGCTGATTAGATTTTGGATAAAATTGGTCGACCGGAAGTAGCAGTTTACTTGAAGCCCTTAACAGTTTTTCGTGAAAAACACGGTTAAATTTCCTTTTTCAACAATTTATGTTATTTTGAAAGTTGAAAAATATTTAATTCTACATTTGTTTTGATTACACTAATTTTAATAATTTTCATTAGATTTAGAGATAATAAAATATAAAGAAATTAAATTTCACAAATCTTGCATTCCTAGTACACCATGGAAAATTTTCAATTTTTTACGAAATGTGACACATGTCATTGTGATTGTGAAGCTGTTTTCTTAGTGAAATATATGTCAAAAAATTAAATAAATATACGAAAGAAAATTAAAATTCTCAAATATAAATAGAAAATAAACAAATAAGAAGGTATGTTTCTGTATCATCAAATACTATTTTGTACCGTTTAAGAGTAGTATTGGGCGGGAGGTTATGTGCTGGGCACATCAGATTTTTATAATTAAAAAACTTGCATACAATTGTATTTCAAATATATTTGGAGAACCATAAAGTAAACTTTCACTACCTTTTGATGAATTGCTACCAAAATCGAATCAGTTCTTAACTTAAGCACTCTTCCAAATTTTTATTTCTTTTAATAAAACTTGGTTGCTTTAAGGCTTTAAGACTCAAGCAATAAGGCTTTAAAACTCAAGTATTTTGACATTAAACCAAATTTCTTTCGTCAGTTTTTGTGAATTAAAATTTGTCCGATAAAACCAAAACCATTTATAACATTACTTTCCGAAAAAAAAAGTAATGAATGGAAGCAGTTTCAAATACACTATAACCTATATGTTCTCTATAGTATAATTTGCAATACATGAATGAAACACTTCAGCAAAAACCTAATACAATTTTAATGAAAGAAAAGAAAAAATCAAACGCGTATTAAAAGAATATTAAATACCATCCTTCCGTGAGAAAAATATCGCGCATATTACTAACCAAACAAATTACCATACAAACAAACAAACAAACAAAACAAAAACATCTCATTAGTTCATTAACACGATCCTCAATTATTCTTTCTCGTACTTTTCATCTCGCTTTCTCAAAACAAACGAAACACCACGGGTGTCAAGTGACGAACGGTATTGCTTCCTGTGTCTCCTAACCTCGCGTTGAAGAGTGGGGACCTAGACGTCTTCCTGACACACATGCGAAGGTTAGGTAGACTAGGTGGTCTAGGTTTGAGCGGAATAAGGCTTGATAGCAGGTTTTCGGAGCAATCGGTGAAGCTACTGGTTGAGGTTGGCATTCTTGATGGTCTAGACTCTAGAGCTAGGGTATTCACACTAAACTATTTGAATTTTTTTTTATATATTCGAAGATGTAAAGCGAACTAACTACTTAGGTTATATACCGCCTTATGAGTGGATAATTATGAATTTTATTAACAATACAAACGATCATACTCTTCAGTGATATAGCAACTGAACCACCGAGATTTGAATTTAATGATACTATTTATTATGAATCAAAAGCAAAAACGTAATGAGGAAAATAGAGAAAGAAACATTAAAAACAAGAAGTGAGCAAATAATGGCATAGATTGATGATATTGTGATCGTCACGAAAAACAGAAAGAATGGCAGATATGTTACAGGAAATAGTAGTAGAAGGAAACAAAATGGAATTACAAATAAATGAAGCAAAAACAAAAATTATGCTACTCGAAAAAAAAAACATTGGAATCAGAGAAATAATTTCAAACCAAGCACGGGACATACAAATAAGAATTACTAAAGAAACAAGATACACAAAGGAGAATTTATCGAACGATAATTTTCCCACGACCAATCATAATGCGAAACACTTGAAAATTCAACCAATGGGGACAGTATTATATTGATAAAATCCCGTTACCCGGATTACCCCTGATAATTACCCGCTACCAAGGAAATATTAATTGTTACTGTCGGTGTGATAGTTAATTAATATTTTAAGTTACATTTTACTTTGTCTTTGGAATTTATCTCATCAAATACCACGCGACTTCTCTGATTTTCTCAGATAAATTTTTTATTTTTAAGCACTCATTTTTTTAGCTTTTAAGCAAAACTACTCAAGCAAACTCACATTAGGTAAAATCCCTCCTCTTTCGGAGCCGGGATTTACCATGCAGTTTATTTTCGTGAGTGTTGCTAAGCAAAAAAAATTCATGCAAAAATAAACATTTATCGATAAAATCAGAAGGTATTGTGATAATATCTGATATAACACCAATAACAATGTACGCTGCTAAAACGATGACAATGATAAAATAAAATGAAGAAGGTTTAAGAATAATGGAGCGAAAAATTCAATATTAGAGCCAATCAAGATATTTGAAAACGAATACTGAATACCAATGAACTATGAAATAGAGGAAGAGTTGGAAGGAAAAGACAGTGAAAAAGACCAAGCAACATACATTCAGATGGTTTGGAAATATATGGAGAGATGAAGAAAAGGATCAGTAGTAGAATGGAGACCAGGAGGAAGAAGAAGACGAGGCAGACCCAAATCAACATGTCAAAAGGAAATAGAAGAAAATTTAAAAGGAACAGGAATTAAAACTTTCAAAGTAAAACAAAAGATAGTAATACGTGGAGAAACCTAACTACGCGGATTTAAGAGAAAAGAAACGGAGATTGATCCACTCAAATAAAGGGATCTAGAGAGCTTCATAAGAAACAGCGTTACCCCATGGGGGTGTTAGGAGACAAGATCTTCCAATACAAATAACTTTGTAGATCGTGAAGTCCTCAGTTCGAATCTGACAGCCTTCTCCATTAACGTCTTTGAGGAACGTGACTTCATGTGTAAAAATATTTCATCTACCGATATTTAAGGAATTTAGAGCTACAACCAAAAATGGTAAAATTCGTGATAAAATATTTATTTTATCTGTAATCTTACAAAATAATTATTTCCAAATCCCTTTTATGAGTATTTCGGTATTATAAGAAGGACAGCTTATTATGTCTACAGAATGATTGATCCAATTTAATTAACAAGTGTAAAATTAACGAACCAAATCATTATTCTTGTAATTCGTCGTATTTAAAACATTTCACAGTTCATAAATTTGAAAGAGAATCCATAAGTTTATATATTGATCCGTGAACAAATGATAGTGTTGTCACAGAGAAAGTAGCATTTGTTTTTAAACAAATGAACTCTTAAAAATATTGTGTTAGTTAATGGCAAGTTTAATTGGTTAGAAAATAATTCAGCTAAGTTTATTAACCTAGGACACTATTAAAATAAAAATAGAATATTAAAAAGTTAAATTCGTTCAAGGATCTAATGGTATAGATAACAAATTTATGAGTACATTAAAAGTCTTTTACTCTGATATCAAAAACCGTTACTTTACATTTTAAAAACTTTTGTAACAAGATGACTTTCATCGGTTACGCTCTGAGCTATCGCTATCTTGAGCTATTTTTAGAAGCGATAGTTCAGATTCGAAGACACCCCCTGGCATGCCTTAGCAGACGACCCCCTGGAATTTCGGGCGTCTGAAATTCAGTGACGCGTTGTTGGTGAACAGATGCAGTTCAAAATGTAGCTGCGCTACGTAAAAATGTATTTTTACGTAGCTTTAAGTCATTTAAGTAGTTTCATTAATTAGATAAGTTAGTGCAACGTTTAAGTTAGTTATAAGAAGTTCTACATTTAAATAAAAATCATATTTACAAGTTTTCTCCATCATTTAAGGTGTTCGAGTGTCATGATTTACCAGCTCCCAATTCATCCGCTCCCAATTTAACCACGACTGGTTGTCCCCTTTCCTTTAATAAAGTTTCCTTCCTTTTTATTATCCCCATCCTATAGCCAACTCCCGCATTTGCTACACTTTATTACTTTCATCTATAATATATTTGACATATGGCTAATATACTAAAGTATTCTAATTTAGGGCAAAGGAAATATAAGTACTTAACAAATTGTCAACGGTAAATAATTAAAATATACATTAATTATTATTTATTCCCGGAAGAAACATATATAAACTTTAAGATTATTTTCTAAACCACAGAGAAATTTAAACAGAGAAACATAATACTCTGACGCCAGAATTATTATCTTTAAAACTCAAATATCTTTAAAAAAAAATTTTTTATCCAACAGTATCAATAAATACTCTATAAATATGGCGATTTTAAACAAGGAAAGTAACAGGTTACCCACTAGTGGGTAATTTTGAGAAAAATCACTAGTGAGTAATTTTATATTTATAACAATAATAATAACACACAACACCTTGGTAACTACTTCGATTGACATTTTAATTTAGAAAATTTAAAGCATATGTCACTGTCAAATAATATTTCTTTAATAAATTTTGCATTTATTCAGAGATGTTGGATAAAACCTTATACTTCACACGTGGGCAAAGTGGAATTACCCACTCGATAAAATTATCACACTCAGCGTTTGGTTTCGTGTACTAAAATTTCTTTCGTGGGTAATTCCTTACTTTGCCCACTTGTAAAGTAAATAACTATTGTTTATACTTAACTGTAAACTTTTCACTTTTATTAATTTACACCCTATACTCATATATTAGGAGGTACCATGCGAGAATATTTAAGTGCATTACTTTTGCAAGTTATCTTACAATTAGCATACATGTATTTATGCACTTATAAATTGCCTCACAACATTGGCAAATACTCGTTCACAATTCATAGCGTTTAATGTCTATACAATATTGCACAGTTCAGATAAATTGCATATAGTGTTTTTGTGCACATATCAATGCGATTTCTCTAATCAGACATACTATCAATTTTAATACTATTATTACGCAATACTAAAAGTATTACAGTGCATTATTTATTTATTACTGAACAGAATTATTTGCACATATAAATTTACAATCATAATATTAGGTTTGTTCCAAGTGGTTATTTCTGACAAATTTGTGACATGTTTGTAACGATTTCACTGCGCCTGCGATAAATGTAAACAAGTTAAGTTTGAAACGTAAGCTGAGACTATGACACTTTAATTATCGTTCTATAAATTCTCATATTTGTATCTTTAGTTACAATCTTGCTTTTAAATAATTTTTTGTTTACGCGAAAAGCCCTATTTGTTGTTTGATTTATGCTTCTCTTTCTTTTTTTGCTTGTTACCATAAAGCCCAAATATTAAAACTTGCAGAAAACCTTCTGCAAAACTATAATATAATATTTAATCATCAACTTTCACATTCATAAACCTATACGAAATGTTTGTAAGAACAATATGTTGTCAAGCACCGTGCACAATTTATAAACGCTTACATTTTTATGTAACAAATTTAAAGTACATTAACACCTTTGTCTAAATGTCCATCACCCAGACGATTCATCAAAATTTCATCATTGATCGACGATCAAATAATCAATATTCTATTTGAGTAAAAGTAGTAGGCCAGCATTTGTAAATTCGTAGTAGTATGCTGAAGAATTTGCAAGTTGTACTTGTCCTGATTACAAATGGTAAGAGGTTTATCGAAATCTGTCAGTAAAACACCAGAATGGGAATGAAATCAATGTAACTACATTTTTGTTATTAAAAATAATAATCGGCCCAATTCTCTAACAAAGCTGTTATGTAGCAACTTGCTAATGGTGACAAAATCGCATCAAAACTTCATGTTTAACGAAAAATATTTTATTACACTGAGAAAAAAGACCTACTAATAGTAAACTAATCCCTTATTAACTTAGGATTTATTGACATGAAACTACATAATATTAAATCAAATATATATGTGTTCTTTTATAACAGACACATAACTACCAATGTTTCCTCTGAAACAAATAATTTATTGACGTTATATTTATTAACATTAAATATTATTTGTTTAATGTAAATAAGAATATTTTATAATTAATTCAAATATGTTGATATAATGGATAACAAATATACGATTTTCATTAAATCTGAAAATCACGGAATATATTTTTTAAAATTGTAATATTTTTTTATTACATTTCTTTATAATATAAGCGCTAAGAAACCCGATGTAGCAGAGCGCATCGTCAGATCTCTAATATTTTTCGAGATACGTCGATTTTTGGTATTTTTCGAAGTGCAAATTTAAGGGCTTATAATTCAACAACTACACGAGATATCTAAAAATTCTCTTCAGCTTAGCGTTTCTGGTGCCTTATATAACAAATTAGCAAATTTTTAAAATTTTGAAATTTTTTGTATTTTTATTCAAAATTTCGATCGGCGATAACTCGACAAATATTAAAGATACAGATTTGCAGTGTTCATCAATCGATTCAGCTCATCGAAATACATAAGTATGCAAAGTTTCATAAAAATCGCTTTACGGGATGGAAAGTTAGAGCAAAAAGCCTGAAAACGACGTTTTTTGTCCTGAAAGTCAAGGGGTACCCCTTGACGTTTGGCCTGAATTTTGCCGTTTTCAGACTTTTTGCTCTAACATTTCAACCGGTTGTCCGAATTTTCTGAAATTTTCAGGGTTTATGTATTTCATCGAGCTGAATCGATTAGTGAACACTGCAAGTCTGTATCTTTCATATTTGTCGAGATATCTCCAATCGAAATTTTGAAAAAAATTCCAAAAAATTTCAAAATTTTCAAAATTTACAAATTTATTATAAATGGCACGAAAAACACAAAACTGGAGATATTTTTCGATATCTTCTATAGTTTTCGAGTTACAGCCCCTCAAAGTTGCTCTTCGGAAAATATAAAAAATCGTCATATCTCGAAAAATATTAGAGATATGACGATGCGCTCTGCTGCAATGGGTTTCCTGGCGCGAATAATATAAAGAAATGTAATAAAAAAAATTTGCAATTTTAAGTCATATTAGGGGAAATTTCCGTATTTTGAAAAATTTTATAAATCGCCATATTTCGATAAATATAAGACATTACGATGCGTACTGCAGCAATGAGTTTATTCATGTTTAAATTATATATAAGTAATTAACTTCAAGTTAAGTTTGGAGGAGTATTTAATTTATTTTCTAGTAAACAATTTATTTGTATAAGAAAATAGTGTGGTGCTCACACCAAATGTTTTCTATAAACTTTGTTTTTCCCGACTATTATTTATATTAGTAAGTTCACAGTTAAGTTAAGAGTGCCACACCCATAATAAAAACGATTAATTTTTGTCACAATTAGCCAGTTGGTTACATCAATTTATATTCATTATTATGTTTCGTTTGTGCGGGGAGTTATGTGCTGCCCACTTCAGATTTTTCTCTAAATTAATTATGACAGTAATGTTTGCAGATATATTAGTTTTAAATTATACCCAGTTCGATTCCCATCGCCAAGAGTTGTCATTTTAACTTTACCCCTGTGGTTCCCCCTTAACTAACATCTTTGGGGGTTGTAATTTGATAGAATTTCACCCCCAAAACACATGTCTTACCGAGATCTCCTAAAGCAGAGTGCCACATATTTATTTATAATTTGTAAGTTCCTCAAAAATGTTTCAAATGGCTCTGTTCGTGCAATGACCTTGCATCCCGCAATTACCGCGTTAACGCTACGTTAAATTACGTTAAGTTGCGTCTGCAGCACGGAACTGTTAACAAATGAAGGCGGAAATGCACTTGCAGTGAGGTATTCAAAGTTGTTTGTTGTTTTGTTACGTTAACGGGCAAGTCCAATGGAAGACAAATGTCACATTTCCTGTTGTGTAGCTAAACGATAAGCAGTTTAGTTCTGCAAGTTTTTGGGGGGCTTTTTTCGGTAGAACAGGAATGTTGTGCTGTTTTTAAAGATGTTTTTTCATGTAGATTATAGTTTTTATCTTTTGGTTTCAATGAAGAAATTATGGAATATTTTTATGAAGTGAAAAGACGTGTAGATATTATGAAACTATACAAGTCATTATGTTTTGTTTGTTTAACACGAGCACGGAATATGTGCGAACTATATCTGGTTAAACAATATTTTTTTGGATAACACTTCTATGGTATCTATAGAATTGTAGCGGTAATGCATTTCATCTAGTTTTAGCTGCTATGTTTTCTTTTTCCTCTTTGGTGAACATTATTAGTGAGTTGTCTATTTACTTGTTTACAGACTTGGTAAAGTAAATAAGACAACAAAATTCAGTTGATTATTTTTTGACGTTTCTTTAAACCAATTAAATGCTTTATTGTATGTCACGTGTCTGCGTTTTAACCAATCCTGTCATTATTATACTGAGAATAATGCTCTTGTGATTATTCCCGGCAATATTCTCTGTACCTTTTTTGTTTTTGTTGAGAGATGTCAGATGTCAGATAGTTAAATAAATAACCTAATTAAATATAACTCGAGAGTTCGATAAATTAGAAAATAATTCTCCAGTATCTTTCTTAAACTTGTCGCCATTTGGCAATTGCCATTCAAGCCCTACGGGCTTTCGTGACTATTGCCTGTCAAATTATTTTCAATTTATACTCACTCTTGTGTTATATTATTACTGAATATTTTATTTTAAGTAGACAATACAATTTCTATTTTGTAATTATAATTTTCAATAAATTGAATATCTTTATATATTTTGTATTTTTACATTTTAATTACTTTTCCAAGGAGTGTTTTTACAATTGGTGACCCTGACGTGATTTAAACACAAGTATTAAATTCTTCAAACATGGTTGAAGAGTCAGTCAAAGATTCCAGAATTTTGGCCCAAAGACCCAAAGTTATGTTCTCGCAAATTCAAACAATTCCTTCGGTTTTGTGACCAAATTTTGTGCCATAAATTGTACACTACAAAGTTGATATTTCACAAAATCGTACAAAATTATTTCACACCCAAATATCTTCATCACACAATAATATTAGTGTGTTATAATTCAAAATATTTTTATAGCACTTAACCCATTAATGCCTAGCGTATGATAGATCATTACGCAAAGTATCTAACTTTTAGATCTTTTTACCACGGTACGACATTTCAAACTGAATAAACTATTATTTACTCATTTGATTTTGCTCTGTAGATTTAAATGTAAAATATTTTATACATAATTATACTTACAAGTTACCAGCAAACAGAAATATGAAATCAATGCTTTAAGAAAAATTATTCCGGGCATTAATGGGCAAATTGGTTAATCCAAAAGTCTTTATACTTTGACATTGACTATTATGAGTTCAGACAGTTTGTTCAACCTATTTGAAATATTTGTTACCGATTACATATTTAGAATTTAGATGTTTAAGTTACGAGCTGATTAGAATTTAGTAGCAATTCATCTACCGAAATTTGTAGTTTATTTGAAGACCTCTTCTTGAGTACATCTTCATCAAATCAAGTTATTGTTCAATATATGTCCTCTGTTGGATATTCTCCGTGTCTTTTTTCTTTCTGTGTTTGTATTTGACTCAGTACAAATGTAGGTATGTGTCAAACAAAGAACTAGGACAAAAGATGCGCCGTCAACACCTGTTATACAATATGCATGAGATAGGAAGTGTCAGGTGAAGAGAATGCAACGGAATGAAAGGTGTGCTTCGAATTTAGTTCATTTATATTACTAAACTTTAAACGTGGAATATGTAGGTTACAACAATCAAAGAAATCGGGTTACAATCATAGAATAAATGCTTTAAGTTTTGTTAGTCTCTCTTGAAAATTGAACTAACTTTTTTATTCCAATTATTGCTAATATCTTTCATTAAAACTGCAGAATTGGAGCAGGTTTTGGTGACAATTGCTTTGGATTGTTTCGTTTCATTTTTTAATAATTACATTTGACATATGCTTGAAATATATTTTTGACTATTTCCCACACTTGAAATAAACTAATCATTTGGTTTAATTTAGTTATTGGTGACCAATCACGTACGTATTATAGCGGCAAAATTTAGAAAAATGCCTTAGGGCATTAAGTGGCAAATTGCCCGTTACATATTCATGATATGTGATAAAATATTGAATACTTTTTGTTTGATTGTTTAGAGTTCGTCCTAAAATGTTATTAGCTTTTGCGTTAGCTTATTTGGGAAATAGTCTAATAATAGTTATTTACATACCAAATGCGGGAACCGAGTTCACGCAAGAGGTTTGTACAATATTTTTTGTACGAAAAGTATAAAACTAATAACAGTCCATACAAAGATATGAAGTTCTTGAAGGAGTTATTTTGATAATTGTCAAAGTTGTACTTTAAATATAAACACACAAATTAATTTGTCTAATATATTAGAAAACAATTATAATATTTATAATATTTACCGTCTTCACTTGTAAAATTATTATATTTCTTATTTATATTGAGGTAACTAACATTACATTTCTAGGTTATGTATTTTACAGTTGTCATATCGGGCAGATTTTATTGCCAACATTGGTAACTATATGCACTAAATTTGTTATTTTAAAATACAATTTCATTCTTATTCCATCATTGTTTATATTAATATTATGTAAAGGAATGTTTGAAATACTATATTTTTTATTATAAATATAATTTATTAATAAACGCTTTAAAATAGGAATGTTTTCGTCGTTTCCCGGTTGTCTATCTGGTGGAGACCTGGGAAAAGGACATTTCGGACGTTGCTTAGGCAACGTTAAACAACACATTTCAATGTATGAGTACAAAAAATATATTTCAGTTCCATTATTTTGCAGAAGATTGTTGCTTTTAGGTAACATTCCTCTACAATATATTTGTCTCGAAATGTTATCATGTTACAATCTTTTGAAATACAAATTTTTCAGGCAAAATAATATTCCCTTAATTATGTATTACTATTGAACATATAATTGAGTTTTAAATTTATTGTTTTGCAATTATTTCAAAAATAAACTGAGCTCTATGCACTGTGATGAAACATAATTATAAAGTTTAGTTACTCCAAATTTTCATTAGTTATTGAACAAACGGACAAACGGAAAAGTTACTAAGTGACTGGTGGAAGTAATGAGAAATGGAATACACAGTAATACGTACAAACATCCATCCATTCACAGCCATCATTGAGAAACATGTATTACATGTAAGACAGTAAAAAGTGATTTAAAGAAAAAGATTAAATAATAATCCATATATACTGTGCGTGTATGAATGAAATTACTAACGGAAAACTTAATGATACTGCATAATTAAAACATTCAAAGCTTGGTTTTATGTTATACGAGTATATTTCTAAGAAAACAGCGTTAAACAACATATGTAGATGCTATCAGCATACATTACACGTATTAAAAATAAGACAAATACATCTTTATAGTATTATATTTAATGGTAAAACGGGTCTAGAAATATTAACTGGATTCTTGGCAGAAATCATTCACTTTAATAATTAGAATGTTTCAAAAACAGTACATATTTACCTCCTGCATATATAGAAGTATTGTATTGGGGTCCCTAAAATACGATTTCACTATTTGTACTATGTCGTTTGTTTATTGTTACCTCCCTTACATACCTGGTGCAGAGTTAAATGTGGAACATAGGGATTTCAATGCTATTTTTACTTTCTTATACAAAGTATAAGGAAGTATTGGAATCATGAAAAAAATCGTTGACGAGATTTTTATGGAATTACATATTTTGACATCCACTGAATCCGTTAGGACCAATTTTTTAATGATGTCTGTGTGTGAGGATGGATGGATGGATGTCAAGATATGTAAAGGAAACTTGGAATTTATAAGTTTCATGAAAATATTAAGATATTTAAATGAAATTGAAAAACCGGAAGAGGAAGTTTATTGGACACACAAAATAATAAATTCCATTTTTTCCAAAAATAGAATCAGCTGTGAAAAAAAGTTTCAAACGAAAGATGTTAACAAGAATATTTGGAATATAAAATGTTATTTGCACTTTTCTTGTAGATGCTTCAAATTTTGAGAAAAACTAAGTTATGTATTTAAGAATATATTTCAGTAATCTTAGTTACACTGGGCACAAAAACTAAAATATTTTTAACATCTATGTGTCAAACATGTCATATTATTGTGAAGTGTCAAAAATATGTGTCGTTTTAAATATTATAAGAGCATATTTGTATTATTAGTTAGAATGTTTTAAACACTAGATATTAAATTATATTTTAAATTGAAATCATAGCTGAGAATATAAAATTATAGATAATATATATATATATATATATATATATATATATATATATATATATATATATATATATATATATATATATATATATACCGTGTGTCCCACGTAAAGGTTGGCATAGGCAGTTAACATGTAAAATCAGTTTTTTGTAAATAAAAAGTGTCCGGCAAAAAATTATGCATCCAAATTTTATATCACAATACTGCCAATATCCCTACATCTTATTTAATACAGATTACTTTATTTTGATACCGCAATTTAATGAAATTAATAATAATAAGTCCTAATTTTCCGCCTACTCTTTTTATTGCTACTGACGTATAGTGTTTGGAATTTGTTTTAAATATTTTAATCTGTCACTGACATTAAGAATACATTAAATGTCGAGAACTGTGTAAATATTATTAGAATGTATTATGGGGGCGCAGTGCAAGACAAATATCTGAATACACCACAGGAATGAACGCTGAATGGTTTCCATCGCCAGAAATTGACAGTGACAGATAAAAATATTTAAAACAAATTGCAGGCACTATACGTCAGTAGCAATAATAAGAGTAGGCGAAAATTAGGAATTATTATTATTAATTTCATTAAATTGCCTTATCAAAATAAAGTAATCTGTATTAAATAAGATGTAGGGATATTGACAGTATTGTGATATAAAATTTGGATGCATAATTTTTTGCCGGACACTTTTTATTCACAAAAAACTGATTTTACATGTTATTTGCCTATGCCAACATTTACGTGGGACACACGGTATATACCGTGTGTCCCACGTAAAGGTTGGCATAGGCAAATAACATGTAAAATCAGTTTTTTGTAAATAAAAAGTGTCCGGCAAAAAATTATGCATCCAAATTTTATATCACAATACTGCCAATATCCCTACATCTTATTTAATACCGATTACTTTATTTTGATACCGCAATTTAATGAAATTAATAATAATAATTCCTAATGTTCCGCCTACTCTTTTTATTGCTACTGACGTATAGTGTTTGTAATTTGTTTTAAATATTTTAATCTGTCACTGTCATCAAGAATACATTAAATGTCGAGAACCGTGTAAATATTATTAGAATGTATTATTGGGGCGCAGTGCAAGACAAATATCTGAATACACCACAGGAATGAACACTGAATAATTTCCATCGCCAGAAATTGACAGTGACAGATTAAAATATTTAAAACAAATTGCAGGCACTGTACGTCAGTAACAATAAAAAGAGTAGGCGGAAAATTAGGAATTATTATTATTAATTTCATTAAATTGCGGTATCAAAATAAAGTAATCTGTATTAAATAAGATGTGTAGGGATATTGGCAGTATTGTGATATAAAATTTGGATGCATAATTTTTTGCCGGACACTTTTTATTTACAAAAAACTGATTTTACATGTTATTTGCCTATGCCAACCTTTACGTGGGACACACGGTATATATATATATATATATATATATATATATATATATATATATATATATATATATATATATATATATATATATATATAAAGTAGTGTGGTGCCCACACTAGAATTTTTATATTGCTGTAAATTTTTTTTACAACAAAAGTGTAAATATAATACTTGTTCAAAATTTAAAAATGTATGTAATAAGGCCCATTTCCCAAAACATTAGTATTTTGCGATATTTTCGATTACAATCTAAATATATTACTAATATAAATATTGTTATTGTAAATATCTAAATTGCTGTCACTGTACGCAAGATAAAGTTTTGCTATTGTAACAATCCATTTTTTCCGTACGTCCACTGAAAATCTATGAAAATATCAGTTAACATTTATTTAGAATAGAAGTGATAGGTTACTTGAATAGCTACCTAGTTTTTGGGCATATTGACTTAGTCTAAATTTGTTATATTCATAAATAAATGTAGAATAATATTGGCTACAATTTGTATTTAAAACTTTTTCTCCATTTTCTACCGCTTAAACGGTGCACCAATAAATTTCCGTGACAGTTCTCAGTACGAAGTTGTCGCAAAATACCACGATTTAAACTGTTAACTCTCAGATCAAGATTATCAGGTTCTCGTTCTGGAGTTGATTCCGTGTATTTCACTTAAACATACATAACATGTGAATGTCCTCATATGTGTTGGTGATGAATAAAGGCCCAAGAAACGGTAAAGCCACTGCGAAAAACTGTGAACTCAGGAAAGAAGTCCTAAGGCGGGAGTTTTTCTGGGAGATCTGGTTTTTGCTGAAGAGTGGAACTAGGTGGGTCACATTTTGCTCGCAGATTTAAGCCACTAGGGAAGATGTTTTTATTGGTGATGAAGATGAATGAATTTATGTTTACTCTACTAATTTTTTTTTTTTTCATTCACGGAATATCGCGGGTAACTAGAATTTACAGTTGAGTTTACTTATCTATTGGTTGGAGTCATTCTGGACACTTCATATAATCGGATAAGTTTACCTGCAACAATAAAAGCAAATTAGTAACAGAAATATATATTACAATTTGAAATTGTCGAACAAAATACACTTAGACAATATTCTTTCTACGAGTATTTTGAATGGAGGGCAGAGAAGCAAACAAACGTTTATTAATGACTTTATTCTTTTTGAAAGAAAAGCATTCAAGATATTCAAACCAGTTTTCAAAAATGTAAAGGATATTTTCCCCGTTTCAGTACGAAATTCCTTGTGAATGTGGAAATTGTTACATTGGACAGACTAGCAGAACGATAACAACAAGAATTACATGACACAAACTAACCATTCGTCTTAACCAACCAGAGAAATCTACTATAGCTATAGTGATGCCACTGAAATCAATTTTGAAGGAACAGAATGTATAGCAAAATCGAAATATGCCAATGGCATACTATAGAATTTATAGAAATCTATCAATGAATCAGAATGAAGGCTTCGAGTTGAACAAGACATGGCTTCCTCTGTTTTATAAATCATATTTTGTTGTTACTTAGTTACTGTTTTTAATTACTTATTGATGTTGTTTACTTGATTTTCCTGGCGAAGAATTACATGTTATGTTCAAAACGTTGAATTTTAATAGGTACAATTTTACAGAACTTAAAAGCAATAACATTTTCATTCTTTAATATAAAATTTTCTTGAACATATAATCATGTTTATCAAAATACGACCCCTATTATAATATCTAATACTACTATTACACCTAACACCTTTGGGGGCTATGACTTGACGGCTGGTAACCGCATTTCATACGCCAAAATATATCACCTACCGAGATCTGCGTAAGCAGAGTGCCACACCCATAATGGGTAAAAGGCGTGATGATATATTTATTTTATTTATTTTTTACTATTACAAAAAATAAAATAACGTTTTAACTTAAGGTACAAAATGAGAATTTATCGAATGGTAATAAGTCCAGTAACTATATATATACATTACTGACATTGACAAAATAGTTCGAACAAAGATAAGACTCGATACAAATATGAGAATTTACCAAACAATAATAAGACCAATAACAATGTACACTGCTGAGACTACAACAATTACAAAAAGATGAAGAAGATTTAAGAAGAATGGAACGAAATATAATAAGAACAATATTAGGACCAATAAAGATATCAGAAAACGAATACAGAATAGGAATGAATTATGAAATAGAACAAGCGTTGGAAGGAAAAGATATAGTGAAAAAGATAAGGCAACAGAGAGTTAGATGGATTGGACATATACAAGTAGATTCATAAAAGGGATTAACGCTAACTCCATGTTTTTCATCATCTGTAACTTCGTTTCTAAATTAATTATATCATCAAAATGTGTCAAATTTTGTGCTAACCAATCTTGATTACAACCATAGTTAAAATAATTATGTTATGACAATGGAAAATGATGTTACGAGTAATATTAAAAATGGAGTTAGCGCTGCCTGTTGGAGTAGAAGAAAAGGATACAATTAAATGAGTATTAGAATGGATACCAGGAGAAAAAAGAAGACGAGGCAGGTCCACATCAACACGGCTAAAGGAAGTAGAAGAAAATTGAAAAGCAGCAGGAATTAAAACCCAACAAATATAATATAATCAAAAGATAGAAAGATGTGGAGAAATCTTACTACAAAGATTTAAGGAAAAGAAACCAAGATTGATCCACTCCAACAAAAGGATCTAGAGAGCTTCATAAAAAGCAGCTCTAAAAAAATAAACCAGGGTGATAAACACTTGAAATCAAACACTGATGACAGCAGATAACAGATAAAACTCCTCTTCTCTACTATACACCTCTACATTACAGTCAAGTACATACGACACTTAACATTTCTCTATATGCTAGTCACAGTCACGTTACCAAGTTACCATATGTCTAGAGGGTAAAATCTCAACTATTTCTTCTCTTTGGCCTTGTATAACAATATCGGCACGCCTTGCGACAACTAGATTCCATCAGTTTTTTCATTTGTTTCGCCGCGTGTTTCAAACGATTTGCAGATGTTTGCAGCTTGAATAAGTCACTCTCGTGCCGAGAATAATTGTTTCAACCACGTGATTGGTTGGGGAAAAATAGTTGAATAGCATACGTCACTAGGAAATGACTTTAGTGAGTGAGTAAAACAAAGAAATTAGCACAATCTCTTGTCAAAATATTTTTGAAGTGTTTAACAATAAAAACAACCTGATTTAATTGTCATTCAATTGTTTTTGTCTGTTGCCTTGAACGCTGTATTATTAAGTGTCAAGCGTATAAATATTTATTTTTAATTTCTCTTGCTATAATTATTATTTCAATATAAATGATAATTATTCATTATTTTTTATTTCTTCTTTTGTAAAATGAAATTTGATTTCCTACTGCTCCCAAAAATTACACGAATTGAACAGTAACAAACAAAAGACATAAATTTTTTGTTATTTTAAAAAACAAATGCTTAAATTATACGTTTATCTCACAAAAAACACATTTTGTTTTTACAGTTCTGTCTTTAATACAGTAAATGTGAATGTGCCACTAACATTTTATGGCATTCTCTTCAATAATTATTTTTGAAAAATGGTTTTAATTTTATTATTTTTTTAATTGATAATTAGTTTTTATTGTCAACAAGAAATATGAAGGTGAAATAGTCAATCAATGTATACCGTGAGTTTCTGCTAGATGGGAAAAATTTTAGAAAGAGGAAAACGTACCTATATATTTTTTTGTAGGTTAACACTCGTATAATGTAAATATCGTATAAATAAAATGTAAAATTATTGTAGATTCTAGGCAGAAAGGCGCAAATAAATAAACTTAAGTAACTAATTTTCCAAGTTCGTCGTACAATTTCTCTAGCAAATATTAATTTTATTGATATTTCGCGAAACAATAATAGTAAACTTATTGCAAACATTTTTAAATTTTGTATTTACATTTTTACTGAGATTATTTGCTATAAGCTGAATATATCTTTATTCTTTCAAATATTTTGTTATTTTCTAATAGTCTAACTGTTACTCTACCAACGTTACTTTGCTATATCTTTGGACGTACTAAACCACGCATTGCTAAAGCTTTCTATGACCACATGAATGCCAGAGAAAATCCAGATTTGTTTCCAAACGACGACACTGTTAAATATTGTTCTAACTGTGTCTTCGACACATTATGCATATTTGCAAAGCGCCAAGCAGAAGACGGACATTAATATTTGTCTTTGGGTGGGTCACAACCTCATTCACTTGTTTCGAATTCTTGGCCAACTTAAAGTTAACGTAACACAATCTTCGAGTCAAAGAAAGTTTTCAAAATACACACACACACCTTCGCGTTAATTGCAACAAAAATCAGGATCTGAGCTGGAGAAAAACTTGATCGGCGGAACCAAGTTTTCTCTTTATGAAAACAGAAAACCTGATTCAACCTTCGACGAGTGAAACTCAAAATTGCAGCGTGATCGCTTAATTCATTCTTAGTACATTATTATTATTTTTTTTCTATATATCATGTGATTCATATTTACCCATGCGATTCCAACTCACAAAAATTTTGGGGGCGTGAGTTGACAGCTAGTTTATGTGCGTTGAATACACTAGAAACCCCTAAGTGAAAATTGTATTTCAATATCTTTAAGTTGAAGATTCTTAAATATCTACAAGTTATTAAATAACCATATTAATAAAACATTAATCTTTATAAGTAAAACTCTTGGATATCAGCCAATATTTGTGGGGCTGAGTTCAAAAAGTAATTGAGTAATTCGCAAAAACCTATTACTGCTATACTATATAAACAGGATTGTAATTGCATACTACAATACAAAGAAAATAGTGTTCTTATTAACACATGAAAAGGAAAAATAAAAACATGGAGCGATTTTGCAAATATTAGATAAATAAAATTGGATAAGTCTAGTTTTGTTGCAAAACAATGAATGAGAATAGTTTTGGAAATAAACATAGTGGATAAGGAAATATATGGAACCAAATTCAAAATTATTTACTATTACAATTTATTTTTTTTATATTTTAAAGAGATACATGATGAAAATTTGAAATATCAAAAATAATAGAGAAATTAGATTTTAAAAAACTTTATTTCTTTATTCAATTATTTAATTCATTGTCTTTTTATTATTACCCTGACGTTTCTTTGGAAAAGACATTGGCTTATATCTAAAACTACAATAAACACAATTTTGGCAAATAGATTTTGGTAACTACAGCTTTCAATTAAGCTTAGAATCTTAATATTAAACAATATGCTAATTAAACTCAAACAGCCGATCTCGGTAGCGTAGTGGCTACGTTACTCGCCTAGCACGCTAGAGGTCGTGGGTTCCAATCCCACTGAAGAGCATGGTCGTTTGTGTTGTTCTCATAAATTCATAATCATCCACACATGAGGCGGCATATGACCAAAGTAGTTAGTCCGCTTCCCATCTTCGTAATAATAAAAAAAAAAATACTCAAACAGATAAATATGTACAAGTTAAAAATCACTTTCGGATAAGGTCAATTTTGAAACAAAACTATGTGAAAACACAGCATGTGAAACAGAGACAAGGCACATTTTGGTCACAATAATACATTTAAGGATTTGGCGAGTTGTGCTACTAAAGAGGGTATGGATAAGACAAGTTTTGGAAATAAATCAACTTTTGCACAGTCAAAATATCGGGTTTGTAGGTAATTTGACGCAAACTAATTTCGGAAACGAAGCAGTAGTACAAACTGAACAATATAGAATATTTAACTCATTTTTTTTTTGATATGGATAAGGCAACTCAGACCCTCATTTATTAAATACTACCTCGACCGGTTTCGACGCCACATTCGTCTTCCTCAGGATGTGATATTAACAGAGACTAATACAAAACATGTTAAAAATGTGAATAAATAAATAAATTCAAATTACTGATGTTTATCTCTCTTATCAATGAAACAAAAAGTAGCGCGCATTTTCCACTCAATTCCCAATTAAAAATTAGCATAATCCATCAGCCAATCACCAGTGAGTTTACAACAAACCGCCCAATCCAATCTTCGATAACAACTTTAACATCTGCATATTCACAAGCTGTAGCTGTCGTACAAAGTGTAGGTAACCTAAATACCGAGAGAGTGCTTGAAATTGGAATCCAGTCTCGGACGCGAGAAGAAGTAAATATTGAATTTTAACCATAAATGTTTGAGATTTCAAGATATTCATATTCATAAACTCCCACCGAAATAACTGGAAAAAAGATAGGAAATAGTATATTCTGCAACAACTATTGGAATGGCACATATTCCACACGAGCAAAAAGTTTGTAGTCCGAGCCGAAGGTTCGTTTCCTGACGTAGCGTTGAAGTCTCCGGAGTCTTTTAGGTTTTTTCGATGTGCAATTGTTTTTAGATGATGAGCGTTTATATTTCCTCGCCTACTACATTCTGCTAAGTGTCTGATAGGCCTTGATGAATTATTGAAGCCGTATTGTATGCGTAAAATTGTAATAAACAGCCGCCTTTGATTGAGAGAGTGTTGTAATGATTTGCTAATGTGACACGGGCTGCACCTCGGTGTTACCTTGCGTATGATGTTTGCATATTTAAATGGTGCCCCCGTGAGTTATTACTGCATTTCACTTGGGTATCTGGGTACTAATATATGTACTTTGTTGCCCTGAAATTGTTAGGTTTCTTCGTTTTTTAATTTTACTGGAGTTTTTGTGCTATTAGATATTATGTTTGTCTTGAAATATTTTGAAATATGGAGCTTTTAACTAATTTAAATCGGATTCAATATGTACCACTGGCTTCTACAAACTTAGTAAAACACATTTAATCATGAAAAATAATGATTTCATTTTTATTTTTCTTTACATTTTGTACAGTATTTAATCTGATATACCCAACACATAATGGTACAGAACAAGAAAAAAGTTTCAATTAAAAATTGTAGCTAATTTACATCTTTCAATTATAATAAAATTTACTCTAACTCAATTATTTACTATAAGACATGCTTAAAAATATCTTTTAGGCCCTTAACTGCTATTTCAGATTAATGAATTGCTACCAAAATATAATCAGCTCGTAATTCAAACATCCAAGTTCTAAAAATGAAATTTAAAAGTGATATTGTAAGTAATAATATAACAAGGAGTGAGAATAAATTGAAAATAATTTGACAGATCTTTCGAAAACTGGTTGCCAGGCAATAGCCACGAAAGCCCGTAGGTCTTGAGTGGCTATTGCCAAATGGCGACAAGTTTGAAAAAGATACTTGAGAATTATTTTCTAATTTATCGAACTCTCGAGTTATATATAATTAGATTGTTTTTTGATTTCATCATCAGGCACGTCACTAAATCTATCTTTTTTGCTCATTTTTACTTGTGTTGTTGATAACTATCTGACAACTGTCAACAAAAACGAAAAAGCTACAGAGAATATTGCCGGGAATAATCACAAGAGCATTATTATCAGTTTAATATTGACAGGATTGGTTAAAAAGCAGACACGTGACATACAATAAAGAATTTCATTGGTTTAAAGAAACGTCAAAAAATAGTCATTAGAATCTGATGTGTCACAACATAATTTCTTAAACAGTACAAAATATAGGAGGAAGATTCAAATAAAAAATATACCCAATATTATTTTACATATTCTTAAATACAATAAAATTTACTGTAAGTGCCGGTATTTGCAACCTCAGATAAACTAGACAACTGCTATTCACATTAGAAAATTTTTATTTATATTTAGTTAATTAAATTATTTTGTTTCAGAAATTGTACCATGGACCTAACGAATTACGAACTTACAGTTCATCTTCAGGTTAGGGTGAGTACAATATTATTTTATTATTATTGTTTTTGTATTTATTTATTTATTTATTTACCTCCTTGATGGGTGGAAATCCCACGACACGTATAAAACATATACCGTGAACGACAAGAACTTTGGGAGTAACATAAAATTAACAAATTTCTATTATTCAAAAGAGAAAGGGTTTTCTGTCGAAAATAATATGTATTTAATATAATTAATTCTGTTTCAAATTGCTGGTTTTACAACATTTAAGAAACATGGACGTAATAATAGGTTAAAAGTAAAATTTCAATTTTCTGCACGCCATATTCAATTGTTTAACCAAAACATTTCCGTCAATTTAGTCGTGAAATTTGCATTTTAAGTGTTAAATTGGACATTTAATCTTTTATAACAATATAGAGTATTAAATAAGAGTTGGTAACCGTGGATTGTTATTCAATAACACAATTTCATTGTTACGATTTGTAAAAGCTGTTTTATATACCGGGTGTAGAATTGAAATTTAAAAATATTGCTGTATCTTTTTTCCTATTCACTTTACAACAAACGTGTAAATAAAAAAGTTGTTCAGAATTTAAAGATGCATACAATAAGGTACTTTTGGTTACCCAAATATTAGTATTTCATGATATAACAATCAAATTAAAATTAGTATTTATCAGGAAAGTTGTAATACGGTCACGGAAATTTAAACAAAAACAAAAAATATTTGATATTTCATAAAACAGTTTTCGATTTATTTATTTATTTAACAGAAATAAATAAACACTCAAATTCACTATTATATCATTACAATCTTCTACGAAATTTCTACAGAAAATATTATAACACTGTAATAAATAAACCTAAATTTGTTTTCTGAAATCTCACCAAGTTTAATCGTTTAATTTTCCATGGCCTCATTACGGTTTTTCTAATTAATATTAATTTAAATTTTTTTTATGATCCCATTAGTATTTACAATCTATCTTTGTAGAGATATTAAGTAAATTTTAGTGATTAAAGACTATATGAGTGTGAAAGAAACTGCCCATTGGCAGTACTTTACTTACATTTACTTAGTTTGCTATAGTTACTATAATTACAGTTGACTAAATTAGATAATATTATGAAAATACTTAATCCTAAGATGAACGTATTTAAATCGGTCCGGTAATTTAAATTGATTGAAATATCGTGAAATACTATTATGTAGGTAACCAAATGGACTTTACAGCATACATTTTAAAATTCTATATTTACACTTTCTGTAAAGTAAATACGTAAAAATATAGCAATATGAAAAGAAAATAGCACTTATGTAAATCCCAATACACCACATTTCCCTGTATATGATAAAAGCAATAATAGTTATTTACTTTACTAGTGGGTAAATCCACTTTGCCCACGTGTGAAATATAACGTTATATCCAACATCTCTTAATAAATACAAAATTATTAAAGAAATATTATTTGAAAATGACTAAATTAAAATGGTGATCGTAGTAGTCACCAAGGTGTTGATTATTATTATTATTATAAATAAAAAATTACTCACTAGTGACTTATTATTTTTACTAATATACTAGTAAGGGTAGTCTATTACGTTCCTTGTTTAAAATCGCCAGAGTTACAGAGCATTTATTGAGAGGTATAGGATAAACAATTTCACACCATTTAACATTTTGTAGATCTTGTGAAATATTTTCATGGGTAACCGTTCCATCAAAATCCACAACCCTCAAAGATGTTAATGGAGGTATACTACAGTGAAAATAAAACAAATTTCACTAATTATATTTCATTTTCCATATCACATTACGCCTGCCAACATAATTTGTGAAAGTCTACCATCTAATAATTAGAAAACAAAAGTTCTTATCTTCTTCACGTGAAGGCTGTTGCATTATTGGCTTGAACACAAGTAGCAGCAACTAATAATGAAAATTCAACATAATAATAGAGAAATAAATAAAGTATTGGTGTAATTATTGACTCATGAGTGAGAACCGAACCCACAAGAGTTTGTTTACTCTAACTGCATATTACACGAGCATTTTGCAGACATTTTCCTGTTTTCACATTGTGGAATGTGTTATGATAATCGATCTGTACTTTCAATGACTTGGTTGAAGTTAGTATTAGCCGATGACGGAGGTGTTAATTGTTTTATAATTAGAATTCGTTTCACTTGATAAAGGCAACTTTTAATTAGTTACCATCAAAAGGCGTAGGACTAAAAAAAAGATATAAATAGAGGCTGTAAAATTGAAATGTGGCGTATAGGGATTTCAATTCTAGTTTTTTAATATTGTTGTATATATTTACATATTCATTTTACAGCAAAAGTGTAAATATAAAAGATGTATCAATCAAATTAAAATAAATATTTATTAGAAAAATTGGAACAATGCCAGGGAAAATTAAACTAAGGCGAAAAATATTTGACATTATATCATTAGAATCTTCTACGAAATTTCTGCAGAAAATAATGCAATAAATAAATCTAAATTTGTTTCCTGAAATGTCAAATATTTTTCTAAAATAAAATAAATAAATATATCATCACGCCTTGTACTCATTATGGGTGTGGCACTCTGCTTACGCAGATCTCGGTAAGAAATTTTTTTTCGTATGAAGTGCGGTTACCAGCCGTCAAGTCATAGCCCCCAAAGATGTTAGTGGAGGAGGAACCACAGGGGTAAATTTAAATTGGCAACTGTCAGCTGTGGGATTCGAACTGAGGATCTCACGATCAACAGTCCAACACAAGGGTGGGCAACCTCCGGCCCGCGGGCCAACTCCGGCCCGCGTAAAGTTCCAATCCGGCCCGCGAGATCTTTAGAAGAATAAATAAATAAATATTTTCAAAAACAAAAATTTTAAATTAGGTTAGTACCCAACATAAAGAAAAAAGGGAAATTTACAGTTTAATTTTCGATATAATTCGTCTAGCTTAAATTAAGAAATAAATGTTGTACTTAGTTAATTTTGTTTTATTATTGTTTTTTAAATTTTCAGGAAAAATTATAAGTAACCAAAATGTGTCAATTAACAACTTCGGCCCGCTTACGAAACGTAAATCTCATTCTGGCCCCTGTTATACAAAAGGTTGCCCACCCCTGGTCCAACACGTTACCACGGAGCTATTGAACAAATTCAACTTACAATAGAACTTTGGTCTATTGGGTCGTGTTTGCGTACTATACAAAATTGTTTAATAAACAACCTCTTCTAGGAAAACATCAGATAAAAAAAAAATTGGAAATTTTTTAAAGGTGTATTTATCTGTTATATTTTAGCAGGTAATAAGCTGCTCCCTTCAAATTATACATTTTCTATCTCAGTTTCTGTAATTATCCTTTTCTACTTCAATTTTTTTTATGTTGGTCAAATTAGGAGGAATGACCTAATTGGCAATTGACAAAGTTTATATAATGTTCCCAAATGGTTACAACATGATTACCATGAAAGTAAACTGCATAAGAAAAGATAAGAAGTATTTTCAATTTTATGTTCCCGATCGGGAACAGTGTGCAATAGAGGGTTAACTTAAATAAGATTTGACAATGTTTTTAAAACTGTTAAGAGATAAATTAAACAAATCTAAATCAACGAATTGATTGTTGTAAATAAACATTAATATCTTCATTTCGTATGCAAATCAATAGTTGAACAACCTACAATCAAATTATTTAAATTTAGCGAAGAATTGTAATTCTTATAACTGATTCATCCAAAATTTGAATATCAAATGCAGCGAAACCCACAATGAGTTGCGATAGTCAATTATAAGTCAATTAAAACCACCTAATTACTTACTTATGGGCGGAATATTGTTTAAACTTACTATATAATTACTGGCAATACTGGCAGGCTAAACTGTTACTTGTAAAATTATTTATTGGCCACACAGTATTGTTAGAATGTTAGATAATATAGTAATTTATAATTATATGTGACCTAATTTATGTGAGAAAACTATAACAGCGACACACGTTGGTTTTTGTTGCTGCTAACAAGGAAGTTGAAATTAAATGTTTTTGCTTATTAAATTGTTTGTTTCTTCACGCAGAAATGAAATGTCTTTTAAATTATTTAATATTTATACACAATAACTCACCTCATGTATAATAATTCGACTCAGTTGATTAGCTCCTTTATTATTGAAAATTTGAAGAAATTGTAAGGTGAGAAATTATAGCGGCTGAAAAGTTATACAAAACTGGTTGAAAAGTTTTAAACTTCTTTTGTTTTAAAATGGTGAAAAAGCGATTTCAAAATTTTTTGAAAAGGGAATGTATATTGAGATAATTTTTATATATATAGTCTACATTATTATAATTAATTAGTTTCAAATAATGTTCAGCGATATTATTTAAAATGACGGAGTTATGATTTTTTTGAAAAACAGTCAATTATAAATTATATAAAATTGTGTTTGTAACAAACAGTAACAATAATTATGACAAATAAGGAAAAACAAATCTTCAATTGTTTTCCATTGCAAACGGTGACTATGTTTTTATTGTAATGTTAAAAGTATGAGCCGTATACGACAGAAATAAAATATTAAAATCGCTATAGCTCTGAAACTAGGCATTTCCGGATATATATTTATATGAACTTTATTTATTGTTTTGAGATTTATTATCTACCCTTAAATCCGTGACTCGTATTTTTTTAACACCCTGTATAGGAGTTTCAATACTATTTTTTTATTGCTATGCTTTTAAAATTTTATTTTACTGTACAACAAAAGTGACAGTAAAAAAAGTTGTTCAGAATTTAAGACTGAATGCAATAAAGCCCATTTAATTACTTAAATATTTATATTTCACGATATAACATTTAAATTAAATTTATGAAATGTCAAATATTTTTTGTTTTTGTTCAATTTTCTATACAATTTTTAAAATAAATATTAGTATTAATTTAATCTTTGGTTTTCGTATTAACCAACCAACGAAATCTGCTGTGGCTTTTTATGCCACTGAAATAAATTTTGAAGAAACAAAAATTATCGTTAAAGTGAATGTGCCAATGGCAATCACCTATAAGAGAAGCTATAGGAATATATCAGTGAATTAGAATGAGTGCTACGAGTTGAACAAGACTTGGCTTCCTCTGTTTTGCAAACATAATTACTTGGTTACTCTTTATTTACTTGTTTATCTCACTTACTTGTTTTCCTGACGAAGAATTAAGTGTAGTAATTCAAAACCAAAATCAACCAAAAATCTTTTCATCTATTTTTATGAATTCTGAAATCTTTTTCAAGTTATTGGCTGGTAACGCGAGCTCTGCATTTGGGTGTTTTAAGACAAGTGTTTTAGCTAAAATTATTTTATAAAAGAATACAACGTATAGTAGTTTCAGAGAAATATAGTATTATCTATCACTTTTAGTTGAATTATTAAAAAAAACTGTGTCTAAAGCGCTTCTCTTAAAACACCCAAAAATATTGCTCAAGGTATCAGCCATTGTGCTTAATTTATTTCATCAAATCTACGAATTTCAAACTGAATATATACTGAAGACAAACGAAAATTACTGGAATTCAGTCAATTTTATTATAACAAATTTTCTCTGTCGACCGGTTTCGGCTCCTCTTGAGCCTTCTTCAAGAGCTGAAGTATAATTACAAACATAAAATTACAATCAAAATTAGGCACATGTGTATACATATATATAATACAGAACTACTTACATGAGAAATTTAAAATGGTATAATATTTAATATATAACGAAATTTAAAAATAAATGCCATCTGGAGCAATTGGATTCCGTCAAAAGTATAAAAAATTTTAACAGGTCAAAAAATAAAAACTAAGAACAAAAGTTCTGCGTGACACATATATATACTAGTTAAATTATTTTGGAATTGGGTTGAATCTTCGCACAGATCTGATCAGACAACATGAGTGTCCAATTGCCAAATTATTAAATGAAAACAATAAAAGTCTACGTCTTCTTGCTTGACGTAGCATTAAAATCACCTGCACCAAAATTTCTACTTACCCAATTTCCAATCCACTTCCTCAATAAATATCTCAATCACTGGAACCGGATTCCGCAGATTTCTTAATTATCACGTAACCGCGGCCTAACCCGGTACCAACCAGTTACCAACACAGCTTAAGGTATAACCCGGTGACGCAGCGGTGACCAATTGTCTCGAAAATTAAGCTTGGTGATTTAACTCAACCCCGAGGCAGAGGTTATGAAATTTTGGACTCGTGGAGTTTGTATTGGTGTTTTGGAAAGAGTTTTGTAATGGACAATAAATTAAAATAGATTTGTGTTTATTTCTCACTTGAAACCTTTCTAAGTTTTTAGAATATTTTGCTGAAACATTTTAATTTTCGAGAGATATTTGTGATTTACAGAAGCAACTTTAGAGGGCAGTAACTCAAATACTAAAACAGGTATCAAAAATCTGTCTAGAGTAGTTGATTTGTAATACGGTAATATTTTAAATTAAGGAAATTTTACAATTTTGTCTAAATTTTCTATAGACGATATCTCAAAATAATTGCAGAAATAATAGTCGATACCACGAGCTCTGTTTTGAGTATTCTAAATGAAGTGTTTTAGCGCTGTACAATGTTCTAAAATTATTTTATAAAAATAAATACTTTGGATAAAAGATATAGAGATATATATTATCTACCATTTTTATATGAACTATTTTCTTATACAATAATTTATAGGGCTAAAATATTTCTCTTAAAATATCCAAAAATAGAGCTCAGTATACCAGCATGATATCGAAGATTGTAGTAATTGATTTAGCAAACAATTTATATACAATCTGATAAATTATAGGATATTGAAACAATAATATGATCAAACATATATATGTATATCATCAAACCTTTTACCCATTCTAGATGGGACACTCTGCTTTCGCAGATATCGGTAAATTATATACTTTTGCGAGTGAAATTCGGTTACCAACCGTAAAATCACAGCCCTCAAATATGTTAATAAGTTAGGGCTAAGGTTAAAAATGCAATTATTGTCGGTTGTGGGATTTGAACCCAGGAAAAAATTGTTTTGTAAAATTATAGAATACTTTTGGATTATTGAACATAATTCTTCAACAGGAAAACAAATGAATAACGAATGAATTTTAATAAAATATTTTTGCAGAACTTAAGCCAAAAGTCTTTTATAATTTTACAAATATGAGTTCTGAAAGTTCTTCAAGTTACATATTTTTTTTCAATAATGAAAAGTACAATTTGATCAGCCATCAATTTATTTTGATATGAATTATGAAACATAAGTCTGAACTTAGGCTAATAACTATTTTTTTTTTCAAAATCGATACTAAAGTATTCGATATTGCTACGCGAAGTTAGCCGAAACAGTAGCTAAAGTTAAATTTTACAAACAAATTATTCTATAATACTATTTGCGAATTTATTTATTATTTACCTTTAACAATAATTTATCGGACTTAATGCAGATCACATGCAGAACACGTCTAAGAATATATACAAAATAATGAAAATTATGACCAAATTTGACACTTTGACAGTTCTTTTGTATCACAGCCATCCCCGTCTCAACTAGCTGACGTTTTACAAATTCATAATGCTATTTATTTATGTTTTTAATTGATAATATAGCGATTTCGGAAATAATATAATGTATACCTCGGCACTAAAGTATTTTTTATTACTCATATGGTTTATTCTAACTACAGTAAAATAAAATGAACTTTCAATCCTTGAAATATAAACAGAAATATTTAAATACTTATTTCGAGAACTAAGTTCTCATCCTCAGTAGAACTAAAGAATAAAATAAATATGTCATCATTCCATTTATCCATTTTGAGTGTGGCACTCTGCTTTGCAGATCTCGGTGAATGATATATTTTTACCTTTGTTATTAACTCACGTCTTTAAAAATGTTAGTGCAAGAGGAACTACAAACTAACTGGAGATCTCATGATCTATGTTTCCATGGATCTATTTACTAACTCAAGATTGGGTCTAAGAATTATTGTATTAAATGCAATTTAACTCCATGAGAGTGTCAACCATTGAACCACAACTACGCAATGCCTTATTACCCTTAAACATTAATCTACTCCTGTCACAGTCTCAACAAAGCGTAACTAACAAAAATTTCTTGTTTCAATCACTTTTACATGTGTATCATTAGCATTGCCCGCTTGTCATATACAGGGTGTTTACATTTAACAAGATACGAAGGTGAAAGTAGCGTGCAAGCGATATTGCGTTGTTTGCAACGTTAGTTCGATTTTCTGACATGTGGCGGCGTTTTTACGCTTCGTTCCCTTCTAGACCACACGGATAAAAGCGAAAAGAAAGTTCTTGTACTGGTTTATGAGATAATTTTGCTGATCTGGTTGATAAATTGGAGTTTGAATAATTTTAGGTTAGTTTTTATTACTTCTACGTTATTGAAATATGTAATAAATATAGGTAGGCCAAGCGGAAGTGCCTCTCGGATACCTGCATTGAAATTTAATCGCTTTCCTTCGTACAGTATGATGTGCAAAATGAAGAAATTTTATAACTCCCTAAAAGGTAAATAATAATAATAATAAACTTAAAATTTACAATAGCGCATTCTGATGTCCTTACACGGAAAAAAGTTACTTAGAATTTACCGAACTATTCAGTCGTAAACTAAGGATATAAGATGTATTTTCTGAAAATTTACCAAATATTTTTGCAAATACTTCTGAATACTTGGTAAATAATCGTGTTTAGTTTCTTAATTATTATGACAATTTCAGAAAATGCTTCTTATATCCTCAGCTTACTGCATAGTTTGCTAAATTCTATACTACTTTTTTGTGTAGAATATGATTTCACTATTTAGATTTTGGTAAGAATTCATCAACCGGAAACGGTAGTTTACTTGAAGGCCTATCAGGTATTTTGGACAAATTTCAGTAAATAGTATTGACTATAATTTTTATCTTTGTATTGTGTATAATTTATAAATTAAAATTTGCGGTTGATTCTATGCTAACAATCAGATAGTTTTGTTGCTAAATCCTTTAATAACTATTTGTTAAACTAGGCACTAAAATATTATATTTACAGCACAGGCTGTCGAAGCTATATAGATATATGTGTTTAGTGCTGTGTTGAAAACATTTTTTTGTCGATTTGGAATTAATATTAATTTAGTGATTATTTTTAATACATATTTTGAAGATTATTGCCATCAAATTACGTTGCAATGCAATTGTTGACTGTTTGATGAGGGGTTACTATATAAAAAGGCAGTAAAAGTGACACTTTACAGACTGTTAGCAATCTGTATGTCAATCGGCAAAAAAATGTAATTCAAGGTATTTTATCCAACATCTCTCAATAAATGCTCTATAACTATGGTTGTTTTAAACAAGGAAAGTAACAGAAAACCCACTAGTGGGTATAATTTTGAGAAAAGTCACTAGTGAGTAATTTTCTATTTATAACAATAATAATAACACGACACCTTGGTAACTACTTCGATTGACATTTTAATTTAGAAAATTTAAAGCATATGTCACTGTCAAATAATGTTTCTTTAATAAATTTTGCATTTAAAAAGTGATGTTGGATAAAACGTTATATTTCACACTTTGACAAAGTGAAATTACCCACTCGTAAAGTAAATATATATTTTCACAATTTTGTGGGAAGTTTTCTGTTAATTATAAATATTATTATTAAATAAATATGATATATTTACTTTGAGAAAGAACCAAAGGAATAAAGTTGAAGATGATGACATTATCGGCTTTGGGATACGAACTTAGAATCTTATGATTCACGAAGTTATATTTTGAAATATTCTACGCATTTTCATAAAAAATAAAAATGTTGTTTTATTTATAGAAATGCGTAAATGACACTTCATTTATATATTGTTTATTAATAAAGACTTAGATAATTCAAATTGACAACTTAATAAAATTAATAATTTATTTTAATGTTGGTATTTACTATTTAATCACTAATGTCATGGTTATAAAAAATTAATTTAGAAAAGGTCATTTTTCATTCTTATTAAGACATTTTAATTCAAATATTTTACAAGTACGTTTTTGACTATTTTAAAGGGCCAAATTTTATTTTGCACGAGAATAATTTGACTCATTTTATGCTCTTTGAGGAGCGTGGTTTGACGGCTGGTAACCGCACTTCACCCGCTAAAATATACCATCGAGAGCTACCTTATTGTATGCGTTTTTTTTTTAATTCTGAACACCATTTTTATTTATAGTTTTGCTGTAAAGTTTATACGAGAAAGATACAACAATTAATGTATGTCAACATCATTGTTATATTGAAATAAATTATTATTAAGTTATGATTAATTTAGTTGATTAAACTTAACATCAATGTCATTCTCAATCATCAGCACCATAATTTAATTAACAAAGTGATTAAAAATCATGATCTCAAATCAAAATGCGACCTCATTCAAAACCCATAAAACATTCAAATTCTTTTTGACATCCTAACCCACTTTTCATCCAAACAACTGAAAATCTTTGATAAACAACCAACGATTAACAATGAGCGATCACTAGATTTATGCCTCTAGAGTTACTGCCACTCAAAGATACGTTAGTGTCGGTGTATCTTCACGTTCACTTGTCCTCCTACGCGAAACAAATGAAAATCTATTGAGTTCCACATCACATAACTGCGAGGAGTGAAGTTCTATGGCCTTGAACTTTCTAGAAAGGTGCTTTGGATGATTGAGTTGATCGCGGAAGTACGAAAACAAGTGTGGTTAGGACTTTAAATTGATAAGAGGATATTTTGTTATTTTTGTTGTTAGAAGTGGAAATCTACATATTTAGACTTGAGTGTACATAATTATATTATAAGTACATGCAATTGATTAAAGTAGATTTGTAATTTAAAACGTAAAACTGATAGATGAAATCATACTGGGTGTAGAATTTTAATGTGGAATATAGGGATTTCAATGCAATTTTTTTATTGCTGTAATTTTGTACCTATTCACTTTACAGCAAAAGTATAAATGCAAAAGTTATTCATAATTAAAAAATGCATGCAATAAAGGCCATTTGGTTTCCTAAATATTAGTATTTTACGTCTTATCAATCGAATTAAAATCATTATTTATTAGGAAAATTATATTAACACGACCATGGAAAATTAGACAAAAACGAAAAATATTTGGCATTTCGAAAGCATGTTAAGATTTATAAACTTTAATATTCGCCATTATATGAATAAATCTTCTACGAAATTTCCACAGAAACTAATACAAAACTGCAATTAATAAACCGATATTATTGACGCGTGTTCCTTAGGGTGGACCTTAAAATGGGTTAAATCTAATTTTAATCGGAGCGCCCCCTAAAACGCTTCCAAATAAAAAAATAATTATTCTGGTCTTTATTCCGTTTAATAATAATATTTGACCGTGCCTAAATATATTTGATTTTTACCATTTAAATAACATAGAGCTGTGACACATTTTGGAACTCAATTTTTTTCCGAGGCAATAGAAGCTTAAAAAAATTCATTCAGTAGTGGAATATGTAACATAAAGATCCAAGAATATTTGGGGAAAATTAGAAGTCCCAATTATTATTCTTAAGATATTTGGAGATATAGATTTTCGGTCTTTGGAGCGATAGTTTGTCTATCTACAAATATCTTAAGAATAATGATTGGGACTTCTAATTTTTAACTAGTATTATCATACCATTATATAATATATTCCACCATTAAATAGATTTTTCGCGCCGCCGTCCGTCATTTATACAATTACATATCTCTAAATCGGTCGGAAATCATGTTTTTGTCGTACTAGTTCGACAAAAATTGCTAACTTTTTATGGTTATATGTTGGCATCACTTCACTAATTTTAGCTAACTTCTGACGCTAGAAATGTCAAAGTAGGTTTGTTCCAAGTGGTCATTTCTGACAAGTTTGTGACATGTTTGTGACAAATTTCAGTGCGCCTACGAAAAATGTAAACAAGTTAACTTTGAAACATTTTTTTTTGTGGCGAAAAATGTATGAATTTCTTTATTTATATTTATATTTAAGGTTAGTTGTCAAAACAAAATATGAGCATGCACATGCGCTTCATTCCATTCGCCGTTCCAGTCCATGTTTCAAACTTAACTTGTTTACATTTTTCGCAGGCGCACTGAAATTTGTCACAAACATGTCACAAACTTGTCAGAAATGACCACTTGGAACAAACCTAATATTACATTGACATAAAAATATTATGGCAATATATCTACAATTGAGTATTTACAATACAAGAAAACAGAATATTTATGGATTTTAAACATATTTGTAAGTAATTATAATTGTATTTGCAGTGTAAAATAAAAATAAAAATATGTAGATATTTTTGGTTATGATACTGGAAAATAAACATAATTGACATTCAAATATTGTGAAGTTAGCAACATAAAAAAATTCCCTGTCATTAAGAAAATGAGTAATAAATTAAATTTATTTTTTAAATGTTGGCGCAAAAAATCTTGTGTATCCCTCGGTTGGAAACTATTTTGCGAGTGCTCGTATTTGTAGGACTCGCCTACGGCTCGTCCTATCAAAATAAACTCGCACTCTCAAAATAGCAGTTTCCAACCTTGTGATACAAATAACTATTTCGAACGTCGAATTGGCTCGGAAAAAAATTAATTTCCAAAATGTGTCACAGCCCTAAGTTATTTAAAGGGAAAAAATCAAGAGCTTTTAGGTACAGACACATATTAGTATTAAGCGGAATAAAAGCCAGCAAAATTTTTTTATTATTTATTTCGAACCATTTTAGGGGTCGGTCCAGTTAAAATTTGATTTAACCCTTTTAAGGTCTACCTAGAGTTCCTACATTGCTTGATAAGAAATCTATTGCGGAAAATATTGTGGTGCCCACAAAAGTTTGTTATAATATTTCAGAAGAGGAATAATTTAAAAAGCTGATATATTGATGGAATATATACTTATCTACGTTTGATATTGGGCTGACATGTTGAAAATTACCTGAAACAAATTAAAATAATTAGATAATGCTGCAAATTAAAAACCAACATGTTTGTGAAATTACCACCAGCATATTTATAATTTATACTTTCTTTCTGTTGCAAAATAAATACATATAATAACAAAAACATAATACATGAAAAAGATATGTTTCAAAACCCAGAAAGAATTCTTCTAAATTCACATTATTATACATCATTTGCAACATTTTAAACTAAAAATTACTCATAATTAATTTTTCATTAGGTTGGTCTAATTCTCATCTACTCTCACAGCGAAACAAACGCAACCAAAGCCACCCCTCTTCCATTTCCTAATTATTATTTAAATTTTACGTAATTTGTTTCTCACACACGAGGTTCACACTACACATGATCTAGTTTTCACTGAAAACATTCACTTGTTACAGTTTGAGCATTGTTTGTTATTATTTTAACTTCCCTGTATTTTGTTTCCAAATTACGCAAGTGTCACTAGGAAATTATCACGTGAGATTAGCTGCAAGTATTCGTTTGTGTTAGGGCAGTGACTTGATGAGAAACTCGGTAATTATGTGTGCCAATATTTGGGAATTTATTGCAACATTTTGTAATATAATACCTAATTAAAGTGAGTCATATTGCTTTTGTCTACTATGTTTCATTTGAAGAGATTTACAAATGTAAAAAGAAATCATTTAGACCCGGTTGTTTCAGTTTCAGATAAATTTATCAGGTAGGTATGTTAAACAAGAGTTATTTCAGTTTTTTATGCCGCTGTTAAAGATAACCGCAAGATAAAAGAGGCGTGGCATCGGTTAAATTTAAGCACATGAAATTCTTGTCTTTACGACGATTACCATGAATTTTAAACATTTCTTTTCAATCAAATGGCGTTTATAAATAGAGTAATTAAAAGAGTTATACGATTTTTTCGATGATTGCAGATGATTTTGAACATATAAGAAACTTAAAAACTTATACTGTGTTATCACACCGTTAATTAATTTCTAGATATGTTTGCAACGTTAAAGCAGAACTCCTAAGAAGGATTAACAACACTGGCCTTATACTTCTAACATGGGAAATCAGTTTTTCCTTACACAAAAGTTGCTAGTTCATTTAGATAAAACTGCTACAGAAAATTTGAAACAAACTGTTTCTTCCAAGATCTAATAAAACTCTAATCTTTTCCTTGTTGTAATATCTCAGAATTCGAAGAACGTTTGAACCAAATAATCGTGTTTGTAAACAGACCAAAGTAGTAAACCTCATACTATGACCGGAAGTAGCTAGTTAACACTTTATTCTTACCTACTCTACCAGAAATAATAGCAACACGTACACCAAACATACATGTTAATATTCTTCAAGTAACAATAGAGTATCTTGTGTTGATTTCTCATTCTTTCAATGGAATCAAATAAGACTTATTAACTGCAAAGAATCTTACAATGAATATGTTTTCATAATTCTTTTTATTTATGGTTAGTTTAAGATAACCCTGAACACACCAACATATTATTGTAATTAATTGTTTTTTTTTTATAAATATACAATTATTCAAAGAAAATTAGAAGCAAATAGAACAAATATATTCTAAAGTTGAAAAACCTTTCCGAACTCAAAGTGATGCGTAATTCTTTGTCATAAACAAGTAAATAGAAATAACTAAGTTACAACAAATTATGATTTATAAAATAGAGGAAGGCCATATCTTGTTCAATTCACACCTTTCATTCCGATTCACTGATACATTTCTATAGCTTCTCTTATGAGTTTTCCATTGGCACATTTCCATTTTGCTACAGCAGATTTCTGGATGGTTAAGGCGAATAGCCCATTTGTGTTCTGCAATTCTTGTTGTCAACGTTCTACTAGCTTATCCAATGTAACATTTTCCACATTCACATGGAATTTTGTAAAATCCAGAATACTGAAAACGAACATTTTCTACCCTGTTTAAAGAGGTGTTGCTTTACGTTCAGATTATAATTACCTCAGGAAATTATTCCTTCCCTTGATGCATAAATATATACGAGTATTTCTTAAGACCCATTCAATTGTGAAGTTATTTAAAGGTTATAGGAAATAAAAAGTTTCAAGACTACTTGTAAGTTTTCGCAATAAATCAAAAAAATGAATGCTATATTTGTTAGTAAATTCAAGATGTTGCAATTCTTTTTAAGGTCCATTGATTCAAGTAACGATTACTATATTGTTATTATCGACTTAACCTTCAGTTGTAGTCGATAATGCATTTGTCATTTAACCATCACGAGCTTCTAATCAAACAGAAACGAAACTACGATCAACACATTGTACTTAGACACTGTACGAGTACTTCATTAACAAATCATTTCATTGCTCAACAAACTTAGATAAATCATTGAAGAGATTGAAGCGTATTTTTGAATATTTAACTAAGCTCCTTCTTAAATGTATAAATTGTTTTCTGTCACCTCCACCATTTTGGAAATAAAATTATTTAAGGACCATCGTCAATTTGGCAATTTCTTCTCTTAATATTTATGCTGTGTTCACCACTCGACTTTCCTCATTTTCTTCATTTGGTATATCATATTCCTTTAATATTCTGCACTTCTTACAAAGAGGAATAACATTTCATCTTTCATTAAACAGCTTAATAATCTTTCACATGATTTAACGAAACTCCCGCAAAATACCATTTTATCCTTTAAATTTTTTCTGAGATGGTGTAAGTCAAGTTAATAATTATTTAAAACATTATGATAAAGACACTGAAATATAGTAACTGGAATGCTCACTAAGTTTGAAAATGTAAGTCGAGAGAGACAAGCACAAAGAAGGGTAGCCCACAACATCTATCTGTTTTAGGCTCGTTTTTCGCTTTCAGAAAAGCCTACATGTACGAGTTCCAGTATTACTATATTTCAGTGGACAAACATAAACATCGTCTGTCAATTCAAAGAATACGATTGAGTAAAGTTTATGTATTGTTTTTCATGGCACTCTGTAAATAGCTAAAATTATAAATCCTATGATATTTAGGTTCATTTGATGTAGTTTTAAATGCTGAATATTTCTTGTATTTACACTTTAGTCTTTTTGTTATAAAATATTTAGGGAACGGATTATCGTCTAATGAAAAATGTATTTCATATGCTCTTTAAAAAAGTAGACACACGGTATAAACATATTTCAAATTTCAATTTTAATTTCAATAATGAAAAATAAAGAGCCAGCTTGATTCGTCTGCTAAGGACCCTGGATTCGATTCCCGGCTAGAGTATAAATGTTCAATATAGCTTCGACCACGAAAAGACAACAGCAATATAAACATTCATCGTATTTTCAATTGCATAGCAAAATAATAAACATAGACCAATCGTCCAAGAAATTCTCTAAATATCTAAGATTTACGTAAAAATCCCATATTCGTACATCTACTTACGCATACCTCTGCAACGTAACGTAAGCGTAAGAGAAAGTGAAACTTTGCAATTGTTCCTTAGTTTAGCATCATGACTAAACAACTACTGAGGCTGCCGTTGAAGATATTCAACGTGCTGGTCTGCGACGTACAGATAATTGTTTTCCTTGAATGGCTAGGATCGGCAGCTCGTACGAAGAGCGGTGAATCGTGAGGAACTTCAACCAGAAGGTTTCGGAAGACACGACGGAGTGATTTATACGTAATTTGGATGCGAATTTAATAGAGTTATACGCAAAAAAACTACAATATTTCAATGCAGTGTGACATTTATAAATAAAAACCTATGTTTCAGTTATCAAATTGTCTAAATAATATATTGTATTGGGCGCAGAATTGAAATATGGCGACAGGAATTTGAAAATTTTAATGTTATTTTTTATATTGCTGTAATTTTTTACCTATTCAGTAAGTTGAAAAAACTTTCAGAACTCATAATTGTAAATATTGAAATATGATTTCGCAGTTCTAAGTACAGTAATACAATGATTCGCTACCATATCTCCAATAACATGAACATATTTATTTTCGAAAAAAGAAAACTTGCTATGAAACAAATAATATATAAAAATATAAAGACAATGAATTGTCAATGTTTCATAAAAATCAGCCTTTGATAATAATAACTTGGTTATTGAGTCACAGAGACCGGCCAATCCAATCAATCGTTAACTACGGACGCGTTTCGTTCTTATTAGAACTCATCAGAGCAGTGTAACCCGCCCGATCTCTATCAAATTCAGTCTTTCTGTCTATCTATCTTTTAGTCTATCCATGAGCAAATAATTATTGGCACTTCATTGGAATGTCTCTACACACTGATTTACTAGTCTCTTATTTTCAAATGGAATATATGGGTAGTGTAAATTTAGCCACTACCTTGGTTATTACCCATTGTGTGCATGGCAGCAATCCAATTGCAAGAGTTTATTTTAACTGCTAAACTAACTTCTTTCATTAAATCATTAATTAGAAAATTTTAGAACATCTCTGAATTTAAAAGTAGAAGTAATAATAAGGGACTACTAAATTATTTCCAATAATTTCTACCCTAGCCATATAGGAATTTTTTCTTATTAATCGTATGAGGATTTTCATGTAACCAAAGATGGAAATTTTTTTGTGCGCCTCCGTGCAAAAACACTAGTTTTACACATTTCAAAATCAACCAGAAACTGCTTGGTTTCAAGCCTAGGCCGGCAAAAAATAGGGACTTTTCTAAAGTTAGGGTTGCCTCAACTTGCTTTCAGTTTTGTACGTTGGATTTGTTCATTGTTTAAATGCTTCGAGCAATTGTTAACTGTAAGCTCAAATGTTAGTAATTATAATTAAATTTTCAGTTGCAGTGCACAACCAATAAATATATCCTCATGGACTAAATTATCAAATATTTAATTATGATGAATCAAGGAAAAAGTAAAGACAATTTTAGTTCATAAAATAAAATTTGCACTCTTTGATGTTATTAATACGTAGTATTACTCAGAGAGTGCAAATTTTATTTTGTGAACTAAAACCATCTTTACTTTTTCCTTGAATCATCATAATTAAATATTCGATAATTTTGTACATGAGTACATATTAACTAAATAAATTTCACCGAATATTTCAAAGAAAACAAATGAATTGTTTACATTTATAAATCCCTTGTATCCTAGTTTATGAATGATCTGATGTTACCAACATAAAAAATTCCTAGTATTTCACATTTGACAAATAAATCACTATTTCATTTAATAAATTTATAACAAAATAGTCATGAAAAATAATGTGTATCGCACAACCAGAAATTGTTTTGAAAGAGCTCATAATATGCAAGCTTCGCCTTCGGTTTTGCCTGTCAAAATATACTCGTACTTGCAAAAGTGCAATTTCTGGACTAGTGATACAATATTCCACATCGTGAAAATTATACTGTATATAATTTCGTGTATTGAATTATTATTAATTTGCTCTCTAATGAGTTGACGGCTAAATTATTAGCTGCATAAATCAGAAAGTATATAAAAGTGCAATTTATTATTGAACGTCAAAAACATTCTGCATTGTCATGTTTTCTGCAATCAACTCGCAATCATATCTTGTAAGAAACCCATTGCAGAAACCAGAGCTAGTTTACTGCAGCTAACAATTTGTAACAGACTTACTAGTTTGCTTATTAATTAAAGAGAAATTCATTTTTTGGTTTACGGATGAATGTTACAGTTGTAATACTTGTCTAAAACGGATATTCTAGGGGTAAAAATGATTGAAACATCTGTTTACTTTCAAAATACTATTTATTTGTTTTTTGGTTTATAAAGTATGTAGGTTATTAGGTAAATGGTTTTATATTAAAAAACAATTTTGTACGTGGAATTGTTCAGTAGCAGCGAAAGTTCTACGGATTAGATATATGAATCTTTGAAATTTTAATGATTCAAACTTTTAATTACATGATAATTATAATTACATTAATGACGGTATTCTGCTATGTATCTATACCACCTTCTGTCATTCTGTTTTACGAAGATATATAAATATTAATTTGAGTATAATATTTTTTAATTAATTAAATTAGTTTTTGTTCCTATTCTACAGATGACTACAATTTATAAACCTTTAATAAATATTTTTAAATCTTATTTACCTTGTGGATATCCCCCCCCTCCCCACTACATCTTTGGGGGGTCATAACTTGACGGCTAGTAACACCATTTCAAAAAGGGCAAATGTCGTGATTATAAATTTATTACATTTGGGGCTTTGAAAAAGCTTAAATAAACAAATATATCATCACGCCATTTACCAGTTTCTGAGTACGGCTGCATTTCCGTCAAATAATAACCCCCAGAGATGCAAGTTAAAGTTAACGCATATCGATTTATCGATCTATATCGCAAGATACAATTTTTTACCTCAATAAAGTACACAGTAAAAAAATTTATTTGCGATTTGTTAATTTTGCGGTTGTTAACTATTTTTAGTTAATTGTGTTTAATTAACAATTTGAACAAATATGACAATTTGTTAAAAATTAATTTTTTATAAATTCTGAATTTTCAATAAGAAAAATTGAGATTGAATTTTAATTTGATTGATATATCATGAAATATTAACATTTAGGTAACCAAATGGGCTTCATTACATGAATTTTTAAATTCTAAACAACTGTTGTGTTCACACTTTTGCTGTAAAGTGAATAGATAAAAAAGATACCTAGAATACAAAAAAAAATCTGATGTGGCCAGCACATAACCTCCCGCCCAATACTACTCTTAAACGGTACAAAATAGTATTTAATGTTACAGAAACATACCTTCTTATTTGTTTATTATTTTTTTATTATACCTGCATCATAATCCGTGTTTAAAACACGCTACAGCGTTCATAAACGCAAGATTAAAACACGCCGTGTTTTAAAGGTTACTAAGCAACAACAAAAATATTTACTATTAATATCTGTCAAAACTGTAAACGTAAACAATAAATGCTAACCAGTCTCCATGTAAACGATATACGTCAAACGTCACACGTGCAAAATTATAGAATGAATCAAAATAAAAATGTTGCTTTCCAGTTTTTTCCATAGTATGATGCAGGTATAATAAAAAATAGCGTATGACACACGTATATAAGTGCTTTTAAAGCACTAGCGACGTTAAAAGCACTCCGCTTCGTGTCGTGCTCTTAAACTCGTCGTACGTGCTTTAAAAGCTTACTTATACACTTGTATCATAATATACTATTATATTTGAGAATTTTCATTTTCTTTTGTATATTTATTTAATTTTATGACATATATTTCACTAAGAAAACAGCTTCACAATCACAATGACATGTGTCACATTTCGTAAAAAATTGAAAATTTTTAAATGTTTTCATGGTGTACTAGGAATGCAAAATTTGTAAAATCTAATTTCTTTATATTTTATTATCTCTAAATCTAATGAAAATAAATAAAATTAGTGTAATCAAAACATATGTAAAATTAAATATTCTTCAACTATCAAAATAACATAAATTGTTGAAAAAGGAAATTTAACCGTGTTTTTCACGAAAAACTGTTAAGGGCTTCAAGCAAACTGCTACTTCCGGTTGACCAATTTTATCCAAAATCTAATCAGCTCTTCATTTAAATAGAAGAAGCAATTATTCACAAAATTGTATTTTTTGGTATTATAGTATTTGAGTTATGCGAGACGAAAAAATTGCCACAGACTACACACACACATACATACATACAGACATCATCGCGAAAATAGTAAAATCGTATTGTAGGGACCCTAAAACGTGCTTATTCATTGAAAACTCACTACCCAATTTTTTGACCAAAAACAATACCTCCCTTACCTAGAGGTAGGCGGGAGGTAAAAATTGCCTTGAAATCCCTATACGCTACATTTCAGTTCTAAATCAGGTATATATTATTATTGTATTAGTAATACGAATAGCTGCATAGTACACATCATGTTAAAGTTAATTATTACGCTTGTCACAAACACTAATTTTAATTAAGAAAGCTTTCTTTTACATCCGCTAATCACTTAACAAGTTGTTTGTAAGTGATAAGACCGTAAGTGTAATGTTTAAGATATTGTAATGAATAGGCAAGTAACATTGAAGATACTTAATTAATATGTATGTAATTAATTGAAAAAACAATGCTGGTTCCTGATTATTAATTAACGAGGAATTAATACTTGTAATTATGCTATGAAAAAAGTTATAAAAGTTTTGATTTTTTCTAATTATTTTTCATTGAAGAATAATGACATAGAAACATATTGGCTTGTAATTACCACAAGCTCTGTTTTTTGTGTTTTAAGAGAAATGTTTTAGCCTCGGTTTTAGCGCTAAAATCAGTTTACAAAAACATGCTTCGATTAGAAGTTACAGATAATAGTTATTTACTTTACAAGTGGGCAAAGTAAGGAATTACCCACGAGAGAAATTTTAGCTCACGAAGTCGAAGGCTGAGTGAGATAATTTTATCGAGTGGGTAATTCCCCTTTGCCCACGTGTGAAGTATAACGTTTTATCCAACACTTCTTAATAAATGAAAAATTTATTAAAGAAATATTATTTGACAGTGACATATGCTTGAAATTTTTAAATTAAAATGTCAATCGAAGTAGTTACCAAGGTGTTGTATGTTATTATTATTGTTATAAATAAAAAAATACTCACTAGTGGCTTTCCTCAAAATTATACCCACTAGTGGATAATCTGTTACTTTGCTTGTTTAAAATCGCCATAGTTATAGAGCATTTATTGAGAGGTGTTGGATGAATATTTTAACTACCACTTTTATTTGAATTTCTGAGCTGGCCACGTGAGATTTTTAATTCCAGCTTACAGGAAAAGAATTCTAAATTATGCTGCGTTTTCTGTAAAATAAGAAACCGCATACTGCAGCCAATAACACCTCTTTATAAAAAGAGAAATCTCAGAAATTATTAAAAACATACCCATCTATCAATTACAACAGCACTGCCCAAGATTACAGCGAAGATTTCTTCCTTAAGCAGTAATAAAAGAAATCGCATTCGCGATCATTATATAAAACGAAACTTCAGTTTACGGAAACAACCGTAGCATCTTTACGATGACGCGTTAGCGTTTTGTTTCCGTGAGAGACAGATGACTGCGACAGTTTGAAGAGAGGTAACTGTCCACTGATTAAAAGTCACTGATCCATGCTAGATTAGGAGAATTTATGGGTTTTTTATTGGGTATTGTTGATGAACAGTTGGATCGTAATTTCGGGAATGTTATTATTCAATAAATACTGGCTTACTTAGTAGTACTTTACTTGAAGGCCTGTCAGGTGTTTAAAACATATCACAGTAAATAATTAACTTATGTTAACTTTTGTTTTTGCAATTCTATTTTTTTTATATTTCTGTACATTTTTACCTATTCACTTTACAGCACAAGTGTGAATACAAAAGTTATTCAGAATTAAAAAATGCATGCAATCAGGTACCTTTGGTTATCTCTTATCTGCATTTATGTAACAATCAAATTATATTTATTTTAAAAAATGCCATACAGACATTGAATATTAAACAATAACGAAAAATATTTGACATAAGAAAACAAACCTAGATTTATTTATTAAAAGTGTTCTATTATTTTCAGTAATAATATAACAAGAGAGTGAGAATAAATTGAAAAAAAATTGACAGATCTTTTGAAAACTTGTTGCATGGCAACAAGTTTGAGAAAGATACTGGAAAATTATTTTATAATTCATCGAACTCCAGAGTTATATTTAATTCAATTATTTTTTGATTTTATCATCAGGCACGTCACTAAATCTATCTTTTTTGCTCATTTTTACTTGTGTTGATGATAACTATCTGACATCTGACATCTGTCAACAGAAACAAAAAAGCTACAGAGAATATTGTCGGGAATAATCACAAGAGCATTATTCTCAGTATAATAATGACAGGATTGGTTAAAATACAGACACGTGACATACAATGAAGCATTTCATTGGTTTTAAGAATCGTCAAAAAATAATCTGTAGAAATATCAAACATTTTTTGTATTCATTTTATTTTCCATGGTATATTACTATTTTCCTAATGAATTTTGATTTTAATTTGATTGATATATCCTTAAATACTAATATTTAGGGAACAACTTTAGTAATTACAATTTTTGCTGTAAAGTGAATAGGTAAAAATTTACAGCAATATACAAAAAAAAATTACATTGACATCCTTATATGCCACATTTCAATTATTCATCCTGTATATAGTGTCTTAACACCCTTTATGGAGTAACGCCGTTTCTTATGAAGCTTGCTAAATCCTTTTGTTAGAGTTGATCAATCTCCGATTTATTTCCTTTAAACCCTTGTAGTTAGGATTATCCACATCTTCCTATATTTAGTATTTATTACATTACCTGTTTTTAATTTATACTGCTTTTAAATTTTCTTTTACTTTCTTTAGCCATATTAATCTGGGTCTCGTCTTCTTCTTCCTCCTAGTCTCCATTCTACTACTGATTTAATTATATCCTTTTCTTCTGCTCTTCATATATGTCCAAGCCATCTGACTCTATTTCTTGATCTTTTTCACTATGACTTCTCCTTCCAACTCTTGTTCTATTTCATAGTTCATTCTTATTCTGTATTCGTTTTCTGATATACTTATTCATCGATTCTAATATTATTCTACGTTTCATACCATTTTTTGGTAAATTAGCTACAATTTCTTTGCAACCATTTAAAAATTCTTTAGGTGGTAGCTTAAGTGCTGGTATATCAGATTAATTTAGCGTAATTTAGTTATTTATCCAAGTGTTAAATCAATTACACTTTATATAATTTAAATTTTATGTAAATATCTCATTAGTAGGAAGTAATTACTTACTCCAATCCCGTAAACCACAAGAAAAAAAAGTTTAGTGTGAATTTTACACTCTACTAGATTCTATGATTAAATTGGAACGTTAGACTCATCACTATTTTAAAAGCAAGTTACCGAACCATAAAATTACAAATCGTCCATTAAATTTTATCGTTATTACATAAAATTCCTCAGAAAGAAAATTCAACAGGGCTGGCTTCAGGGAGATTATACAAATATGTTCCAGATATCAAATTTATAACATGGAACTTTTCTATTTATAAATAAATGTTTTTTTGTTTAAGTTCCGTATAAATACATTTTTCATTTTTATTAAAAGTCAGGGACATTCTACAAATATGTTTCCGATATTAAATACAGGACATGCAAATGACATAATTGACATTAGAGAATGACATATTTTGTCAGATTCAGATTAATTTCCCCAAACAAACAATTTAATTTTTTTTCGTGAATTAAATGTAATATTACACTCGCAAACCGTAGCCCTCGCCTTCGGCTCGGACTACAAACTTTTTGCTCGCATAGAATATGAGCCATTCCATTACTTGTTGTAGAATATACTATTCTATAACAAGATTTTGGAAATTATACAAAAAATACAAATACAAAACTGTTGAAAACGTCCAATTCAAAAAATTAAATTAAAACAAACAGATGTAACCATAGTAATGAATCAAGATACTTCATATATCGTGGTTCTGATTCGTCGAAAATATTCCTTACGCAGCGTATGGAATGTTAGTGATTCCATAACAATTTCTGGAAAGTACACATTCTACAACTAAAACTGGATTGGAACAAGTATCATTCTATACGCCACGTATAGAATAATTTCAACGAATCAGAGCCGCATATTTGCGCGATATTATGAAGTATCTTGATTCAGTTACTATGGTTACGTCTGTTTATTTTATTTATTTATTTGACTTTAACGTTTTCAACAGTTTTATATTTGTATTTTTTGTATAATTTCCAAAATCTTGTTATAGAAAGTATAGTCTACACTCTACAACATGTAACGGAATGGCATATTCCACACTCGTAAACCAACCAAACAAACTTTTTGCTTGCGTGGAATACGTGCCATTCCATTACTTGTTGTAGAATATACTATTTTCTCATTAGTGATTAAATTCTTTATTCACACTTTTGAGAGAGCAAACATCAAAATTAAACGATTGCTGAAAAATATTTAAATGAATCGATAATAAATTTGTTGTTAGGAAAATGTATTTAGTACAACAATTGACTTTCATAGTTTTCTTAGGACATACGGACACCTAGTTCAAACGAAGTTAATCTGAAGTCATCAATAGTAAATAAAACAGTTTATTGCGTTCCCAGAACGTTACAATTCAGAATCAATCAAACAGACATTCCTTACAAAGTGACTTCAACAGCTGAAGCAGTAACGGTACAAATTATACCTTTTTATAATTCCAAGTAGCTTCACACCATCCGGTGAGGTGCGCTACTCGATAAACGAATGAACAGTTAAAAAGTATAGTAACCCATATCCCCAACTACGAGGTAAAATTCGGGTTATTTGTGTCAAACACTGGATGGAATTTCAAACGGGATAGCATTGTTGTGTAATTCCGTTGAGCAGAGTTTGTTTCCACCGGAAACGGAAGGCCTTTCAAGTTCCGTTTTGTCATTTGGTGAGACGCTTACTTTTACATTGGTAATTTTATTTTTAACGAGTAAATCGGACATTTTATGGCATGTGGAGTGATATTATGATATTCATGAAATATATTATGATGTTAGTGATACTTTTTTCAACATGTACATGTTGATTAATAACGTACGAAAAAGATGTAGCTAAAATAAACTTTTGGCAAAAACTTAATACCAAAAGTTGGAGCATATTACAAATGAATCAATTAATGAGCACTCGTTACAAACTACGACAGATAATTAGATTTTAAATAGAAACTGGGAATACTTTAAAGTTAGTTTAAAAAAATAATAGTATTTTATTATTATAAAAATTAAGCTGAGAATATTTGCGCCCAGCTGGAGATAGTTGGCTCAGTATCACGTTTTCTTGCAATAATCATGATCGGACCACTTCGGTCGTTTCCGTACGCTGAACGTCTTAGAGACGATACGCAATTTTAACATGTAAACGGGCGCTCGGACCGAGCGCCCAATATCGCTGTTGTGTACTGTATGCAGCGCCGGTTTGCTTTGCGGGCGTGCGGGCGAGTATTATATTAGATAAATATGGCAAAAACAATGTTAAAAGTAATTTTTCGAGACTCTTTTTAGCTAAAAAAATAAAAATTAACTTTGTGATATAAATTATCTTTCAAATGAAAAAAAGATTTTCATACAGAGATCATTTAGAAGCTGCATCTTTACTAAATACAGGGAAATTTTTTATTTGTTTGATGAACTTTTCAAAACTAACATTCGGTCGTTGGTTTTTATCCAATGTTAGACAAATAAAAACCGAATTGGAAGAAATATACCAGAGAGAAGATAGAAGACTTTAGAAATATCGTCGGTGCATTGAATATGTTATCACTAATGACTCAGAACAACTTAGAAGAAACCTACAGTGAAATAATTTAATTATTAAAAATAATTATAACTAAGAGCATTATTTTTCAACTCTTAAGAGAATAAAGACTTTATAAGGAACTCGATTGATGATGATCTGCTTAATGCATTAGCAAAGGTACGTGTGAATAAAAACTTGTTGCATAACATCATAAATTTTGACGGAAAAGTGATAGAACATTATATTTCAATAAAAAACAGAAGTCTAGTGACTAGACTTTACGTATACACATTAAAACATTGACAAAAGTTAACTAAAATATGAGAAGATTGTTTGTATGTGCTTATGCATGTGATTTAAATGAAACTGTTTTTTAAAAATGTAAGTTTTTTTTTTGTACACGTAGCCCACCCTTTGCGTTAAACCACGAGCCGCCACTGGTTACAAGTGACAGTTTAAATTTTACTTGTATATTAAGAAGTTTCATTGGATTAAAATCTTAGCAAGAAGCTAAAAATTAACAACTTATGCCCAGTTTTTCAATCGACTGTTATAGTGACTGTTACATTTATCCTCTTGTTAAAGTGAAAATTTTGTTTATCATTAGATTGTTACGTTGACAACCACATAAATATTAAGTAAACAACAGGTTAACTTAACAGGTAGAAATTTCGCCCGTTAAGAAAATAACAAGCAGGTTAAATATAAATAATATATTTTTTTTTTGACAATGGCGAATTTAAATGTCAACGTATTTTCTGATGATTCTGATAAAGAAATAATATATGTTATAAATGTGGTATACAGGAATATAGTCATTATACTGCACAACGAAGGTCAGATCATATGAACTTTTGGGACGATACAGATTTCAAAGGTACAATTTCAAATATTTTAGTTCAATTTTTACCTCCCACCACTTCCTGTAAGGGAGATATAGGAATTATGCTAAAAATTGGGTAGTGATGGTACAGTGGATGAGCACGTTTTAGAGTCTCTAGAATACGATTTGAATAGTTCCGCGATGATGTCTCTGTGTCTGCCAATTGTATCCCCATTGGAAGAGCTGATTAGTTTTTGGTGATAATTCAATAGCCGGAAGTGGTAGTTTACTTGAAGCCCTATCAAGCTATTTTAAAATATATGAATAAATTATGGTTTAATGAAAATTTTGTTATTAGAATAATGTTTTAAATATTATTATCTACAATTATTGTTTGAAACATTTTCCTTTTGCTGTCACCATTTACGAATTACAACACGTTAAAGAAAATTATATTTTGTTCGTTTCCATCTGCTAATATGTGTTTTTTGAAAAAACAAAACAACGGTTGAAAAATGTCATTTTTTGACATGTGTCATAATGTTTTGAAGGGATGAGCGTTTCTTGATAGTTGTGGTCCGTGTTCATGCATTGTTCGTTAACAAATCTATGGCGGGAGGTATTATGATGCCCACAACAGATTTTTTCCTAATCCTTTGTTGATCATAAGTGCTCTTTTGGCAAATTGACATGTACAAGCATAGTCAAAATGTGCATGTCAAATTTTAACCTACTGGTAACTAACTAACGCATACATTTTGTTTGAAAAACGCAGTCACACATAACAGTAAGTTTAACAGCCACATTATAGTTATGTTATTGGTAACTAACAGAAACTTTAACAGACGATTGAAAAACCGGGCATAAGTTAGATAATTTGGCCGATTGTCAGATTTGAAATAGATATATTTCTATGGAAACAAAAAATTATTATTTTCAGTAATAATATAACAAGAGAGTGAGAATAAATTGAAAATAATTTGACAGATCTTTCGAAAACTTGTTGCCAAGCAATAGCCACGAAAGCCCGTAGGGCTTGAGTGGCTATTGCCAAATGGCGACAAGTTTGATAAAGATACTGGAGAATTATTTTCTAATTTATCGAACTCTCCAGTTATATTTAATTAGATTATTTTTTAATTTCATCACCAGGCACGTCACTAAATCTATCTTTTTTGCTCGTTTTTACTTGTGTTGATGATACCTATCTGACATTTGACATCTGTCAATAAAAACAAAAAAGCTACAGAGAAAATTGCCGGGAATAATCACAAGAGCATTATTCTCAGTATAATAATGACAGGATTGGTTAAAACGCAGACACGTGACATACAATCAAGCATTTAATTGGTTTAAAAAAACGTCAAAAAATAATCAGAGGTATTCGTTGCTGTACCTTTAAAGTTTGGAGGAGTATTTAATTCATTTTCTAGTAAACAATTTATTTGTATAGTGCAGCAGTGTGGTGCCCACACCAGATTTTTTACTATGTAAATATATCATCACGCCATTTACCCACTTTCCGCATGGTACTCTCCTTTCGAATTTCTGCATTTCTTCAACTCCAGAATCAAATAAAACCGTACTCGCGTCACACTAAACCGCTACACGTTGCAAAGTTTAATATACCAACCCGTTGTTCGAAGTCGTTGCAATCGTCACCACAACCTTGAGCTGCTGCAGGTACCGCTATCACTACTGCAGTTTATGAGATAGAGACAGTGCAGAACTCGGATCTGTTGCAGATGCAACGGATGCAGTTGCAATCACGCGGAACTGGCACGTGGAATGGCTTCGCGACAGAAGCTGGGAGAATGCTGGTGAAGTTTTTGACATTTTAGATGATAGAGAGACGGTACTAATGATATTCGCAATTTATGGTTATAAGAAGAGCAATATATCCTGAATACATTTTTTTTAAGCAGAGTAGTTGGTTATATCTGTTATTCATTCCCGCATATATCGTTAATTGTTTTAGTTTTTCTCAAAAAAAAAAATGAAGGAATATTTGTAACATCTTTCATTTGACTCAACTACTACAGAGTGATTCATGACGTACGGGAAAGGGGGAACCAAAAATAATGCTTCTTCCTTAATAAAATTTTGTCAAAATATCAATATTTTTCCAAAATACGGAAATTTCCCCAAATATGACTTAAAATTGCAATTTTTTTTATTACATTTCTTTATAATATTCGCGTCTGGAAACCTATTGCAGCAGAGCGCATCGTCATATCACTAATATTTTTCGAGATATGACGATTTTTTATATTTTCAGAAAAGCAACTTTGAGGGGCTGTAACTCAAAAACTATACAAGCTATCGAAAAATATCTCCAGTTTTGTGTTTTTCGTGCCATTTATAATAAATTAGTAAATTTTTAAAATTTTGAATTTCTTTTGAATATTTTTCCAAAATTTCGATTGGAGATATCTCAACAAATATGAAAGATACAGACTTGCAGTGTTCGCCAATCGATTCAGCTCGACGAAATACATAAACCCTGAAAATTTCAGAAAATTCGGACAACCGGTTGAAATATTAGAGCAAAAAGTCTGTAAATGCCCAAATTCAGGCCAAACGTCAAGGGGTACCTATTGACTTTCAGGACAAAAAACGCCATTTTCAGGCTTTTTGCTCTAACTTTCCATCTCGTAAAGCGATTTTTATGAAACTTTGCATACTTATGTATTTCGACGAGCTGAATCGATTGGTGAACACTGCAAATCTGTATCTTTAATATTTGTCGAGTTATCGCCGATAGAAATTTGGAAGAAAAATACAAAAAAAATTCAAAATTTTAAAAATTTGCTAATTTGTTATATAAGATACCAGGAACGCTAAACTGAAGAGAATTTTTAGATATCTCGTGTAGTTTTCGAATTACAGGCCCTTAAAGTTGCACTTCGAAAAATACCAAAAATCGACGTATCTCGAAAAATATTAGAGATCTGACGATGCGCTCTGCTACAATGGGTTTTTTAGCGCTTACATTATAAAGAAATGTAATAAAAAATATTATAATTTTTAGTGGATATTCCGTGAGTTTCAAATTTTTCTATCGGTATGTGAATCTGTATTGAATGATTAATAATTACAGTTTCTGTTATTTGTTTGTTCCCATAGCAACTAAAACTAGTTTATTAAACATATAATTCAGTTTTGTCAAAAGAAGCAAACAAAATCTGGTGTGGACACCACACTACTTTCTTATACAAATAAAACCAAATGAACACGTATGACCTGTTCCTTGTGTATGACTTTATTTTGCCTATACCATAATACAAAAGTCTGAAAAATTCCACGTAATCTGTGCTCTGTTGTATAACAATTGCCAGTGTACTGAAACAAACTAATTTAATGTGGGCCAGGTGCACAAAATGTCGTCAGACTTAATCAAGTGTCAAATAAAGCCAGGCCTGAGAAACATCAACAAATCCTTCATTATTCTATACCAAGGTTAAAAAATTAACGGAATAATGTACTCGAACTTAAATATATAACGGTGTTCACACCATTGAGCGAACATTCTGTGAAATTACCAACATCTGTTCTTCAGTAGTTACTTAAATACTCTGTGTTGTTTGCTTCATTACTTCGACTGTTCGGCTTCAAAAGCTAATCGGGTTACGTTATAAATTGTGATGCATCATATAGGAGGAATGTAACACACTGAATCTGGCGTAAAAGTTAACTATTTTATAAACTCAAAATGCAGGTTTTACTATTTGTTCGAAGTGTTTTAAATCCATTTATTGAAATGTCAAATAGTTGTCTTGTCGCATTTCGCACTTCCTGTAAACATTCTTAAATCTTATTTGATTTTCGGGGGATTCAGTGTAACCGAGCGTGAAATCTGAAGAGTGGAATATAATGCTAACAAGAAACTACTGCATAAATGGTGATATAAACGCGTAAAAGAACAATAAACTACAAACTGAAGATTCATCAGTTACCAGACAAATGTCTTGGCGCTTCTAACTTATAGAGTCCGTATACTCTTTATCCACAAAATCACTTTTTCTACAATCGTTGCACAATATCAACATTGTTATTCCATTTTTGGTTAGGAAATGTTCAAAATTGTCGCTCTAGGGCGACAAAGTGACATATTGTCGCACTAGTGCGACAAAAACAAAACAAAAATAAATTAGGTAAAAGAAGTAAATGATGCATTGAATTTTTCTGGTAATAACCTTGCTATTGCAAATACAGTTGGAATATACGTACATACACTTCAACTTAATCACCATAAACGTATTCACTCTGTAGACTTTATGTCAAATGTACTCCATATGTCAAATGTACTCCATGTGTCAAATTATGATTTCTTTGAAAATGTTTATTTTGTTCATAAACGTTGTCATGATTACGGTGACATGGGTAACTACAATTTTACTGAATTGTTATAGGCGTGACCAAAGATAATTTTGAAATAGTTATTTGTGTATCAAGTGCGGATAGAGCATTGTTTGTTGCACGCGGCGAGAAATTGTTGATCGAGGCGAAGCCGAGATCAACAACTCGACAAGTGCACCGAACAAGCTCTATCCGACGAAATACACACAATATTTTTTCTACAATCGTTACACAATGTCAAGCTGTAGAAAAAAATTAATTTTCAAAATTATCTTTGGTCACGCCTATAACAATTCAGTAAAATTATAGTTACCCATGTCACCGTAATCATGACAACGTTTATGAACAAAATAAACATTTTCAAAGAAATCATAATTTGACACATGGAGTACATTTGACATATGGAGTACATTTGACATAAAGTCTACAGAGTGAATACGTGTATGGTGATTAAGTTGAAGTGTATGTACGTTACCAACTGCATTTGCAATAGCAAGGTTATTACCAGAAAAATCCAATGCATCATTTATTTCTTTTACCTAATTTATTTTTGTTTTATTTTTGTCGCACTAGTGCGACAATATGTCACTTTGTCGCCCTAGAGCGACAATTTTGAACATTTCCTAACCAAAAATGGAATAACAATGTCGATATTGTGCAACGATTGTAGAAAAATAACTATTGTGACATATTGTGTATTAATAATAAACCTAATTCAGAAAAATATTTACCGTACTTTTAAAAGGACACTAGCAATAAGTGGCTAATTACACTTTGCTTTTGGGGCAAAAAGCTGCATGGTACTGTACTACACCAGATTTTAATGATTGTAAATAAGCAAACCTAATTTAATAACTGAAATTTATAATTTTCAATTAATTAACATGTTTTGGAGTTGCTACTTGTTACTTGATGGTACTGAACAAATTATAACATAACGGTAGGGACTCACTTTTCCCAAACCATTTTCCCAGAATATGCTTTCCCAAATAACTTTTTCCCCAAGAAATGAATACCAAATTTATTCATTAATATTGAAAAAAGCTTTCAGAACTCATGGTATAACAAATAACAATAACTAGGTTTAAGTTCTGTAAATATTTATTAATAACACAACGTTTCGACAGCAAAGTGCTGTCTTCTTCAGGTGAAATATAAAATATAAACAAATAACAATAACTGGGTTTATATTTTATATTTCACCTGAAGAAGGCAGCACTTTGCTGTCGAAACGTTGTGTTATTAATATATATTTACAGAACTTAAACCCAGTTATTGTTATTTGTTATTCATTAATTATAATATGTAGATTCGAATCCAGTTCAAAATTTGATATTGTATCCAATCGACTGCAAATATGTTTTGTTTTTTGTTCCGAGCAAAAAGTTTTAGGAAATATACATAATAAGGAATGTTTTGGCTGGATAATGGATAACAAAAAAACCCTTGGCCATTGGTTAGAGGTTTTTTTAAATAAACCAGTGGTTGAATTTTTTTGTCGGAAATATATATGTTTGGCATTTATTTATTTTGGGAAAAATGGATTGGGAAAATTGTACCCCAATCGAATGTAACATACATATGGATATACATAACATCACCTCATACGAAGAGGTAGATCGAACTCTAACACACAATTAATCTCCTTCAAATATTTCACCACTTTCGCCTGGTCCACAATCATACAAAATAATTCGTTATTCCTCGGATGCCCACGCAATCGTTCACCCTCAATCACACCCACATATATTATTATCACCAACCTTTCGAGATAGCCAAACTACATCAACGGACTCACTCCGACTTTTTAACAACATTCTTCTCAATCTCACACTCACCGTACACCAACATAGTTCAGACCCGATCACTCTCCTTTCAAATACCTTATTTTCACTGCAGTTATACATCGTTCATGCTTCTTCATCCACATTATTATAAACACGCAATCGAGCATCTTTAGATACATTCTCGTTTCGAGCAAATGTACCCGGAGTACCCAATACCTTTCACCCTCCCAGTCAATAGGTCCATCCATAGAAAATGTTCTTCCTAAACATATAAATTCATTTACTTCTTACAATCTCACACCATTCTCAAATTTGGAGTCGTTCATGCTTCTTCATCCACACAATTATAAACACTCAATCGAGAATCTTTAGATACATTCACGTTTCGAGTTAATGTACCCAGAATACCCTTGCACCCTCCCAGACAATAGGTACATCCATCGATAATGTAATTCCCAGATATACAAAATTATTTACTTCTTACAATCTCACGCCATTCTTAAATTTGAATTCTACTTAATTCTTTTTGAAAACTTGTTTAAATTTACTTTAATAATATAATAAATATTCATATTTAAAATGGTAATTGTAGCTGAGGTAAACGAGGATCTTTTATAGATGGTTAGGTAATTTTTTTTAGCATAATTATATTTATTAGTTTGCTACACATGACTGCAGGTTCCAGTCAATGTATTCTTGCATTACTATCTAGGAAATGCTTGCAGTATATTAATTTAAATTTTTCCGGAATTTTAAAAGGTGAATGTTATGTCAGAACAACAAAAATGTCCAATAAAAACTTGTTATTATGACCATTTTATTGCAAATAAGCATGACAGCATTAATTTTTAAAATGCGCGCAATTTATTGAAAATATGTTTTTGTTACTTATGTTTTTAGAACATATTCTCGTAATACAAGACGAGTATGATAATAATTTATCACTTTATAAAGAAAAAGTTCTCACCTACAATGTACACAAGTCATTAATTATTTTGTACTGATGAATTATAAGACTCTGAAGATGTGCTCAACAAAAACTAGTTTTGTAAATGTCATTGGTTTCTTTTTTGTTGAAATTAATTAACATGAAAATGCAGTTTAATAGGCAAATAAACAACGAAGTAAACTTATATTTTATCATTGCAAATTGGATCTTGAAATTTGAAGAAACTATAACGTCTTCAGTTTTCTTCTGCTATTCTTTTTTTTTAATTCCCTTTAGTTAGGTTTCCCCACATTTTTCTATCTTTTGGTTTACTTTGTCAGTTATTAATTCCTACTGTTTTTAAATCTTCTTCTAATTCCTTCAACCATGTTAATCTGGATCTTCCTTCTCTCCTTTCTTTCTACTTTCCATATTTGTGCAAGCTATCTCATTCTTTGTTGTGTGATCTTTTTCACTATGTCTTCTCCTTCCAACTCTTGGTGATGTTGAATTAATTTCCGTTTCTTCCCATCTAATTCTTTGTAGTTAGGTTTCTCCACATCTTCCTATCTTTTGTTTTACTTTGCCAGTTATTGTGTGCTTTTAAAAATTCTTCTACTTCTTTTAGCCATGTTGATCTGGGTCTGCCTCGTCTTTTTCTTTCTTCTGGTTTCTATTCTACGACTGATATAATTGCATCCTTTTATTCTGCTCTTCATATATGGGCAAGCCATTTCACTCTGTTGCTTGATCTTTTCCACTTTGTCTTCTCCTTCCAACTATTGGTCCATTTCATGTTTCATTCTTTTCTGTATTTATTTTCGTACCTTGTTATTGGCCTCATTAATGTTCGCTAAATTCTTATTTTAGTTTCTTTAGTTAAAATCTTATTTTTGTAATTTTTTTATGAAAATCTCTTGCCTTTGTCTTTTCTTTGATTTCTGCTTCTCTTTCATCTTTGCTTCTTAGCATAATGTCTTTAATTATTAGAGGCATAAATACTTAACATTTTAAAGTATCTAAAATAATGAGCATATTTTAATCTCATCACGTTAACTATGAGAAAAACGCCCGCTACAATTTTTGAAACAAGATCTTCATAAATAACAATAACTGTGAAATTACAAATTACGTAACACTAACCCAGAATCTAATTCTCAGCGAATAGTTTCCACATAAAATTCTTCTGCGTTTATCATATCATCACGCGATATTTCTTCGGCGCCGGCGTTAAAAACTATCAGCGCTCTTACCTCAAAAGAGCGCTGAGTCGGAACGAATGAAATATTAAATTTATTTGAGGTAATTGTTTGAGGATTTAATTACACATGTTAGTAATGTGCGCTCGCTTTGTTCCATTCACGCTTCGGAGGCGGTTAATTGCCCAGGTTTATTAACACTCGGGTAAACTTCACTCGTTGGGTTGTTGCCCATAGATATATAACAGATCTCTGCAGAATTTTACTCCTTGATTTTTATTTCCATGCACAATATGATATACTCTAAAGCTGGATTTATAGTTTGTATAGAACACAGAAATAATTGAACATGGAACAACCTTAAATGTTGGTCATATGGAAATACATACTTCAATTTATATTTTCCACAGTGCACAGGAATAATTTAGCTCAGCACACGAATTGAACAATGTTCAATTTTCTGTGCCTGTGCTGTGCCTTCTATGTTTCTTTCCATCTACGAATAAACTTCCGAATAAGTTATTCATCAAATAAATAAAAAAATACGCATCAAAAAAATTACAGCTAGAACAATTACTATCATTTGAGCTATGATTTCGATGCGACATTTCTTATCTATTCGGCAAATAATTTATTCGGTATTTTATTCGTAGATGGAAAGAACGAGCCTTAACCAACTAGAGAAATCTGCTATGGTTAATTATGCCATTTAAATAAAATTTGAAGAAACAAAAATTATAGCAAGATTTGAATGTGCCAATAGAAGACTCATTCTCATAAGTCATATATAAGCAATAGAAATCTATAGGAAATCAGAATGAAGGCAACGAGTTAAACAAGGCATTGCTTTCTTTGATAAGGACTATTTTTTGGATGGATGAACAATGATAAATAAAACACTTGGAATTCAGCCAAAGGTTTATTGTTAAAAAATTACTTCATCTAGTTTCGATGCCTCATGCGTCTTCCTCAGGGGATGATTTTTTTCAAAAACTGTTACAAAACATATTAAAAGCAATAAATAAATAAACAGATAAATGAATATGGACAACAAACACAGATGAATTACTTGGTTAAAAGTTAACAAAATAAATACATAATTAATAAATAAAACATAGTCAGATAAAATAAAAGTAAAGTTTTTATATTTTTATTTTATTTGACTATGTTTTATTTATTTATTATGTAGGTATTTATATCTTTTACTTTCGACGAAGAGATTAATCTGTATTTGTTGTCCATATTTATTTATTTATTGCTTTTAACAATTAACATGTTTACTTAATAGATTTGAAAGATGTGTGCGGCGTCGAAACTAGTTGAAGTAATTTTTTAACAATAAACATTTGGCTGAATTCCAAGAGTTTTATTTATCATTGCTTCCTTTGTTTTATAAATCAATTTATTGTTACTTAGTTACTGTTTCTCGTTACTTGTTTATGTTGTTCACTTGTTTTCCTAGCAAAGAATTACTTATAATAATTCGAAACGTTGAACTTTTTAATAAAGTAACTAAATATGGAATAGGATCTTAATATGGAATACCGCCATTTATCATTGCACAAAGATAAAGACGTTTATTAGTAATCATAGTCTTACATTTACGCTTAAGTTAGTAGCAGTCTTATGTTTGAAAAATTATTTAACAGTACCTATATAATTGTATAAAAGTCTAAATAACAATAAGAGAAAGGGCGGTATTCCATATTAGGATCCTATACGACATTTGGTTACTTTTTTCTGATAAAATAAATTTACAGAACTGAAACAAAAAAAACAAGCGTCTTGGGGTAACAACGTAATAAGCCTATCAAAAATCAACATTGCTCCTGTAACCAAGGAAATAGACGATATAAGACAATTTGTGATAGGTTAATCACGTTGTTACATTAACAAATTAGTTAACAACGCTTAATGCAACCGGGCATTAACGTTTAAGAAGTCACTATATCTACAAACAAGCTATAAAAAGCGACCTTTCAGTTAACACATAAGACCTTCCTCACGACTGACTGCTCCAGATAAAGAAGGTCGCACCGAAAATAAAATAAAATCTGCAAAAAACTAATTTACCTGAACTTGTTTCGCATGATTCGATCTAAAACGGTGTTAATTAAAAAACATACAACGAAATTCAGTCATTTATATTGGAGGCAAACGACATCACTACTTATTCATTCGCAAATTATCAAAAGAATGTGGTCCAAGCGCCATCTAATAAAATAAATAAGAAGTTTACTTACTTAATAAGTAGTTTGGTGTCCTTTTAAAATGGGGGTTACAGTTAGTTAATCGTTGAAGCTTTATTAATGAAATGACTTTACAGAATAAAATAAATATAACTTCACGTTTTTCTTTTTTTAATAAATTTGCGCATGACTCAAAAACAAGTATGTGGTGTGTTTTGCAACATTCGCAACAGCTCCGCAAATCATTTGAGTAGGTTGTGCTTGATATAACAACGTTATTCTCAGCCCAGGGCGTGTCGAGTAACTTATCCAAGTACAAGCAGCAACAGCCAGTGCAGTAGCGGTTGTTAATTACAAGCTTTGGAATGCGTTATTATACGGTAACAACCTTGCTTATCCACCTCGGCTGACAGCTCTGCCATTGCAACAATATGCAGTAACATTCGATAGTATCTAGCTGTAGATATTGAAAGATTAAGAGATATGGACTTTTACTGATGAAGGGGAAGAGATATTGAAGGAGATATGGACCTTTCTTTTGCGATTGTAAGCGACTGGTGACCTAGTGAAGAAATAATTAAGACAACAAGAATTGGTTTCGTAGAGGGTAAACGTTTGAATCGTTTTATCTCAAAGTAACCATATTTGAATGAACGAAATGTAAGATAAGAAATTCTATCGTGTTACAAATTCGTAAAACCTAAATATCCTAGATTCGGGCTTCAATTCTTGTTTAATACAACACTACATGTATAACCTAAAAATTAAAATTATGGTCACAAAGTTCAAAAAAACATTAACATTTTTAATATGAAAAAAAAAACTTTAGGTAGGCCGTTGAACAAAATAAGTTATTGGTTTTCTTATTGATAGTCCTGTTAACAATGGCTTTACATCGACAATTGTTGACAAATTAATGACAGGAGTTTAATAATAATAGTATATTATTCAATGAGCCTGTAATGTACGCTATTACTCATGAGAATGTAAATCACTCGAATGAGTAATAGCCATTACCTGCGAGTAGAATACTATACTTTATCCACTACATTACGTCAAATATGTGTTTTGAAATTACAAGATAAGTAAAATTTTTGCTCTGACAAATACAAAAAATTGTTTGTTTATCAACATGACAAATTGTAGCAACCATCGCTAGGCTACGGACGTATAGGTACTGTTGTAAAACAAATTTTGAAGTGATTTGACATTTAGCAGAAAGTCTTCAAATCAATTATTCAGCTAAAGTTTAACAATGAAAATAAAAAAAAAAGCATGAAAAATGAGAAAACTATTGTCTTTAGCTTTTTATGTGGAAAAGCTTACTTAAAAGTCATTTTGAATTTACTCTTTTGACAAGTAAGATTTAAATTTGACATAATGAATGAATAATATTAATTCATCGAACTGTCAATATTATTTCATTAGTAACAGTAACAAAGGTCATTAAATGATAAACAACAGTTGAATTATGGGTATATTATTTGACAGTTGTGGATAATAGTATATTGTACAACGAGCATGGAATGGTACTCATTTCCTACGAGTATGAAAGTTGTAGTATGAGCCGAAGGCGAATGCTGCAAATCATTCGAGTTTGAATTGTACATTCCATGCGAGTTGTACACTATACTTTTTCTACGACCACGATATTATTTCCTAATTAATTTAATATTAATAAAAAAAATTGTCTCGCTTTACCATTCCAATATTTGAGAATTCTAAATAAGTATCCTAGCAATGGCACCTGTACTTAAATGAGCTGACCTGTATTGAAATACTCACAATACAAATTCATTTCGCAAGATGCTTGCAATGTACCTCATATCCCTAGCAACGACAAACATACAATGAGCAGATTTCTCAGTGGTCGTTGAAAAAAACAATAATTTCCTTATTAAAAATGTTAATGTATTTTTGAACTTTGTAACTATAATTTTAATTTTAGGTACAGGAACATGTTAAAACATTGAAAAGTAATATTTCGGGCTATTCGTTTCAATGAAAAAAAGTAGCCCTTTCCATTTAAGAAAATAACTTTCACTCCTCCCCACCGCATTTCTTTAATAATTTTGTTTTACCAACCGTAATTATACCCCGCTCCTCTCTGTATAAGTCTGTGTATCAATTTTTCCTCTAAAGTTATTAGTTAGCCAGCAAAACAGACTAGATGCTTTAAAGAAACTCACCCTGTACATTTACATATTTAATTTTTTTAATTTGCTCGTTTTTGAAATCTCCTATCTTTATTTCTCTGTTTCCAACAGTTGTTCCGAGTAGCAATGTTTTTATATCTTTCCATGTTGTCTAGTTAAAACTACAATAAGACATCGTGCAGTCAGGTATTAATTTCTGCAAATATACCTCATTCACCTGGTACTGGAAAGGCGACAGTTAGATGATAGTAACTGTTCAGACTCTAGAGAAGCTGTAGTTACCTATATAATAATATAACGTTGTAGAACATTCGATTCCAAGATCATTTTGTGGTAAGATGTAATTTCAATCAGTCTATGATCGTCAGCAGGAAATTGGTGCGGAGAAAATTGTTATAATTTCACATTTTACTCAATAGAGCATCTGACAGCTGCTCGAAGACGCCGGAGCAACAATTTTTGAGTTCTTATTAATTAAATCATAAATACTTTTGAATTATTAAACGAGGAAAAAAGTATTCTTAATTCGACGCATATATTTTTCTTTTACTTTTTACAAAGTAGTCCAATTTTGATGATTCTTTTTTTATTGGATAGGGTATACCTCGAAGTAAATAACATTTAAATTCGAAACTTTTCTACCCTTAAGGGTAGGAAAATAGGGCATGATTGGGCACTCACTGAATTTTTACCTGAATTCTACCACGCATAACTTTATACTGGGTTATCCGATTTCGATAATTATTTTTTTATTGAATCGGGTATACCTCGCAGTTAATTCCATTTGAATTTGAAAAAAATATCTATCTCTAAAGATAGAAAAATAGATAGCCATAAAAAATTAAAAAATTATAGTATATTATACCTTAAGGGAGAGAAGTGTACCATTTTTCCCGCGGAGTAATTTGAAGCACGAGCCGTAGGCGAGGGCTACAATGCGATAAGAGAAAAATACACTTTTCTCCTGCGATGTAAGTACACACAATTTTTTTCAAGACCCCAATATTTATGATGGTTTTTATATATTTCAAAATTATTCGAATTGAAATATAATTTCTGAAGTTACCTTTGATTTGTTTAATTTTGTACATTTTCACAATATTTGAGCACTTTTCCTCGCGACGGGAGAAAAAGTACACAAATCTCCCGTAGATATGAATTGACTGTATCATACTCGTAGAAACCAAATTTCTCTCCCGGTCGTGAAAATATAGTTATTTATTTTACAAGTGGGCAAAGAAAGGAATTACCCACGAGAAAAATTTTAGCACACGAAGCCGAAAGTTGAATGTGATAATTTTATCGAGAGGGTAATTCCACTTTGCCCACGTGTGAAGTATAACGTTTTATCCAACATCACTTAATAAATGCATAATTTTTTAAATAAATATTATTTGACAGTGACACATGCTTTAAATTTTCCAAATTAAAATGTCGATCGTAGTGGTTACCAAGGTGTTGTGTTATTATTATTATTATGAATAGAACTCACTTGTGACTTTGCTCAAAATTATACCCACTAGTGGTTAATCTGTTACTTTCCTTGTTTAAAATCGCCATAGTTATAGAGCATTTATTACGAGGTGTTGGATAAAATGTATTAATTTGTAGAGGAAACTTTGTATTTAAATAAAATATTTGAAAGAACCTTATCCAAAAGTCTTCATGATTTTCTATGAATTCTGAAAGTTTTTTCAACTGATTATTAATTGTTAAGAACCACAAAACACAAGATCATCCTAAACACCTAAACAAGCAACATTTACTTAATGATGTAACAAGTTATAGCATCATTGATTTCTCTAACTCACATTTGAACTTCTACCATACAATATACAATTCTTGTCACCTTATTGCTTATTATCCAACACACAACAATAATTTATAATTTCTTCCTACTCATTTCTCCAAAACTTCAATTCCAAGAGAGAATCTTACAAAATTCTAGTTCCATAACGTAATGAACGCATCAGAGAAGGAATCAGTACCAGAGAATGTTGAGTGTTGAGTTCTTGAGCTCTGCGTGAAGATGACATCACCATGACTTTCCGTAAAGTTCAGAGTGGAAAGTACTTTTGATTACAGCGTTGCAACATGCCAAATACCGAATTCGAAAGTATATCTATGCATTGTGTATACTCAAAGTTCGAATAAAATCTCAGAAATTTATAACAATTTTTCTAGGGTCTAGATTTTATCTCAAAATAATTAATTTTTTTTATAATCTCCAAAATAAACTTAAGGTCAACCATACGGGCTGAAGATAGCGCAACATGAACATGACTTTTTTTAAACAATATATCATTATTGTAATAAATGAAACATATGTTTTATACCTACGTTAGTAGATAAAAGTCCAAAATTTTATAATAAATTTTAAAAAGCTAATTTTGCTTACAAATTATACATGAACATAATTTTCAAAGTAGTAAGATATATGCCACACATTCCCATGAACGACTACAGTAATGCAAATAATTTGTATATTTATAAATATGATCGTTTATAACATACTAAAATTATTTTTCATTTGAATTTACAGTTTTTGAGAAACAAATAAAAATATACCAAAAAGTGTGTTTTTTGGTATATTTTTATTTGTTTCTCAAAAACTGTAAATTCAAATTGAAAATAAACGTAGTATGTAATAGAATATAGATGATCTTGATCATATTTACAAATATACAAATTATTTTCATTACTGTAGTCGTTCATGGGAATGAGAGACACAGTATCAAAGTTCTGAATTTTTGACCAACTAGACTTCAACGAATATTTTTTTTATAGTTTAATGTTTCAGTTATCCTTTTCATCCACATATATAAATACTAGAATGTTCAAAGACCTTACTGTAATAATTGTAAGAAATAATTTATTTAAATTTGAATTTGCAAAACAAAATTCATGGGAGTGAACGAACCCAGCCTGTGAAATGTACTTCATCTGACACTGCAATATACAAGTCACTGTAAAAAAGCAATTAAATTTTGACGGATGTAGTGATTTTTGTTAATTTGTTATTATTTCAGTTGATATTTTCCTTATAATACTCATAAAAATAACAGAATTTAAGATTCAAATAAATTGAGTACATCAATTTTCCCTTTGTAAGATCAGAACAATTTTTTAAAGTTATTCTAGAAGTATTAATTGGGCCAAATGATATGATTTTTGGTTCGTACAATTTGAAATTAGCCCAATTAACATTAGATATAGATGCAATTCATGTTGTTCCGAGGTACCCAAAGTACATAACCTTACTCTATTCGGTGCGTCATCTAGCCAATAGCAAATTACTAATATTTTCCTCATGAATAAAGCATGAAAAGAGCCATTTTCCATGACTGTCCTCTTCTGTAATGTATAATACATATTCGCATATTTTTGCGCGGCGCAGTTAACTGTAAAATGTGTACAATAAAAACGGTTTTCTGCAGTTCTCCAAGATGAATTACATCTGTGCTTATCTCATATTTCTTTTGAAATATAGTATGTCATAACGATGTATGTATAAATAAACACCGTAGCTAGTTAAAAACTATGATATACAGTCGTTAGTTGTGACATTTAGCTAAATGATACCGTGTAGAGACTGTAAGATAGTAGAAAAGAATTGTAGATGTATTTAGGTTGAAGTAAGACAGTTGTTAAGATATCTTGTATGCTTACAACTGTTTATTAGTCATTTCAAAATGGAAATAGCATTTCTAAATCCATAAAATTTAGACGTTACTGAACTTCATTTACAATTTTAGATTGGCAAATTTATAATAACTTTGGTATCCTTAAAAATTTGATACTTTATGTTTTGCTCGTCAAGACAAATAGCATCTTCAGAAAGGAGAAGAGGTAATGTGATTTTTCCTCTGGGATTCTCTTCTTACTTCTTGATAGTAGCTTAACCATGAGGTAACGCCGCTCTTTTTGAAGATCTCTAAATCCTTTTGTTGGAGTGGATCAATCTTCGTTTCTTTTCCTTTATATCCTTGTAGTTAGGTTTCTCCACACCATCCTATTTTTTATTACACTTTGCCAGTTTTTCCTTTCACTGTCTTCTCCTTCCAACTCTTGTCCTATTTCATAGTTCATTCTTATTCTGTATTCGTTTTCTGTTATTTTTATTCACCCTCAAATATTTCTTATTATATGATACATATATAGTAAGAACAATAAATGATAATGTTTCTGAAATAGTTATTTGTGTATCAAGTGCGGATAGAGCATTGTTTGTTGCACGCGGCGAGAAATTGTTGATCGAGGCGAAGCCGAGATCAACAACTCGACAAGTGCACCGAACAAGCTCTATCCGACGAGATACACACAATATTTTTTCTACAATCGTTGAACAATGTCAAGCTGTAGAAAAAAATTAATTTTCAAAATTATCTTTGGTCACGCCTATAACAATTCAATAAAATTGTAGTTACCCATGTCACCGTAATCATGACAACGTTTATGAACAAAATAAAAATTTTCAAAGAAATCATAATTTGACACATGGAGTACATTTGACATATGGAGTACATTTGGCATAAAGTCTACAGAGTGAATAAGTTTATGGTGATTAAGTTGAAGTGTATGTACGTATATGCCAACTGTATTTGCAATAGCAAGGTTATTACCAGAAAAATCCAATGCATCATTTACTTTTATCTAATTTATTTTTATTTTATTTTTGTCGCACTAGTGCGACAATATGTCACTTTGTCGCCCTAGAGCGACAATTTTGAACATTTCCTAACTAAAAATGGAATAACAATGTCGATATTGTGCAACGATTGTAGAAAAACATATTTTGTTTCTCACATACACAAACAAAAAACAAGCAGCAAAAAACAGATTCAGATCAACATCTTAAACATCTGATGTTCCCATACATCACTGTTACTGGATCGAACAACAAAATAAAATAAAAAACGTGCTCCAAAATGTACTTAACGGTTCATATCACACCGAATCTTCTAAACTTGTAATCGGTGATCCGTTATCTTCTCAATCGGAAGAAAACACAAAAGTTTATTGTGTATTTCTATCGCTAACTAGAATTGCTCAGATGAGAATATAGTTTTATATTATTTATATTATGGTTAACCGTTTACTGTGTTTATTTTATAATGTGTTTGACTGTCTTCACGTTCAACGTTTATCATTTAAAGATGATCTCAAGATAAGTTGAAATTTGGAGATATTTTTGACTACTACACTGTGAGTTTCAGCTAAGAAGCAATATTTACTGTTTCAGATAAAATACAATATGGGCTGTTGCTGTTAGTATTACATGAATTTGTCATCGTACTTTTGAGATGTTCACTAATGAAGAAAAAAATCGAATGGAACAATTCTGGTTATAGTTTGATAAATGTTTGCTAATTTATTTCTTGAACTAGTACTAGTAGGCCTAGCAATACCATACTGGAAGAATTAATATAATAACAATACTTCAAATATTTCATGATTCCAATTTTTAATTGGGCGTGTCTTAGTTCACTACTGAGAAAATGGCCGCTCAGCGCCCGCTGATATCTTTATAACATACAAAAGAGAGTATATTATGACAATATCGTTGTTCTATATTTCAAATATCAAGCATGCTTAGTTCATTTTTATTGGGATAAATACTGTGAAATGTATGAAAAACAGAGGAATTAATTAATTATTTTACTGTGGTAATATATTAATAACAGATTATTAAATCTTGCACCTTAAACTTATGGTATATGACATAAACTGGCTAATTTTCTCTGCATGTGGTATTAATTGAACGAAACCTTGTAATTAAATTTAAAGTTAAATACGAGCACAAAGTTAATTTCCTTAAATTATTATATAATTACTTCCGTCAAAATTTATCAGGAAATTATTAATCAATACATAAATATCCAAGTAATTTTTTTAATAGATATTATTATCCTCCTTGAAGGATTCTTAACCATTTAAATATTTAAAACATTTTAATGTGTCTTTCAGAATTCTAGGCTATACATTGACATTCATATTTAAATCTTCAAATATGTTAACAACTAAATGAGTTATTAAAATATATACAACGGGACTTTTGAAATTATTAAAGAAAGTTTGTATCCTTTGTAACAATTTAATTTGTTATAATAACTATGATTATTGTTCTGCTTCAATATAATTACTAAAATATTTAGTCAATAGCACAAAAAAATAAATGTTAAAAATTACTATATTCACAAATATATTTAGTTTCGAAATGCACAAAAATAATTTGTTACTTGTTAACAAATTTGAACTTTTTTAATAAACAAAAATTAACGGTGGATCGTCTGGGATTAAAAATTTTGTTAAAATTTTGTACTGTGTGCGAAGTAACAAATAAATATTTACTACTATATATTTATAATTTGCCGATCTCGGTCGCGTAGTGGCTATGCATTAGCCTAACATGCCAGAGGTAATGGGTTCGAATCCCACTGAAGAGCATGGTCGTTTGTGTTATTTACAAAAAATTCACAATAATCCACTTATTAAGCGACATATGTCCAATACTAGTTCGCTTACCATATTCATGATAATAATAGTAATTATAATATTTATAAGAAACTTTAAATTAGTTTTTAACTAAATGAGATATCAAAATAAAGTTAACGGTGCTGTATTAAAGGAAGAGAGAAGAATTCTCTAAGTAAATGTGTAGTCTCTAAATTAGTTTTATAAATCTGATAGGTAGATAGGTAATGAGGTGGGTAACATTCGTTGGTTTCGAAAGTATATCCAAGGACAAAATTTCGCAAATTACTTCTTCTATTACAGTTTAAATTCTTGAGATAACTCTTACAGATAGACTTGAGGAACCGGATTATCAAAAAGTTTTTTAAAATAAATATATCATCACGCCATTTACCCACTTTTGATATGGCACTCTGCTTTCGCAGATTTAATAATAGTTATTTACTTTACACTTTGCCCACGTGTGAAGTATAACGTTTTATCCAACACCTCTTAATAAATGAAAAATTTAATAAAGAAATATTATTTGACAGTGACATATGCTTTAAATTTTAAATTAAAATGTCAATCGAAGTAGTTACCAAGGTGTTGTGTGATATTATTATTGTTATACATAAAAAAATACTCACTAGTGGCTTTTCTCAAAATTATACCCACTAGTGGGTAATCTGTTACTTTCCTTGTTTAAAATCGCCATAGTTATAGAGCATTGAGAGGTGTTGGATAAATAAATGTGTTATATTGTCCTATCAAATAATTTGACATAATTTAAAATCAAAGCAAACATTTAATAATGTCAAAATATTTGACAGCAAAACATTATACGTTAGTTTGCCATTTTGTTTTATACCAAGGCGAACACTATTAACTAATAATTTTGTAAATTTTCATGTTTACTTTCTGCAGTTACAACACATAGTAAATGTATTTTGTTTACAGATTAACATGCAGAATTTTAAGATTTACAATATTTATTTGAAGCACTTGTCTAAAATAATTTGGAAAGCAATGCGCACAAAAAAAAAATTCCCATGTTAAATACCTGTGACCCGCATTTTTTGTTACTTCCTGTATTCTGTATTCTGCTCATTTAGTTCCGTCATATAGCGACCCCCAAAAATGTTAGTCGAGAAGGAACTATAGGAGCAAGTTAAAACAGCAACTGTCGTGTATGTGATTCGTACTAAATACGCCGTCAGTCATATTTATTTATCATTCTCCACAGATTCAGTTTTATTTTTCACTTTTATAAATCTCTAACAGTACTTGGATTATACATTCTCCATATTAAATCTTAATCCGTTTAACTTAACGTTAACTGATAATTCAAACCACCGTAGCACGTGGACATAGCACAACATAACAGCAACACATACGCACTTCACATGTGTAGGACAGAGAGGATATCTCTGGTCGAGTTTCCGTCTCTTTCCAGTAACGTATGTTGATGGTGCAGTCCGTTACAGTGTAATGTAAATATCACAGCTTGCTTGATAATATATTGTTACAAGCAGAAATTAATGGCAAGGGATTGGCCAGATTGATGATTTTGTAGGGGAATTATCTGGAACGGTTGTATGACTTGGCAAAGGAGAAATGGATGTGGGTTTGTGGAAAAACTAAGCGAGTTGTGAAATGTGCTAATTCAATAAAAGTTCATTTTCAAGATAGATTCTAAGTCATCTAACAAATTGAGCAATCTTTATTCATTCTTCCTACAATTAATTCTACTTAGGCCCAATTCAAGTGAGTGTTCACTTTGTGCCCAAACGTCAACCATTTTATAAAAAAAAATAATAGTTATTTACTTTACAAGTGGGCAAAGTAAAGAATTGCCCATGGGAGAAATATTAGCACACGAAGCCGAAAGCTGAGTGTGATAATTTTATAGAGTGGGTAATTCCACTTTGCCTACGTGTGAAGTATAACGTTTTATCCAACACCTCTTAATAAATGAAAAATTTATTAAAGAAATATTATTTGACAGTGACATAAGCTTTAAATTTTTTAATTAAAATGTCAATCGAAGTAGTTACCAAGGTATTGTGTGTTATTATTATTGTTATAAATAAAAAAATACTAACTAGTGACTTTCCTCAAAATTATACCCACTAGTGGGTAATCTGTTACTTTTCTTGTTTAAAATCGCCAGAGTTATAGAGCATTTATTGAGAGGTGTTGGATAAAATAAATTTTTTAGTCTTAATAACTAAGTTCCGAAATTAACGTAAGTAACCAATTTTCAATCGGCGTTCGTTCATTGTTTATTTGGCGAAAGTTAAAATGCCAACTGTTGGCTGTGGGATTCGAACTGTGGATTTTATGATCCCCAAACCAATTCATACTAATGCGAAATGAGTACCATTCCGTGCTGTACAATATAGTAATATTTAACAGTTTAATGCAAAAATTAAATTATGATTTATAGCAGGCGCTTAAAATTTTATTGCCTCTTGGGAAAATACTCAACATTTGATTTCAAAGAACACTTATCACAATCAATAATTATATAATAAATAATATTAATAATTATTAATGAACTCTGAAATATGCAGCATACATACATACTTTATTTGGAGTTTTTGTTATTAAATACATATATAAATTATTATATTTTTTCTATTATTATAATCAAATATTCCATATATAGGGTGTAGCATTGAAATATGTGCTATATGCTATATTTATATTGCTGAATCTTTTTTAACTATTCACTTTACAGCAAAAGTATACATAAAAAAATTTATCAGAATTTAAAAAAGGCATGCAATAAGGCTCATTTGATTACCTAAATTATAATTCACCATATTTATATTTTAAATTATTTTTATCTAAATTTATGGATGTGATCACTAAAATAAGAATTTTCAATAAAATTAGGAATTTATTTATAATTTTTATAATATATTTTTTGTATATAACATTCATATTGGTAACACTTCTATATTTTCCTCTCTAGAGAGGAACAATACATTTTCCTCACTATTTCGGGAGAAGAACGGTGGGGTTTCCTACCATGTCGTGAAAAATTAAATGTATAATTTTTAGCTATTTCCAGAGTGCCATGGTAAACAAAATATACAAATAGTCGTATTGTTTGAGTTTGACAGATGACATTTGACAGAGTATTAATAATTATTGACTTGTTTAATTTATTTCTAAATGGTAAATGTGTTCATGATTACTGAGAAATAATTTAAACAAGTCAATAATTATTAAAACTATTTCAAATGTCATTTGTCAAACTCAAACAATACGATTGTTTGTATGTTTTGTTTCCCATGGCACTCTGGAAATAGCTAAAAATTATATATTTTATTTTACGTCTATCTCATGACAGAAATGTATCACATCAATAAATTTAGGTTCATTTGGTGCAGTTTTTAATTCTTAACATTTGATCTATTTACACTTTTGCTCTAAAATTAATAGGGTAAAAACTTAGAGCAAAATTAAAATATTAACGTTGTAGACAAAAGTAGGTATTATGTTTATGTTACTAATTAATTAGATTTTGGGAACAATTTATCAACAGTAAGTGGTAGATTATTTGAAAACCTATTAAGGTTTTTGGGTACATATTAGTAAATAAATGAGATAGAGTAAATTTCATTGGAAACAAAAAAATGTAGAATAATATTACCTACAATCTTTATTTGAAACATTTTTCTATATTTTGTTGTCATCATATTGAAAAACAGTGTTCGTAGTACCAGCCAAAATTTTTGAGCCAAATGAAATCTTTATTGCTAGCGATTTGTGTTAATTTGTTATTATTTCAGTTGTAATTTTTCCTTAAAATATTCTTAAAAATAACAGAATTTAAGATACAAATAAATTGAGTATAACAATTTAACCCTTTCTAGGATCTGAAAAGTATTTAGTTCTAACAATAATTATTTAATCAATTTCATGTAAATATGCAAGGTGATCTATTTCAAATTTCAATATTAATAAACCGCTTCCGAATTTAAAGTTAGCTATTTAGTAACAATATCGTGTCTTGTTTCTACGCAACCTTGATTTTTAAATGTTATAAAATCGAAAGTCAACTGTCACAAAACAACCATTCGTCACAGGTTGATATTAACTTGTCGCATTGTTTTCGAAGTTAAAATTCGGAATATTTATAAGCACTTTGGTGCCAGGATATTAATAACTACTTAAAGTGGAATGCATTTTCTAGTGTTAAATAACAAAATCAACAATTATTAATATGTACAGCACGCTGGTCGACTTTCACATTTGCTGAAAGGTGACAGATACTTTCTGAGGACATTTTCAATAAAGCAAGCGAAGGTTAGTAGCAAGAGAATTTAGATTTGTTTAGCTGGTTAATTATTTGCATTATTTTGTTCGCTGCGGAGAAATCTACTAAAATGTTATCGCAAACTAAACAGACTAATTAAAAAACAAAATTCACTATTATAAATAGCATGTCATCAACTGTATTGTCGAAATAAATGTGACAATATTATTAAACATTAAAAATTATGTTGTTAAAATATAACTACTTTCATTGTTGATATATGTAGATTATACCAGGTCTAGAATAGAAATATGTCGTATATGGATTTCAATGCTATTTTTTTTATACTGCTGTATATTTTTGACTATTCACTTTCCAGCAAAAGTGTTGCCAACAAAAGCTGTTCATAATGTAAAAGTATATGCATTTAACTATGTAACTATTATTTTTCACGATATATCAATCATTTAAAATATTATTTATTAGGAAAACTGTAATACTACTACTGAAAAATAAACCTGTAAGGGAGGTAAAGGAATCATGCTAAAACTTCGGTAGTGAGTTTTCAGTGGATGAGCACGTTTTAGGGTCCCTAGGTAGAATACAATTTTAATAATTTCGCGATGATGTCTGTGTTAATATTTAGAGTTACAGTTTCTCAAAAACTACTAAACTTAAAATTTTGATATTCTGTATATATCAATTGTATTCCTTTTGGAAGAGCTGTTTAGTTTTTGGTATCAATCCAATAACAGGAAGTGGTAGTTTACTTGAAGCCTTATTGAGTTATTTTATAAACTTTGTATAAATCCTACCATGTTTGGTATCAAATTAAAAGTCTTACGGAGGAGAATTAAACTCAAGTGTCAAAAAGTTATTTTGGAAGATCGTCAATTGTTTTTACCCCGGGCAATATGCTAAAAATTCGGTAGTGATTTTTCAGTGGTTACGGTTTCTCAAAAACTACTAAATTTAAAATTTTGATATTTTGTATATATCAATTGTATCCCCTTTGGAAGAGCTGATTAGTTTTTGGAGATAATCCAATAACTGGAAGTGGTAGTTTACTTGAAGCCCTATCAAATTATATTGAAATATCTCAGTAAATTATAGTTTAATGAAAATTTTGTTAATAGAATAATGTTTCAAATATTATTATCTACAATTATTGTTTAAACCATTTTCCTCTTATTGTCACCATTTACGAATTACAACACGTTAAAAAAAATTATATTTTGATATTTTCGTTTAAATCTGCTAACCTGTATTTTTTCTCTCAGTAAATTATGGGTTAATGACATATTTTGTTATTAGAATAATATTTCAAATATTATTATCTACAATTGTTGTTTGAAACATTTTCCTCTTACTGTCACTATTTACGAATTACAACACCTTAAAGAAAAATTATATTTTAATATTTTCGGTAAAATCTACTAACCTGCGCATTTTGAAAAAACAAAACAACGCTTGAAAAATGTCATTTTTTGACATGTGTTATAAATGAATACTAATTTTTTTTTAAAAGATTAGTGTTCTTGATAGTGACGGTCCGTGTTCTTGCATTGTTTGATAAAAAATATATGGCGGGAGGTATTGTGGTGCCCACAACAGATTTTTTACAATAGGATTGTTGACTCAAAATGTCAAAATTAATCAAAGAATCGCTCTACCTTACCAAAAGCTTATTACCACTTTTCTGAACATCCTTTATACCCCAAAGAGAATCACCATAAATAAAGCGACTTATAAAAATTATTCTTCCACAACCCATATAACCCGAAATTTCTTAAAAAAAAAAAAAACTAACAAATATCACACCATCCTCCCACACAGACTGAAAAAAATCTTCTGCCTAATAAAATATACAAATTCCTCTTTCTGCAGATGACAAAAAATTAACCTTGTAAAGCAGCCACAACCGGACTTCTATTTTTAACCGCAGTTGCTGGTTTGCCTAGTTTCTAAAAACGCGCCATGGCATTTATAAGTCACAATCAAAACAGTTACTCTTAACTTCAACTGTTCAACTTCCAAGACATTTGCCATCGCCGTTGCACCGTGGGAGTAGATAACGTTGCGATGCGATTTTGTCGCGGTTAAGTTGTTTTTAATTACAGGGTGATAGGCTTTTGTTGCTTAAATTATTGTAGAACAAATGACAGTTTTGTAAAGGTTACGGTATGTCAGAAACTGTTTTGGCGGAAGACAAGTTAATATTGATGTCTGTAATTATATACTGCTTTGTCGAGTAATTAATTAAGATTAACTTCATATATCCGTACGGTAATTGTTGTTATTTCTAATCGTATAGCAATCAATTTTTACTTTCATATTTCTAATTACTTATTACAATCACTGCTGTATTCCATATGTTTTATTCAAATTAAATGATTAGAATAGAAACACTAATTAGTATTGCGCTAATATTTTATACAAGATGTAGAATTGAAATGTTGCTATTTTATCTTCCTCATAATATTTGTAAGGGATGTATTGTTACGCGTCAAAATTTTCGATAGTGAGTTTCCAATGCATAAACACAGTTTCACGATGACGTCTGTGTGTATGAGAGACGATATAGTACTTATAATATTGACTAAAATTTATATTTGAAACTATTTTGTCTATTTCGTTCCACATATTTTTTTTATATGGCTGTATTTATGTACCTATTCACTTTACAGCAAAAGTATTTATACAAAAATTGTCCAGAATTTAAAAATGCATGCAATAAGGCCCATTTAGTTACCTAAATATTAATATATCACGATATATCAATTATTCCTTCGAGAACACACCTATTTATTCGATCAATGAGAACATTCTGGGCACAGAAAATAAGCAAGCATATCTGACCTAAAACTTTTTTTTATCGTCTACCACTCTGCAATTACTAGATGGATTTGTCTAAAAAAATTTTGAGGTAAACTTAAAGATCCGATAGAAATGATTTATGTAAAATTCTATAATTGTTGATGTCTTTGACTAAGTAACAAATTACGAAAAGTGTGTTTTTTAAAAAATTAAATTTTACACAAAATATTGTAATTTTTTTATTTTTTAATATTTTAAGCTAAAAATTTATCTGGAAACTCTTAAAGTAAAAAAAAAATTGTGGGTCATATAGACCCAGTGTGTTATCCGAGGGTTAAATTAAAATTAAGCAAAAACGAAAAATATTCGATATTTCATAATACAGTTTTAGATTGATTTATTTATTTAACAGAAAGAAATGGAAAGAAAAGAATTCTCATATTCGCCAATATATCATTATCATTACATTCTAGTACGAATTTTCTACAGAAAATCTCTAATAAATAAATAAATTTTTTTCTGAAATGTCAAATATTTTTCATTTTTGTTTACCGCTTTCTAATAAATATTAAATCTAATTTAATTGATATATCGTGAAATATTAATATTTAGGTAATCCATTACATCCATTTTTAATTCTGAACATTTTTTGTATTTCAACTTCTGTTGTAAATTGAATAGGTAAAATGATATATCAATATTAAAAAAATAACTTTGCAACCCCTATATACCACATTTCAATTCGATACTCGGTATATTTTTGCCCTGCAATGTTTTTTGATAATAAATAATATAGAACATCTTGAGAGTCAACAAATGAACTGTAATTTTGTTCCGCAGTTAAAGCTATCATAGCCTGTTTCCATATGTAGTGAATTCAAAAATAAAAATAAAATTTTCCTCATAAATTACAATAAGATGTTGCGCCTTAATTATATATCTATAAAAAAATGTTGCATAATTTTTTTTATATAATCCTTCAGAAAATATGCATTTATTTGCGAATAGAGTTTGCAGGATAAAGTACGGAATGCAAAAAATATAATAAGTTTGTAGGTTTTCCTTGCATTTGAAATTTGCAAAAAATAATTAAGAAATTCAAGCCCTTCTAGGTGATTAACACTAAATAAATTATCTTAAAGAAATGAACACTCTCACCAACCTGTAATGGTCGCCGCAAGACACAAAACCACAACAGCCAACATTTCGCACCTTCTGGGCTGCAACATGTTCCCAAATCTGTTATTTCCAATAAACTCCACTTTGAAACCCAACAAAACACTTAAAATATTTATCCCAGTTTCACAGAACCAAATCTCACTTTAAATCCTTGGAAAACTATCCGGTATCACTGTAAAACCTTCTCAATCACGATCGCATTTCAAATTTCCCGCTACTTCCCGGGCGCCATGTTGAAGCAATTGAAGCACGACAGCACTCTGTGGATGTGTGGCGTAGTTGGCTGCGGAACAGACACTGCGGGTCTCAGTGGTGGCTTTGCGTTCACCTGCTAGGTGGGGAAATGTTAACTTCTTGCAGAAGCAGAAGAAGTAAGTGGGGACCCAGAACGAGGTCTCAAGAAGTTGCAGTAGGTTGGACAGTTGCTGCGTTTATTTCTCCAGATTTTTTGGATTACTTGTATCGCTCATACAATTATACTCCTTTGACAGAATTGCTTCAGTTTTTTATGCAAGGTGCTAACTGATGTTGAAAACGGGAGCCGAAAGAAATAGACAGTCGTTGGGCCAACTGTCCTTGTTGTACAATCTTCTAAGAAAGTTAGCAGGAATATGTAAAGAAATAAAATGTTTTATATAAAACTTACTCAGCCGATCATAAGCGTTTTACAAGTTAAAAAATACTTGTACAATTTTCTGCATCCCTAACCATTTTTGAGAAAAATGTTTGAAGTAAAAGTTGTGGAAATTTAATATCTACATCTGAATCAGTAAACAAATTTCATTATATTTATTTAATGAAGGCTAAAAAAACAATAAAAAATTCAGTTTTTATAATGAGTAACCATGATAATATTACGATTCGGCATGTATCAAATATGCAGAGTAATTTTTACGAAAGACTTGGGGTTTACTTGATGCCACTCGTCAAATTTTTCATTTAATAAAAATGAAGAATTTGTCGACTGGCTTGGATATGTGAGAGATACAAAATACTCATGACTGCAATCCAGATGAATTTTTTAATCAAAAGTCGACGTTTTGCAAACAATATTTGTATTCTTCAGGGGAAAAGATTTAAAAAATTAGAAACACATTACAATAAATCAACGTAACATAAATGTTAGTCTCGTAAGCCAATAAAAAAATAAATAAAACATATGTATCATAGTATAAAAAACACAAATTTACAAAATTTATAACAAAGTTTATAATAATAATCCGTTGTTGGAATGGCCTTTTGGCATTCCGATTTATCCCCAATCGAAACTTAAAAGAACCGAATCAAAAAAAATTAAATCATCCTGCATGGACAATCGCAGAATTGCGACACAATCTGCAGGAAATTTGGGTTTCTTTCTTACTGCTGTAAATATTTACCTATTCAGTTTAGAGCAAAAGTGTAAATACAAAAGTTGTTCAGAATATAAAGATGCATACAATAAGGCTCATTTGGCTACCTAATTGTTATTAATTCATGATATATCAATCAATATTTATTAGAAAAATTATAAGACGCCCATGGAAAATTAGACAAAAAAAATTATTTGACATTTCAAAAGTAGGTTAAAATTTATTTGTTAATTTAACTTAAAGAAATGGAAAGATATGAACTCTAAAATTCGCCATTATATTATTCTTCTACAAAATTTCCACAGAAAATAATACAACACTGTAATAAATAAATCTAAATCTGTTTTCTGAAATGTCAAATATTATTCGTTTTTGTTTAATTTTCCATTGCCGTATTACAATTTTCCTTATAAATATTGATTTTAACTTAATTGATATATCGTGAAATACTAATATTTAGGTATCCAAATGGGCCTTATTGCATGCATATTATTATTCTGAACAATTTTGTATTTACACTTTGTAAAGTGAATAGGTAAAAATTTACAGCAATATAAAAAAATAGCATTGAAATCCCTATATACCACATTTCAACTCTACACATTGTATAAAATATACTGCATTATACTTGTATCTCTACATTTGTAAAACATAAAAACAAATAATTTGAATCGTGCAGATTAATATGAAATTTAGCTCGTAGTTCATCCGAATCTTGTATAATTTATTATTGTATATGAACTTTATCGCAATGTTCCTAAATAACCCTATAAAATATGCACCTTTCATTTAAAACATTAAAACTAGAAAATTTCTACAGTGCTAAACAAAACAGTCCTCTCAGTATAAATTACAAGTTCGTTAACCCTTGAAATCAAATTTGGCAAATCGTCAACAACAGTTTACCATCCAGTAAAAGTAATAGCAATTAATAAGTTATAAACGAGTGTAATAATGGGAAAACAGTTAAACAGCAGTATATAGTTTCATACATTACTTCATGCCTACAACTCTGCCACCCTACATGGAAGACTAACGGTCGCATTGCCACTTTTGCTTGTCTTTACTTCCAAATCTACCCACCCAGTTCGACTACATAATTTATTTGTTCACCATACTGCGAATACGTGAGATAATTCGCAAACACGATTAATGATGCTACAGTAGATTCATTGTGGTTTTCTTTGCAATTCTTGTACTGCAGGTTCTAAAGATATTCTGCGTTATTTTCCAACTAAAGCAGATTCTAAATTTGATTCATGATCAGAAGACAGACTGTTTAATAATTGATAATCTTAGTTTTTCGCTGGGAAACATTCTCAAATTATTTTACAGATACAATCCACTAAATAATTTACTGCATTCTTTTCAGTAATTATTTAGAATCATATTGCTGCAGAAAGTTAGTTCATTACTACAGTTAGAAATTCTTAAATGGTTATTCATATTAGTGGTCATATAAATTGGCAATGAAATGGCATTTGTTTTAAACGATTTTTAATAGTTTTATGTAAATTTCTTCTCATTATGAAGAATGTTCACGGTCAAGTTAGAGTTCATGAATTCAAACTGAGTTGTCTAAACTTACAACTATAGCCATCTGATTTGGGTTCCATTTGATCTGTAATAGAAAATTAGGTACTTCTTCTTGTGCAATATATTATAGTATTGTACATTTCAAGACAGTTACCCATAGCTTTACCGGCTAGTAGGGTACCTAATGAACAAGGGAAGCGAGCTTGTTATCCAAACCAGCATGTAAAGTTCAGATTACGGTCGCAAATACTTTTTAAAACCTTACTTTGCTGGAGTGTTCAGTACAATACATATAATTATTCGACTAAAATAGTTTTGAAACCTTACACAATAAATATGGATGTTACTATGTATTTAATATAATAGCCCGTAAAAAGATTCTTTACCACTAGAGACAGAGCTCAATAATAGTAGGTTTACACAATACAGAATACATTAAAGTATTCGATCGAAATAGTCTTTGAAAACATTCACAATCAATATGTATATTACTATGTTTTTAAAATAACAGCACGTAAAATCTATTTACCATGCTCGCCCGTAAAAAGGTTCTTTACCAATTAAGATAGCGCTCAATAATAGTAGATTTACGATTCAGTACATCGTATAATAATAAATAATATATTAGATGAAAAAACTTTGGAAACTAATAGTAAAATTTTAAAAATCTTTTGGATTCAGTTTTGTAAAAATATTTTAGGTATTTAATGTAACGTTTCAAAAATTCTTTGTCAGGAAAATAAATGAATAACATAAACAACTATATAGAAATAGTAACTATGTAATATATTATTTTATCTTTAATATTGTGTTTCAGATTATGGCGATGAAGATTCAATTCTTCAGCTGCTACAATACTCTCAACTTCTTCCGAATCTGGTAAGAAATATTTTTTTGCTTATCCCTCATATCAATTCTATTTGAAACACTCGAAAATATGAGGAGGACATTCAGAAAATTATAGGAATTAATTAACTTTGTCGATTTCACTGATCTAATTTTTGATATAAGATGTTTTTATCTTTGCTATTTAATAAAAGTCTTCAAAAAAAATCCAAATACGCATTTCCAGAACCAAGTTCTAATCATCAATAGAAATAAGAGAGATGAAAAATCAAGCAACATATTTGGAAAGTAAAAGGAAAGGATCAGTAGTGGAATGGAGACCAGGAGGAAGAATAAGACGAAGCAGACCCAGATCAACATGGCTAAAGGAAGTAGAAGAAGATTTAAAAGCATTTGGTATAAAAAACTGGCAAAGTAAAACAAAAGATAAGAAGATGTAAAGAAACCTAACTTCAATGATTTAAAGAAAAAGAAACGGAAATTGTTCCACTCGAACAAAGTAAGATAGATGAAATATGATCAAAATTTGAGAAATAATCTTGATTAATTTCCAATTAAATGCAAAAAAATATATCTAAATCGTGAACAATTATATTCGTATTCCATGATATCCAAGGTCAGAAAAACGTTCTCGACATCAAGAAGCAATTTCATGTATAGTTTTTGACTAATGACTTAGAGAAAGACGCAACCTAAAATTACGAAGAGTTTAATAAAATATCTCACGTGAGAACGAAGTAGTTTACTTTCACATACGCTGTGTGTTTGTGCCAAGATGCCAGGATCTGCAGCATAAGATGAAAAGTTTCGTGACGCTTTGATTCAACTCATGCGAATTTGTAACGAAACTAAAATGTTTGCAAAACGATAAAGAACATATTAGTAAAATAGGACTGTAAGTTCATATGAAGGATATTGTTGACGATTAGAATTACAGTTGTTCAAATATCTGTTTGTGTTATTTGACAAGTAGCTAAAAAGGAAAGTCGTGAAAGAAATGTTCATTAAATCTGTCTTACGAATAGATTTAACGTCTACTTGTACTAGTTTATAATGTATTATATCACACAATTTGATTTTAGCATACATGACGAGATAAAAGGAAAAAGAATATTAATGGTGCAAGGTATTAGGTGCTTTGGTTACATTTGCTCGAAACATGAATGTATCTAGAGATGCTCGATTTAGTGTTTATAATTAGTGTCTACATTGATGTATGGTTCTGAATGTAGGATGTGGATGAAGAAGCATGAACGACGTGTAACTGCAGTGGAAATGAGATATTTGAGAGGAGTGTGTAGGTTTACGTGATCATGTTTGGAATACATTGGTGTATGGTGAGTGTGAGATTGAGAAGAATGTTGATAAGAAAGTGGAAGTGAGTCAGTTGAGGTAAATCTCGAAAGATTGGTGAAACTAATATATGTGGGTGAGATTGAGGGTGAACGATTGCGTAGGCGTCCGCGGAATAAGTGGTTGGGTATGATTGATGGTTTGTTGCGTGAACGAATGATTCCAAGTGTGAAGAATAGATGAGCATGTATGAATCGCACTATGAATGTGGATGAGGCGAAAGTGGTGTGTCAGGATACGAATGCTTGGAAAAGATTGATTGTTGGTTGACTGTGTTTCTAAGTTCGTGCTACCCCACTGAGTAGGATATAGTGTAATTTTACGTAAGTTTGTATGTATGTATTGTGCTAAGAAACAGAAGCAGAAATCAAAGAAAAGATAATGGTAACAAATAAGACTTAAACTAACGATACAAATATGAGAATTTACCAAACGAACAATGTATGCTGCAGACTATGATAATGACAAAAAGATGAAGAAGATTTAAGAATAATGGAACGAAATATAATAAGAACAATATTAGGACAAATAAAGGTAACAGAAAACGAATACAGAATAAGAATGAACTATAAAATATAAGAAGAGTTGTAAGGAGAAGACATAGCGAAAAAGATCAAGCAATAGAGTCAGTGGCTTGGACATATATGAAGAACAGAAGAAAATTATCAGTAGTAGAATGGAGACTAGCAGGAAGAAGAAAACGAGGCAGACCCAGGTCAACATAGTTAAAGGAAGTAAAAGAATATCTAAAACTGACAAAGTAAAACAAAACAGGAAGATGTGGAAAAATCTAACTACAAGGATTCAAAGGAAAAGATATGATGATTGATCCACTCCAACAAAAGGATCTAGAGGATAAAAAGCGACGTTACCCTATAAGGGTGCTAAGCTACTATATACATAACTTACAAAAAATAATATTGATTTACATTATTGTTGTTACAATTACAATAATTTTGTTGTGACATCTAACTACTTGTCATAGATTTACATGTATAAATCATGATGTATAGATCAAACAGCACTTCACAAAATACGTTGTATGTTTAGTCACTGAAGCAGAAAGCAATGAATTGCATTTGTCGGGACGAAATCAGAAAAACTGATGAACAATTTCTAAACAATTTTGCCGGATATTGTAATAACTTTTACATGACATACATTAATATAAAAAGACGGTAGTATAATCCAATCTTGAAAATTAAATTGAAAGGAGTAATATAATAATTGATTGATCAAATACCTCAAATTTAGTGCAGAGCAAAAAATATACGAAATATTTTTGGGTATCCATGCATGGCAAATTGCTCATCTGTGGTTCCTTCTTTCATTGGAGATGAAAGTAATATGTAGTTAAGAATTTATAAACCATTCTTTAAATATCATTACATTAAGTAGGTATGAAAAAATAGTCTGTTATGGGTACCACAATACCTCCCGCTATAAATTTCTTATCAAACAATGTTTGAATACGGACCAACATTATCAAGAAACGATCATCCCTTAAAAAAAATGACATTTTTCAAGTGTTGTTATATTTTTTCAAAAAGCACAGATTAGATTTAAACGAAATGTCAAAATATATTTTTAACGTGTTGTAATTCGTAAATGGTGACAGTAAGAGAAAAATGTTTCAAACAACAATGGGGTCTTTCACCATATAAAAATTTTTTTTATGAAACTTAATCTATATTGAAGACTATCTACTCTTTTAAAAAGTCTTAATTGTTTTTCATTAAGCCGCAATGATTTTTTTTAATGTTGTGACGTCATAGTAGAGGTGTTGCTGGATCTAAAACAGTAGAGATTTAAATAATTTTTGTTACATAAATGTTCTATTTTATTGTAATAATAATAATAAAATAAGTAAAAAAATATATGACTACAATTATTTACAATCTGTACCGTTTTATATCCAGCAACACCTCTCCTATGACGTCACAACATTTAAAAAAAAATCATTGTGGCTTAATGAATAACAATTAAGACTTTTTAAAAGTGTAGATAGTCTTCAATATAGAAAAAGTATCATAAAAAATAAAATTGTTAAAGACCCCATTGTATATAATAATATTTGAAACATTATTCTAATAATCAAAATTGTCATTAAACCATAATTTATTGAGACGTTTCAAAATAACTTAATAATGCTTCAAGTAAACTACCACTTCCGGTTATTATATTATCACTAAAAACTAATCAGCTCTTTCCAAGGGGATGCAATTGATATATACAAAATATCATAATTTTCAGTTTAATAGTTTTTTAGAAACCGTTTCTCCAGAAATCCACACACACAGACAGACATACACACACACAGACATCATCACGGCACTATTAAAATCGTATTATGGGGACTCTAAAACGTGCTCATCCACTGAAAACTCACTACAGAATTTTGAGCATAATTCCAATACGTACAAAAATTAAATTTTTTAAATTGTCTCCATAGAAAATTACCTCTGTGGCTCCTCCACCACTACCATACTTGGAGGTCGTGATTTGACGGCTGGTAACCGCACTTCACGCGTAAAAATGTACCATAATACCGCGATCTGCTTTGAGCAGAGTGCCAAACCCAGAAATGGGTAAATGACGTAGTGATATATTTATTTTATTTATTTATTCCTATACCTCCCTTACAGATATGTAGCATATCTGTTTTAGAAGCTAAAGAAGAAATGATTGTTAAGTTTTTTATCTGAATCATTCCAGTGCTGACAGCAAATGACCATTCATCAAAATATATCAATTATAGTTTCTAAAACAAGTCCAAAACCTACCAATTATAATTAATGTCATAATTACACCCAAAAACCTTCACAGACGATCCTACACGCAACGCAAGGAATCAATGTATTCAAGTGACCCATTTTTTGAAATTTACACTGAGTGCAATCAAATCGCCCTAGGCGGCTGGCTTTCTATTCAAGATGAGATAGCATTTGTTTTCTTTGCTGCTTCGGAAAATTCTGCACCTTTCGATGTTGTCTCATACGGAGTTTGCTCAGGAGATAGTTTGGAAATGGATGGAATCTTTTACTTTATTATTAATTCAACAATAATTAGGTCACATTAACAGTGGATGTTTTCTTCCGGATGCCTTGCAGTAGCTTCCTAAAATTTGGTTCTTTCATTTTCCTGAAGAACTCTTACAGACTTCATGTATGGATCCATGAGAGATTTCCTATTTAGTGAATCACATAGTTCAAAAAAAAAAAAGCTCAAAACTATTCTTAACAGAAATCGCTACCAGTTTTTAGATAAATATATTTATAAGTTAAAAAATCTTTCAAAACTCATAGTACCTATATTTAATAAAAAGACTTAAATTTAGTTCTTTACTAAATTTATTAAAATACGTTTCGATTTACTAAACGTAAATCTTCGCCCAGCAATAAACAAATGAATAACATAAAGAAGATTTACGTTTAGTTTTTATTTAATATTTTTATCTCTGTGCTGAACTGAAAACATACTTTATTATTTTACTTTGCATTTCATAATTTATTTATTAAATATGAGTATGCTCTCTCTTGTTTTAAGTATTTTATATATGCAAAATTTTCCTATATTCTTCTGCTAATGGTCTGCTGCGCTGCTTTTTACGAACTGAATAAATAAAACAAGCTATTCGATATGAGGAATGAAATTGAAATAGTCGTAATTCCAAGTACCGTAAGGTGTTCCAATAAAACGTAAGTGTAACAAAATTAGAATGAGCAATACACAATTGCAAACAAATATGCTAATGATCCTTGCAAGGGTCACAATTAAATTCAGGTTTTGCGGTAAACTCGTGAAGGAATGCTCTTGAATGCAGTCAGAAGGATTCATTGTTTGTTCATAACTTCAAACTTAGGCATAAATAATAAGTTCCATTTAGTTCTGGGTAGATATTATTTTTGTCATCTGTAATTTTTATCTCCCGCAACATCCTGTAAGGGAGGTATAGGAATCATTCTAAAAATTCGGTTGAGTTTTCAGTGAGTGAGCACATTTTAGGGTCCCTAGAATATGATTATACAAGTAATTAACAAATAAAATATTTAGCCTGTAAATTTTGCTCTTAGTGCTTACTATTTGCTTTAAAATTTTGTTGAATCTCCAGACTTAAACAAACAACAAATATTAAAAAACATATCAGCAAATGACATCCTCCTAAAATCGGAAGTAAGAAGAAGTTAAACATTTACCACCTACCATCTTCTACTAATAACTACAACCAACATCTCTCTTCTCGTTCCGCTCACTGGTGCCAGCGGTACGTTCTATACACCCAGCTGAAATGAAAGGAGCGCCTGAAGGCAAGTTCCACATACAACTACAATCACACATACGACTTATACGAGGCAAACAGCCTTGCCTTGTCCACGGCTCGCTTGACCTAGTCACCAACTTCGCACTGAGCTCGTGTATGTTGTACATGTGTGAGTGAAACAGGAAACACTTGCGTAGCCGTGGTGTGTGGAGTTCCGTCTGTGTTCCTGATTTCATCGATTTGAGCAATAAGTGTTGGATTTTGTTTGTAAATATTTGGTGGAATGTTTGTTCAAGGAACAAATATATGTTAGCTAACTTAAAATCACAGTTTTGCAGTCTATTTCTCTGTAGATGACCAACAGTGTTGGAATAATGGATAGTAGTCTTGCTTCACAATTTAGAGTCCACGGTTTCATTCTAACTTACTTTTTTCTTATTATTGTGTATATTTATACATACATACATGCTATATCCCACTTAGTGGGGTAGCACGAACCCAGAAACACAGTCAACCAACAATCAATCTCCTCCAAACAATCCTGACACACCACTTTCGCCTCGTCCACCTTCATACATGCTCGTCTATTCTTCACACTCGGAATCATTCGTTCCCGCAACAAACCATCAATCATACCCAACTACTTTCTTAACAACATTCGTCGTTCATGCTTCATCCACACCCAACATTCAGAACCATACATCAATGTAGGCAGTAACACACCATTATAAACTTTCAATCGAGCATCGCTAGATACATTCACGTTTCGAGCAAATGTACCCAGAGCACCCAATACCTTGCACCCTGCAGACACCCGCCTTTCAATCTCCCGGTCAATACGTCCATTCCTCAAAAACATACTACCCAAATATACAAATTTATTCACTTGTCCCAGTCTTACACCATTCACTGAAACATTACAACCAGTCACAAAATCATTCTTCTCAAACACCAACACTTTACAATTATTGACATTCAATAACAGATTTAAACCTTTCCCTACTTCATTTATGCTCACAGACATTCTTCTCAATTGCTCCTCAGTTTCACCCTATACAACATTATGCATTATCCTAACAAACACAGGAGATACAGAAACAGAATTAAAAATAAAAGATAATGGCAACAAAACCAAGACTTTAACTAAAGAAACAAAAATGAGAATTTATCTAACGATTATAAGACCAATAGTAATGTGTGCTGCTAAGATTAGAACAATGCCCAAAAAAGATGGAGGTCAAAAAAAATGGAACGAAAATAATACGAACAATATTAAGCCCAATAACAATATCAGAAAACGAATACAGAATAAGAATGAACTAAGATATAGAACAAGAGTTGGAAGAAGAAAATATGTATAGTGAAAAAGACCAAGCAACAGAGAGTCAGGTGGCTTGAACTTAAAGGGAGAGCAGAATAAAAAGATCAGTCATAGAATGGAGACCAGGAGAAAGAAGAAGATGAGGCTGACCCAGATCAACATGTCTAAAGAAAATAAAAGAAGATTTAAGAACAGTAGGAATTAAAAACTGGCAAAGTAAAACAGAACATAGGAAGATGTGAAGAAAACTAACTGCAAAGATTTAAAGGAAATGAAAAGGAGATTGATCCACACCACCAAAGGATCTAGATGGCGTTACTCCGTAGGGATGTTAAGCCACTATACATATTTATCGTATGTATATTTTTCGATGTTAGCTATTTCATTTTAATGACGTAATAATGAATAATATTTCGTATGAATATCACAACACATTGTTACATATTTACGACCCAAAGGCCACTTGAACTGATGAAATAATTTTGAAATAAAATTAAATTGATCCATGTAATTAATTTATAATTATGTGAAACAGAAGCTTCACTAATATTTAAATTGATAATAATTTGTATTGCAAAATATTTAATTGAATAATTATTACAATTATTATTTTATGGGGTAAATAGCTCCGTGGTAACTCATCGGACTGTGAATCGTGAGATCTTCAGTTCGAATCTCGCAGCCGACATAATTGTCATTTTACCTTTACCCTCCACTAACATTTTTAGGGGGAGCATGGCTTGACAGCTGGGTAATGCGCAAATATATATTACTTACAGGGATCTGCGAAAACAGAATGCCACACCAAAGTTAGGTAAAAGGCGTATTGATATATTTATTTTATCTATAATCGTGTAATATATCCTACATATTCCACACATTTCAAACAAGTAATGACTTACATTACCGCACTAATGCGTTTTTATCATATTACCGCACTGTTTATTTGGTTGCTGTTGCAATTATTTTAAAAGTTATACCGGCTTTTTGTTAATTTGTTTTCATATTAATTAAATTTTTACATCAATAACAACATACCAGTTTAACAATTTTACAAAATTCCGAACCACCCTAAATAAAATATTTTCCTATTTCACGTACACAAAGTTATTTTGTGACACTGTTTTTCTCAAAACAATGCTACAAAATTGAATTTTGTGTAACTGTTTTCAGGAAATTTATTATTTGTAAAATTAACAGTCTGTCAAACTTGGGGCCGTCTGACAGTTGACAGTGTTGTCAGTTTGTTATCATTGTATATTTTGATGTTGTCATTTTTCAACGTGTGTTTTCAACGAATTTCGATCATTTACAAAAGTTATTTCCGAATTTACAGGACTAGAAAAAGTACAGTATTATACTCGAAAATTATTTACTCGGATTATTTGCATCTTCGTGAATAATGAATATCATAATCCCTCATATGATATATACTATTATTAAACAAAATTTAGCTTTCAAATATAAATCGAACATTATATACCACCTCCAATACATATATGTCGTAATTGTTGCTGCGGGACTATCATAAGTTCAAATTCTCAGTCTAATTTCTTTTATTGTTCTAATTTGAATAAATTTTATTTTACATAAACATATTTTGAACTCAGAATTGCTTTATGAATCTATATTTTGCAGTACAGATTTCTCTAACAATTTTTTGTAATCGTCTTCGTTCAAATAATTATCTCGAAATACCTAACAATTAATTGGTAATACCATCAAATTAACGGTAAGAATAATATATTAAATAACGTATCAGGTATGAGTGACTGATCTACTGAACTTTAGCACTCTTTTTGGTCGTATGCCGAGGACCAATTGGATCTCAAAACCCGGTTAGCAAAATCTATATCTGACAATCGCAGCAAACTAGTTAAGTAATACATTTTATTTTTTCCAAGCGGATATCGTAATAAGATTGCGATCTTAATGTTCTAATTTTGATTCGTTTTCTTTTTGTTCGTTGTCAACTCATTCATTTGTTTTTTATACTCCAAAAGAAAAAAATATCGACATTGCAGTTGATGTTTAAAAATAATTAAAATTGTTTTGTTTCTTGTTGGTTTAGTTTGAGTGCTCTGGTGTGAATTATTGTTATTAAAAGTGAAATATTTCGTTTTTACATCAAACTGTGTTACTATTAATTATGTCATATGAATGTTAATGAGTAATGAACAAACATCTATTGTTTAAACTTTTTCAAGATGTTTAATTAATTTCATTATCTTATAATTAATTATAACCTACATTTACATTCTAAAGTTGAACTATTTTTTAAATTTTAGAATTCCAATTATATCTTTTTGCTAGACAGTTGAACAAGCGAGAATGGGTTTTAATTATCAGCTAAATAATTGAAGGTTGTCACATTTGACATTTGTTAACACACATAAAACAACGAAGCATCTATTTGATAAGTCTTTCTTTGAAAACATTTTTATCCAGACAACCTTTGAACTTTCGTTTGAATTATTTCATAGATTATAATTAACTGTGTAATATTCACTAAACACACTTTCAACGTAAGTCATGTACTTTAACCTCAAGCTGTTAGACCCGATTTCGGCTAAAATTGAATTAATAAAATTATTGTACTAAATGCTACAAAACCTAAACTACTAAATGAAAAAAACACGGTTAAATTAAATTAGTCAACAATTTATGTTATTTAAAAAAATGTAGAATATTTAATTTTACATCTATTTTGATTACACAAATTTAATTAATTTTCATTAAATTTAGAGATAATAAAATGTATAGAAATTAAATTTCATAAATCTTGCATTCCATGAACACCATGGAAACACTTAAAAAATAGTATTTTTTACGAAATGTGACACATGTCATGGTGATTGTGATAGTGAAAAATATGTCAAAAAAAAAATTAAAGAAACAAGTGAAAGAAAATTAAATTTATCAAATATAAATAGAAAATAAACAAATAAGAAGGTATTTTTTGTATTATCAAATACTATTTTATATCTTTTAAGAGTTGTATTGGGCGGTAGGTTATGTGGTGGACACATAAGATTTTTTTTTAATATACCGAGACCTGCGACAGAAGAGCACTACTCCTAAAATAGGTAAATAGCACAATGATAAATTATTTTACATTATTTATAATTTAATAGTAAAATTTCAAAGCATAAATTCCCATAGCAGAGAAAATGCATAATTTATGTATTATAAAAAAATTGAAGGGATGTGGAATCTAAATAATTATATTAATAATAAATTTTCTAATATTATTGAAAGGTGTAGAAAACAATACTTTCTTCTCAGTAACTCTAATGAATATTAAAAGAATTTTCACACTAGCACACAAAAGGCAGGAAGTAAAAAAGAACAAAATTGTTAAATGCAATTTATCGCAACCATTTTCCCTTATCTAAAACGTATACAATCATAAAATTAACTTTCAACAATGTTCACACGCTTGTTCATCCATAACAATTAACCTGAAAGATGAGCATGTAAAATACACTATTTAAATATTTATTTTCTTCCTTCCGCATTAGAGAAAATTCCTAATAACAAAGAAAATATTTCGTAATGTTCGTGAAACAATTAAGTGTCGTAGTGACAGAATTGTTTAAGTTCAAAATGAATTAATTACGTATATGGTTTACAAATATGCGTGAAACACTTTCGCAATCTTATTCTTTCTGTTTGACATGAGAAATTATTGTAGGAACCGGGTTATAAAGTGATTCGCACGAATTAAAAACTCTTGCTTGCATTTCTTCAAAATTATACATTTATTTCTGAAAGAAAGAAGTTAACTTGTTATGTTTAGATATTTCAATAAAATTAAGATACTCAGCTTAAAAATTAAGACACGTCAAATACAAGCATAAAAGACCAAATATCAATCAAATTCTTATTTAACAGATCCTACAAGTAAAATTATTCAATTAAAATTTGTGGATAATAGAATTTGTATTTAAACCAGCCATGCATTGCTTTATATTTATTTATTTGAAATTGGCACTAAAGTGCTCAAAAATCGCAATTAAAAGCTCCGGAAATTGTCACTAAAGTAACCCATTATACAACGATTTTGAGCAACGCAGTGTTTGCAACCGTAAAATAATTATTGTACAAGTAGTATAATTTTGACAGATGTATGACGTATTGTAGTAAATTTATACGTAAAATGAAACAATATGTGCAAGAAGAACTAACTAATTAATTCCGATAAAGAAATTGAGGACAAAACGCATAATTTTGAGTGTTATTTACGATAACTTAAATATTCGAGGCTGACAACATTGAATGTCAGTTCCAATTGACAACTGAGAGATGTTTAAACTTAACCTATATAATATATTTTTTACATTTTTTTTCTAATTTTAGATTTCAAATAAAATTTAATATGTACCGCGGCACTGAAGTTCCTTTTTATCACTCACATGGTTTATTTTCCTTGGCGTTACTAGCAAATGAATTCCAAATTCGTGATAAAAAGTAAAATTTCGGTGCCTTGATACATAAGTAGCTATAAATTACCATTAACCATAATCACTGTTATAGTATATTGTACAACGAGCATGGAATGGTACTCATTTACTACGAGTATGAAAGTTTGTAGCATGAGCCGAAGGCGAATGCTGCAAAATCATACGAGTATGAAATGGACATTCCATGCGAGTTGTACACTATACTTTTTCTACGACCACGATATTATTTCAAAATTAATTTAATTTTAATAATAAATTTGTCCCGCTTTCACCATTCCAATATTTGACAATTCTAAATAAGTATCCTAGCAATGGCACCTGTACTTAAATGAACTGATCTGAATTGAAATACTCACAAAACAAATTCATTTCGCACGATGCTTGCAATGGACCTCATATCCCTAGCAACAACAAACATACAATGAGCAGATTTCTCAGTATTCGTAGAAAAAATAATTATTTTAAGAATTCGCAAATGAAATATGAACAGACTATAGATAGATTTCATTGCGCAGAGGCGGAGACATCTGCCGGGAAGATTTTACATTGCGGTACTTCTCTAATGTCAAAACGTGAACGATTTGTTCAAAATAAACAATTAAGTAAAATTTAATTATAGAACAAGATTTTAGCAGGTTTTTCGCTATTTATTATACGGAGGTATGTAAGCAATCATTAAAACATATAAATTTAAATTTACAACACAGTTTCATCATTGTTTTCATTAGTCACCTGTTGCACGCGATTGTTGACGAGTTGTCAGGTCATAGAACGCAGTAATCTTTTAATCATTAGAACAATACTTATTAAAATATCTATCTAAAAAATTAAACATTTTTCATAAGTATTAATTCTAGTTTTAACATTTAGATTCATCAATGATACTGGCCTATTGAGCTCGGAATAACTGTAAAACATAAATAGTATTTAAAATGGATAAATTAAGAAGGGTTCTAAGTGGTGATGAAGCCGATGAAGAAAGTGGAATCATGTCACAGGTAATAATTTACAATCTACAAGTTGTGGTAAACAAATAACTAATAGTAATCATTTTAGTTAAATGAAAACTCAACTCTAAGCTGGTCGACAAGAATCAAAGGATTTTTAATATGTTTCGTCGTTGGTATTCTATTATCATTCTTAGGATCTTTCGCATTGTTTTTAAACCGGGGGTTAACAGTGTTTGCAGTTTTCTACACTTTAGGAAATGTCACTTCATTGGCAAGCACATGTTTCCTCATGGGACCAGTCAACCAAATTAAAAAAATGTTTGCTCCCACCAGAATAATCGCAACTGTTATCGTTTTCGTCGCAATAGGACTGACGTTATTTGCCGCCCATAAGGTAATCAATAAATTTTTGAATTGTGCGTAGGTTTCAGACAGACTAAATATAAATTTACTTGCAGGAGAAACCGGGACTAGCCTTATTATTTATTATTATTCAAGGCATCGCTATGACCTGGTATTCATTATCATATATTCCATACGCTAGAGATGCTGTTAAAAAAACGGTTACGTCGTGCATAGCCTAAAATTCTACACAAGGTACTTATTATATCACTATAAAACAGATTTTTTATTCTGAAACTTTAGTCAAGATATTATTGAAATATTTTTATATTGAAATTTATCAATCAAAACCAATATTTTGATATACATATCTTAACTTTTTGCCAGTTTTGATCATTTACACTTTACCTATTATAAAATATAGTTTATTTTATACTTAACAAATTAGTTGACAGTAATTAAAATAGTTTAATAAATATAAATGGAGTAAAGTAGATTATTTGTATAAAAGCTAAATACTTGGTCAAATATGGAACTAAGACTGTGAATTTCATAGATGTTACTGTAAATTATTTAATATATATAAATATTTGAACTGGATGTTAACATTTGTGTCAATTACAAAAAATATATGTCATGTAAATAAGTGTCTTCCAAAAATGTAAAAAATAAAATATTTTATTGAACAAAAATAACAACCAATTACAATAAAATATTCCTAATAATTTAACATAATTAATCTAATTTAACAACTGATTGACGTCGTTTATATTTATCGAGCCCTTGTCGAAGTAAATCTCTATTTTCAAATAACCAAATTAAAATGGATACTCCAAAACATAAGCCTCCTATTGCTATATGGAAAAGTAATGACTTGGGATATACGTATATCTGAAATTAAAATAAAATTAAATAATAGGTCACAGCAAAATATTTGTTACATACCTCAGAAATTTTCGTAATAATTCCTGATAAAATTAGTATGATTATAAAATGAACACTGGGTTTCAATCCTTGCAAAGGTTTATACGAGGTATCCATATATCTAATACGTATAAAATATATGCTAGAAAATAAATAACCATTAAAATAATTAGCAAAATATATATACAAATCGCGTTACCTGTGAGTGATTCTCGCAGTCATATTAATACAGTTGGCTATGATAAAACCAACAGGACCCAAAATATACGTTAGCAAATACGAAATCACCAAAAATGTGATCGAAAATATGACCATAATATAATTATACCTAAAACATACACAAATATCATTACAATAAAAGAATGTATGGTTGCTAAAAATAGTTTTAAAATTTAACAAAACTAGGTAGCCATGAAACTGAAACAAATGAGTGTCGCTTCAACTGTTTCAATTACAATTTTACTGAGAAACAAAAAACAACTGTGACAACAGTAAAACGTTTCAACACTAAAGCAAAAATTAGCCTGAGATAGATAGATGTTGTAAGGCCACCCTTCTTTGTTTAATACTTATTTGTACAACGGTTGCTATGTGTTTGTTGAGCGGTTGCTATGTATAACATGTTGTACAGTCTTGTCCAAAAGTGATAATATTTATTTACGTGACGAGTGTAGTAAATTAATCTTTACTTGTGTGAAGCGTACAAAGTTTTATTTCTACGTCCGCTGCATTTTTTAAATTATTTTTGTTAAATATAAGCCCGTAAAATTTTACCAGTCTCTTCTACAAGCCTGTGAAACTTTACAGGTCTATGCGCCGTAATTACTCATTTACTTAGTTACAAGTACCTGTAAAGTGTCATTTACATAGAAGGTGGAAATTAATGATATTTAACAGTGTATTGTTCCATTATTTTAAAATTCGTTTAAATTCACATACATAATAGTTAATTGAACTCATTTCTATTAATTTTTATTTAATGATTATATTTTATTTCAAAATTATTGAATGTTAATATCTTTATATATTAACTTCCTTAGCGGACTGTACTGTACAACAAAGACAGTTGGCCCAGCCCAACAGCTGGCTATTTCTCTCGGCTCGCATTTTGAACGACAGTTAGCGTTCCAGCATTATTATATTTCAGAGTACGTCAAAAATTGATTTATTTGAACTGGATGTAGTGTTCCATGTTTTTTTTTTTTGTTCTTAAAAAATACACATGTCAGAAAGCTGAACCCTAATCCTGATAGGTAGATTTTTATTTTAATAAATTCATTATGAACTAAGAAGATAAGTTGTAAATTTAAAATCTAAATTTGTAAATTAAATCCATTATAAACCAACCATTAGTAACTTTTATTGTAATTAAAACGATCACCACTACCTAGCAGCCTTCTTATTGGTTACTGACCTGTCAAGTTGAACACTATTCATAGTAGCGAACACATAACATTCGGTAACTCCATTTATTGCAAGTAGCAGTACAGCTATACAGTGACACCTTAATAAAGTTGTAGGCAATGAATCAGATGTTAATACTTCTCCACCATACAAATATAAAAGACTGTTACTGTATGTTTGGCCAAAAACTACGACCACTAGCCCGATACTTGTCACTACTTTGCAGATTTGACTGAGAACTGCTGCTGCTTCGCTCACTGATTTCTAAAGAAATTATTTCGCGAATTAGATACATTCGAATAGCGTTTACATTTATACAAGTTTAAAAAGTACAAAATTGGAACAAGCGAATTAATTTGTATATTTGGGTGGTATGTTTTCGAGGGATGGGCGTTTTGTCTGGGAGATTAAAAGGCGGGTGTTTCCAGGATGCAAGGTTTTGGGTGCTCTGGGTACATTTGCTCGAAACGCGAATGTATCTAGAGATGTTCTAAATGTTGGGTGTGGATGAAGAAACATTAACGACGTATAATTGCTGTTGAAATGTGATATTTGAGAGGAGAGTGATCATGTTCAGAATACATTGGTGTGCGATGAGTTTGAGAATGAGAAGAATGTTGTTAAGAAAGTGGGAGTGAGTCAGTTGAGGTGGTTTGGACATCTTGAGCGAATATCGAATCAAATGTTGGTGAAACTAATATATGCGAGTGAGATTTAGGGCGAACGATTGTGTGGGCGTCTGAGGAATAAGTGGTTAGGTATGATTGATGGTTTGTTGCGTAAACAAATGATTTTGTATGAATGAAGACGAGAAGAAAGTGGTGGAATGTTTGGAGGAGATTGATTGATGGTTGCTTCGCTGATTATGTTTCAAAGGGTTTGTGGTACTCTACTGTGTGAAATATAATGTGATGTTTTATACATAGTATAAGAATTCACACAGTAGCTACACTTCCAATATTTCACTGGTGCGCAACCGGGAAGATGGCCGCACAGTATCCGCTGATATCTTAGTAACTATAGAAAAGAGAATTAGTTATATTTGTCAAATATCAAGCCACCATATTTCTTTCATATTAAGTTCATAAAATGAGTGCAAAACAGAGAGGAAAACTTATTTGTACAATGAAAAATTTTAGGAACTTTTACAGTTACAGTGCAGGTGAAATAATAATTTTAGATTTTATCTCATTTGCAACTGACAGTTATTCAAATTTACCGCAACTACTAATATGGTCTCTCGACTTAAGATCATCTGTCGATTCAGCATATAGATAAAAAGTGCCGACAGCGAGTATCCCTACTGTGTCAATTCTTATACTGTGTTTTATATGTTTATACAAACAAATGAATGTAAGTACCTGGTCCTGTTTGGTGATGACTTCATCTCTCTTCAACATCTGGGTAAAATAAAAATAACAACTGTCTTCAATGGGACGGAATATAAATCTAAAAATAATATTTCAAGTTTATAAATTATTTCTCTTAGTTTTCTTTCATCTTACCGAGCTGCAAGGCTTCCTAAATTATTAACAATGTCATACATTGATTGTTGACTAAAAGTCAAAACTGGCGAAATTGTCATTACGTATCTCTCTCCCTCAGTTAATAATTGTTTGACTATACATTGTTTTATGAAACTTAACGTAAGAATGCATACATTTTTATTGAAAATATTATCCTAGAATAATATAAAGAATAACAATTCGCAACGAAAATAAATTGCAAAAAACTAACTTTATTTTTCATGTACCCTGGCAAAAAATCATACAAAGATTCAAATTTAAAATCGTTCATATCTTTAAAAATTGCATGTATATTATTATCGTCGATTAAGTCTTTTTTCTTTTGATTTCTTATTTGATTTAATTCCTTAATGTACCACCAAAAGAATAATACAAATCCTACGCCGTAAACAATCTGTGATAGAATCTGCGCTAAAGAAAAGGCATTTATTGCTTGTTTCGGTTCGTAAACAATTATTATAACGAAAATTATTGTTCGGACGGTTACGTAAATTGTCTCTAAAACAACCTAAAATATAGAATAACAATTTAATATTATGTATGATAAAATATCAGTAAATATTTACCCTTAATTTGACGAAACAAAAACTTTGTGCAACAAGGAAAAAAGATTGTGTTATTTGATTCAAAACACAAGAAACAGCTATGCTATAACATCCAAGACAATACTGACTAAAATACTGCTCTTCTGTAGGACTTAGTACATTAATCCAGACATAAACAAGCAAAATACTTAGTACACTGCATATTGGAACACTGTCAAGCAAATATTAGTTTAAAATACAAATAATACATTTGGCAAAGTATAAAACTTACGATGCCCATATTTGGTTGATTATTTGAGCCCAATTGTGGGATTTAGTATTCGTTAAACAAGCTTTTATAAGTGGCTCTCGAGAAAGGAACAGAATTGTTGATTCTAACAACAATAGCCGAACGTTCATAATACCAAGAACATTTTGCCCTACATGTCGAATAACGAAAGCGTTTAAGATGAATGTTACACATCGGAATAAAATCTGGAAATTGACAAGCGTTAAATATAGAATTTTAACTAGAAAATATGTATTTACTTGAAATATAATGCTGAAAGATGCGTCTTGCAAACTACTTTTTAAAATATTTCTACTCATGGTTAATATTTTTGGACCAAACTGATTAGTAATGAATATATAATAAAAATATAAGTAACTTTTTTATTTTTACATTATGACACAATCTCAACAATATTTTGCTTGCTTGGCATTTTCATATTTATAGGTTAAAATGATCTATTTTGACGTTTATCTCTGACATAAGAATATAACTTGAGAAATGAAAAGTAACTAGCTAATAGAAAATATTTATACTATAGTATTATTATATTGTTATACATTACAGCATTGTTTTATTGAATACCTGTTGTAAATGCTAAACAGTTTATATTTATTTTAATTTATCGTAAATAAAATTATAAATGTGTGTTATAAATTCCTGTAAGTTGGTGCTCGTGTTAAGTATACGTTTGTCATTTGTCAAATGTCAAGCGTAGTGTAGCATCAAGCATTTATTAGTTAAGGTTATAAAAGTTTGTGTACTCGTTTTAAGTGGATTAAAAATTTGTTTACAAGATCAAGATGAGTACGAAAATTAGATTACAAGAGCTACATGTTATGAACAATAATATTGTTGGCGAATGCAACAAAATGATGCAGTATCTAAAAATGGTTAAAGAAAGAGTAAGTTTAAACAAATGAATTTGTTCTGTTATATCTAAAATAATAATTATTTTGTTTATTTTTGATAGAATAATGGACTAATGTTAATATTTTTTTATTTCTCCGAATTCAAACTAGTCTCAACTTGTTGAAACATGTTACCAGTTTTCTGAATAATATTATTATTATTTTCCGTAAAATTACATGAAATATCGCATGTTATACTGACGTAATCATTATCACAACACTTCCTTTTAAAACAAGGGTTTTCCTTATTAGATTCGTAATTTACACATACATAGAACTGGAAGTCTTACTAGATTCAAAAATTAAATGAATTTCAATATATTAACATTGTTTTTTGGTCTAATTTATTTCAGTCTACATATGCAATAACATATCTTGACTCACAAAACGTTGCAAATATTTTACGACGATTTTCTGCTACGTATGAATATCTAAACAGACTTTATATAAAAATATTGGATCAAAACTGTGCGTTTGAACTATTTTTTATGGAATTAAACGAATTAATACCAATAGATCCTAACTCCGCCCAATCTAGTGCAAAATGCTCAACTGCTGAATCAACATATTTTGATTCAACAGCTCGTAATTTTACTGAACCAAAACAAACGCTTGATAGTATTTTGTACCAAAATGTACATGGTTGTGTTCCAAAGGGTAAAGTAAATCGTTTGAATGAATGTACTGACAATACTTCAACCAATAGTAGTGATATTCCTAGAACAAAAACGACAAAACTGTTAGCGAAAACTAAAAACATGAATGTGTATGCTGCGGAATTTGAGCCACGATCAAATAGTACAAATTCAAGTGTATGTTCGGGAAACGACTGTTCGTCAATTTCTTCAAAAAGTGATATTTTAGAACATTCGATAAAAAATGTAGTTCCAATGATAAAACCTCCCAGTGCTAACACTGCCGAAACAGCCAAAGAAATAAATAGAAAAAATGTTGCTCTACACCATGTACCATTACATTCCTACACAAATACTCGTAAAAAGGAAGAAAATAATGAAAAAGTACAACTATCTATTCAAAAAATAGAACCGGAAAGTAAAGAAGATCAGTGTGCGTCTACGTCTAATCCGGAAACAGTGAAAAATAATCAAGAAGTGTTAGATGAACCAATAAATCCAGTGCGAAACGATAGATGTTTAACAGATGCCACAATCAGAAATGTTATAAAGAACATCAACGAGAGAACTAGAGAGTACGAGCTGAAAACTTCTGTACCTATACCAGATTTAAGACCAAAAGTAATTCGAAATGAATCGGATAGCACTAACTCAGCAACTGTTCATGTACCTAAAAGAATTTCTACACAAACTAAAAGTGATAAATACGAGTTTATTCCTAAGAAAAAAAATCATACATCTAAAGAAAATCACCTCAAGGATCAACCTCGGGAACAACAAATTGGTATGTAATCACTATTTTTATTTGTCTGGCTGAAAAAAAGTTAAATTTTTATGCTATAAATCTACGAATATTTAGATGAAATTTTAATTCTGTTAATAGTTATTTACGTTTAAGTCCGATAATAGTGTTTTTACGGTATCAATAAGATATAATGCGCCGAATCAGGAATTTTTAAATGAGTATTTCTTAAAAATAATTCGGTTATCTTGGTCTTAATAAAATAAAAAAAATAAAAATAATGATAGCAATCAGTTTTGTTTTGTTGACATTTCTAACATGATTCAAAAATGAATGCGCAAAACGATACTATGTACAGCACCGTAAAAATAACATTCCTGTGTTAGAAATGAAAAGCTTTACGCTATTTCAAATCTTTATTAATAACTTTTATCTACGGTAGTGTGTAAAATTGATGTTTAACTGTTAGTTTCAAGTTTGTAAAACGGTTGTTTAGTAACACGATACAAATTTTTAAATGCGCCAAATTTACAAAAATTTTGTTATGGAAAACTTCTCATTTAATATTGTGATCCTACTTTATAAATAATAGTTATTTATTTTACAAGTGGGCAAAGTAAGGAATTACGTACAAGAGAAATTTTAGCTTACGAAGCTTAATTTTATGGAGTGGGTAATTCCATTTTGCCCACATGTGAAGTATAACGTTTTATCCAACATCTCTTAATACCAAAAAATTTATTAGAGAAATATTATTTGACAGTGACATATGCTTTAAACTTTTTAAATTTAAATGTCAATCGAAGTAGTTACCAAGGTGTTGTATGTTATAAATAAAAATCTGATGTGGCCAGCACATAACCTCCCGCCTAATACTATTCTTAAACGATACAAAATAGCATTTGCTGATACAGAACCATACCTTCTTATTTGTTTATTTTCTATTTATATTTGAGAAATTTAATTTTCTTTCGTATATTTATTGAATTTTTTTAATATATTTCACTAAGAAAACAGCTTCACAATCACAATGACATGTGTCACATTTCGTAAAAAATTGAAAATATTTCCATGGTGTACTAGGAATGCAAGATTTGTGAAATCTAATTTCTTTATATTTTATTATCTCTAAACCTAATGAAAATTAATAAAATTAGTGTAATCAAAACACATGTAAAATTAAATATTCTTCAACTTTCAAAATAACATAAATTGTTGAAAAAGGAAATTTTACAGTGTTTTTCACGAAAAACTGTTATGGGCTTTAAGTAAACTGCTACTTCCGGTTGACCAATTTTATCCAAAATCTAATCAGCTCTTCATTTAAATATAAGAAGCAATAATTCACAAAATTGTATTTTTTGGTAATATAGAATTTGAGTTATGCGTGACGAAAAAAATGCCACAGACTACACACACACATACATACATACATACATACATACATACATACATACATACATACATACATACAGACATCATCGCGAAAATAGTAAAATCGTAATGTAGGGACCATAAAACGTGCTTATTCATTGAAAACTCACTACCCAATTTTTTTACCAAAAACAATACCTCCCTTACCTAGACGTAGGCGGGAGGTAAAAAATACTCACTAGTGGCTTTTCTCAAAATAATACCCAATAGTGGGTAATCTGTTACTTTATTTGTTTAAAATCGCCATAGTTATACAGCATATTTTGAGAGGTGTTGGATAAAAATACTTTTTTTATATTTATTGGGGTTTTTCATTATATCGTAGATAAAATATTGTACGATACACAAGCCCCTTTAGTCACTCAGGGGTCTTAAAACACTCGTTACTAAAGACTAGCTTAAAGTAATTGATCGCTAGTAAGAACGCTGATTAAGGGCGACTAACAAGCAGTTGACTATCTGTGTTTTTCAGCTGTCAAACCTTTTTACATGATTATTGAGAAAAATATTTGAAATAGAAGTGGTAGAATATTTAATTCTGTATGTTTTTTATTTGAAGCTTATATCTCTAAAATAATTTAGGAACGCTTGACAGCATAAAATGAAGTTAGTTAACTGCTTGTTAATCACTCTTAATCGGTTGTTATTACTAGCAGTCATTGTATCTCGTAAATAACTTAGCAAATATAATAATCACTCAGGAAACCAAAAACATTAACTACTAGATGAATAGATAATAAAATATAATTAATTTATAACACTTGTAAAATCCCAGTTTAGTCCGGTAAACATGCAAATGTAATATAGTATTAAATAAATATCTACTTACGGATGCATCTGTCAAATCACACCCTCCAAAGATTTTATTATGTATTAGTTAGCTAAAACAGTTTCATTTTTATTATTTCAGTATTAAAGCGAGGCCCACCTCCCAAAGAAGGTGACCTGTGTTGTATAAGTTCCGTAGAATCGGTTTCATCTTTTTACATTCATGTAATTCGAGACGACAACACATTAATTGATTGGTAAGTTTTATTTACCAGTTCTGTAAATGTATAAAACTATTTTAATATTTTAGTTTGTCTCAACAAATAGCTGAAATCTGTCACAGCTTAAAATCTTTTTCTAATAAGAGACAGCTTGCAAAATGTATTAACGAATATTGTGTTTGTTACATCCCTAATTATTCTTCCTGGTGCAGAGTTCAAATCACTAATTGGATGATGGTGAATATTCTTATTTTTTGTTTGTTTAGTGAAATATAATAATACTGGAACGCCATTTGAAATTGTCTTTGTTGTACAATGCGGTTAGACAGTTTATATTAACATTCAATAATTTTGAAATAAAATATGTAATATAAAAATTAAATAATACAGTAATATAAATGAGTACAATTAACTATTATGTATGTGAACTTAAAGGAATATTCAGACAATTGAACAATATACTGTCGATACTTTTTTTCCACCCCTAAGGGTAGATAAATAGGTAGCCACAAAAAATCTAAAAAATATAAACTTTTAAACAAAAAATTAAACACACGAAAAATGAAACTAAAAAGCGAAAAATAAAATAAATCTTTATAGTCTTAATAACTAAACTCTTAAATGAATGTAACTATTTTTGAATCGGCGGCAAACAAACAATCAACGAACGCCGACTCATAAGTAGTTACATTAGTTCAGGAGCTTAGTTATTGAGACTAAAAAAGTGTTAGACAAAGTAAGGTGGCCTTCCGACATCCAGAGCTGGGAGTATCTTACATAAAAAGATATTCGACAGTATCTAAGATACTTTATCTTAGATACATTCTATTTTATGAAAAATGTATCTTTTATTCAAATACTTTTTAAAAGTATCTGTATCTTTTATCTTAAAAAATATCTTATATCTTTAAAAAGTATCTTTCATCTTATAAAGTATCTTTTATCTTTAAAAAAGTATCTTTTGTCTAAAAAGTATCTTTTATCTTAAAAAGTATCTTTTATTTAAAAAAGTATCTTATTTGCAAATATTTAAGTGATATGTGCCAGTGAAATATTTTGAAATATCTTATATATTTTTTAATGTTTAAGCTTACAGTTAGTATAAATATTTAAAATTTACTCAGATTTTTCTTAAAAGTACCTAAATAAGATATTTTAAAGTATTTTAGATATTTAAAAGTATCTAAAACATCTTAAAGTATCTAAGATATTAAAAAGTATCTAAAATATTTAAAAGTATCTTAAGTTTTTACATTAGATACTTTTAAGAAATATTTGTATCTTAAGATACTTAGAATAAAAAGTATCTAGATACTTAAGTATCTTTAAAAAATTTATGTAAGTATCTTAGAAAAATATCTAGATATTTATTAAAAGTATCTTTCCCAGCTCTGACGACATCTATCTGTCTCAGGCTCGTTTATCGCTTTCAAAAAGCCTACAAGTTACTGTTCCAGTATTACTATACTTCATTGCTTTTGTTTTACAATTTTACTATTATTTTGTTTTATTGTATAGGATCATGAACAATTGGTTGAAGTAATGTTGATTGATTATGGACTATCATGTAAAGTTTCTATTAAAAATATTAAGGCACCAATCGAGTATTTTTTCGAACTTCCAGTCATGGCAGATAAATGCGAGCTTGCTTGGGTAACCTATTTATTTATTTTATCATAAGAAAAATATTAATAAATTATTTTCATAGGTGAAGCCACTGGAAAATAGAGCACTTTGGTCCACTGAATCAATCACTCACTTCAACAAACTCATCGAAAGTTCAGATAGATTATTTACAATTTCCTACGTTGAAGAAGACGAGTAAGAAATTTGTTTCCAAAATTTAATGAATAATGTAGATTATTATTGTTTTCTTTAGAGATCATCTAATCGTCGATTTACAAAACAACGAAATTAACAGCGTAGCTGGCTTGATGATTACTGACGGAAAAGCAGCAGCTGATGATGAATCGGATGATGGAAAGCAGTGGACTAATGACTTCATGAGGAAACAGATCATCAGATCGCAAGGTAGAACATCATTTTAATATTTTTTCTTTCTACCTCCTGCCACTGTAGAATTATTTATTGATAGCAGTGAATTTTTGATTGAATATTAAAATATATACAAGGAATTAATTATTAAATTGTTTATTGAGGAAACCGGAAATATATTTTTTCTAGATAAATACTATGTGTGGTATCACGAGCTCTGTTTTTTGGGGATTTTAAGAGAAGTGTTTTAGGCTCGGTTTTAGTGCTGTACAATGTTCTAAAATTATACATAACTGTAAGGGAGGTATAGGAATCATGCTAAAAATTCCATAGTGAGTTTTCAGTGGATAAGCACGTTTTAGGGTCCCTAGAATATGATTTAAATAGTTTCGCGATGTCTGTGTGTCTGTCTGTCAGTCTCTTTGGATCTCTGTAGTTACGGTATCTAAATAAATACTAAACTATTTTTTTTTATATTTTGTATATATCGTATACCCTTGAGAAGAGCTGATTAGTTTTGGTGATAATCCAATAACCGGAAGTGGTAGTTTACCTGGAGCTCTATCAAGTGATTTTGAAATATCTCAATAACTTATAGTTTAATAGCAATTTTTGTTGTTAGAATAATATTTCAAATATTATCTACAATTATTGTTGTTTGAAACATTTTTCTCTTACTGTCACCATTTACGAATTATAACATGTTAAATAATAGTATATTATACATTAAGGGAGAGAAGTATATGATTTTTCCCGCGGAGTAAATTGAAGCATCTCTTCTGCTGTGTATATACTATTTTTTTTCTCGACCCCAATATTTATATTGGTTTTTAAGTATTTCAAAATTATTTGAATTTTAATATAATTTATGGTACTTTTGATTTGTATAATTTTATTCATTTTTCAAATTATTCGAGCACTTTTCCTCACAACGAGAATGAATGAAATTGGCTGTTTCTGTCATGATTTTAATATCACAGAAACCGAGTTTCCCTCCCGGTCGTGCAGTTTCAGAAAATAGTTATTTACTTTACACGTGAGCAAAGTAAGAAATTACTCACGAGGGAAATTTTAGAAATTTTATCGAGTGGGTAATACCACTTTGCCCACCTGCAAAGTATAACGTTTTATCCAACAGTTCTTAATAAATGAAAAATTTATTAAAGAAATATTTGACAGTGACAGTTACCAAGGTGTTGTGTGTTATTATTATTGATATAAATAAAAAAATACTCACTAGTGACTTTCTTCAAAATTATACCCACTAGTGGGTAATCTGTTACTTTCCTTGTTTAAAATCGCCATAGTAATAGAGCATTTATTGAGAGGCGATGGATAAAAAATATATATATTCTGACATTTTCGTTTAAATCTGCTAACCTGTGCGTAAAAAATATAAGGCTTGAAAAATGTAATTTTTTGACGTGTCATAATTGAAAAATATTTTTTTAAGGGATGAAAGTTTTTTGATAGTGGTGGTCCGTGTTCCTGCATTGTTTGATAACAAATTTATGGCGGAAGGTATTGTTGTTCCAACAGTTTATTTTTAACTGATTTTTTTTTTAAGGATTCAGTGAGCAAGAGCTGAACCAAACAGAAGAAGACAAACTAGAATCGCTAATGTACGATGAAGAGGATGACGAAGAAGTTTCCAATCCTAATTTAGCGGTTTCTCATTACAACCCGAGAGATGAAAAAGAAATCTGTCGAATATTTCTGTCGAGGGGATATTGTTTCAAAGGAAGACATTGTACATTTTCTCACACTCCTTTGAATCCGGGTAATTAGTTTTATAATTTGTTACTTAATACCTAAGTATTAATAATTATTATTAATTTGATTGTTACGTTCTTTAATTATCTAATTAGTTTATTGGGAGAATCTCATATTTTGTTGTCAAGAAAAATGCTTTATTTTGTTCCTAACTACTGTACCTTTTTCTGTTAATAAATCATTTCTTAAACTAATGCTTTTTCTATTTTAACAACAATTTTAACGGTTTTAAATTCGATCTTCCATCTTCCGGTTACCGCCAAAAGAACAAGTTTTAAAATATTTTTAATTTTTCATTTTGTTCCATGGATAGTTTTATGGTTTTAAAGTAATGCTGATTGTGAATGTCCCTTTATAGACGGCTGGACAACAGACCGAGAGGCAGTGTTTTATGACGCATTTAATCCACTTCAGTTACCGCAATCGGGAGATGAAGTTAAACTCAAAGTATTGAATATAGTTAATTTAAAAACGTATTATGTGACCATTAAAGATTTACCAGAGTGCACCAATTTAATCGGTAGTAAGTATTGTTTTTAAAGTTTTTTCATTCAGTCGACGATAAAATAAAATAAGTAAGGTTGTTCTGAATTGATTATTTTGTTTGCAACACAAGCAGTCGGCGAGCGATGCAATTCATCCGAGTAAATAATGACCATAATTCCGAATATAATACTGTACTTTTTCTACTCCTGTAAATTCGAAAGTAACGGTTAGCACTTTTGAAAATGATAGAAATCGACAGCATAAGATTATTCAATGATCACTGATTTGTCAACTTTCAGATATTCGTGGCTTGGTGATCCACAGTACGGTTTTAAAATTAAACAGAAATAATTGATTTATGGTTGTGATTGGTCAAGAAGAGTGAATCGAAAAATTTAAATAATAGGGATATATTTATACAGGAGTAGAAAAATTAAATCCCAGGAAACCCCACCGTTCTTCTTCTTACAATTATATCTTATTTTTCTTTTTCTAGATTAAATCAATTTGACAACGTCTAAGAATTGGTTCATTGGTAACACTGTTGCGTGTGATAACCTAACTTATACGTGTCAGTTGTGTTGTCAAAGTGTATTTAAGATCCTAGTAAATCGTTTTTAGAAACATAGAAAAATAATGTTTTGTCTAACACGAGAAGAAAGCGCTTCTTCCATTCTCACTGGAATTGCCTCATTTGCTACTGCAAATAACTATTTTCTACTCCTGTGTAAATATATCCATTATTTAAATTTTTTTGATTATAGTAGAGCTCTAGAAGAATGTAGGTATTCTAACCGCCATTTTGGGTCCAGATGTCATAAATAAAACAAGTTATTGGAATCCAGTTACTTAAAAAAAAAACATTTAAAATTTGTATCTGTCAAATTTGAAAACATATTTCTTGAAATTCTGTAAAATCCAACTACACAAATCATACGGTAATATATTAGAAAGTATTCTGTACACTAACCTGTTAGATATGAGATATAATAATTAAGAGAATGATATATCACAATTATTAATCAATATCAACTTCAAATTTGACAGAAAAGAATTAAAGTAACTGGATTCCAATAATTTGTTTTATTTATGACACTTGGACCTAAAATGGCGGATGAGAATACTCATATATTCTAGTGCCTTAATTATAGTAGTCATAATTCAGTTGTCTGTATATTTTGATGTTGACGTTTTTTCAACGTGTGTTTTCAATTAATTCCGATCATTTTCAAAAGTGATTTTTGAATTTACAGGAGTATAAAAAGAACAGTATTATATTATGGTCAGGATTTGCATCATCATCTCCGTGAATAATGAATATCAGAATCCCTCATATAATTTATATATTATTATGCACCAGATGGATATTAAAAGTTAATTGAATTAATTAATTATTGCAGTGCCCATTCACAGCATGCGAACTTTAGGCCAATTACTGAATGACCCAAAAGAAGTAAAGACTTTCAAAAAGATGGTTGTGATTCCAGGATTGGGAGAAATTATTTTAGTGAATACTGACGATATCTGGCAAAGAGCTCGAGTACTTAGTATAGAAGAATTTGCGAACAAAGTATTATTAGAAGTAAGTTACAAAATACAACCTCTTGAATGTTTATTTTGCTATTTTAATATTTTCGTTTAGGTAATATTGGTGGATAACGGCAAGACACGAAAAATTAATATGAAGCACTGTAGAAAAATTGAGGAAAAACATTTAAGCCTCCCATTTCAAGTAAGTAAATTTTTAACATTCCTATTCAGATTTCAAGTGTAATTAACTGGCCATTTTCATTCGTTTTTAATCTTTCTATTTTTAGGCAGTTTTATGCTCTCTAAGCAATGTTGTTCTGAAGGATACATTACCAGAAAAAGCTAATGAAATGGGAACAGATTATTTAGAGATGAACATTCTTAACAAGAAATTAACAGCCAAAGTCGTGTAAGTATATTTTTATGTAAAATTATAGTACATTATTGTATGAGAGGTTATGATAGTCAAAATGCAAATCATCCGAGTGAATAATGATCATAATCCCGAATATAATACTGTACTTTTTCTACATTAAAATTTATTTGTCAGGTATGCGTCTCATTATTTAAACGTTCATCTTTTCCTGGAAAATGGACAAGATATAGGAGAAGAATTAATTAAAGCAGAAATTGTGAACAGGTGTACAACAACTTTTACAGCTATATCAGGGCCTGGATTATTAGTCGACTAATTATTTAATATTTGTACGTTTTATAATTTTTTACTGACTATTATGATTATATCATGTACTAGCAAATTTAGTAACATTAATGATTTTAATGTATGTATTGTACAAATTTTTGTAGCCAAAAATGTTTTATAAAATTAGGAAAGGTTCAATTTGTAATGATATTTTCCAGTTTGGTAGGTGCAAGAATAATTTGTATTTATTTTTATAACAAAATTATTTATTTTCTAGTTTCTTCCAAGTACCAATATTTATTATTAGTCGTAACTTCATTTTCCATTCTCAGAACATATTTAATTTAACTATAGTTTGTAGTTAAGTTTGATTAGCATAAAGTTTGATACATTTTGTTAATTTAATTAATTTAGAAACAAAGTTGCAGATGTTGAAAAAATGGAGTTAGCGTTATTTCCGTTTGTAAATTTGCCTGTTCAAGATTAGAAACTAGTAAAGAAAATATTATTCTTCAACCTACTTATAAAAACAGGAAAATATAAAGATTTTATATTAATACTGTACAATTTTATAATAAAATAAAAATTGTGTAGTACATTATATTTATTTATATTTATAATAAATAATTATTATTTAAATACAAGCGCAAATATAATTATTAAAAGCATGAATAATAATATTTAATACTGAGTGAAACATTTGTTAAAATTATATGAAATGATTTGATCTATTTTGTTTTAAAATAATACGTATATTTTGAATTATATATTTTTCGGAAATGGGCAATGGTAGAGCCTACCATAGTACCATCGTGGGACCACCTTGCAGATTCTACCACCAAGAAAAATGGATCGTTCACCAGGTGTCAAAACTATTCGTCCAGAATTTCTCTTTGCTTTTGTATTGTTGTTTTGCCTCTACCTCTTAGCACAGGTGTTGTCTGTTCTCATCATTAGTTTTGTTGTTTATGTTTTGTTCTGTTTCGTAAGACAGGAATGAAGATGAAGCGGACCAAGTCAGTCATCTTCGCTGGAATTCTACGAGATTACTTTCTACAATCACATGTAATTATACATTATTGAATTTATTTTGCAGTTTCTTATTTGTTTTGTTTATTTCAGTCAAGAGTCTACGGCTGAGAGATGCAGTTAAAGAGTCTTCAAGAGAGCTTCACTTCTTGTAGTCAAGACCCTGCGACCAGGAGATACAGATGCAGAACCTTCAAGGGAGTCTTCAACATAGTTCGCCGGTCTCAACACAAATGTAAGTATTTTAAATTAATTTATTAATTCATTTAATGATTTACTAATGTATTTTTGTTTGTTTTTTCTCTCTCTCAAGTTATTGGAAGTTTCCCTGGGACGTCGGATGAATGCCAGAGGAGTTTCAGTCCAAAGTCAATCTAGGATATCTGAAGATTCGCAACATTGCACTGCTGTGTTTTATTTAAATATTCATTGTTAGGAAATAATATATTTTTAAGTTACTTTGTATTTCTTTATTATTGTTGCAACTAGTGCAATTTTGTTGTATTAATATATTCCATTCTGTTGAGATTTATTTAATATTATCTTGTGAAATATAATGATATATAAATAATAAATTGTATTATATTTTGTATTCTGTTTAAAAATATTAATAAATGCCTTTAAAATATTTATTTTGTTTTATTTATACCAATATTACAGGGTAAAACTAATAATTATTAATTTATATTGGATTTTTTAAATTTTAATACAAGTGCTGCCATCTTTTATTATATTCAAAAAATGTAGGTTCCCAAACATCAATAAAATGTGGCATTTTAAAATTATTGTCCCTTCACTTCAGAATAGTTCACAAATTTGTCAATAGATGGCGCAAGCGTCGGATGTGAATGCGGACAAATTGTCGATTTGAAATCAAAATCACATCAGTTCACTAATTGATAAGGGTATGCCCTACGCCCTTGCCCTTCTAGTATGTTATAAAGGGCGGCACTGCAAGCAGGGGTGTACGCCGGCAGGGGGGCCCCCAATTTCATTATTTTTGCGATATCTCTTACCGTTTTCGAGATATGAGGGTTTTAAGATTTTTTTCGCATCCCCTAAGATATCTCCCTTATTTACAAGTTTAGGGGTGTTTTTTCTCAATGATTCGAATGTGCTCGGCAAAATAATAATACAATTTTCTCAGATTTTTGATATCTGTTACCAGTTAAGAGATACAGCCCTTTAAAACCCTTTAAAAGTTAAACTTTAAGGGGTTGTATCTCTTAACTGGTAATAGATATCGAAAATCCGAGAAAACCTCCCCGAGATATTGCCTAGCACAATCGAATCAGTGAGAAAAAACACCAAAAAACTTTAAAATAAGGGAGATATGTTAGGGGGTGAGTTAACTTTTAAAGGGCTGTATCTCTTAACTGGTAACAGATATCAAAAATCTGAGAAAATTGTATTATTATTTTGCCGAGCACATTCGAATCATTGAGAAAAAACACCCCTAAAGTTGTAAATAAGGGAGATATCTTAGGGGATGCGAAAAAAATCTTAAAACCCTCATATCTCGAAAACGGTAAGAGATATCGCAAAAATAATGAAATTGGGGGCCCCCCTGCCGGTATACACCCCTGCTTGCAGTGCCGCCCTTTACAACATACTAGAAGGGCAAGGGCGTAGGGCATACCCTTATCAATTAGTGAACTGATGTGATTTTGATTTCAAATCGACAATTTGTCAGCATTCACATCCGACGCTTCCGCCATCTATTGACAAATTTGTGAACTATTCTGAAGTGAAGGGACAATACTTTGAAAATGCCACATTTTATTGATGTTTAGGAACCTATATATTTTGAATATAATAAGAGATGGCAGCACTTGTATTAAAATTTAAAAAATTATTACTATTATGACCAACTAAACAATATCATATAAATAAATATATTTAAATTACTTTACTGCATTTTTGAGGAGTTTGGTTAATAAAACATATATTATTTTCAAATAATTTATTATTTCTATATTTAAATACATGTAATAATATTTTATTTATTGTTACAATACATTAATTTGTTAATACAGAAATATATTTATGTATAAAAAGCCTTCTGGTTCTTCGACGTTGACCTCCTCTCCGATGGCTGACGAACACCTGGTGCAGAGAAGTACCTTTTGGACACCTCAGCAAATATAACTATACCAAAACAACAAAGAAATTAGCAATAAATAACAATATATACAATTAATTTAATATTTGCTAATAAAACACTATAATATTATTTTCTATTTTATTATCAAATAATAATATGAAACGTTTTATTTACAAATAAAAAATCAAAACTTAACAGATTTTACAACATATAATTAATTTACTAACCTTGGTTTCGAAGTGTCGACCCCACCGAAGATGCTGTAAGTTAGTCAGGAGATCCTGAAGATGGTATCAGCTCGAAGATGACGTCCACGAACTTCCTACTTGTATGGCAGAGGAGTGTGGCTTCGTCGCTGTCACAACTGTGAACAAAAACAAAAAATTAAATATGAACAATTATTATAAATTTAAAAAGGAAATAAACATTAAAATGTTACAAATGAATAAAGTAAATTTATTAATACAGTGGATGGGTATTATTTGATTAACAACCTGATTTTACCCCAAAAAAACCATAAACACATAATTTTTCTTATACAGCTTAATTTTTCTATGCTGTAGCAAAGGGACCGTGTATTTTAAAATTATACCTTGTAAAATTAATTATACCCGGTGTAGAATTTACAATTTTATATTAACAGAAATTATATGTGAAAAGATAGAGAATTTAATATTAAATCCAATAGTGAAAATCTATGAATCAATGTTGCAAAATAATTAAAGAATATTTGGTTTATATAAAATAAATGGTAGCTCTGAAAAGAGCCGATTTTTCAGTTTGTAGAGTATAACATGATTGATACAATTCTTTTTCCTAAATATTATGGTGGCTCTGGAAAGAGCCGGGTTTCATGGTGACTAGTGACATGTGGTACTTTCCCTATTTGATTCTACTACAAACAACCGATGTTGTTTGTCTTGCAAAATTAATAAAATCGTGGGCATTCCGGACCCGAAGTGTTCCCCTTAAGTTCCGCGAACACAGCCGCAGGGCTGAGCGCCCATCTCGTCACACCGAGGTGCTATGCAACCTACCAGCGACTCGACTGGAGACCTCCCCCCTGTCAAACTGCATATTCCCGACTTTACGCGTGGTTCCGTCTGTGTACCTACGCATACACATCCAGTTCCAGAATTTAGAAAATGTATGCACCTAACAAGCAACCGATGTCGCATGTATAGCAAAACAAAGATAAAACGGTGGCCATTTCCGCGGGCCCGCTATGTTACGCCTAGTTACGCGAATACAGCCGAAGGACTGAGCGCCTAGCCTGCCGCACCCAGGTACATAAATGCACCTGCCACCGACTGAAGACCTCATCCCCCGGTCGAACTGTATATTCCCGACAGGACGTCCTTATTCGTACTGGTTCCGTCTGTCCCCGTCGTTTAGGGAGGGGGTGCCAGCAGAGGAATAAAACCTGTGTACCGAAATCCATCGCCGGCCCGCGCTGATACGGACATTTGCAAATGAAGTTACATTAATAGGTGTATACGCGTACAACAATCATTTAAAAGCCAAAACAATGTCGTCTATTACGCCCCAGTTACCACACATCACTAATCAACAAACTAACACGAGACCGCATGCTGATCTGCTTTATATACCCTTGGCGAACGCCAGAAAAATCAATAATCCAGTTTCGCGCTCTGATTCGCCGAGCCGTCGCCCCCACTACTTTCACCTATTCTACATGTGTAATTTTGATGTTTTAAATTATAATTAATTAATTTTGAAATTCAATGACTCATAAATGAACAAAGATATCAAAATTCGGTTTGAACTATTGAATTAAGCGGAATTTTCTTCATAACATATTTAAAAATCAAAGTTCTACTGTTTATGATTGAACTAATACCTAAGAAAAAGTTTTATCAATCACTTGCCAATAAATAGATTTCTAGCAAATATATTGATACGTGGTCATCACCAATCGATAAAGCTTATTTTGTTCTATAACTGTGAATTTTTTCATAATTTTTGGAGCACCATAACTTGATATACTAACACATCAACTGTAATTCCTATTGCTGGGGAACTTCGTGCGTCCACTAACTTGGTTTTTGTCCTGTAGTACATTTCCTATTGATTATATTGAAAAATTTTATAGATAATCTTATAGAACTTTTACTTCTTTGCAACTTTCATGTGAAGAATGAAACCTTAAAAACCGTGAAACTATATTTGCAAAACAAACACAAGTTGTTTGTAGCACAATCAGTTACGGAAAGTACCTACAAGTCGCGAATCATGTTATACTCTACGAATGAAAAATTCGCTCTTTTCAGAGCAATCACTGTTCAAAATATGATAAGTACATTTAACTACATACTACTGAATGTAGGAAGTGTATATTAAATTATTCTAACATTTAAGTAAATAAATACATTAAAAAAACTAATTTTTAGAGTTCATACTTTATTAAATAAATGTATATTTAATATTTCATCTGAAAAGAATTGCATTGCATATTTCAATAGATTATTTCCAATGTTCAAACAATATGCCGTGCCTTTTCCATTCAATGTGCTACAGCATAGGAAGAAGTCGATGGGCTTAACATGCTATGGGTATTGCTGTATAGGAAAATATTATGTGCGGTTTCACTGTTGGATTCATAATTCAATTCTCTATATTTTCACCTATAATTTCAGTTAAAATTTAATATAAAATTGTTAATTCTACACCGGGAATAATTAATTAGACAAGATATAATTTTCCAATACACGTAAAAAGATAGCTAATTTAATGCTGAATACAGCAGTGAAAACCGCACATCGCTATCTTGTCCCAAAAAATATTAAAGCGTAAAAAACTAAAACTGTAACGAAACGGTCACCCATCCAAATGTTCGTGCTTCTTAGGGTTGCTTAAGACCTGTGATCGATAAGCAGCGCCACTAGCCGCTCGGCGGAGTGTGTTAAAACATTCAAAAAATTCGCGATTTTCGCGCGGTAAAAAAGGGTTGTTTCAATGTGACACTGGCAATGTTTAGATGTGACATATGCAATTGCAGATCTCGACAGGACATTACAGATCGTCATCCCAAAGTAAATGCACCAAAATTCAGACTAACAGTTAAGCGCTTAAAATCTATGTAAAAAGGGTAGTTCTCCGAGCTCGGACGGGAAAGAGATTGTACATGTAATTTTTTATGTAAGAAAAGTAGATCTCCCAGCTCGGACGGAAAAGAGATTGTATATAGATAATTTTTTGTAAAACTTTCATAGGTGGATTGTTTTATAATTATTTTAGAGAAAAATACTTCAAATAAATTTTATTTAGAATTTAATTTTATATTATTTTTAATTAGAATATATTTCATATTTTTATACACACATGCGATTAACCTATATATTCCAAAAATAATTTTTAGAAAATTCAATATTTAATTAACAACTCACGATAAAATTTTGCAATATACTTTAAAACAGCTAATTTTATGCTGAATACAGCAGTGAAAACCGCACATCGCTATCTTGTCTCAGAAAATATTAAAGTGTAAAAAACTAAAACTGTAACGAAACGGTCACCCATCCAAATGTTCGTGCTTCTTAGGGTTGCTTAAGATCTGTGATCGATAAGCAGAGCCACTAGCCGCTCGGCGGAGTGTGTAACAAGCATACAAAAAATTCGCGATTTTCGCGCGGTAAAAAAGGGTTGTTTCAATATGACACTGGCAATGTTTAGATGTGACATATGCAATTGCAGATCTCGACAGGACATTACAGATCGTCATCTCAAAGTAAATGCATCATAATTAAGACTAACAGTTAAGCGCTTAAAATCTATGTAAAAAGGGTAGTTCTGCGAGCTCGGACGGGAAAGAGATTGTACATGTAATTTTTTATGTAAGAAAAGTAGATCTCCCAGTTTGGACGGAAAAGAGATTGTCGATAGACAATTTTTTGTAAAACTTTCATAGGTGGATTGTTTTATAATTATTTTAGAGAAAAATACTTCAAATAAATTTAATTTAGAATTTAATTTTCTATTATTTTTAATTAGAATATATTTCATATTTTTATACACACATGCGATTAACCTATATATTCCAAAATAATTTTTAAAAAATTCAATATTTAATTAACAACTCACGATAAAATTTTGCAATATACTTTAAAACATAGCTAATTTTATGCTGAATACAGCAGTGAAAACCGCACATCGCTATCTTGTCTCAGAAAATATTAAAGTGTAAAAAACTAAAACTGTAACGAAACGGTCACCCATCCAAATGTTCGTGCTTCTTAGGGTTGCTTAAGAACTGTGATCGATAAGCAGAGCCACTAGCCGCTCGGCGGAGTGTGTAAAAAGCATACAAAAAATTCGCGATTTTCGCGCGGTAAAAAAGGGTTGTTTCAATGTGACACTGGCAATGTTTAGATGTGACATATGCAATTGCAGATCTCGACAGGACATTACAGATCGTCATCTCAAAGTAAATGCACCAAAATTCAGACTAACAGTTAAGCGCTTAAAATCTATGTAAAAAGGGTAGTTCTGCGAGCTCGGACGGGAAAGAGATTGTACATGTAATTTTTTATGTAAGAAAAGTAGTTTTCCCAGTTTGGACGGAAAAGAGATTGTAGATAGACAATTTTTTGTAAAACTTTCATAGGTGGATTGTTTTATAATTATTTTAGAGAAAAATACTTCAAATAAATTTAATTTAGAATTTAATTTTCTATTATTTTTAATTAGAATATATTTCATATTTTTATACACACATGCGATTAACCTATATATTCCAAAATAATTTTTAAAAAATTCAATATTTAATTAACAACTCACGATAAAATTTTGCAATATACTTTAAAACATAGCTAATTTTATGCTGAATACAGCAGTGAAAACCGCACATCGCTATCTTGTCTCAGAAAATATTAAAATGTAAAAAACTAAAACTGTAACGAAACGGTCACCCATCCAAATGTTCGTGCTTCTTAGGGTTGCTTAAGAACTGTGATCGATAAGCAGAGCCACTAGCCGCTCGGCGGAGTGTGTAAAAAGCATACAAAAAATTCGCGATTTTCGCGCGGTAAAAAAGGGTTGTTTCAATGTGACACTATCAATGTTTAGATGTGACATATGCAATTGCAGATCTCGACAGGACATTACAGATCGTCATCTCAAAGTAAATGCACCAAAATTCAGACTAACAGTTTAGCGCTTAAAATCTATGTAAAAAGGGTAGTTCTGCGAGCTCGGACGGGAAAGAGATTGTACATGTAATTTTTTATGTAAGAAAAGTAGATCTCCCAGTTTGGACGGAAAAGAGATTGTAGATAGACAATTTTTTGTAAAACTTTCATAGGTGGATTGTTTTATAATTATTTTAGAGAAAAATACTTCAAATAAATTTAATTTAGAATTTAATTTTCTATTATTTTTAATTAGAATATATTTCATATTTTTATACACACATGCGATTAACCTATATATTCCAAAATAATTTTTAAAAAATTCAATATTTAATTAACAACTCACGATAAAATTTTGCAATATACTTTAAAACATAGCTAATTTTATGCTGAATACAGCAGTGAAAACCGCACATCGCTATCTTGTCTCAGAAAATATTAAAATGTAAAAAACTAAAACTGTAACGAAACGGTCACCCATCCAAATGTTCGTGCTTCTTAGGGTTGCTTAAGAACTGTGATCGATAAGCAGAGCCACTAGCCGCTCGGCGGAGTGTGTAAAAAGCATACAAAAAATTCGCGATTTTCGCGCGGTAAAAAAGGGTTGTTTCAATGTGACACTGGCAATGTTTAGATGTGACATATGCAATTGCAGATCTCGACAGGACATTACAGATCGTCATCTCAAAGTAAATGCACCAAAATTCAGACTAACAGTTTAGCGCTTAAAATCTATGTAAAAAGGGTAGTTCTGCGAGCTCGGACGGGAAAGAGATTGTACATGTAATTTTTTATGTAAGAAAAGTAGATCTCCCAGTTTGGACGGAAAAGAGATTGTAGATAGACAATTTTTTGTAAAACTTTCATAGGTGGATTGTTTTATAATTATTTTAGAGAAAAATACTTCAAATAAATTTAATTTAGAATTTAATTTTCTATTATTTTTAATTAGAATATATTTCATATTTTTATACACACATGCGATTAACCTATATATTCCAAAATAATTTTTAAAAAATTCAATATTTAATTAACAACTCACGATAAAATTTTGCAATATACTTTAAAACATAGCTAATTTTATGCTGAATACAGCAGTGAAAACCGCACATCGCTATCTTGTCTCAGAAAATATTAAAATGTAAAAAACTAAAACTGTAACGAAACGGTCACCCATCCAAATGTTCGTGCTTCTTAGGGTTGCTTAAGAACTGTGATCGATAAGCAGAGCCACTAGCCGCTCAGCGGAGTGTGTTAAAACATACAAAAAATTCGCGATTTTCGCGCGGTAAAAAAGGGTTGTTTCAATGTGACACTGGCAATGTTTAGATGTGACATATGCAATTGCAGATCTCGACAGGACATTACAGATCGTCATCTCAAAGTAAATGCACCAAAATTCAGACTAACAGTTTAGCGCTTAAAATCTATGTAAAAAGGGTAGTGCTGCGAGCTCGGACGGGAAAGAGATTGTACATGTAATTTTTTATGTAAGAAAAGTAGATCTCCCAGTTTGGACGGAAAAGAGATTGTAGATAGACAATTTTTTGTAAAACTTTCATAGGTGGATTGTTTTATAATTATTTTAGAGAAAAATACTTCAAATAAATTTTATTTAGAATTTAATTTTATATTATTTTTAATTAGAATATATTTCATATTTTTATACACACATGCGATTAACCTATATATTCCAAAAATAATTTTTAAAAAATTCAATATTTAATTAACAACTCACGATAAAATTTTGCAATATACTTTAAAACATAGCTAATTTTATGCTGAATACAGCAGTGAAAACCGCACATCGCTATCTTGTCTCAGAAAATATTAAAGTGTAAAAAACTAAAACTGTAACGAAACGGTCACCCATCCAAATGTTCGTGCTTCTTAGGGTTGCTTAAGACCTTTGATCGATAAGCAGAGCCACTAGCCGCTCGGCGGAGTGTGTAAAAAGCATACAAAAAATTCGCGTTTTTCGCGCGGTAAAAAAGGGTTGTTTCAATGTGACACTATCAATGTTTAGATGTGACATATGCAATTGCAGATCTCGACAGGACATTACAGATCGTCATCTCAAAGTAAATGCACCAAAATTCAGACTAACAGTTAAGCGCTTAAAATCTATGTAAAAAGGGTAGTTCTGCGAGCTCGGACGGGAAAGAGATTGTACATGTAATTTTTTATGTAAGTACAGTAGATCTCCCAGTTTGGACGGAAAAGAGATTGTAGATAGACAATTTTTTGTAAAACTTTCATGGGTGGATTGTTTTATAATTATTTTAGAGAAAAATACTTCAAATAAATTTTATTTAGAATTTAATTTTATATTATTTTTAATTAGAATATATTTCATATTTTTATACACACATGCGATTAACCTATATATTCCAAAAATAATTTTTTAAAAATTCAATATTTAATTACCAACTCACGATAAAATTTTGCAATATACTTTAAAACATAGCTAATTTTATGCTGAATACAGCAGTGAAAACCGCACATCTCTATCTTGTCTCAGAAAATATTAAAGTGTAAAAAACTAAAACTGTAACGAAACGGTCACCCATCCAAATGTTCGTGCTTCTTAGGGTTGCTTAAGACCTGTGATCGATAAGCAGAGCCACTAGCCGCTCGGCGGAGTGTGTAAAAAGCATACAAAAAATTCGCGATTTTCGCGCGGTAAAAAAGGGTTGTTTCAATGTGACACTGGCAATGTTTAGATGTGACATATGCAATTGCAGATCTCGACAGGACATTACAGATCGTCATCTCAAAGTAAATGCACCAAAATTCAGACTAACAGTTAAGCGCTTAAAATCTATGTAAAAAGGGTAGTTCTGCGAGCTCGGACGGGAAAGAGATTGTACATGTAATTTTTTATGGAAGAAAAGTAGATCTCCCAGTTTGGACGGTAAAAAGAGATTGTAGATAGACAATTTTTTGTAAAACTTTCATAGGTGGATTGTTTTATAATTATTTTAGAGAAAAATACTTCAAATAAATTTAATTTAGAATTTAATTTTCTATTATTTTTAATTAGAATATATTTCATATTTTTATACACACATGCGATTAACCTATATATTCCAAAAATAATTTTTTAAAAATTCAATATTTAATTAACAACTCACGATAAAATTTTGCAATATACTTTAAAACATAGCTAATTTTATGCTGAATACAGCAGTGAAAACCGCACATCGCTATCTTGTCTCAGAAAATATTAAAGTGTAAAAAACTAAAACTGTAACGAAACGGTCACCCATCCAAATGTTCGTGCTTCTTAGGGTTGCTTAAGAACTGTGATCGATAAGCAGAGCCACTAGCCGCTCGGCGGAGTGTGTAAAAAGCATACAAAAAATTCGCGATTTTCGCGCGGTAAAAAAGGGTTGTTTCAATGTGACACTGGCAATGTTTAGATGTGACATATGCAATTGCAGATCTCGACAGGACATTACAGATCGTCATCTTAAAGTAAATGCACCAAAATTCAGACTAACAGTTTAGGGCTAAAAATCTATGTAAAAAGAGTAGTTCTCCGAGCTCGGACGGGAAAGAGATTGTACATTTAATTTTTTATGTAAGAAAAGTAGATCTCCCAGCTCGGACGGAAAAGAGATTGTAGATAGATAATTTTTTGTAAAACTTTCATAGGTGGATTGTTTTATAATTATTTTAGAGAAAAATACTTCAAATAAATTTAATTTAGAATTTAATTTTCTATTATTTTTAATTAGAATATATTTCATATTTTTATACACACATGCGATTAACCTATATATTCCAAAAATAATTTTTTAAAAATTCAATATTTAATTAACAACTCACGATAAAATTTTGCAATATACTTTAAAACATAGCTAATTTTATGCTGAATACAGCAGTGAAAACCGCACATCGCTATCTTGTCTCAGAAAATATTAAAGTGTAAAAAACTAAAACTGTAACGAAACGGTCACCCATCCAAATGTTCGTGCTTCTTAGGGTTGCTTAAGAACTGTGATCGATAAGCAGAGCCACTAGCCGCTCGGCGGAGTGTGTAAAAAGCATACAAAAAATTCGCGATTTTCGCGCGGTAAAAAAGGGTTGTTTCAATGTGACACTGGCAATGTTTAGATGTGACATATGCAATTGCAGATCTCGACAGGACATTACAGATCGTCATATCAAAGTAAATGCACCAAAATTCAGACTAACAGTTTAGGGCTAAAAATCTATGTAAAAAGAGTAGTTCTCCGAGCTCGGACGGGAAAGAGATTGTACATGTAATTTTTTATGTAAGAAAAGTAGATCTCCCAGCTCGGACGGAAAAGAGATTGTAGATAGATAATTTTTTGTAAAACTTTCATAGGTGGATTGTTTTATAATTATTTTAGAGAAAAATACTTCAAATAAATTTTATTTAGAATTTAATTTTATATTATTTTTAATTAGAATATATTTCATATTTTTATACACACATGCGATTAACCTATATATTCCAAAAATAATTTTTTAAAAATTCAATATTTAATTAACAACTCACGATAAAATTTTGCAATATACTTTAAAACATAGCTAATTTTATGCTGAATACAGCAGTGAAAACCGCACATCGCTATCTTGTCTCAGAAAATATTAAAGTGTAAAAAACTAAAACTGTAACGAAACGGTCACCCATCCAAATGTTCGTGCTTCTTAGGGTTGCTTAAGAACTGTGATCGATATGCAGAGCCACTAGCCGCTCAGCGGAGTGTGTTAAAACATACAAAAAATTCGCGATTTTCGCGCGGTAAAAAAGGGTTGTTTCAATGTGACACTGGCAATGTTTAGATGTGACATATGCAATTGCAGATCTCGACAGGACATTACAGATCGTCATCTCAAAGTAAATGCACCAAAATTCAGACTAACAGTTAAGCGCTTAAAATCTATGTAAACAGGGTAATTCTCCCAGCTCGGACGGGAAAGAGATTGTACATGTAATTTTTTATGTAAGAAAAGTAGATCTCCCAGTTTGGACGGAAAAGAGATTGTAGATAGATAATTTTTTGTAAAACTTTCATAGGTGGATTGTTTTATAATTATTTTAGAGAAAAATACTTCAAATAAATTTTATTTAGAATTTAATTTTTTATTATTTTTAATTAGAATATTTTTCATATTTTTATACACACATGCGATTAACCTATATATTCCATAAACCATTTTTAAAAAATTCAATATTTAATTAACAACAGCCGATAATATTTTGCAATATACTTTAAAACATAGCTAATTTTATGCTGAATTCAGTAGTGAAAACCACACATCGCTATCTTGTTTAAAAAAATATTAAAATGTAAAAAACTAAAACTGTAACGAAACGGTCACCCATCCAAATGTTCGTGCTACTTTGTGTCTAGTTTTTAATTCAGGCATTATTTTTGAGAATTTGGGAGCTAATAACTGTTATTGTAAATAGGGGAGGATTGTTTAAGAATTTTACTTAGATTTACACAGATTTAATTATGAAAAATATGCAGTACGATTCTTTTTGCAGAGAATAATCAAACGAATGCATAAAAGATAAGTCTACAGTCTGTATACAAGGTTCTGTATTGTTTATCAACTTGAAATATCTTTAAACTGTTAAACAACGTCTGATTGATAAAACAATTAATGTTTTCAACCCAGATATGTCTTAGAAAACATAAAAACAAGTAGATTTTCTACGATATGCTGCTTACGCCTCTGCGCAATTTCTCTATGTCTCAGAACCAGTGTTTTGACCGATCAAATGTTGTATAATTTATGAAAAGTCCCACAAGTATTTTGTATTTCAATAAGATAATTGTAGTATATAATTTATTGAAATCTAACACGTAGTTCCTCATATTGATTTATCATTAGTTAATAAGCAAATATAAACATAAACTTATTTAAAGTAATTAGCAGTTAGAACCATAATATTTATTGAAAAGTATGGGACAATTTGCTGAAATAAGGGAATCATACATATTTTAATATTACCATATTTTAGGATTATAATTGATGTTTGAATATATCGAGTTATATTGCTTATAAAATTATGCAAAAATTCACAGTTACAGATACAAATATGCTTAATCGATTGGTGTAAACCGCGTATCAATATCTTCTCTAGAAATCGATTTATTGGCAAGTGATTGATAAAATATTTTCATAAATACTCGTTCAATCATAAACACTAGAACTTTGATTTTTCACAATATTATAAAGAAAATTCTGCTTAGTTCAATGGTGAAAACCGAATTTTGATATCTTTGTGCATTTATGAGTTATTGCATTTCAAAATTAATTAATTTTAATCTAAAACATAGGTAAATTACACATGTAGAATAGGTGAAAGTAGTGGGGGCGACGGCTCGGCGAATCAGAGCGCGGAACTAGATTATTGATTTTTCTGGCGTTCGCCAAGGGTATATAAAGCGGATCAGCATGCGGTTTCATGTTAGTTTGTTGATTAGTGATGTGTGGTAAACTGGGGGGTAATAGACGACATTGTTTTAGGTTTTAAATGGTTGTTGTACGCGTATGCACCTATTAATGTAACTTCATTTGCAAATGTCCGCATCAGCGCGGGCCGGCGATGGATTTCGGTACACAGGTTTTATTCCTCTGCTGGCACCCCCTCCCTAAACGACAGGGACAGACGGAACCAGTACGAATAAGGACGTCCTGTCGGGAATATACAGTTCGACCGGGGGATGAGGTCTTCAGTCGGTGGCAGGTGCATTTATGTACCTGGGTGCGGCAGGCTAGGCGCTCAGTCCTTCGGCTGTATTCGCGTAACTAGGCGTAACATAGCGGGCCCGCGGAAATGGCCACCGTTTTATCTTTGTTTTGCTATACATGCGACATCGGTTGCTTGTTAGGTGCATACACTTTCTAAATTCTGGAACTGGATGTGTACGCGTAGGTACACAGACGGAACCACGCGTAAAGTCGGGAATATGCAGTTTGACAGGGAGTAGGTCTCCAGTCGAGTCGCTGGTAGGTTGCATAGCACCTCGGTGTGACGAGATGGGCGCTCAGCCCTGCGACTGTGTTCGCGGAACTTAAGGGGTACAGTTCGGGTCCGGAATGACCACGATTTTTTAAATTTTGTTAAACAACATCGGTTGTTCGTAGTAGAATCATATAGGGAAAGTACCACATGTCACTAGTCAGCATGAAACCCGGCTCTTTTCAGAGCCCCCAAAGTATTTAGGAAAAAGAATTGTATCATTTATGCTATACTCTACAATTTGAAAAATCTGCTATTTTCAGGGCTACCAATTACTTTAAATACAGAATTTGTTACAAATATTCTTTAATTATTTAGAAATATAAAATCACGATGAATTTCAAGTAGTATAAATAAAAAATTATTAATTTCTTTCAGATCATATTTGTATAGTTTGTTTTTTTTTTTTTTAATTCTTTATAAACTGAAACATTTTGTGGCGTAATTATACTCTAGTTGGTCTCGTTGGTCCGCTAGATAACTTGTTACATTTAACCCATCCATTTTTAAACCGAAAAATGTAAAAAAGATAGTAGGCGAGGGCTATAATAGAAGAAAAAAAAATACACTTCTCTCCTGCGGTGTATATACTATTTTTCTCACGACCCCAATATTTATGATGGTTTTTATGTATTTCATAATTATTTGAATTGTAATATAAGTTATGATAGTTACCTTTGATTTATGGAATTTTGTTCGTTTTTCACATTATTTGTATCTTTCCCTCATAACGAGAGAGAAAATAACACAAATCTCCCGTCCGTAGATATAAAATTGGTTGTTTCTATATTACTTACGCTAATGACTGTATTAAGATGGAAAAAATTATTCTACTACCATGATACCTATCTAATATTCGCTAAATTTTAATCAGCAATAAACATATGAATTTATTTGTACAAGAATTTTATTTATTAATGCTACGTATTATAAACAATAAATTAATTTTAAGGTAAGTATTTTTCTGTATCTCTTCATTGCTTTATATATACAATAAATGTAATTGTTTATTACTTATATATTTGATTGTTAAATAAGATTAGACATTCAATCATTCAAACTTATTTAATTATTTATAGAACTTTATTTAATTCATAAATAATTCTAAGATCAAACTATACATCTCGATTATCTAATTTTCCATTTCTTTTACGACAGCGTATTTCTGAAGTACTTCTCATCGATAAAATCTTCCGTTGTTCTTATTCGCCAGTTATTTAAATTTCGCAAAAAAATTTTGACCCACCACCAAAAGAATAAAATTTTGACTTACAAAATAACCTGTTTGATGATAACATATTGAACAACTGTATTCATAATTTCCTTCTAGAATCAGTTCTGGAATGATCCACGGCTCGCTGACGCTGTTAACGAAGTTCCCGTCAATCCAACTTGTAGCTTGATAAGTCTGCAACTAAGAAATCATTTTTATTATCCTAATTAAGTTTTAGTTTCTAGAATTCTAGGTATTTTATGTTTATAACAGCAAAATCTAGAAGTATTTAACTTCATTTTAGAAATACATGCATGCAATAAGTACATAGTTTGATGTTAGTATTAATATATTAGTTTCATTGCCTAACAATTATAAAAAAAATCACAGTTGTACAAGAAAAACTTCTTAATCGATTGGTCAAGACCGCTTTTGGATATTTACTTAAAACAATAGTATTTACTTTACGTAGAAATGTGAACTCAGGTGAAGTCTATGATGACAAGAGCTCCGGAAATGTTAAGATTATTGTGATGCTGCAGAGGATGATTGCTGGTCCTGTAAACATATAAGATTTAGAGTAAAAATAGTGCTCTAAAATTATTTTATAACAAAATATTTTAAATAAATGTGGAAGATAACATAGTTTACTCTGTAACTTCTATTGGAAGTATTTTTTAATAAAATTATTTTAGAATATGGCACAGCTTTAAAACAGACACCCAAAAACAGAGCTCATGGTTCAAAAAGAAAGATTTAATCAAAAAATAAATATTAAAAATTATGGCAGACTGATTTCTTTTCTCTTTGCATACAATAATCGAGTAGTCGTACTTCAGTAATAATTACAAATATGAATTGGCTGGAATTTCATTCCGTTTGTGAAATGAATCACTTTTATCAAATTTCTGTGCTTTGATACTATGGAATGAGTCAAGGAGTATTATCTGTTTTATAAAATAAATTTAGTTTAATCAAAATTTAATATTTTAAGGCTAGGTTAGCTACAGTGGATTCTTTTACAAAACGATTTGAATCTTCATATTTATATAGTGGGTTTCAAAGTTCAAACATTTTTCGTTGGGTAAGCATATGTCTGTATTTTTACCGAATTTCATGGAGTACCCGAATTTAAATAATAATCATCACAAATGTTATTTTTAACAGTAGATCAATTGTAGTGGACATTGTGAATTGTTTATATTGCAATTCATAATAAAACATACAAATTTACAGGTTATAATATTTGCTGGATTCAATTCATAGCTAAATAAACATTATTTATAATTACCTTTTGTAAAAAAAAGGGATAATGGGTGTAAAACTGTAATAATAATCCATTTGTTATATTATTTTAATTACTATTTTCTCTCACATCCCTACATCTGTCGTACGTTCGAAGTAAACTAGCAGAGAAAAAGAACTAGCAAATGGCGACAGACAAGAACAAGGTCATCCAAGAACGAATGCAAAAACTGTCATCAAAATTGTTTGTCTTTAAAATCTATTTTTTAAACAGGTGATCATTTTCAAAGATAAAATATCTTTTTTTTGCATATTAAGATTCGGCAAGCGTTAAAAAATTACTAATCACACTAAAGTCGTGTATGATCAATGTTCAATGTTGACAAACAACTTTTTTGATAACTGATAATAGGTTGAAATTAATTCTATGTAGAAAATAAAAGCTGCCAGTCATGTTTGCGAGCGTAAGAGGAGTTGCTACAAAACTCACTGCTGTAAGAAACATGAGTAAATACATCCCAAAAGACCGATTAAATGGAAAAGTTGCTGTAGTTACTGCTTCAACTGCTGGGTAAATTAATAATAATTACCTACAATTTATAATAAAACATATTTTGTTATACAGGATAGGCTATGCCATCGCAAAAAGATTAGGACAGGAAGGTGCAAAGGTAGTAATCTGCAGTCGTAAAGAAAAAAATGTTAAAGAAGCTCTTTCTAGTTTAACTAAAGAAGGAATTACAGTCACTGGAACTGTATGTCATGTAGCTAATGGTGCAGATCGTAAAAAACTTTACGAAGAAGTAAATATATCTACAAGTTTTTGTAATTTTCAATTAATTGACTTGAATTTTAGGCTATAAACAAATTTGGTGGTATTGATATTTTGGTATCAAACGCAGCTACAAATCCTGTAATGGGTCCAGTGCTAGACGTAAGTTTTAAACAATTGTCATATTAATAAAAATAATTAATAACTTTTCAAGAGCGATGAAAAAGCGTGGGATAAAATATTTGAAGTCAACGTAAAAGCATCATTTTTACTGGCTAAAGAAGTCATACCGTTCCTTAGGCAACGAAAAGGTGGTCGCATCATTTTTATTTCATCCATCGGAGGATTACAACCATTTAACGTAAGAGAAAACAATATATTATGACACATTACACAAAACTAATTAAATATTTAGTTATTAGGAACATATTCCGTAACTAAAACTGCTTTATTAGGTCTAACTAAAGCTGCTGCACCAGATTTAGCTACTGAAAATATTACGGTTAACGCTGTTGCACCAGGAATTATCAGAACGAAATTTTCCGCTGCTGTATGTCTTTAAAATATTTTTGAAGAACAGTTCTATTGATAATAATGTTTTAGCTACACGAAGACAAAGATGCTGCCGAAATTAGCCTCTCTCAAATTCCGATGAGACGGTAAATAGTTTGATTGTTATATGAATGTTGTGTTGTTAAAAAAGGCATTGAAATGAACGGATGGACGTCTAGTGCTTGCGTTAGCTTATGCGGATGGTGTAGTTGTGTTAGGTGGAACTGAAGAGCAATTGATATAGCGAAACATTATGTGTTTTTAGATTCGGCGAGCCAGATGAGATTGCAGGAACAGTAGCGTTCTTAGCGTCTGAAGATGGAAATTACATAACTGGAGAAACAATTGTAGTTGCAGGAGGAATGCAATCACGATTGTAAACACGTATTTACTTACAGAAATATATTTGTAACAATGTATAAAAATAATAAATTTAATATTTTATTACCCAACCATTGTTCTTTTCCGTCCTCTAGCCCGAACTTCTTCAAATTTCTTCATGACATGTTTGCCTTCCTTAGAATTTTCTTTCTCATAAGCGGTTAAAATTATAGGAAATAATTCCGTTGCATTACTGTGAGTGCTTATTAATGCTCGTTCTAATACATATAAATCCACTCCTTTATCTTCTGAACTGGCCTCAACATACGACAAACCAAAATCGATGAGAACTAATTTTAATTTACTGTAGTCTTTAAAATCGGTGTCTGTATCATTTTTATCCACTAATAACATATTTGATGTAGTTAAATCACCGTGAATGATATTATTTTTATGCATCTTTCCTAACATTCTTCCAATATCTATTGATAACTTTTTTAACGTCTCAAGATCGTCTGTAGAATAAATAAAGTCTTTTACAGTTTTGCTGTTCTCGAAATACTGCATGATGATTAATCGTCTTTCTAAATCGGCGTAGTATATCATAGGTGTACATATTCCGACACTTTTGCACCTAGCTATAATTCTTGATTCTGCTTTAATTCGATCATTGGTTATTTGTTTATCCAGTTCTGGTTGCCGGTATTTTTTGACGAAACGTTCTTTGATGATGGCTTGTTTTCCTAAATACTCTCCATGGAATAGTTTAGCTTCTGCTCCTTGCTTTAATAACTTGAATCCATCCATTTGTATCTGTTAAACAAATAATGATTACAATAAACAACGAATTAAGGAAAAACAAGTACCTCATGAAATCTATGCTTTCAAGTAATTAAGGTTATGATTAAGTAAATAAACTGGTTGGAATTATTATTATGTTGGTATTGCTTTGATATCACTATTCAAATGCGACATACGAATAACAAGTTGATTTTTACTTTCAATGCATTTATTTACATAACAAACTACAAATATTACATAATACTAAGCTACTCGTCTTTAAATATTTTCGCAACATCAATTTTATGCGCCTGTTTCTGTTCCCGAGCTTCTTTGAAAGAATCTGCTAAACTAGTCTTTTCTAAAGTTTGTTGAGATGATTGTTGCTCCAATTCATGATTTAGCATCTGAATAGCATTTTCATATAACTGTTCCTTTGATACAGATTCAGTGGCTTCTAATTTTTTATAAATATCTATGAATTTCATTGTTTTGGTTTGTGTTTCGTTGTTGGACAAATTTATGGTACCTAAGTTCTTATTATTTTTCTGGTATAAACTAAAATTATTACTTGTTAATTTACAGTATTTATTTTAATACCGGAAAATCTCACGCTCTAATTTTGTCCTCTTCATAAAAGATACTCTTTACAGGAATATCTGGAGCTGGCCTGTTATATTTTGGTTCGTCTGTAGGAGGAAATGCTTTGTAAATATCGTACCAAATTGGCCTGTCTTCCCATTTCATGGCCCCAGTTTTTAATAATCCATTTACTCTGAATAAATCTTGCATTATCTTTTTATCATAAATAATTAATACTTTACAAACCTTGTAAAAATTGTCCCAATCTTTTCTAATCGACTAGAAGCCATAATTTGTGTTATAAATACGCCAGAAAATAATTATCTGCTCAACGAGTTCACATCAACGAAAATTCTAACCTCACTCTTTTGCAGTTTGACGTTTACGCGTGCATGGTCGGTCACGAGATTCAAATTCAATTTTTATAAAATATATGCGTCAAAATGGTGAACATCAACGAGGAACAAATTAAAATTATTGGAGAAGTCTTAAACAATCCTTCCCGTCCATTAAAAGAACGATTTCGTGCATTATTCACGCTGAGAAATGTTGGAGGCCCGGTTGCAATTCAATGCATTGAGAATTGTTTCACTGATAGTTCTGCATTATTAAAACACGAGTTAGCTTATTGTTTAGGGCAGATGCAAGATGAATCTGCAATTCCAGTTCTTGTTAATGTATTAGAAGACATCAAACAAGAGCCTATGGTTAGGCATGAAGCAGGTGAGTAATAACAAATTGCGCAATTAAACGAATGACTTATTTTTGTGCATAAATTTACAGCTGAAGCTTTAGGAGCAATTGGATCATCAAAAACCCTTTCGATTCTTGAAAAATACGCTCAAGATCCAACACCAGAGGTCGCTGAAACTTGTCAGCTCGCTTTAGGTCGCATCAAATGGGTAAAAGATGATAAAAATAAGACAGAAGACCTACCAGAAAATCCATATGCTTCAGTGGATCCTACACCCCCTGCTCCATCCAAAAACGTTGCTGATTTGCAGAAAACACTGTTAGATGAATCCGCCTCACTTTTTGATAGATATCGTGCAATGTTTGCGTTAAGAAATCTTCGAACTAAAGATGCTGTCTTAGCACTGTCATCTGCGCTGACAACTGGTAGCGCACTCTTCAGACACGAAATAGCATTTGTTTTAGGACAAATGCAGGATGAAGCTAGTGTTCCTTTTTTGCGCGCTAGTCTTGAAGATTCAAATGAAAATGAAATGGTGAGGCATGAATGTGCTGAAGCCTTAGGAGCGATTGCTACTGAAGATTGTTTTGATATTTTAAATAAATATTTGGGCGATGAAAAGCGAGTTGTCAAAGAGAGCTGTGAAATTGCTTTAGATATGTGCGAGTATGAAAATAGCCCCGAATTTCAATACGCTAACACTTTAGGGCAAATAAATTCTTAATTTTTTTATACATATATATGTTTTGGAAGTATTGTAAATAAATCTAATTATTTTGCCACCTGTTCTGTATTTTATTTTCTACAATAAAAGAATGATTTAATAAAAACGTGTTTTTCTTCATTCAAAATTCCAAGAAAATATGTATCGTATGATTAAGATTTATTGTAATTAAATATATTTGCGTAATCAGATTGAAGGCCTAAAAATATAACTGGTTTTATCCCTAAACACTTAAATTTATTTATACATCTCTTCTGTAAATAAAGAAATATCAATAACAGATAATAAAAAGAAATAAATACAACTATTCATTTGAAATTGTTCTTAGTATAACAACATCAGCCAAAGAAATTTATTTTACATTAATTTCACAAAGTTAAACTCATAAACTTTGCATCAGAGATCTCATTAATTGAAGGCCAGCAAACTTAATACTATTTTAATAAGTAGTTTTGCTGTGTACCCATTGTTAAAAATATTTTTTCATTGATTTTTATCGGTCTAATAACAGTTCTGGTAATTAGAATTAATTTGTACACAATTATTAACTCATCAGAGAAGAATGAAGCAAATAACTGAAAAAATAATCGAGTATTTTTTATTACTAGACTATGAACCCATTGAAGGTATGTTAAAGACTACTTATTTATATGATAAAAATAATAAATTTATTAAAGACGCTTCAAAATCCTGTAATAGTTCAATTTTAAAACTGTTAAAATATTGATTCTATTTTAAGCAATGTCCTAAAAATAACTATCACAGGATGAAAATTAAAATGAATAGGGTAACAAATTACTATTTTTAGAATTTAAGAACTTAAGAAGAATCATTATTAAGGTTACTTATATCAATCACTTTGTTTCATTGAAGTTTTATTGATCAAACGACAATGCTAGACATTCTAAATCTTACAGAGACGGCTTTACATTTAATTCAAAATCAAATTCGACAAAATTCAGCTAAACGCTTAGGTAGATATTATTTTAAATACCAGAGTGGAAAATTACTACAATTGTAGTATGTATATGTATGCAGGTTTCAAATTCCTTATAGCACGTAAATGTAAACATAGAAATCACGGTTTCTATTGCAAATTATTGTTTGTAATTTTATGACGTGATTTATGTTTTGGCTATAAAGTTTTTTTAGTTGCATCGTATAGAATTCTTTAGAGGTTTTATGTTAGTCTTTAGTGAATATTGTTTACTTTAAGACATACTTATAATTTTTACAACTTACCAGAAAGTATTGCAAGTTTATTTTAAACTATGGTGCGTGAACATTCCTCTATATTAAAAGCAGGTATGTCTATTATTTTATCTACAAATTTTATTGAAATACATTTATGTACATACAATAAAACAATACCTATAAAAATATTACTCAAATCTTAAATTCCACTTTCTATATTTTTCTGTAAAATAAGAATGTCTGAAATTTCGTCGCGAAAATGTTATCTTCCTTAATCAGCATTAATTCAAGATGTCAGTAATATGTTTTTTACAATATAATCAAATTAAAATAATTAGTTTTATTTTTCAAGAGCAAGGATCAAAAGATTCTCAATAATTTTGTTGTTCGCGCAATAAATATTTACATAAAAATATTTATCATCGTTTATTTCAAACTGTTCAACTTTCTAGTTTCATTCAATATATTAGCAACTCATAAATTATTATGAAGCTATTCGTATAATTATTTAATGCATAATTTATGTTTACGCAAATTAACAAACAGACCACTAAAAGAATTAATTTCTATAATACATTATAAACGTTTATGTACAAATAAAATGATTAAAATTACATTATTGATTTACTTTTTGTTATTATAAAAACATTGAATTTGTTTTTCTTTCTCTGCCAATCACTTAATTATTTTTTTTCACACATAATCTTTGCTATATATTTTGGCAAACAATTCGTTCCCAAATCAGAAAATTATACTATCTATATTTAATGTTTAAAATGCTAACAAGTATCATTAAAGATTAAAATAGTTAATTGGTGTAGATCTCAACAAGACAATCACATCATTTTTTTGTTTTATTTATGTATTTTCTAATAATTGCTCTTGGCAGAAACTAACCTTGGCCACGAGTAATCGTTGATTATATAACATAAAATCCACATACCTATATATTCATAGTAAATGACTAAAATATAATTGAACAACTGTAATTTAGCGACACGCGTTGTCATTTTGCTTTGTGATATTTACCAAACTAGACGCTAAATTGTTAGTGTGTTGTTAAAGTTCAGTGAAATTATGACCAGTAATTCCAAAGGTACGGGTTTTTTTAATCTTAAGACAATAATTACAATATCAGTTAATAATCAGTTGCTATTTGCTACCAAAATTAATATATAAGTATTAAGTATTGGTTTGTCAAATTTTAAAAATATTTGTTTATCCCTGTTTATATTTTGGCTAGTTTCAATGTTTTTGAACCTATTTTAAAAGTCTGGCGCGCGACGAAAGTTCATGTATGTTTTCATACATTGATGCATTCATAAAACTGATAATTTCTAATTGAAACAATTATTAAAACCAGTTATAACTCCTACTCGATTCACAAAAATCATTAATGTAATAGCACTATAAGATAAGGCTGCAAAAATGCTATATAATGTTTGAATTATTAGCAATAAATCCTAATTTGTCTGCAATCTTATTTTGTTTTGTAAACATTAGTAACAGATATAGATTCTATTCATAATAAAAATGGAATAAGTTATTTCCAATGACGATCATTGGAAAGCTAAAATTTAAGACGAAATCAGGGGAAGATCTTGTACCTTGGAAAGCATTTAATGTCAAATAAACTAATAATTTCAAGTTGTTTTTATGTAGTAACACTGGTGAACTCATATCACGATATTTGTATCAGTACAATTTTAATTGTTATTCAGACACCATTCAGGAAATGCTATTTATCAATGGGAAAAGTTTTTTTGTTTGGTAAATAATATCTTTCATTATCATATAGCTATTTGTTGACTTCAATTGTCTCACAGTCCTGTCAGTGTATATGACCTTTCGAAAATTTCTTGCATTGAGATTTTAAAGTTAACTCAATATATTTTCGGTGAAATTCTAAAAAAATATTAGCTTAGTTATACTTCTGGACAGTTAATTAAATGTACCGTGTGACGTATATTTCAAACATAAAAGGAACTGCAATTTTTGAATTTAATTTGTAGGGCCAAAAAAAGTGTAATTTCGACAGAGAATTATTTAACTCAATGTCTTGTCACGAATTTTTTGTTTATTTATAAGTATCTACCTATATGATATAGAAAAATAAGTAACGATAAAAAAAGTTGAAAAATAAAAACTTAATAAACCATTTTAGTCTCAATAATTAAGCTCATAAACTAATGTAAGTAAATAATTTTGAGTTGGCGCCAAACAAAAAATTAACGAACGCCGACTCAAAATTAGTAGAGCGTCAAAATCCAAACGTCAAAAATCCGGGCGATCGATAATCCGGATTCGATTTTATAGACAAATATTTTCTTACAACTACGGCACAAAAAATATTAATTTTGTCCCAAGGTACAACACCTTCCACTACATTTCAAAAGCTGATTAGAGCCCTAAATCAATAGCCATATTATATTTCTCTTTCATTACTATAATGTTCTATGCAGGCATTTGAAGATATCGTTTATTCAAGTATTAATTCCATTAGACAACTTACCTGTACTCCACACAACTTAGTTTAACATTAAACTTTCTTATCCTCTTTGCAAAACCTGTTCTGAATTTCAGTCTGAAAAAAAACTTGTTCAACAAGCGAAAGTTTTTATAAAGACTGCAAAAATATTGGTTACGATCCTGATTATCATTAATAGATCGCATTGTGTATATTTGTTTTGCGTGTACAATGTTGACAGATGGCGAATTGTGTGAACTTTTTACACATGGTAATTCAAGAGCAATGCAGTCTCTTCATAGAACCGAGACCAAAAGGATGATGACCGGAAGTGAACAGCCGAGTAACCGGAAACGCGGGAAGTTCTACACTGCACTTATTTTTCTCTCAGGTGAGTAAGACACTCAAATGTGTCTAATTTCAGTTCAGGACAAGTTGAATCGTAAAATCGGGTAGAAATGTTTTGAATGAGTTCTATTTTAAATTGTTGGATGTTAAGTACGAAATGCAAGAAGATCATGACTATTAATTGGAACTAGTTAAAATTTAGAAGCATCTTACATCATGATTTTATTAATTTATGATTATTGTTGGAATCGAAAGTGTGCATATTTCTAAAATTATAAATACTTTTGAATTATAGTTGGGCATAATTTTTCACCAGGAAACAAAAAAGTAACAAGTTAAAAATAACTAGTTATTCTTCTGTTTCCTGATGAATAATTATGTTAAAAAATTGTAAACGTTGGCTGGTAAGACGAGTTTTGTTTTTGGGTGTTTTAAGAGAAGTATTTTAGCCTCGGTTTTTGCGCTGTACAATGTTCAAAAATTATTTTATAAAAAAATACTTTATTTAAAAGTGGTAGATAATATATTTCTCTGTAACTTCTATTTGAAATATTTCTTTATAAAATAATTCTAAAACATTGCACAGCGCTAAAACCGATACTAAAACACTTCTCTTAAAACATCCAAAAATAGAGCTGGTGGTACCAACCAAGATATTTATGTAACAAGTACATAATTTAGGGTTTTATGGACGAGACAGCGTAGGGGCACATAAAAGGGCGAGCCAATAAAACTTCATTATGTACATGTTACATACAATATTATATGTTCGACTGCATTGCAGATTATTTTTCTTAGCTTAGAATATGCCATTTATATTTGACAAATAACGTTGACATGAACAAATTTGGTAATTTCTCTGTTATTTAGCTACCAAGTTGTTTATTGTTTTTACTTTGTTGGACATCGGACTAGACCATAATTACTTTATGGCCGTTAAACAATATCATAAACAAATGATTATAATACATAAGAATATAAATTATTTACAGAACTATAATTGAAAAATCTTATATAATTTTACAAGTTCTAAAAGATTTTTGCTACTTGTTTATATTTCATTTTAAGAATCTTAATTTGTAATTATTTTTAAATTTAATCTGTAGTGTAGATATTACGACTGTAATTAATCAATGTTTTATGGTCCGTATATTTTGAAGGTCTTGGAATATTCGTTTTAATGACAATGCATATTTCTTTCCAACGTATTTATATAAATTGTATTCTCCCTAATATACTTTACAAGTATTGTATATTGATTTTTGGTTAACATTGATAGTATCTTTAATTAGGAGAGATATGTATAATTTTTTATAATTTAGATAATTTATTTTAATCGATAACCCTAATAGCTTTTGTTAACAGTTTGTTTTCATTTTAATAATTTGTTAAAAAATCATATAATGACGCAATATCTGGTGCGTGATTTTTGCTAAATAGAATATATAATTAAATTTTCATATTGTAGCGACAAAGTGTAAATACAAAAATGTTTAGAATAAAAAAACTGTATCTAATAAATAAGCATAAATTATGATAATCAAATCAGTCTCTTACACGAAATATAAATAAAAGTAAAAGACAATTCAAAACTGATTACTGTGAGAAATCAAACAAATAATACTTTTGTTTGCAGAACTGTCAAAATAATTTTTAATACCATTTAACACATTGTATTTTTATTATGCTATATTTTTTATTTTTAATACCAACTATCAATAATCCATTAGCAACGAATATAACAGTTTGGAAATATTAAAAATATTTTGACAGATCTGTCAACAAAAATGTTCAAGTGATTTGTTTCATTTTTCATGGAATCTGTAATTAGTCTCAAGTTGTAAATTTTATTTTGCTTGCAGATTCTATTTTTGAAAAAATTTGAATTTATCGTTTTGTGTGTCCAGTAAACCACTCGGTAAACTGCCTTTTCCGGTTTCTCAATTTCATTCAAAATCAACTTAGTTCTTAATATTTTCATGAAACTTATAAATTCCAAGTTTCGTTTACATATCTTGCCTCGTTCATGAGATATCCATTCATCCATCCATTCATCCATCAATCCATCCTCACACACAAACAGCATTGAGAAATTGGTCGTAACGGTTTCAGTGGACGTCAAAATATGAATTTCCGCAAAAATCTCGTCAGCAATTTTTTTCGTGATTCCAATACATCCTTATACTTTGTATAAGAAAGTTAAAAAGTCACCACCTTTATAATATTTTATGTACTTACCTACTAAATAATAATTTTTACTTAAGGTTCGCTACTTTGTGTCTCCTTTGGTACAATGCTGGGCTGGCCTAGCCCTACGTACCCTACCTTGTTGGGTCCTGATGCCCCCATTCCGATCACCATCGATCAGAGTGCCATGATCGCTGGAATGCTGATGAATGGTTTCGTGGTGTCTACTCCAGTTGCAGAGTTAGATTGTCTCGGTAGCAAGTTTGGAGTGCTTCTTGGAGCTGCTCTTCTGTTGTCAGGTAAGGATGAAGAACTAATATAAATAGTACAAAGTATAGAAAAAGTTTCAAATAAAAAAATTGCTCTAAGTCATTTGTTTATTGAGATATGCCCATAAAACCTTATAGGTTTTCAAACCACTCGATAAAATTATCAGACTCAGCCTTCGGCTTCGTGTGCTAAAATTTCTATCGTGGGTAATTCCTTACTCTGCCCACTTGTAAAGTAAATAACTATTAAAACTAAAGACTTTAAATAAGCAATGTTTCAAATAAAATTTCGTTTCAAAATATGTAACATTTTTGTATACAATTATTAGTAGAAAGAATAGTATTTTTACCACAACTTTCTGTTAATATTAGGGTGGTTATTGATGATCGGAGCATCAGATGTATTGGGCCTCTGCGCTAGCAGGATCCTAGTAGGCCTAGGAGCAGGTTTCGGCATCGGAAAATTCAAATCTTACCTCAAGGAAATATGCGAGAAAGAAGAAGGCCTCCGTCTTCAAAAACTCCTCCCTATTTTTGTCTGCATTGGAATCGTACTCTCATATTCCATTGGACCATTCATCAGCTTTAGAATGTTTTCAATAACAGTTGCTGTCATTCCTGGAGTTGCTTTTTTAACTTTCATTGTTGCCCCAGACTCACCTTACCATTTACTGCAACAGAAGAAGTTTACAAATGCTATTACAGTGTTGCAGAACTTACATGGGAAGCAGTGTGTTGACGATGAAATAGAGAACATTAAAAATGTTGTCGAGAATAAACCAGAACACAAAAATATTTTTCAGATTGTAAAGAATAAATACACAAGAAAATCGTTTTTGATTCTAACTTTTTTGATGACGATTCAACAGCTTTCTGGAGGGCCGTCTTTAATAGTTTATTCTCAAATTGTTTTTAGTAAATTTAACTGCCTATACCCTCAATTTTGTTCCATTATTTACGGTATTACCTTTTTGGTTTCAACTGGAGTTGGTATCAGGTTTGTTCCTACGTTTAGACGAAAACCAGTTTTGCTGGTTTCTCTTGCCGGATGTATTTTGACATCGGCAGGGCATGCTAGTTATTTATATATTCAACCAGAAAACAAGTATTATTCTATAATTCCTTTTATATCTATGCTCATTTACGCTTTTTGTCACACTGCAGGTATTTCATCAGTAACAAGTTTAATTGTAAATGATATATTTCCTAGTAATTCTCGACGTACTATGGCGTGTTACTGGAATATGTACACTGCTGAATTAGCTGTAATAGTAACGAAAATATTTCAGGTATTGTACGATCAATTTGGAATGCGTGTAGGCTTTTGTTTATACACTGCAGTTAGCACGTTTGGGTTCATTGTTATTTTGATATTTTTGACTGAAACCAAAGGAAAACTAGAACGAATTAGAATATAATTTTTATACATTATTATAGGACCAAACTTATAGATCTGATCTCAGGAATTTACTTATATTTTGTACAATTTTTCTTGCCAAGTTATTATAAACAGAAATACACGCTTTAATATAAAAATGGGGAACCTATACACTTCTCGAAAAAACATTTCACGAAAATACATTTCTCGAATATACAAATGTCGAGATTGTACATTTACCGAAAATACAAAAGTCGAATATTGGAAAACTTACAAATTATTACAAAACACGAAAATATATTTCTCGAATATTACAAATTTCGAAAAGACATTTGTCAAAAGTGAACAATACCAAATGTCATATTGTAATAATTATTTACTAGATGGTACTAGGAGATTTGGTACTGTTTGCTATCGATAAATGTTCACGACAAAAAAAAAATGGATTGCTATAATAGCAATCTGTATTTTACGTATAGTGACAGCAATCTATATACAGAATGTTCCATTTAAGAGCTACACTCTTGCTATCTGGAGAAGTATAAGAGATACGAAGTTCGTTAAATTAGCAAACAATTTCTAAATTATATGAGTATTAAAATGAACAAAACAATAATTTTTATTAGCCACTTGTTCTCAAAATATGGGACCCAACTTTTTTATTTTAAATTAGATCCTACCTTTTTATTAGCTTATTCGATTCAGTATTTTTTTTCTGAATGCAACGATATAACACACTTATTAGTCCTACATAATAAAAATGTTGAGAAAAATGCAAATAAGAATTGTTATTATTTTAATTTAATGATACTAATGAGAGTACTGTAGCAGAAACAATGGATTTTTTTTTACGAAAAAGATAAAACTATTTACAAATATTGTTCAAAATTATTTCCGTTGTTAATTTTATCTTTTTCGTAAAAAAATTTCAATTGTTTCTGCTACAGCACTCTTATTTGTATCATTAAATTGAAATAATAACAATTCTTATTTGCATTTTTCACAACACTTTTATTATGTAAGACTTATAAGTGTGTTATATCGTTGTATTCAGAAAAAAATACTGAATCGAATAAGCTAATGAAAAGATACGTTCTAATTTAAAATAAAAAAGTGGGATACCACTGGCTAATAAAAAATTTTCATTCATTTTTTTTTTTCGTGTATTTTCGAGATTTGGAGTAATATCTAAGCGATTGACAAATCTATTTTTAAGATTTGTAGGTAACATTCGTCTTTTGTAATATTTCCAAACTTCGACATTTGTATTTTCAATAAATGTACAAACTCTGAATTTAATTTTCGACATTTGTATATTCGAGAAATGTATTTTCGTGATTTGTATTTTCGTGAAATGTTTTTTCGAGAAATGTATTGTTACCCATAAAAATGTATCAATCAAATAATATTATTTATTATTAATATAATGTGCTGGTCATATTATATTATAGCAATTAGTTTTATATATAGCAGATTATTTCAATTAGGAGCATGTAATGAAAATATTGATTCTTATTATTTATCTAAGGATGTATGTAAATAAAAATGTATGCTTGTTATTTGCACTATAAAAACATAAATACATATTAACTTATGAAATATAGTATTGTTTTAAGAACTGTAAATAATATAATTTATACTTAGGATAAATACGAATACAGTGGTAATATTAGCAAAGATTGCGAAAGCAATAAAATGAAGCGTGTTATAAATTATTTATGAATAAATATCTATTGCGAACAAATAAAATAGTTTTATTTAATGTTGTGTCTTCTTATTTATATCACAGAGAGATTTCTAATAGGATCCTACATTATTTTTTTATGAAACTTTATCTAAATTGAAGACTATATCTACAGTTTAAAAAAAGTTTTAATTGTTTTTCATTAAGACGATTTTTTTTAAATGTTCCGAAGTCAGACTTGTTGTGTGTTGTGGATTTCAAACAGTAAGGATTGCAAATAATTGTAGTCACATAAATGTTCTATTTTATTGTTAAGAAAATTATTTAAATGGAATTAAAATAACTTTTCGAGATAAATAATTCTGGAGTCTAAGAACCCCCACGATTTTAATCTAATTTTACTATCTACTACTACCCTCATTGTAAATTCAGTTTCTATAATCCTAAACAAATATTCAATGTAAAATATGTTTGTTCTCATAGTCCAAAATAAAAAATTTAATTTTATAATAATAATAATAAAATGCTGCGTTTTGAATAAAATATATGCTTCAGAAAGGTTATTAACTGTTTAATGTCTTTCTATAAACCTAAACAAATATTCCATAGGTTAAATCCCTAGCAAAATTACATCCGATTATGAGAAAGTAGTTTTTCTTTTCTTGGGGCTTCCCAGGCCCAAGTGTAGCGTTTGTGTAACTGTGAAACAAGTATTAATGTCCAGGGTTAAAATATACATAAATACCATTTATCCCAGGACGGAACATAAACTATATTATTAGGCAACGGCTTGGCAGGTAGCGTTAAAGCCGGATCACTCGATAATACAAGTTAAGCAATGCTGCCCGCGGTTAGTAATTGGATGGGTGACCGCTTTGCGAACACCCATACCAGCGAATACTGCGTGCCGTTGTTACACCACTGAAAACAAGGTTCCGAGGCGGTATGTAATCTCAACAGTTGAGACGGCTTAATAAAATAAAACTAATATTATTTTAGTCAAATGTTTGATTACTACTGATAAATTTTGCTAACCTATGATTAGATGTGTGAAAGAGAAACTTAAACAGAGAAACATAATACTCTAACGTCAGAATTGCTATCTTTAAAAATTAAATATCTTAATGATTAACAATATTTTTAAACTTCTATTATATCTAGTACGATGTTTTTGAGTTTAGTTATAATATAAATGTCTTATTTGTCATTTTGTGACTTACGTGAATTGTATATATTATTATCTCATTAACAAAAAGTACTGTTTTCTTATTTGAGAAGGTTTATCTAAAAGAGGCTACAATTATTCATGACTCAAAACAATTTAAAATCTTACTATAGGTAAATAAATGTAATGAAATATTTTTGATACACCAATCTCTCTAAAAAGTAAAAAACCTAATCTCTTTGACTTTTGATCCACATAATTTATAAAAACGAAACAAAAGTGATCCTAATTCAAATATTTTAATATGCGTAGCTTTGATTTAAACTTAATACAAGAGAATCTTCAAGGACAAAAAGATATTGTTGTACTAAATAATGCAAAAATCATTAGTTGACATCATACTTTTGTGAAAGAATCATGGGTACAGTTTTTCAGCAATTACCGTTGTTTTTGACCATCGGAATTGGTAAGTCACAATTTGTAGATTTTATTTATATTGGAATCAAACAATCATAAAATTAATAATACGTTTGAACAAACAAATAATTTATTTTCAATAAACTTATTAACTGGTAATTATTTTTTTTTCATAACTATCATTTAACAGAAGCTAACATAATGATTTTTGAATTAGCAAAAAATTAACTTTATTCATTTTAGTATATGTTAAAATTTGTTTACAAAAACTTTTTAATTATATACCTATAAAATGTTATTCCTTGTTTAACATAATTTATTAGTAAAACAGTAAATAAATCACTATTTTGTTTAATAATAAATATATCGATTGCTGAAATCTACTAGCTCTTAACTTTTATTTAACGAAGTTTATATATAAATTATAACATAAGAATTTTAATAAGAATACTCAAAAACTAAGCAAGTAGAAAAAAAGTTTTTTATTTTTATTACTTGATATTTCGTTTTGGTAACAGGTAACAATGTTTGAAGAAAATGATACGAAAAATTGTACTTTTCCGGAAATTATAGACGCGGCACAAAATGTACAATTTGATGCATTGCTGTATGTAAAGTATAACAAAAAATTTTCATTAAAATAGAATATAGATATTTGATAATAAAGTTAAAAAAATTTTCAGAACTCATAATTGTAAAATTAAAAATGTTGGATTATAGTTCTGTAATAGATATTTATGTAACAATAATTTAGGGTTTTGTGGTCGGGACAATTTAGAGGTCGAGCGAACGTAGCAATACGAAGCACATAAAAGGGCCAGTCAATAAAACCCTATTATGTACGTGTTACATACAATATTTTATGTTCGACTGCACTGCAGATTATTTTTCTTAGCTTAGAATGACATTTATATTTGACACATGACATGAAAAAAAAAAATTAAAATTTAAGTGTTTTTTTCTATTGTTCGGTTACCTAGTTGTTTATTGTTTTTACTTTACGAACTAAAATAAACAGTCAATTTATGGACGCTAAATAATATCATAAACTGAATATAAATAAGTGATTATAAAGACAGTCGAACATAAATATATTTGTTTAAACACATTGGCTGTTACCACAAGCTCTGTTTTTGAGTGTTTTAAGAGCAGTGTTTTACCCTCAGTTTTAGTGCTGTTCAATGTTCTAAAATTATTTTATAAAAAAATACTTCAAATAAAAGTGGTAGATAATATATTTTTCTGTAACTTCTATTCGAAGCATTTTTTTATAAAATAATTTTAAAACGTTGTACAGCGCTAAAACCGAAGCTAAAACACTTGAAACACCCATAAACAGAGGACGTAGTACTAGCCATAGTTTCAAATTAATGAACAAATGAATAACAAATAAATAAACAAAAAATTATAACTTATAAAACAGAGAAAGCCATATCTTGTTGAATTCGTAATTCGATCATTTGAAACGTTGTTTAAATAAATATATTTACAGAACTATAATCTTAAAAATAAAAGTGTTTGTAGGTCAATACTAATTCTTATTAAGCTCTTCCGGTATTATGAAGCAAACAGTAGTGAAAAACAAAATTCATGCCTCCAAAAGAGGTCAATAATGTTTTGTTTATAAACTACTAGTATTTTTTTTTAATTTCAGCTTTGCTAGTAGTCGAACAAGCAGGCTTTCTAACCGGATGGTCATCCCCAGTATTGGCTCGCCTCCAGGGGGCAGATTCCCCAATCCCAGTAACAAACGATGAGGGTTCCTGGATAACTTCAGTTCTCCCTCTTGCAAGTTGTATTTGTACACCCCTATCAGCTCTATCAATGCATTATTTAGGTCGAAAACTTACTATATTAATAACAATTCTTCCACTTTTCATTCACTGGATTCTAATTTCGTTTGCAACCACAACAAATGAATTAATAATTGCTAGAGCAATTTCAGGAATCGGGTTGGCATTTCTGTACACGAATATCCCTGTGTATTTAGGGGAAATATCACCGGATAATATCAGGGGAGGTATTGGGATAGGGATGAATGTAGTTGCGAATGTTGGCACACTTTGGATCTACTGGATTGGGACCTATCCGGATTTGTGGGTTTCGTCTGCTAGTTGTGCTGCACCCTTAATAATCATTTTGGCTTTTTATAAATTTATACCTGAATCGCCCTATTATTTATTGGAAAATGGTAGAAAGGAGCAAGCAGAAGAAGCGCTGAAGAAACTAAAAAATACTGATAAAGTTGAAGATGAACTCAACAAAATTGAACAGACAATAACTTCAGATACAAAAGGAAACATATTTAAAGAATTATTTGTGGAAGATTGCCATAGAAGAGCTTTGTTGATTACTATTGGTACTTTCACAATTAGTCAGCTAACAGGAGGTGTAACCTTTTTATTTTACGCACATTTAATATTCCAAAAAGCTGGTGACGTTTCTGCTAACATGATGTCATTGATTAAAGCATCCTCACAGCTCCTAACCTCAATTGCAGCTGCGTATGTTGTTGACAACATTGGTAGAAAACCTCTATTAATTATTTCATGTATTGGTTCATCAGTTTTTATGTTCTGCGAAGGAATTTACTTTTACCTTCTAGACTACAACTACAATGTAGATATTATCTGGTGGTTGCCTCTAGTGTCAATGATTCTATTTAATATCTGTCAAGTTATTGGCCTATCCTCGATTTCCATGGCATATCTAGGAGAACTATTCCATCCCAAAGTTAAATCTATTGCTGTGTGTGTTAGTAAAGCATATTTAGCAGTGCTGGTATTTCTAGTAGGAAAATTGTATCAAGTAATGACGGACGCGTTAGGAAATTGTTTTCCGTTTTTTGTGTTTGCGCTGGTGGGTGTGTTAGGGGTGTTTTTTGTTGTCTTCTGCGTCCCGGAAACGAAGGGGAAATCGTTGGAGGAGATTCAATATTACATGAAGAATAAAAAGTATAGAGACGAGAAGGAAGAACAGTGAATTTTAGTGTTAGTATTAATAATTTATTCGATTGTTATTGTAATAAAACTGTTTTAATTTTTGTATGTTTGATTTTCTTTTATTAATTTTGAAAATGATTACCAGTAACCACTGAAATACAGTAATACTGGAACGAGTATTTGTACGCTTTTATGAAAGCGAAAAACGAATCTCACGTATGGTATTATAATAGTTATTTACGACACAAGTGCGTAAAGCTAGTTTTTAGTCACGAATGCATTAAGACTCCTGAGTAACTAAATATGATTTACGTAGATAAATATTAAAAAAAAAATAGTTTTATTTATGAATTAGGATAACAATATTAAAGGAGAAGTTTGCCATGATAAAAAAAATATTTGCGAATTTGGCGTATTTAAATATTTTAATTAATTGTTGCTCGGCAACTCGTAACTAATGAAATCTTGTTACTAAATAAACGTTTTACAAAGTTTCTTGTTTCAAGAAAATTTTCAGTTCTCCTTTTGTATGAATTCGCTGAAGAAAATTTTATTACTTACAAAATGATTAACTTCCATTCAAAAAAATATTTTTATTATTTTATTTATCTTCTTTTTTCTGCATTTAAAGAAAATGTATATATTTTAAATTTTGCTTTTAAAAATAATGAAAAAGAAATCGTTTTAATTTTAAACAAGACGTTTTTATTTAAAACGATATCATTTTGAATTAAAACTACTATTAAGCTACTTCGTCCCCATAATGAATCTCAGTTGAATACTTTGATATGTTCCTTCAAAACTAAATTAATTTTCATACAAGAATATTTATTAAACCAACAAAAATTGTCAATGAAAATGAAATCCGCATGGCACTATTCAAATCAATTTTTCTTTTTATTTAAGAGGAATCTGTTGGTTAGAAGAAACATTTTTATCAGTGTATATTTCAGTGCCAGTAACACAATACTATATTGTTGGTTGCATCCATCTGACATTTTTTAGTTACGTTTTGCTTCGAGTTCGATTTCAGCTTACAGCAAACGTATTTGATTTCAAATTGACAAATTAAAAAATAATTGTAATAACTCATACATTGCTCAACTTATTTTACTAATACCATACACAAAAATAAATTTATTTGTTTTTTGAAAATCACATCTAAACCAAAATGAAAGCAATGAATTGATGTCAACTTACTCGTCACTGTGATAATAATTTAAATTTTATGTTAGAACAATGGTCAAATGACCATACACTACAACACACCACTTAATTATAAATCATACTATAGTTCTTAAATGGTATCAGATACGGAAAATAAGTTAAGAAAAAACAAAATTGTCATAAGTACTTGATTTATCGATATATTTAAGAAAAACCTTATTGTCCTTTAAGTAAAGTCCTACTTCCAGTAAGCAAATTTTCATCATAATCACCTAGGTTCTTTCTTAGGATGTCCAAATGTAAAAATACAAAACTTTATAATTTTTTGTTCAGTAATAATGGACAAAATGCGTCAGAACGAAATTCTGTACATACATCCATCCATCCATACGAACGAACTAAAATATGCTTATTGACTAAGATCCCGAAATTATTTATTTTCACGATCCTCTTTCCTCCTTTTAGGTGGAGGATAAAAAAGTATTAGTTTACATATATTTTAAACGCAATTTAATACTAAAGTTAACTTAGTAATAATACAGATGTCCTACTTAAACCAGCCAGCCATATTTACTTTTTGGCCTAACTCGCAATTTTTATTGTCTGTTGCATTATATTCCGCATGGCATAATCACGCATTCAAAATCCACGAATTATCTTTAAACAAATCTTAACAACTCCAACTAAAGTCATTTACTACCTAGATGTCACTTTAAGTGATACAAATAATAATTTAAGCTCAGTAATTAGTTTCAGTTATAGTTCAGGCGTTAGGCAGACGACATACTGTCATAACCAAAATAGTAAAATTCTCAAGGTTGAACTTTAAAAGGTTGAGGTCTTTTGTATCTTATTTTTAAACACTTGATAAGTATTTTTCAACATGTTAAGTGTGAAGAAGCAATGGCCACTACTTCTGGCGTCTTTTGTAGGTAAGTCAAACATACGTAATTGTATTTTAATAATAATAATAATATATTTATTGAACCACTATCCGTACAGACAATTATGGCAAATCAATAGAGTACATAAAATTAAAAAATCTGATGTGGCCAACACATAACCTCCCGCCCAATACTACTCGTAAACAGTACAAAAAGTATTTAATGATACTATACAGAAGCATACCTTCTTATTTGTTTATTTTCTATTTATATTTGAGAATTTTATTTTTCTTTCGTATCTTTATTTAATTTTTTGACATATATTTAACTAAGAAAACAGCTTCACAATCACAATGTCATGTGTCACATTTCGTAAAAAATTGAAAATTTTTAAATGTTTCCAAGGTGTACTAGGAATGCAAGATTTGTGAAATCTAATTTCATTACCGGAAGTAGCAGTTTACTTGAAGCCCTTAACAGTTTTTCGTGAAAAACACGTTTCAATTTCCTTTTTACGCAATTTATGTTATTTTGAAAGTTGAAGAATATTTAATTTTACATGTGTTTTGATTACACTAATTTTATTAATTTTCATTAGATTTAGAGATAATAAAATATAAAGAAATTAGATTTCACAAATCTTGCATTCCTAGTACACCATGGAAAAATTTTAATATTTTCAATTTTTTACGAAATGTGACACATGTCATTGTGATTGTGAAGCTGTTTTCTTAGTGAAATATGTCAAAATTTTAAATAAATATACGAAAGAAAATTAAAATACTCAAATATAAATAGAAAATAAACAAATAAGAAGGTATGTTTCTGTATCATCAAATACTATTTGTACCGTTTAAGTAAGAGTAGTATTGGGCGGGAGGTTTTGTGCTGGCCACATCAGATTTTTATATATTTATCCTTATATGAATGAATTGTCAATTACTGTGTCTAGTATGTATGAATGATGTAACTATTATTTGTTGATGATCTCAAGAACTTTTACCCCATTTCTATACAGATTATTGTAATCTTACGCAAAATGATTTTAAACGGCTGTCAAAAACTTTAATTTATATATAAATTAATGTTCAGTAATGACTTTTACGCGTAAATTGTCGGCACTTTTATATAATTATTCAATTTACGATGTCACCTTAATCACCCATTTTGTGATAGTGATATGACAGCTATATATTCACTGTACTTGTCATTGATAAGGACTAAATTTCTGCAACATCATTTGGAACCCAATTTTATTTTAATTTATTGTACCTTGAAATCAACTTTTTACTATTTTTCATCTAGAAGCCTTCTTGAACGCCTGGAAATTCTTCAGTTATTCATCCTTCCAAACTTATTAATAATTATGTTGATGATCCCTGTTCTATACTCTGTCTTGACTTTATGTTCCATTTATTCATTCTAAAAATCCTGTTACCAATTACTTAGCAGCAGCTAGTACCAACTGTCTTAAAGATGTCATCTATTTATAGAATGTGTCAGATTTATGTGACCAAGTTTTTTAGTGTCGATGTATTCCAATTTGAATTTATGAGGTTCTCAAAACCTATTCATTATTTTTGTTAACCTGCTTTGTTTTTTTTTATGTGCTCTTTCGCTACCCTTTATTTGTGCAATGTGCAAGTTTATATTTAAATCATTTTATGATTGAAATTTCCAAAACAAGAAGATAAAATATAACTGATCCAAATAAGGGAATAGTATATTCTAAAATAAGTAATGGAGTGGCATATATTCCACTCGAGCAAAAAGTTTGTAGTCCGAGCCGAAGGCGAGGGCTACGGTTTGCGAGTGTGGAATATGCCATTCCGTTACATGTTGTAGAATATACTTTCTATAACAAGATTTTGGAAATTATACAAAAAATACAAATATAAAACTGTTTAAAACGTCAAACTCAAAAATTAAATTAAAACAAACAGACGTAACCATAGTAACTGAATCAAGATATTTCATATATCGCGGCTCTGATTCGTCGAAAATATTTCATACGCGGCGGCGTATGGAATGTTAGTGATTCCATAACAATTTTTAGTGAAATTTAATTTCGCGGTCTGTATTGCGGCTGCGAAATGCTTATTTTGCGGTCAGTTGCACAAAAAAAATTAGTCTTCCCTACAGTACGATAATTTTTTTAATATGTAAAATAAATAAAATATACATAAATATATCATCACGCCTTTTACCCATTATGGGTGTGGCACTCTGCTTACGCAGATCTCGGTAAGTGATATATTTTTTCGTATGAAATGCGGTTACCAGCCGTCAAGTCATAGCCCCCAAAGATGTTAGTGGAGGAGGAACCACAGGGGTAAATTTAAATTTGTAACTGTCAGCTGTGGGATTCGAACTGAGGATCTCACGATCCACAGTCCGACACGTTACCACGGAGCTATTTACCCCATTTTTTTTTTAAATATGTGATCACAAAAATTATTTACTTTAGCGTTAGACAACCAACTAATTGTAGCTGTAGTTTTAGAATTATTTTTACATTCAATATATTTTAGACAAAGCTAAAACAATGTGCTAAATTATGTACTTATTTTGCAGCTTTGCTGACGGTGGAGCAAACAGGAATGATTTCGGGTTGGGCGTCTCCAGTTCTTGCTCGTCTCCAGTCTCCAGATTCTCCAATCCCTACCACAAGCGCTGAAGGTTCCTGGATGGCAACTGTCATGTCTGCTGTTGGAATATTCGCTACTCCTTTATCAGCTTTAAGCATCGAATACCTCGGAAGAAAGATATCCATTCTTCTGACTATTATTCCGTTTATTATATCATGGATTATGATCGCTTTAGCTAGTACAGTAACTGAGTTAATGATTGGACGAAGTATTAGCGGTATTGGAATAGCTTTTGCTTTAAGTGTTGGTCCTATTTATTTGGGGGAAATTGCCACAGAAGATGTTAGGGGAGGTATTGGATTATATATGACTGTGTTTACTACTATGGGGATTTTATGGATGTACTGCGTTGGGGTACATCCAGATTTATGGTTTTCTTCGACTTTAGCAATATTCCCTTTGATATTTGTTTTGATCTTCTATGTTTGGCTCCCGGAATCTCCGTATTTTCTTCTGAAGCAGCACAGGAAAGAAGATGCAGTTGCAGCTTTGAAAAAACTTAGAAACGGTGGAAATGTTGATAATGAGATTAAAGAAATTGAAGTAATTGTTTCAGAAAATAGCAATGTAAATATATTTAAAGAATTTGTGACTGAAGTTTGCCATAGAAGAGCTCTGGTGGTTTGTATAGGTACCTTAACGATTGCCCAATTTACCGGAGGGATAACTTTAGTTCTTTATGCCCATTTAATCTTCCAGAGAGCTGGAGACATTTCCATGAATACATTATCCATAATCAAAGCAGTTTTACAATTGTTGACATCAATTGGATCAGCGTATGTTGTTGACAGCCTAGGAAGAAAACCTCTTCTTATTATTTCTTGTATAGGATCTTCCTTCTTCATGGCTTGTGAAGGAGTATACTTCTATCTTCACGATTATGGCTACAATGTTGATAGTATTTGGTGGTTACCACTATTTGCCATGGTGATGTTTAACGTTAGTCAAGTTATTGGATTATCTTCAATTTCTATTGCGTTTTTTGGAGAACTCTTCCATCCAAAAGTCAAATCTATTTCAGTTTGTATCGCCAAAGCGTATATGTCGTTTTCGATTGTTTTAGTAGGTAAACTGTTTCAAATTTTGACAGATGCTTTTGGAAATTGTGTACCGTTTTTTGTTTTTACTGTTATTGGACTATTAGGGGTTGTTTTTGTTGTATTTATTGTACCAGAAACTAAAGGGAAGTCTTTGGAAGAAATACAGTATTATTTTAAACATAAAATGTATAGAGACTCTAGTGAAAACACTAAACTGTGTGACAATAATTGTGTGATTTAGAATATAATATTTATTCATTTATAGTTTTTATTTGGAGTGTATCAAACCATTGCAGAGAGGTAGTCTGCTTATAGACTATTTCTGAAAAAGGAACACTTATATTTGTTTATTCCATTTGAGAATGTCTTTATTGACCCCACAGCAAAATGTAGATATAACCTGAAAATTTACGAGAAAACTTGATGTTATATCTTTATTTACATCTATTTAAACAGAACATACATAAAATTAAAGAAAATAAAATTAACATTCAGCAAATAAACAATATAGAAAAATACTAATTCTCATGTTGCAGCCTCTTGGGCGTAAAACTGCCAATAGTATATTGAACAACTAGTGTTACAATGACCTTTTTTGTAATACGAGTATAGTTTGCGTAAACGAGCCGCAGGCGAGTATTACAATTAGACATTGTAACACGTGTTGTTTATACTACTTTTCCTATTTCACGCTCATAAATTCAATAAAAATAAAATAAAATTGTACGGCATGTTTAATATACCACTGGTCACAAGGGGCTTTGTTCGCGGGGCCTATCGGGTCCCAGGCCGCAACCCCGACGCAGGGGCTCCGATTCAATCATTTTACGTGAGCAATGACAGCCCCAAGTTTCACAGACTGTTAATTTTACAAATAATAAATTCCCCAAAAACAGTCATTTCAGGTGTCAAACGGGAAAAATTACATATTAGTATACCTGATTATTTTTTGACGTTTCTTTAAACCAATGAAATGCTTTATTATATGTCACGTGTCTGCATTTTAACCAATCATGTCATTATTATACTGAGAATAATGCTCTTATGATTATTCCCGAGAATATTCTCTGTAGCTTTTTTGTTTTTATTTACATATGTCAGATGTCAGATAGTTATCATCAACACAAGTAAAAATGAGCAAAAAAGATAGATTTAGTTACGTGTCTGATGATGAAATAAAAAAATAATCTAATTAAATATAACTCGAGAGTTCGATAAATAGCCTACGGGCTTTCGTGGCTATTGCCTAGCAACAAGTTTTCGAAAGATCTGTCAAATTATTTTCAATTTATTCTCACTCTCTTATATTATTACTGAATACATCATCTATATATAAAATATATATTTTAGGACAGCAAAAAAAAAATAACAGGAGTGTTTTTTTTACTTACATTTGCACCTCTTTCTGAATCTGTTTCATTTGAAATGTGTGTTTGCTTTCTGCATTAGAAATCTTAGAATCAATCTCTTGTATTTCGTCTTCCAATTGCATGTCATTTTCATCTTCGCGGTTGATAATTAATATATCATACAACGCACTTTCAGTTAAAAAACACCGAGATATGTTAATTATAAAATCAACGTAAGTGGTATAGTGGGGTCAACAGAGACCTCAATTGTTATATCTCCTTATCTAAGAAATATATAGATTCGTTTGACCGTCCCTAAGTTGAGTGTATCGATTAATGAAGCTACTGAAAAACTCAAACATTTAGTTTTAATTTTTAACAGTAAACAACTAGATTTAAAAACACTGATGTCTTCAATGCCAGTTAAGGGTTAAACATTTACGAAGATAATTTGCAAAATTTGCATTTTATCCAAGGATTCTTCAATGACAATTTAGTGACTGTATATTGCATTAACTAAAAATAAAATATACCACGCCTCATGAATGAAAGATTTTGTCAATCATTGCAATTCGAAGACCATAAGAGAATTCTTCAGGTGTTGAATTAATTTTTCATTCTATTGTTGTATTTAATAAATTGTTAAACAAGTCACACTATCTGTAGTTCGTTTATAGAAAGTCAAAGGTAACAATGTAACAATAAATATTAATTTAGAATTGATGCCGTATTGAGAGTTTATTGTGTTGCTTATTCGATATTAAATTGAAATCGTATTAATTAAAAAATGGTAAATGAAATAAGTTTATGTTTACCTTGCAAGAAAAATAATAAATGATGATTTTTTGAATTTATTGTGTATTTCGTGTGATATTAAAAGTAAAACCAATAACATTTTCATTTGTTTTCCTAAAATTGTGGGTTGATAAAATTAATATGTAACCACAAATACAGGAATTTTTCTGAAGAAACATAGTATAATTCCAAGGAAACCAATAACTTTACTAATAATACTTCATAAACTCGTATAATAAATGACTTGACAAATTCACTGTTCATGTGTCATTAATCAAACACTAATTGTGTGAAATTTGTTATTGGTCATCTCCAATAAAAACTGCATTTGTCTTATTACTTTAATTCTTATAATGAAATATTGGAATCATGAAAAAAATCGTTGACGAGATTTTTGAGGAAATACATAGTTTGATATCCTTTATGACCCTTTTTTCAATGATGTATCCTGTGTGTGTGTGTATGTGTGGATGAATGTGTGTCCAAGTGTACAATATCTCATGAACGAGTTATGGCAACAAAACTTGAAATTTATAAATTTCATGAAAATACGCAGAGCTGAGTTGATTTTCAATGAAATTTAAAAACGTAAGAGAAAGTTTTTTGGACACACAAAACAGTACATTACATTTTATTCAAATTGAATCAACTGTGAAAAAAAGGTATCAAATAAAAGATGTTAGCAAAAATACTTAAAATATAAAATGTTATTTGCATTTTTCCAGTATATGCTTCAAATTTCGAGAAAAATTAAATTGTATATTTAATAATATATTTCAATAAACTTAGTTACAGTGAGAACAAAAACTAAAATATTTTTAAAATCTATATGTCAAATAATTGTGAAGTGTCAAAAATATGTGTCGTGTGAAATATTATAAAACCAATATTTGTATTATTTGTTAGATCTTAATTTATATTTAAAAATAAAATCATAGTTACAATGAGAAAAAAAATTAATAGTACATTATTATATGAGAGATCATCTGAGTCTATAATGACCATAATCCTGAATATAATACTATACTTTTTCTACTCATGTAAATTCGGAAATCACGTTTGAAAATAATCTAAATTCGTTGCAAACACATTGAAAATCGTCAACATTAAAATACACAATGACAACTGACTACATGTCAACTGTCAGACGGTCGTTGCTTGGTGATCCACATCACTCTTTAAAATAACAGTGAATTATGGATTTCTGGCTATTTGATTGGCCGAGAAAAGTAAATTATGAATCATAATTCACTCTCGTGAATTATGGGTAGATACTATAATTCATCGAAAAGATTGAAATAATGGGGATATAACAGGAGTAGAAAAACAGGTTTAACATCTATATATCAAATAATTGTCAAAATAAAGTCATACGCAAGGAACAAGTCAACCGTGTTCAGTTTCTTTAATATGTATAAGAAAGTAGTGTGGTGCCCACACCAGATTTTTTAATTAGCGGCAAAATTACACTTAAACATTTAATATTTTCAATAGGAATAATTATGAATCTTTCCGTTGCATTAAAACAAATAATGTAATTTCGCAAATGGATGACTAATTAGATGCAGAATTAAATTCTCCACAAGTTTTATTTGAACATTTATCCTGTAATATTATCAGAAACGCAATGGCGATTAAAAAACATATATTCCAACCAAATCTAATCTTGTAAGAAAATGTGACTACTCAACATATTTCGTTGACTATGAAAAAAGCAGCTGATTGTAAATGATGCAATACATCTTAAAATGTTTATAGTATTGTGCAAATTAATTGTGGTTACCTTTCCTTACGGATTTCACTATAAAATGACTAATGTATCTTTTAATAAAGATAGTTGTTGATAAAATAGTTATCAAACTATATATATTCAAACAGTTCTCTTTTGTATGTAACAGTATTTTATTTTGCTTCGTTTTGTAGTGTTGTATGTGAATGAACGAAAATGGAACTCTATTTTATTATTTGTTGTTTTTCTTTGGTTGTGTAAGTTATTCTATATTAATTATCCACTTATATAGGTCATTTACCCGTTAATTTCCTAAAATTAATTTGTTTACATATTCAGTCTTTTCAAAAATGATATTAATTAATATTAGTTTTAAGTTTAACAAAAAAATGAAATAAACGGGTATATAGTTCCGTGGTAGTGCATCGAACTGTGGACCGTGAGATCCCCTTCCACTAACACCTTTGGGGGGCATAACTTGACGGCTGGTAGCCGCACATCATTGAGATCTGCGTAAGCAGAATGATACACTAATAATGGGTAAAAAGCATAAAGATATATTTATTTGTGTTCGAGTTTATTATAAATAATAATCACTTTTTATGATACTGTTTAGCGAGCATAAAGTTGCTCTTTATGGTCTAATAAAGTATGCTTATTATAAAAGAAAAAACGACACAATAAATATTAGATAAATAATTAAATAAAAACATCATTTTTGTAATGGTAATATGCGTTAAATATAATTTCCATTCTTTAGTTAGTAGAAAAATAATCTGTAATAATCATAAAATATTGTTTGTAACAGGTACATAATAGGGTTTTATTGTCTTACCCTTTTATATGCTTCGCTCACTCGGCCCCTAAACTGTCTCGTTATAAAATCTTAAATTACGTACTAATATTTATTATTTTATATATTTCAATTAAACAAAATTTTCTGTCAAATCTGTACGTCTGTTGTAGCTCAACAATTTTTTAAAAATACCAGTCAAATATTTTCATACATTTACATTTTTATTATTTATTTAAATAACTAAATTAAAATGTTTAGCGTTATTTGGTGATCAAACAATAGAATATATATTGAAAGTATTTTGTATAATTATAAATTGTAATGTATTAAAATGAGATACATTTTATTTATTAAATATGCAGGATTTTGTACGTCAACAGATTTTCAATATATATTTAAATTCTAGCATTTTAATTCATTGATTAATTCAAAAAAATGAATATGTACCATTGACCGATGCAATATTTTATTTTATAAGAGAATATAGTTTTACAATGCCACAATTTTTGCAAATGTAATTTTATTTATTCTTTTAATACACATCACAAATAGAACTTGGAATTTATAGGATTCATGAAAAAATGAAGAGCTGAATTAATTTTGAATGAAATTGAAAAACCGGAAGAGGAAGTTTCAAATGAAAGATGTTAGCAAAAATATTTGGAATATAAAATGTTAATTGCACTTTTCTTGTACATGCTTCTTATTTTGAGAAAAACTAAATTATATATTTAAGAATATATTTCTATAATCTTAGTTACATACGCAAGGAACAAGTCATACGACATTCTCTTGCATTTCATGGAAGATCTTTTATTTCTTTTGGAACGTCTTCAATGTTCTCATCTATCTCAAAACTTTTTTCACTTTGACAATTAGATAAATAACATTTTAAAACAAAAGCAACAAATGCATAACAACGAAGCACACTTTGAGATGCAATTAAATGTTTTAAATATAGGTAGTGACATAATCATATTTTAAGGGAAAATATTTTCCATGCAGTCGAACATAAAACGTTGTATGTAACTCGTACATAATCGGACTTTATAGACTCGCCTTATTTATTCGGCTCGTCCAATAAAGACCTAAATTATGTACTTATTACATACACTACTATTATTATATTAATTAATGCGTCCATAAAACATTCTTACTGATTTAAACACAGTTCATATGTTGTACTTCAATTTCACGAAATATCAATAAAAATTGGCATATACTTTTATTGTATTTCTATATACTATAAACCCAAAAAAACTCACTGGTGCAGAGCGCATCATCATATCTCTTAAATTTTTCGAGATATGGCGATTTTTGAAGTTTTTCGAAATGCAACTTTGAGGAACTGCAACTCAAAAATTTCGCAAGATATCTAAAAATACTCTTCAGTATTGTGTTATTCGTGCATATTATAGCAAAATAACAAATTTTTGAAAAATTGAAAATTTTGGAATTTTTTTTTTCAAAATTTCGATCAGTGATAGCTTATTTTTATAAACAAGATACGACCTTGCAGACTAAACCATTGGATTCAGCTCATCAAAATACATAAACCCTAAAAATTTCAGAACATTCGGATTGTGGGTTGAAATTTTAGAGCAAAAAGTCTGAAAATGGCCTTTTTCAGGCCAAACGTCAATGGGTACCCTTTGACGTTTTTCGCCAAAAATGTCATTTTCACACTTTTTGCTCTAACTCTATAACGCGCAAAGCAATTTTAATGAAATTTTACATACTTATGTATTTTGACGAGCTGAATCGAATGGTGCAGTCTACAAGTCTGTATCTTTTATATTTTTCGAGTTATCGCCTATTGTAATTTGAGGGAAAAAATCGAAAAATTTCAAAATTTTCAAAATTTGCTAATTTGTAATAAAATGCACGAAACGCACAGAACTGAGTCTATTTTTCAATATCTTTAATAGATTTTGAGTTGCAGCCACTCAAAGTAGCATTTCGAAAAACATCAAAAATTGCCATATCTCTATTACTTTAAGAGATATGAGATGCGCTCTACAGCATTGAGTTTCTCAGGGTTTATATTATATAGAAATACAATAAAAGTATATGCCAATTTTTAGTGATATTTCGTGAAATCTGAAATTGTGCACAACTTTCTTAACATGTATTTGTTGTCAATTGAAAATGAACTTGTATTAAATTATTATGTAATGCACACAGGTCGAAGAGCATCAGAGATCATCGAAGAGCTCTTCGATAAAACAACAACGAATACAGAGAATATCTTAATTAAAATGCGAACAGAAAGTAAAACATTTTTAATATGTCAAGATGTGTCAAACGTGTCAAATAATTATGAAGTGTCAAAAATATATGTCGTGTGAAATATTTTAAAAGTAATATTTGTATTATTAGTTAGAAAGTTTTGAAGACTAGATATTAATTAATTTCTATTTTAAAATAAATTCATACGCAAGGAACAGGTCATACGTGTTCAGTTGGTTGTATTTGTATAAGAAAGTAATGTGGTGCCCACACCAGATTTTTTTATAACATATTTGTAGAACATTTTACAGCGCTAAAACTGAGGCTAAAATAATCTTAAAACACCCAAAAACAGAGCTAGTAATACAAATCTGTTTTTTATTTATTGCCATTTTAACTTTACCCCTTCATTTTCATCTTTGGGGGTTGTTATTTGACATCACTTTACGCGTAAAAATATATCATTTACCAAGATCTGCGAACGGAGAGTGCCACACCCAAATCAGTAAATTACGTGCGTTTTTATATTGTGGGTTTTTCAAAATATTGTAATACTTATCTTGTTTATTATTTGTTGACAGAAAATCAGAATTACCTGATAAATATATCATGTCATTTCCTCTCAATTCTACAAAAATGATATCAAAAATTTCATAATGTTTACAATTTATAAAATACTACTCCAGTTATGGTAGAAAGTATAAAAAGAAAAAATTAAAACTTACTGATAACCATAAGGTTATCTGAAGTTAGTTCTACAGATTATTTTTAGAGATACGATATCTCAAAGTGTAATTTGATTCAGTCAGTCTGCAATTTGAAATTTGACGCACTGTTTTATTTCATTAGTATTGATTTTAAGTTATTCTCAGAAGTTACGAGTTGTATCAGTTTTAACGCTTTCTAAGTGTCTGTTTCAATTTTGCTTTGATTTATATATAGGTAAGCCAAAATACTTTTGACAGCTGTTTTTAGGATTGTGCATTCGACATTTTGTTTATTATATAAGTGAGGATTAGCTTTCAATATAGGGATTAAGATTATTCACATAATTTGATGATAAAATATTAGAAACGTTACTGTCATAATATATCAAAGGATTTGGCATTGATTTAGTTAAATTTTTCGTACGTAGTAATTTGGCTCAGTAAATTAATTTTAAAATTTTGAATATTCTCCGATTTATTCAATTTTTATCGAAATTAAATTATAATCACATTTGACTGTTTTGTTTTGATTTCTTTGAATCAATTTATTTGACGTTTAAAAATTAATTTACGGAACCAAATTACTACTAAATTGTAATGTATTGTATCCATACAACTATCAAATAATATACCCATAATTCAACAGTTGTTTATCAATTAATGAGCTTTATTACTGTTGCGAATGAAATAAATATTGACAGTTCGATGAAGTAATATTATTTATTCGTTGTCAAATTCAAATCTTACCTGTTAAAAGAGTAAAATCAAAATGACTTTTAAGTAATTTTATCGACATAAAAAGCCAAAGACACTAAATTTTTAATTTTTTATACTTTTCTTTTTAAGCTTAAACTGTAACTGAATAATTGGTTTTAAGATTTTCTGCTAAATGTGAAATCACTTCAAAATTTTGTTACAACAGTACGTAGCCTAGCGATGGTTGCTACATTTTGTCTATGTTGATAAACAAACAGTTTTTTGTATTTGTCAAAGCAAAAACTCTACATATCTTATAATTTCAATACAAATATTTGACGAAATGTTGTGGATAAAGTATAGTATTTTACTCGCATGTAATGGCTATTACTCACTTGAATGATTTACATCACTCTCGTTCGCTCATGATGCAAACTTCGTTCTCATGATTCTGTTCAACTGTACTGTAATTACTTCTTTATGATATTGCTTAGCGTCCATAAAATGGCTCTTCATGTACTAGTATGATAAAGTAAAAACAATAACAAACAATAGAAGAACGCACACTTCGAAATTATCAAATGATTTTATGTCAACATCATGTGTCAAATTTAATTATCCTTCTAAACTAAGAAATATAGTCTGCAATGCAGTAGAACATAAAATATTGTATGTAACAAGTAATAGAGTTTTATTGACATGTCCACAAAATCTTAAATTATGCACTTGATATATAATAGTTTATTACTCAATGAACATGTAATGTAAGCTATTACTCATGAGAATGAAGTTTGCATGACGAGCGAACGCGAGTGATGTAAATCATTCGAATGAGTAATAGCCATTACATGCGAGTTGAATACTTTACTTTATCCACAACATTTTGTCTTCAGAAAGCATATTTGTTTTGAAATAAGCAGAATTTTTGCTCTAACAAATATGAAAAATTCTTCGTTCTCAAGAGTAATACCATACATTACATGCTCATTGAATAATATACTATTACATCGATTGATTTTACAATCATTAATGTCCGGTAGAACACCGAGCAACCGCACGCAAAAAACTGATTTCCCATGTTAATCTCCTATGTACACCTTTAAGACAGACATAAGATATATTGAAAATTATTACAATGAAACCCTGAATTGAATATGTTTTATTTTAAAAGTAATCCTCCCCGAAAAATGAAACTGCGCGAACCACGTTTCCGTTCAAAACCATTCTACCTCCTCTCTTCTAATTCCGCATATTTACAATACCTCGGGCTACAATCCCTAACCGGAAACCGTGACCATCTTCCTTTCTTCCTCTGCTGCGCACTCGCACGAACACACGCACCCGCGCTCGTACAACACGACCAAAAGGTGTCCGGCATTCGACCGCTCAGGACGCAAGATCGGCCGATTCACCGCGCTAGAGAAGCGACCGTCGCTGTCGTTGTTTGTGATTAGATCAGTTGGGAAGCGTCTTCGTCGTGGAGTGAGACGTTCGAGTTGAGTTGACAGTTGTCGATAAGTTAGCGGCTGTTTGCAGTGAATCGATCTTCTGAAGGTTTATTTAAATTTTAGATTGGTAAGTGATTGTTTACTTTACGGATTTCCGGTGGAAATATGAAACTGAAATTGCGAAACTTGAGATGAAAGCATGCGAGAAATGCGCGCTGTGGTTCACGATTATTTTGCGTGCTTTGATAAATTATACAATTGAATATTTATATTAATTTATACGGTCTGTGATGTTTGATTAAAATTTATTACTGACACGAGGTGTCAACATCGAATAATAATCAATGATAATGAGCAATTTATGCATTAATATTAGCAGAATTTATTTAATAGTGTCCACTGTTTCATTTTTTTTGTTAAAAAAATATTCATGTTAATTACTAGCTTTGTTTTTGTCGTAAATAAATAAATATTTTTATCTACCACCGTTGTTAAAAGTGGTTGCTAAACAAGCTAAAAGTGTCACTTTCTGACACTAGCGTTAAAAGTAACATAGCAACGTATTAATAGTGATTTTATAGTTACTATACTATAAATCAACAAATATAACTCTACCTGTCAAAATATCATTCTACATTTTTTAGTATTTACTAATACACTAGCAAGATTGTAGATGAAATTTTGTATGATATACGTGTTAAAAGTGAATTATTTCGTTAGTGGGGTTGTTTCACTCAGCTTCGCCTCGTTTCACAAACTTCCCCACTAACAATGTCACTTAACACTTATATCATTCATAAATAACTAGTATGTTCGACTGTATCATAATCACTTATTTATAATTTTGATTAGCGTTCAAATAGTAGCTCTTTAAGAACTAAATATAAACAAAACTAAACAGAATACATCTGTTGTGGGCAGCACAGTACGTCCCGCCATAGATTTCTTATCAAATAATGCAAGAACATTTCCTACCACTATCAAAGAACACTCATCTTAGAAAAATTCAATTACGACACGTCAAAAAATAACATTTTTTAAAGCGGTTTAAAATTTTTTTTAATAAGCACAGGTTAACAAATTTAAACGAAAATGTCAAAATATAATTTTTCTTTAACGTGTTGTAATTCGTAACTGGTAACAGTAAGAGAAAAATGTTTCATACAATAATTCTAGATAATAATACTTGAAACATTATTCTAATAACAAAATTTGTCATTAAATTATAATTTAGGTACTGGGATATTTCAAAATAACTGGATAGGTCTTCAAGTAAACTACCATTTCCGGTTATTGGATTATCACCAAAAACTAATCAGCTCTTCCCAAAGAGATACAATTGATATACACAAAATATCACAATTTTCTGTTTAGTAATTTTTGAGAAACCGTATCTCCAGAAATCCACACACACAAATAGACAGGCAGACAGACACACACACACACAGACATCATCAGGAAACTATTAAAATAGTATTCTAGGGACCCTAAAACGTGCTCATTCACTGAAAACTCACTACCGAATTTTTACCATGATTCCTATACCTCCCTTACAGGATGTGGCGGGAGATAAAAAGCATACTTTAAAATTATAAATTTTTTTTTCATGTGAACGTTTTGTATCAAATATAATTGTTATTCTAAGCTAAGAAAATAATTTGCAATGCAGTCGAACATAAACTTATGTATGTGTAACACGTACATAATCGGTTTTTTATTGACTCGCTACGGTGCGCTTCTAAATTGCCTCGTCCATAAAACCCTGAATTATGCACTTGTTACATAAATATCTATTACAGACCACCATGTAATAATAATCCACTTTTTGCACTGAAAATGCTGACGTACAAAATAAGGTATTGTGAAACACATTCAATTTTAATTTAAAATTATGTTTTGATGACTCGTACAAAAATTATCAGCAAGTTCATTAAAAATCAATGACATTTAATAAATGTTCAAATATATATTGCGCAATTGTATAGAAATTCTATTGAAATATATTTAGAATTGATTGATATATGCAAGTTATGTTTGTACAAGATGCACTGCCAATATTTATGATGTATTTTCATTTATGAAATATAATATATTGTGTAAACAAAATATATTTAGAAACCTTAAGTCATCGTATTTTGAAATAGTATTACTACAGTTTGTGCGTTTCAAATTGTTATTCTACGAACAGTTTTTGAATAATATTTACAATGTAAGAATCATTAACTCAATTTTAAATTACCTACAATCTATAATACAAGCCAATATACATCGTAGCAACGAATTGAACTAAATCTTTCATTTCAACTACAAAAAAATCTAATTCACAATACCAGCATATACCGGGCGAAGAAAATTTTATTTAATATTGCTGTAAATTTTCACCTATTCACTTTACAAGAAAATTGTAAATAGAAAAGTTGTTCATAATTTTGAATGCATTTAGGTGCATTTGGTTACCTAAATTTTAGTATTTCACGATATATCAATCAAATTAAAATGATTATTTATTGAAAATATTGTTATATGGCACAAAAAATATTTAACATTTCAGAAAGCAGATTTAGATTTATTTACTGCAGTGTTATTTTCTGTAGAATTTTACAAAAGATTCTAATGGATATAATGGCGAATTTAAAAGTTCATTTCTTTCCATTTATTTCTGTAAAATAAATAGTAGGTATATTATACATTAAGGAAGAAAAGTGTATGATTTTTTTCGCAGAGTAAATTTTAGCACGAGCCGTAGGCGAGGGCTACAATACGACAAGGCAAAAAATACACTTCTTTCCTACGGTGTACATACTATTTTTTCACGACCCAAATATTTATGATGGTATTTATTTCAAAATTATTTGAATTGTAATATAATTATTTATGATAGTAGTTACATATTATGATTTATTTAATTTTGTTCATTTTTCACATTATTTGATTAATTTCTTTCACAACGGGAGAGAAAGTGCACAAATCTTCCGTAGATATGAAATTGACTGATTTTGTCCTGATTTTGGTATCAGTAACCGAGTTTCTCTCCCGGTCTTGAAACAAACGTTTTATGAAATGTCAAATATTTATAGTTTATGATTATTTTCCATGGTCGTTTTCCAATTTTCCTAATAACTATTATGTTGTGAAATATGAATATTGCATGCATTTTTAAATTCTGGACAACTTTTTTATTTACACTTTTGCTGTAAATTGAAAACAAGTAAAAATTTACAGCAATATCTAAAAAATAACGATAAAATCCCTATACGCTACATTTCAATTCTACAGCCTGTATGTGATTTAAGAGTGGTACTTGAATTAGAATGGCTGGTACCACAAGCTCTGTTTTTGGATGTTTTAAGAAAAGTATTTTAGTATTGGTTTTAGTGCTGCACAATGTTATTTGTTATATTTTACAAAAAAATACTTCAAATAAAAGTGGTAGGTAATATATTTCTCTATAACTTCTATTCGAAGCATTTTTTTATAAAATAATTATAGAACATGGTACAGCGCGAAAACCGAGGCTAAAACTCTTAAAACACCCAAAAACAGATCTAGTGGTACCTACCAATAAGCCTAGTGTAATTTTGGTTGAATATAAATCTAGTGTATTATAATTATCTTCTGCAAAATAAAGCAGATTCAAATTAAAATAAAATATCCCTGCCAAATTGCAAATTTGCAAATGAGTTTGAGGATCACGAGATAATTTAATAACACAATTAGACAAACTTAGTAAAGAATGATGAAATATTTAACGATCCCTCTGCATAAAGTTGTTGGGCTGCTTGGAAACTTTCTCGAAAAATTCTCCTATCTCGAATTAAAATTCTTGGAGAAGGGTCGCCCTTGACACTGTGAAAGAACTTGAAATTTTTTATAAGCTCTAGGTACCTGTTTAAAAGGAATTCGATGTCGGTTTAAAGTACTTCACTGGTCACAAATTTCAACGACTGGTTCGGCTTTTCATCGGGAAATATATTTTGCTGTTATTGTTACTATAAACTATTTATATTTTAAATAGTTGCTTTAGCAAATTTGCATACCGTATGTCCCACGTAAATGTTGGCACAGGCAGTTAATAGTTATTTACTTTACAAGTGGGCAAAGTAAGGAATTACCCCCGAGAGAAATTTTAGCACACGAAGCCGAAGGCTGAGTGAGATAATTTTATCGAGTGTGTAATTCCACTTTGCCCACGTGTGAAGTATAACGTTTTATCCATAATAAATGAAAAATGTATTAAAGAAATATTATTTGACAGTGACATATGCTTTAAATTTTTAAATTAAAATGTCAATCGAAGTAGTTACCAAGGTGTTGTATGTTATTATTATTGTTAAAAATAAAAAAATACTCACTAGTGGCTTTCTTTAAAATTATACCCACTAGTGGATAATCTGTTACTTTGCTTGTTTAAAATCGCCATAGTTATAGAGCATTTATTGAGAGGTGTTGGATAAAATGTAAAATCAGTTTTTTGTAAATAAAAAGTGTCCGGCAAAAAATTATGCATCTAAATTTTATAGAACAATAGTGCCAATATCCCTACATCTTATTTAATACATATTAATTTATTTTGATACCGTAATTTAATGAAATTAATAATAATAATTCTTAATTTTCCTGTCAATTTCTGGCGATGGAAACCATTCGGCGTTCATTCCTGTGAAGTTTTCAGATATTTGTCTTGCACTGCGCCCCCATAATACATTCTAATAATATTTACACGGTTTTCGGCATTTAATATATTCATGAAAAAATGCATGGGTCACTAGATATGAACAAAAAAACCTATTTTCATTGATTTCACTTTTAAATTATTTTTAATCTATGACATATTAAGAAAAATTATTCAAATAAAAAATGCATATTTTTACTGTCGAACCAGTAGTATAGCATAGTATATTCTACAACAAGTAATGGAATGGCACATATTCCACGCGAGCAAAAAGTTTGTAGTCCGAGCCGAAGGCGAGGGCTACGGTTTGCGAGTGTGGGATATGCCATTCCGTTACATGTTGTAGACTATACTTTCTATAACAAGATTTTGGAAATTATACAAAAAATACAAATATAAAACTGTTGAAAACGTCAAACTCAAATAAATTAAATTAAAACAGACGTAACCATAGCAACTGAATCAAGATACTTCATATATCGCGCTAATATACTGCTCTGATTTGTCGAAAATATTCCATACGCAGTGTATGGAATGTTAGTGATTCCATAACAATTTTCATTTGTAGAATGTGTAGTTTCCAAAACAGTGTTATAGAAAATTTTTTTCTGTGGCTCATATTCAATATATGTCACAAACTTATTATTTTTTAATTGAATCTAATAGTACAAAAGTTAATTTTTTTCTAATATTAATGATTTGGCACTTGGCATACTTCTAGTTCTAACATTTTATATGAAAATAATTAAGCATTAATAACGTTTATGAATTATTTTTGTAGCATAGCAATGAGCCGAATTACATTTAAATTAATAAATAATATTTAATAAACAAATGATTAATAGTTCACTTAGTTGTCTTAGTACCATATAACAAATTTAACGTCTATAGTGCTCGCCAAAATAAATGGTTGTAGGCAGTAGCCTATAATCGGCTTATTACTATATAAAGAATGTATTACGAAATTTTATATTAGTTACAATTTTTAGCGATGACAAATATTTGCTGCTTACGTGTCTGTACTTTCAACCCCTATAATCCTCTTATTAGGTACCTGTTGTGAGGGTCTATCAGGTAACTAACCATTTATTTTGACGATCACTATACCTTATTTGATATATGAACGTTGACGTTTAAATTACTTTATGGTTATGCATGGTTTCTTCTCATAAGGGTCAAAGGGTCCGTTTCCAGATACCCATAGTCAAGTATTGGATTTAAAAATTCAAGCGTGTCTGACTTAAAATAGATGCAGTATAAAGTTATAAACTTCCAATAACAACACAAAGCTGTATATAGGTACTACAATGACCCATATATTTTGAGCCAAACATGCCAATATCTTTGTAGAATTATCGAGTTCAGTACTTGACTGGGTATGTATGTTATACCTAGGAAATAACATCTATTATTTAGGGTATCTTATAATTGTAGTTCTTCATAGTCAAATACATACTTTCATACTTCTTTCATAGCTTATAAAAAGAAACTACAGAGCATAAAATAATTAAAACTTCAACATCATTCCCTAGTTGAACTGTATACCCATTATGCACATTTTCTTAAAATAGAAAACCATTTAAAAATTATTTGCTAAATGTAAAAATAAACTATAGTTTCAACATATCTTTATTTTTTGGATAATTTCATCATCATTTCATCAGAAATATTATGTTAATAAGATGTTGTTATGCTCTGCTAATAAAAAAGGAATAAGGAAAAATTTAGCATTCTTTACCTGACCCGTAGGTTGATACCAATATTTATATAGCACCCCGCCTTTTACCCATTTTGGGAGTAGCACTGAAGTGTGGTTACCAGTCGTCAAGTCAAGTTCCCCAAAGATCTTAGTTGAAGGAAAACCACGAGGGCATAGTTAAAATGGCAATTGAAATAAAGTACTAAACAATTTTTATTCACAACCGTTGTTAAAAGTAGCCCTTTTAACAGTTGCTTAGCAAGTTAAAAGTGTCACTTTCTGATATTACTGTTAAAAGTAACAAAGCAACGTGTTAAAAGTAATTTTATTGTTACTTTTAACACATTGATAACGATTTGTATCATTCAATCAACAAATATAGCTCTACCTGTCAAAATATCATTCTACATTTTTTAGTATTTACTAATACACTAGAAAGATCGTAGATAAAGTTTTGTATGATATACGTATTAAAAATTATTTATTTTGTTCGTGGGGTTGTTTTATTCGGCATCGCCTCGTTGCACAAACTTTCCCACTTAGGTACTCATACAATTTCACTTTTAATACATGTATAATAAATAACTGTTATACAACATTTCTTATAAATACTGTTACGGAATTTAAGTTTATAGTTATCATTAATTACTGAAAAGTTGCTAAAATTCCAGCAAACTTTTAGAAATATTTAGGCGAATAACTGAAAATATAAGACTGTAAAATTTTCATTTTGTCTTACGCAATTAATAAGAAAATAATTGCGAAAGTATTACGGTAAAATTTTCTGAGTAATAAAAATATTATTCTGGGAAGATCCGTTTAAGAAATATTACTTGCATTTTTCTTTATAATGAAATTTGCCTCGTGCTTAAAGAAATGAAAATTTTTAGGAATTCTTCAATTAATTTTCGCATTTATTACCTAAGAGATAAATCTGTAACACTGTAACGAATGATAATTTATTGCACCATGTTACAACAGTTATTACATAAACTTATGAGAATTGGAATTTTTTCTGTGGTTCATTTTTTATTTTCCCACGAGTTTTACAATGGGAAACCTCATAGTATCAATTATATTTTTTATAGGTAATCATTTTAAGATCTAGGTGATAATTGTCTTATTTTATTTGCTTAAGTTAGTTAATAATACGTTATTTCTCTTTAGCAATTTAAAGCAGTACACTACTCGTTCTATTCATCTATTGTATGCCAATTTAACAAATAAATATCATTAAATATAATTTTTTATCCAACACCTCTCAATAAATGCTCTATAACTATGGCGATTTTAAACAAGGAAAATAACAGATTACCCACTAGTGGGTATAATTTTGAGGAAAGCCACTAATGAGTATTTTTTTATTTATAACAATAATAATAATACACTCACCTTGGTAACTACTTCGATTGACAGTTTAATTTACAAATTTTAAAGCATATGTCACTGTCAAATAATATTTCTTTAATAATTTTTTGTTATTAAGATATGTTAGATAAAACGTTATACTTCACAAGTGGGCAAAGTGGAATTACCCACTCGATAAAATTATCAGACTCAGCCTTCGGCTTCGTGAGCTAAAATTTCTCTCGTGGGTAATTCCTTACTTTGCACACTTGTAAAGTAAATAATTATTGTTCGAATGTATTATAATCATTTGTTTATAATATGGTTTAGAGTCCATAAAGTGGCTCTTTATATACTAGTCCGATAAAGCAAAAACAATAAACAACTTGGTAATTAAGCAACAGAACAAAGCAAGAAATTATGATAGTTATTATTCACGTGAATTATCTGTAAATTCGGAAATCTCTTGAAAATGATCGAAATTCGTTGCAAACACATATTAAAAAACGTCAACATAAAATACACAATGACAACTGACTACATGTCAACTGTCAGACGGCCGTTGCTTGGTGATCCACATCACGTCTTTAAATTAACAGTGAATTATGGATTTCTGTCTCTGTGATTGGTCGAGAAGAGTGAATTATGGGTTCTATAATTCATCGGAAAATTTTAAATAATGGGAGATCATTAATTGATAAGAAACGGTTGAATTATGGTTATATTATTTGACAGTTGTGGATAAATATTTATTATGTGTTAGAAAAGGTTGCCATCGACAAATTTGGATATTTATACCAATGAATTTTCTGATTCGAGATTTGTAAGTTTTAAATGTACATCATATGCAGAGCTGGGAAAGATTCTTTTAATAAATATCTAGATACTTTTCTAAGATACTTACATAAATTTGTTAAAGATACTTAAGTATCTAGATACTTTTTATTCTAAGTATCTTAAGATACAAATATTTATTAAAAGTATCTAATATAAATACTTAAGATACTTTTAGATGTTTTAGATACTTTTAGATATCTTAAATACTTTAAAATATCTTAGTTAGGTACTTTTAAGAAATATCTGAGTAAATTTTAAATATTTATACTAACTGTAAGCTTAAACATTAAAATATAAATCAGATATTTCAAAATATTTCACTGGCACATATCTTAAACATTTGCAAATAAGATACTTTTTTAAAATAAAAGATACTTTTTAAGATAAAAGATACTTTTTAAGACAAAAGATACTTTTTTTAAGATAAAAGATACTTTATAAGATGAAAGATACTTTTTAAGATATGATACTTTTTAAGATAAAAGATACAGATACTTTTAATAGTATATTATGCAACAAGTTTTAAAAACTCCACTTTAGTCACGAGTTTTATTAGGCACGAGCGAAGCGAGTGTTTAACATAACGAGTGCCTAGAGAAGTTTTTAAAGCGTGTTGTATACTATACTTTTTCTACGAGCGGAAGTACCAACGTTTAAAAATAAATTATTTTTTATATTCACTGTAGAGCGCAGCATTGAGTAAATTAACCATAACGATGAAGGCTTCATTTTATCAGAACACAGAACACCGATCTCAAACTTGTGTCAAATTGCAATAAACGTTTTAGCGTTTTACATAACCAAACAAAACTATGTCGGTAATGCAGGTATTATGCATAATGATAATACAGATTTTATTTTGACAGATGTTTGCATTGTCAAATAAGAATGTTATGATAATGAAAATAGGTTTTAAATATTGATTTATAGTATTTATTTATTTAAATGAAACAGGAAAATTTATTAAATAGTGTTATTTTGCTCATATACCACAAATACGAACATTCCCGAAAGTTAACTTCGGCTCGTATTTAAAATACCGAACAAACCGTGACTAAAGAATTCTTTAAACACTAGTGTTTAAAACGTTGCTTAGCAAACGACGAAACAATGCATTATAAGGTACTTTAGTTACGGGAGTAGAAAAAAAGTATTTAAATAAAAGATACATTTTACATAAAATGGAAAGTATCTAAGATAAAGTATCTTAGATACTTTTAGTATCTTAGATACTGTCGAATATCTTTTTATGTAAGATACTCCCAGCTCTGATCATATGAAAACATTGCCACGTGTCCAATTGCCGTGACAGTAACATTAGTCTTCATGACGTAAAAGCATCAAGTTTACTGCTTCTTCTAATTTGTATTTCTGTTTGTTGCCAAAGACAAATTGATAGAACAAAAGGTTAAATAAAATGTCACTTTAATTAAACTCATATCTTGTTGTAAACCATCTTAAACCAACGAATAGTATCATTGCATGTTAACGAAACAATATCGTAAAGAACATCAGTCTTAATAAAATTCTTATCTGTCCTAAAAACCTTAATGAGTTCATATTAAAATGTGTGTTTTTCGTTACTTTTAGTTTTCGTAGAGGAAATGAATTGTATCCAATTTTATTATATAGAGTTACCAATAAATTGAGACTTGTAATTAGCTAAAACCAAGAAACTTGAGTAGATGTCTTCTGGAAATACATTTATCACTTTGTTATTGTTTCTGTCATGCAATATTTGCCTTTGTGTTCAAAGGCAATATAGGTAATTTGTACTTTGAATAAACAGTTTCGTATGTGGTATATGCTTATACGATTATAAAGTAGTTCTATTTTAAGTGCTTCTATTGTATTGTATGTTCTTTGTTCATGTGTTGAAAGTAGTAATACTTGTAATTAATTGCAGTGTGACGATAGATTAAACGTTAATTGAAATAGAACTATAACTATTGTTTGTTTTACCAAGTGGTCCATTGGACTGTATTTTCATTTGACTTGATATTTTAAATATTATAAATAATTATTAAATATATTATCACGTATTTTACCCAGGTGACACTCTGCTTAAGCAGTTCTCTGCAAGTGATATATTTTTGAGCAGTTACCAAATTAAAATGCCTATATATCTGCAGAAAAAGTTTTTCTACTGGGTGTTCAATTTTCGTGTAATGTTTTTTTAATGGACCATCTTACACATTTTTGCAAAATTTATAGATCTTTTATTTCTCTTTAAAAGAGTTTTTTATTAATTATAATCCTAAATTGACCAGTACAGTAAATAAAATACAGTAACAAAAAGCTGATAAACAACGTGAGAAAAGCAAATAATAATTACCTATTAAAGATCTGACAGCAACTATTCTAATTGTTTAAACATTCACCCACAATTCATGGCACATTTTCTGTGGATGATTACTTATTAATAAAAACAAGAATAGTTTTTGAACAGATCATTTCAGAACTACAATGAATAAGAACTGTTTTAAAGAGAAATTAATAGTGAATAATTATATGAGGAATTATGATAGTCATTATTCACGAAGGTGAAGTTTGCAAATCGTCCGAGTGAATAATGACCATAATCCAGAATATAATACTATACTTTTTCTACTCCTGTAAATTCTGAAATCACATTTGAAAATCATCTAATTTCGTTTCGTTGAAAACACACGATGAAAAACGTCAACATAAAAATACACAATGACAACTGACTACATGTCAACTGTCAAACGGCCGTTGCTTGGTGATCCACATCACGTCTTTAAAATACCAGTGAATTATGGATTTCTGGTTCTGTGATTGATCAAGAAGTGTGAATTATGAATCACAATTCATTGTCGTGAATTATGGGTACTATAATTCATCGGAAAAATTTAAATAATGAGAATATAGATATTAATACAGGAGTAGAAAAAGATCTTTAAAATTTTACAAAAATACATTTTATCCACTGAAATATAATAATACTCACTGACGTTGAAAATACAAACCGAGAAAGATACAGCTAATTGATGGCTATTTGTCTTTATTATACAATGTTTTTATGTAGCAACAGCTCAACAACCACATAGCAACCGTTGTTTTCACATAGCAACTGCTCAATAAACGCATGGCAACCGTTTTCCAAACAAGTTAGACAAAGAAGAATGGCCCACGACATCTGTCTGTCTCAGGCTCGTTTTCGCTTTCGTAAAATATTAAAAGTTCGCGTTCCAGTATTACTATATTTCAGTGATTTTATCTATTTAAAAATAGTTGCCTATCATTGTGCGAAAATGGAACACCCGGTAGAAAAACTTATACTGCCAAGATAGACCACCCAGTATAGCTAACGAATTTTGCTTTTAACAATTAATTTTTCTTATGTTTCAGGGTGACCATGGGGGTAACAATAAGCAAAATTTGGGGGTCCAATATTAAATATACAGGAGATTCAACAACAGGACTAACAGCGGAAGAAAAGACGCTTTTGGCAGACACCTTCAATATCCTTAAACAAGACCTTTCCAAATCGGGAGAACGGCTTTTCATTATGTAAGTCACATAGAACCAAACTCGCATTGCGACTTAGTCAATGACTTGTAAACATAACTTTAATAATAATAACTAGAGGCCATTGGTAACTTTGGTTAACATTTTCGAAATCATCAAGTTCTAATTATTATATTTGTTTAAATAAAATCATGTATGATTCTTTAAAAATTAGCTCAAGTTCATGAACAACTAATTTATGATTAGAAAAAAAGCAAAAAGATTACTTAAGTTGAATTGCTTGAAATTAGCTACACTAATTCACAAAATTACAAATTATGCTTTGTTAGGCTCTTTATGTAAGTTGAGATAATTAAAGCTAATCATGTTATGTTTATACATACATACACTTTCATAGTTGTAGTTATTGTATAGTAATGTACTGATAAAAAAATCAAATTAAAAATATACGATGTGACAGATCCCTTTTAAGGTTTAATGTATTCAGTTGTATGTCAAGGATGCTTAATAAAAATATCTATTTAAGTGTGGAACATGTGTGAAGATACAGGAACGGATTCAGACAAATTTAGATCACGGAAATGTTATTCATCTTGTTCAAATATTTCATGCTTTCATTGATTTCAAATTAATTCTAACGGTAGAGGGATATTTTTATCACTCTTTTTACCACTATACTTATTTTACTACTAATTTTTTTAACACTATTTTTACTTTCTTATATAAAGTATAAGGAAATATTGGAATTACGAAAAAAATCGCTGACGAAATTTTAGCGGAAATACATATTTTGACGTCCACTGAATCCGTTAAGACCAATATCTCAATGATGTCTGTGTGTGAGGATGGATGGAGAAAAAAGGTTGGTGAAACTAATATAATATATTATGCAGATGAGATTGAAGGTGACCGATTGTGTGGCCGTCCGAGGAATAAGAGGTTAGGTATGATTGATGGTTTGTTGCGTGAACGAATATTTCCGAGTGTGAAGAATAGACGAGCATGTATGAATCGCACTATGAATGTGGACGAGGCGAAAGTTGTGTGTCAGGATAGGAATGTTTGGAGGAGATTGATTGTTGGTTGACTGTGTTTCTGGGTTCGTGCTATTCCACTATGTGGGATATAGCGTGATGTTATGTATGTATGTATGTAAGAAATTACTGGTAAATAAGTATAGTAGTAAAAAGTATATGGTAGTAAAAATGTCGTACAATCTTTCTAACTATTAACAATGCTTTCTAATAATGGTGGTGCTTTCTTCATTCGCTGTCACGTGAGTGTTTGTCAACAATACTAACAATAATGATTTTCTATTGTTTCAAAACACTATATTTTGTATGTATATTATTACAGATATTTTGAGGACTTCCCAGACAACAAAAAGTACTTCAGGGACTTTAAGGATAAAACAATTGAAGAATTAAAAGGCAGTCCGGTATTAGTTGCTCATGCTACAAATGTAATGAGTTCGATTAATAGCATAATTTTACTTTTGAACGAGCCAGAAAATTTGGTAGCTGTAATAAAGAAAATAGGATACAACCATGGAAAAAGGAACATCCAGGAACAGGCTTTTAAGGTGAATTGACTCTGTGGCCAGTACACAACCTCCCGTTTAACTAAATTTACTAATACCAATGAAATGTAGTAATACTGAAACGCGCACTAGCGGTGTAAATACGAGCCGAGAGAGAAAGCTACCACCGGGTATCTCTATCCTTTTCGTACAGTACGTTCAAATAGTTTGTATCTTAGCATTATAACCATAGGAACCTTATGAAGATTTAAATATTATGGAACGTTTTCGTATGTAAAAAAATCTGTTGCGGGTATCACAAAACCTCCCGCCATAGATTTCTTATCAAACAATGCAGGAACACGGACCACCACTATCAAGAAATGCTCATCCCTTCAAAAAATTATGACATATGTCAAAAATGACATCTTTTAACCGTTATTTGGTTTTTTCAAAAAGCACAGATTAGCAGATTAAAAGAAAATGTATAATAGTTATTTGTCAAACTAGAGAGGAAAGCGCTTCTTTTTCCCCCTCGAGTTCGAAGTTTGCCTCATGAGCGCAGCGAGTGAGGCATTTCGAACGAGAGTGGAAGAAGAGCTTTCCTCTCGTGTTAGACACAACATTTTTTTCACGACATGTTTCTAAAAACGATTTGCTCGGACCTAAAATACACTTTAAGAACACAACTGACAGACTGACACGTTAAAAGTTAGGTTATCAGACACAAGGCGGTGTAGCAGTGTTGCCAATGAACCAATCTTAAATATATTTAATAAGTTGTCAAATTGTGATTTAATAACGAAAAGAAATATATGACATAATTGTAAGATTATATAAAGTATGTATATCACTAAAATAAGGATTTTCAATAAAATTAGGAATTTATTTATAATTTTTATAATATATTTTTTATAAATAACTTTCATATTGGCAGCACTTCCATATTTTCCTCTCTAGAGAGGAACAACACATTTTCCTCACTATTTCGGGAGAAGAACGGTGGGGTTTCTTACCATGTCGTGAAAAAATATTATTAATCTATAACGGTGTTGTAATTCGTAAATGGTGACAGTAAAAGAAAAATGTTTCAAAGTAAACTTGCAGGTAATAATATTTAAAACATTATTCTAAAACAAAAATTGTTATTAAACCATAATTTACTATATTTCCAAGTAAGTAAAATAATGGCATTGATTCTAATTGTCAAACTGATGTATCTATATAGACTTTAATGATTATAATATGAATAATGAAATAGACTACGACTTTATATTAAATGAAATGATTCAACAAATGTCAAAAGTTTTAGGTTAAAGTATTTATTACGTACCTAAAAAGGAGCAATTACGTATTTGATTGTCACATAGTTGTGTAAAACTTTACTTAACAATGTTGCACTATTTTTTGTATTATTTATTATTAGAAAAGAACGCACAGCACTTATAAGAATTCTTAAAAACACAGTTTCTGGTACATAAACAACGACTAACTCAGACAAGACTAACTTTTGTTTATAGTTTGTACCTGTGAACTGTACACTGTACGTATGTTACTATAGTTACGCAAGCGCAGAAGTGTAAGAATAATGATGGAGATATCCTGTCCAAGCTTTTTCTTTCGGCTCACTTTTTTCATACAGGAAAAGCAAGGCAGTGAGCGTTCCAGCATTACTACATTTCAGTGGCTCATACTCATAAATAAATATAATAGTTTTATGTAAACCATATGTATTTTAAATCAAGATGAAAGCAATGAATGATGTCTACTTACTGTTACTGTCACAATAATTTAAATTTTATGTAGACATAATAGGTTTGTTCCAAGTGGTCATTTCTGACATGTTTGTGACAAATTTCAGTGCGCCTGCGAAAAATGTGAACAAGTTAACTTTGAAACATTTCTTTTTTGTGGCGAAAAATGTATGAATTTCTTTATTTATATTTATATTTAAGGTTAGCTGTCAAAACAAAATATGAGCATGCACATGCGCTTCATTCCATTCGCCGTTCCAGTCTATGTTTCAAAGTTAACTTGTTTACATTTTTCGCAGGCGCACTGAAATTTGTCACAAACATGTCATAAACATGTCAGAAATGACCACTTGGACAAACCTAATGGTCAAAAGATCATGCACTACAAGATACCACTAAATTATAAAACATACCATAGTTCTTAACTGGTACCAGATACGGAAAATACGTTAAAAAACTTTTGTGGATAATCACAATTTCTTTCATATAAATTAGGAAAAATGGTCGTAAATACTTGATTTATCGATATATTAAAAAAAAACCTTTTCGTGCTTCAAGTAAAGTACTACTTCCGGTTATCAAATTTTCACCATAATCAACTGGGCTCTTCCTTAAGGTGTACTAATATAAAATACAAAATTTTATCAATTTCTGTTCAGTAGTACTTAAGAAAAAGCAAACAAAATTTTAAACTTATAAAAATTATATCTAAGGGTTACTAAAACATGCTTACTGACTAAAATCACGACCCCTATTTTGACGTGAGGTAAAACATGACAGATAATAATTCCAACACTTATAGATTCTATGTTTTAATGATTTATGTAATAGGAACAATAATTCAATAATGTAAACTATTTTAATTGCAGGATTTAAAGCAAGCATTTGTGAAGCTGTTGCAAGAAAAATTGAAGAGTAAATTAACGCCACAAGTTGGAGAAATTTGGGGCAAAACATTTGACACAATTGTAGCTGTATTTTACCAAGGAGTGCAAGATTATCAGAAGTACAAAGCCGAGCAAAAAAATAACGAATAAGATGTTTTAAGTTTTGTTATACCTATTTTGTGATTTGTAGAAGCAGCTCAATGTTTTATATATTTTATGTTTCATTTAACATAAATTTTAATTAAAATATAAATACAATAATATTGTAATAACTGATGTGTAAACTTAACAATATTTTTAGTTACTTTTATTTATTTTTTTATCACTTATTGTACATTAAACTAAAGTAAAAATAAACTATTTTATATGTTTACATTTTATTCTACAACTCATTGCTTTTATATTATTCAAAATTAAATCTAACCTATAAGCCTTAAAGAAATAATAAAAAATCTAAATACGTATTTAGATAACTATGTTATCATCATCAGTAGATGTTAGAGGGATAAAATCAAGATTACACAACTTGTAAAGCAAGTCAGTGATCAAGATTGAATCCAACTTAAAATATAAACGCTTGAGTCAATCTAAAAACTAATTCCCTAATAAATCAAGCAATTTTCTTTTAGGTGTGGGTCCCAGATCAGAGTGAATCAATCAATGTTTATTTTAAATATGTTATTATTCTTAAACGCGTCTAACTGTTTATTGTTGCTTACTCTTTTAACCGACGAAAAAAAAAAAATATTCTACCTCGCATAACTTTGTACTAGGTTATCCGATTTCGATGATTCTTTTTTTCCATTCCTAAAGGCAGAAAAATAGGAATCCATAAAAAAATATAACTTTTTAGCAGAAAATTAAACCGATGAAAAAAGAAACCGAAAAGCGAAAAATAAAATAAACCTTTATTTCCGATTGACATTAAAGATGACACAGTCTGTAAAGTATGACTTTTATGCCTTGGCTGTAAAATATTTTAAAAAGCAACCGCTCAACACACGCATAGCAACCGTTCAACAAACGCATAGCAACGTAATTTGACAGCGGCACCAAAAACAAATTTAAAGCTTCGGCGGCATTCATTGCCTCGGTTTCGCCTCGTCAATTAAACGGCTGCCTCTGCTGTAAATCTGGTATACTTAAAATTATTTTGGAGAAGACGTACGTCATCAACCTGAAAAAAAACTTTATAAAGTGAAAAATAACTTATAAAGTTTTTTGAGGTATGCTAATGTTTAAGAAAAAACAACGAAAAAAATACTAGCATTAAGAAATGTATATATTAATGCAATTTACAGTGATTTTACAGTCAATTTTATTCCTTTAATGGAATTTTAAATTATTAAAAATAATTCTAGTTCATTTTTTGTTCGCTATGTTGTTGCTATTGGTAAATGATCACGTTTACATACAAAATTCATATCGAACTGTCACTTTACTGTCAGACTTTACTGTGTTGTTAAAATTTGTGCTCCTCGTGATCCAGTGTTTTATAATTTGTATGTATAAATATATTGTTTTTATTGCAACAAATCACGTGTAAAAATGGCGGCCGGTGCGATGCATCACACATTGCATTTTCATTTCTACAAAAATTAATATCCCATATAAACGTTGTTGCATAGTGACGTCATTATCTAGTAATATTTTTGATGACGTGCGTCTTCTCCAAAATCATTTTGAGCATATTTTGGCTCTAGTTAAACAAATAACTATTAGTCTACTAAGCTCCTAAACTAATGTAAGTAACTAATTTTTGGTTGGTGTTCGTTGATTGTTTGTTTAGAGCCCATTTAATGAAAAGTTTTAAATTATTTGAATTAATGTTATAATTCCGCAGCACAAGATTATTTAACAGTATTTAAAGTAGTTTATATATTCTTAAATTTGGTTCTTATTTGTCTTTTAGTATGCCTGATATAAACTTTATTAGATTTATTAGTTATTAATTATTATTACTTTAAGGCTTAGGGGTAGGATTTTTTTTTTTTTAGATTGTACCCTTAGAATTGTACAATTTATTTTAATCACCCACAGTTTAAGATGCACTCAACCTGCTCTACATTCATGTACATAAAATAGTAGCAATGTAGCAGGAAGTTACAATTTAACTGGCTGTTGCATTATTAAAGTTGTACATCGAATTTACATTTCAGTTAGGAAGTTTGTATAACTTTGTGTTCATGAACTAGAGCTGATTTAATTTGGGTGTACCCTACAAAATAAATATTAAATGCCCCAGTTTTTACGTACATGACATTTCACTAATTTATTTTTATAATTTGGGATACATTTCAAAGAGTTATTCGGACTTGTTCTTTAAAAGTTGCTATCGTAACAACTTGCCAATTGTGACAAAAATGATTAGTTTTTTGATAGGTAAAGGTTGGAGAATTGGGCCGAATAACTATCTAAAACTTCAACAGCAACAACAAGTTCTATAGCTTTATAAGAAGTAATAAATTTGCTTATTCCAATCACTAAAATATCTCTAACCCTTTCAGGTATTTCCAGAATTATCCAGACAACAAAAACTACTTCATAGACTTCCGAAACAGGACCATAACAGACCTACAGGGTTGTCCAAGACTTCTATTTCATGCATCAAATGTTATGAACACTTTAAATAGTGTCATGATGTATTTAAATGATCCGGACACCCTTGTAGATCTAATAAAAAAAGTTGGCTATGGGCACGGAAGAAGAGGAATCAAACTGCAGGCTTTTGAGGTTAGAAAAATTCGTGGTGGGCACCACAATACCTCCCGCCATAGATTTCTTATCAAACAATGCTCGTATTTCAATATGGCTCCTCGGCAGTAATGCACTACTTTCCGGACTGTTATGTAAATAACTATTTTCTTAAACATGTTGTAATTCGCAAATTACGGCAGTAAAACAAAATAAAAAATAGTAGTTAATAATATATTAAACATTATTCTCAAACAAAAATTGTCATTAAACAATAATAATTTCCTCAAAATAACTTGATAGGGTTTCAAGCAAACTACCACTTCCGGTTATTGGATTATCACCAAAAACTAATGCGCTCTTCTAAGGGGAGATAAAATAACTCCAGAGATCCACATGCACAGATCGACAGACAGACAGACTGACAGACAGACATACTGAATCACTCACTAGCGAATTTTTAGCATTATTCCTATACCACCCTTACAAAATGTGGCGGGAAGTGAAAATGAGTAATTTGAATCTGAAATTAATTGCTGGTTAACCATGTTGGAACATAGTCATTACAGATTTTTATATCATAATTTCTGAGTTTAAATAATGAATTGTAAGCCTACACATTGCTAAAATATCGCATTTTTACATGTAGGATTATCATATGAAAAATGGTTTCACTTATTATAAATTGCACATAATTAGTATCGCTGTAAAACTTCAGTGAAAAGAAATTTTATATAACCCATAACTATGACTGAATAAAAATATTTTTATCAAAAGTAATTAATAGTACAATTGTATTTGGTTTCCATTATTTCTGACATACCTACAAAGAATTAGTTTTCTTTTGCCTACTTCTATGTCCACGCATTTTACATTGTTCAAAACTAAATTACTTATTAGGTGATCAAGAATATAGAACACAATAGCTAATGAAACGTTATTTTCATCATTAATTATGTAACTTTAAACACCTAAATGTATGAATAATACGTGGGCCTGCAACTTAAAAATTTTGGTGGTCCAAAAAGTCCCTGTGTATTTGAAATTTAAAATACGAATAATGTTATTTTTCAGGATTTAAAAGCAACATTTGTGCTACTGCTTCAAGAAAAAATGAAGAGCAAATACACTCCTAAAGTAGGAGAAGTTTGGAGTAAAACTTTTGACGTTGTCATAGCTACTTTTCAAGTTGGTGTTCAGCAATATATTGACGAACAAAAAGATGAAAACGAATAATAATAATTTTATTTATTATAATATTTTGTGTCTATTTATTTATTTATTGTCGAATATATGAATAGTACATGTTTTGTTATTTGTTTTATAAAATTATGAACTGTATTTTGAAAAAGAAAATGTAATATAAATTTATATATCTAAATACACACTGTGTATTATTCAATTTTATTGAACCTTTCATTGCACTTCACGGAACAATTTTCTATTCAAATTGAGAAATGCGTCAATAATTATAATTTACCATGGACCCTACTAGTGGAGGAGGAATTTTTATGTGTTGAAAAAATGTACAAGCCGTTATGTTCCCACATAGCTATTTACCACCATGCATTGACTATTATTTTCCTTCATTATACATTGTTCAGATTGTTTCATATCTTGTTTAAAATTTCGGCATTTTGTACGAATTATACCTGTATACAGGAGGGCACAAAATACAAACCAGGATTAAATTTTTAAATTACAAACCAGATTTTTGGCACATTAGTATATCAGATTTTTTTGCAAGCCCAAATGCATTCGTACCACCTAAAAAATATGCTATAATATAATACCAGACAATGGGATATTCTAGTATAATTGAATTTATCCAAAATAATCACTTTTTGTATAGTTTATAAAATAAAATAAATATATCATCACGCTTTTTACCTATTATGGGTGTGGCACTCTGCTTACGCAGATCTCGGAAATGATACATTTTTGTACCAGCAGTCAAATCATAGCCCCCAAAGATGTTAGTAAAGGGGGAACTACAGGGGTAAATTTAAATTGGCAACTGTCAGCTCTGGGATTCGAACTGAGGATCTCACGATCCACAGTCCGACGCGTTACCACGGAGCTATTTACCCTATTTTATAGTTTATATGACAATATAATAGGATAATACAATAAAACATGCTTAAAAACAAGTTTTCATTCATAATTCTATGTTAGAAAAATGCAATTTTTAGGCTATTGTAAACTCTCACGCTCACTTCATGCCTATATGTTTGGTTTTGCGCATAATTTTCTTAATTCAAATATTATTATTACACATTTTGATACTCTGATTCCAGGTATGTATTGTTACAACCAATTTTCTTCAAATGCTTGATAATTATTAGACAAAAACTGAAAACATACTCGTGAGACACCGACGGCTTGACATTGACAGCATGATAATGAAGTAAGCTGTAGTTCTTGTGACGTCACAGTCTGATTCTTTAAAAAAAATATCGATGAGCTCACTAATGAAAAATGTCAGTAAAATTCTTTTCAATTGGTGGAAAATTTTGACAGATCACATATGAGTTGAATTGTCAGTAATAATATAACAAGAGAGTGAGAATAAATTGAAAATAATTTGACAGATCTTTCGAAAACTTGCCAAATGGTAACAAGTTTGAGAAAAATACAGTAGAATTATTTCCTAATTTATCGAATTCTCGAGTTATACTTAATTAGATTTTTTTTTTTATTTCATCATCAGGTACGCCACTAAATCTATCTTTCTTGCTCACTTTTTACTTGTGTTGATGATAACTATCTGACATCTGACATTTGTCACCAGAAACAAAAAAGCTACAAAGATTATTCCTGGGAATAATCACTAGAGCTTTAATCTCAGTATAATAATGACAGGATTGGAACGCAGACACGTGACATACAATGAAGCATTTCATTGGTTTTAAGAAACGTCAAAAAATAATAATACTGGAACACGCACACGCCTGAGACAGAAAGATATGGGCCACATTGTCTAACATTTGTTTGTAGAACGGTTGCTATGCGTTTGTAGAGCGGTTGCTAAGTAAAAACAACGGTTGCTATGCGTGTGTATCGGTTACTATGTAAATACATGGCACAACAAAGACAGATAGCCTTCAACTAGCTGTCCATCTCGGCCCGCATTTTTAAAGTTAGTGAGCGTTTCAGTATTATTTTATTTAACTGGCTAAAATTTTTTTTACGTTGCTAATGTAGCTTTTCAAGTCTAAATTATTATGTCATCTATGTATTGCACTATACTTTTAGGTAAATGATAATTCTTCGAAAGATATTTATAAGGTTTACAGTCTTAATGGGATCACAATACTGTTTCGTAAATCTGCACCTAACGCTCATCCACAGACCCTAATGAAAATAATATTCAATTAAAAACAATATTCAATTGTTTGGTGACTAGATTTTTTACATGGGCCTTACAAATTAGATTTATTTTGCTTATTTGACACAAGTTAATTATTTCTGAACCACGCATAAAATATTGTTATAATGAGAAATTTCTTAATAAATAAGTTATTGAGTAAACTCGTACAATAGGTTATGCGATAATTTAGACGAATATGGCAACAAAAGCAGTTTGTTATTGAAGTTTAATTTGTAACTTTTTGATGATCAAAGTATAAACAAATTATATAAGCAAGTACTTAAACAAAAATCAGATGTTCCAGCACATAACCTCCCGCCCAATACAACTCTTAAACGGTACAAAATATTATTTGATGATACAGAAACATACCTTCTTATTTGTTTATTTTCTATTTATATTTGAGAATTTTAATTTGCTTTCGTGTATTTATTTAATTTTTTGACATTTATTGCACTAAGAAAACAGCTTCACAATCACAATGACATGTGTCACATTTCGCAAAAATATAATAGTTATTTACTTTACAATGGTGCAAAGTAAGGAACTGCGCACGAGAGAAATTTTAGCACACGAAGCCGAAGGCTGAGTGTGATAATTTAATCGAGTGGGTAATTCCACTTTGTCCACGTGTGAGGTATAACATTTTTTCACACAATATCTCTTAATAAATCCAAAATTTATTAAAGAAATATTATTTGACAGTGACATATGCATTAATTTTTTTTATTGAAATGTCAATCGGAATAGTTACCAAGGTGTATTGTGTTATTATTATTGTTATAAATAAAAAAATTCTCAAAATTATACCTACTAGTGGGTAATCTGTTACTTTCCTTGTTTAAAATCGGCAAAGTCATAGAGCATTTTTTGAGAGGTGTTGGATACAATTTTTAATTGCATTCCATGGTGTACATGGAATGCAAGATTTATGAAATTTAATTTCATCATATTTTCTCTAAAACTAATGAATTTGAATAAATTAGTTTAATCAAAACAGATGTAAAATTAAATATTCTACAATTTTCAAAATAACCATACTTCTGGTTGACCAATTTTATCCAAAATCTAATCAGCTCTTTATATAAATATATGAAGCAAACATACTCAAAAATGCATTTTTTGTTTTATAGTATTTGAGTTATATCAGATGAAAAAATCGCCACAGACCACACACAAACACACATACATACAAACTTTATTGCGAAAATAATAAAATCGTATTGTAGGGATTCTAATACGTGCTTATTCATTGAAAACTCAGTATCCAATTTTTTTACCAAAAACAATACCTCCCGAACTTAGAGGTAGGCGGGTGGTAAGAAAAAACATGGTACGCTTTTATTAAATTTAACAATAGTTTGAAGACCAAATGAAAAATGTCGAGTTGCGAAAATGTATTATTTATAGAACAAAACATAGAGAGTCATCGATACTATTGTGTATGAGTTTATGAAGATGAAGGATTAGGTTAATTTCACGGCGTTCCAGAAAACTCAACAAACACATATCAACCGTTCTACATACAAATAAACAAAGAAGAGTGGCCCATAACATCTATCTGTTTCAAGCTCGATTTTCGCTTCCGTAAAAGACAAATGCGAGTTCTAGTATTACTATATTTCAGTGTTACATATTTCGAATAACGTGGATAGAAAAAGCGTATTTTTCGAAATCATCGATCTTCACCCCCCTAGAACTTTAGATTTTCATAAAATAAGATTTCCGCATCTGTCAGACCATTTTGATGCATCTTGGTCAAGGCTTCAAAAAATACCATTTTTGCACTTTTTTTACATTTTCATCGACAATTTGGAAAAATACCCTTTTTCGATCGCCCCTAATGTCGAACTGGGTAGATTTTACTAATTTTAAAATATATGGTATTTAAGAAATTTATTTTGAACTGTTTCAATAAGATCCTGGTGAGCTTCCTAAAGTTAAATATAATGCTGCAGTATTATAATTTAGATCTAACAATCGAATAGTATAGGGTGTGTTCACCAAACTACTTTCTTATGTACATAATACCAACTGAATATGTATGACTTGTTCCTTGCGTATGACTTTACTTTGACAAATAGATGTTAAACTTGTTTAATTTTTTGTTCACATTATAACTATGATTTTATTTCAAAATAAGTATTAATATCTAGTCTTTAAAACATTCTAACTAATAATACAAATGTTGCTTTTATAATATTTCAAACGACACATATTTTTGACACTTACATAATTATTTGATATATAAAATATTCTAGTATTTATTACCATTGTAGGTAACTAAGATTATTGAAATATTATTATTAAATATATAATTTAGTTTTCCTCAAAATTAAAAGCATTTCAAATCTTTCATTTGATACTTTTTCACAGTTGATTCCATTTAAAAAAAAAAAATAGAATTTATTGTTTTGTGTCCAGTAAATAGCTCCGTAGTAACCTATCGGACTGTGGATCATGAGATCCTCAGTTCGAATCCCACTGCCGACAGTTAAAAATTTAAATTTACCCTGTGGTTCCCTCTCCACTAACATCTTTGGGGGCTATGATTTGACGGCTGGTAACCGCACTTCATACGCAAAAATATATCACCTACCGATATCTGCGTAAGCAGAGTGCCACACCCATATTGGGTAAAACGCGTGATGATATATTTATTTATTTAGTAAACTTCCTCTTCCGGTTTTTCAATTTCATTCAAAATCAACTCAGCCCTTCATATATTTATGAAACTTATACATTCCAAATTTCGTTTACATATCTTGTCTCGTTCATGAGATATTGCGCAAACGGACATCCATCCATCCATCGTCACACACAGATCATTGGAAATTGATCTTAACGGATTCAGTGGACGTCAAAATATTTATTTCCGTATAAATCTCGTCGTCGATTTTTTTCATGATTCCAACACTTCCTTATACTTTGTATAAGAAAGTAAAAATAGCAGATATGTTGGTGAAGCCTCCAGTATTACTGATTTCGAAACTTAGCATTCGCATAGGAGAGTTATAATCAGAGAATCAAAGCTGCAGATGAATTTTTCGTTCATTTATGGACATCCTGTATAGTTAAACATTTGCAAGTTTTAATGAAAAAGAACTAACAAAAAGGTTCTGCCTACATGGAGATTACATATTATCTGGAAATTTTACATTGTTCCCAATATTACGCTGGTAAGTAGTATCCATATAAATAGCTCCAATGAAACTGCATCGTAATTGCAGTTAAAATGGCTTGCCTGAAAATTCATTCCTTCGTGGTGATTTTAAGCTTTGTCTGCTTCGTCAACTCTCAGTTTCCATTCGATGCAGAAGTATTAAACAGGTAATAACTTGTTAATTATTTTAACTAATTTTAGCGAGAAATAATTCATTGAACTAAAGTACAGTAGGTAACTTCAAAATTAATTTGATCTTTAACACATAATTCATTTTAAAAACGTTAATACGTTATTAATTTACAGAATACCGTATGATAATTACAATGGAAATGAAAACGTTAATATAAATAATAATAATAACAATAACGACAATGCACTGTTCAGGGCTAAATTCGGAGTTCCAGTGCCTCATTATGTAAGCCCTCATCCAGTAATTCCAAAAGTATATGAACCACACAGTCCAGTAATCCTCAGAGGAGAGCCTGGTAATAATTGTAAAAATAAATATAATGATTATTATTGTACTCTAAATGATATTTCAGTTATCCATCCGGCAATCTCAAGTAACGACAATACAAACGTGAATTTCAACACCAATCAAAATGGCAACAGAGATTATTTAATCGGTAGAAGAAGTCACGACGACAATGATAATGTAAACGTGAATGTTAACAGCAATTCAAATGAAAATAAAGATTATTTATTGAATGCATTCTACAAAAAACCACTGATTTTGAGGAAAAATGCAAACGACCACGACAATGTCTTAAATGACAATCACAAAGGAACTATGGTGAATCCAATTTTCAAAAAACCAATAGTGCTTAGAAAAAGTATAGATGATAATGAAAACGTTAATGTTAATTTTAACAGCAATAGCAATGACAATGACAACTATTTGAATGCAGCCTCCAGGTATCCAGCAATTTTCCACAGACCGTTGTATTCCAGAAGAAGCGCACATGATGACAATGAAAACACAAACTTCAACTTCAATTTCAATGACAATCAAAATAGCAACGCAGCTAGGTTGAATGCATTTTACAAAAAACCATTCTTGTTCAGAAAAAGTGTAGATGACAATGAAAACGTCAACGTTAATTTTAATAATAATGACAATGATAACATCAACTATTTGAATGCAGTCTCCAGGTATCCATCATTCTTCCACAGACCGTTGTACGCCAGAAGAAGCGCAGGTGATGACAATGAAAACACGAATTTCAACTTCAATTCCAATTCCAATGACAATAGCAACGCAGCTAGATTGAATGCATTCTTCAAAAAACCATTCTTATTCAGAAAAAGTGCAGATGATAATGAAAATACAAACATAAATTTCAATAGCAATAGCAATGACAATGACAACTATTTGAATTCGTTCTCCAGGTATCCAGCAATTTTCCACAGACCATTGTACTCCAGAAGAAGCGCATATGATGACAATGAAAACACAAACTCCAACTTCAATTTCAATTCCAATGACAATAGCAACGCAGCTAGATTGAATGCATTCTTCAAAAAACCTTTTTTATTTAGAAAAAGTGCCGATGATAATGACAACACAAACATAAATTTCAATAGCAATAGCAATGACAATGACAACAGTAATTATTTGAATGCACTTTCCAGATTTCCATTACACAAACCGATATATGTCAGAAGGCGTGCAAACGATGATGATTTAAACACAAACTCCAACTTCAACTTCAATTCCAATGACAATAGCAACGCAGCTAGATTGAATGCAATTTTCAAAAAGCCATTTTTATTCAGAAAAAGTGCAGATGACAATGAAAACACAAATGTGAATTTTAATAGCAATAGCAATGACAATGATAACAGCAATTTTTTGAAATTAGCATCTAGATACCCAGCAATCTTCCACAGACCGTTGTACTCCAGAAGAAGCGCACATGATGACAATGAAAACACAAACTTCAACTTCAATTCCAATTCCAATGACAATAGCAACGCAGCAAGATTGAATGCATTCTTCAAAAAACCATTCTTATTCAGAAAAAGTGCAGATGATAATGAAAATACAAACATAAATTTCAATAGCAATAGCAATGACAATGACAACTATTTGAATTCATTCTCCAGGTATCCAGCAATTTTCCACAGACCGTTGTACTCCAGAAGAAGCGCATATGATGACAATGAAAACACAAACCACAACTTCAACTTCAATTCCAATTCCAATGACAATAACAACGCAGCTAGATTGAATGCAATCTTCAAAAAACCTTTTTTATTTAGAAAAAGTGCAGATGACAATGAAAACACAAATGTGAATTTTAATAGCAATAGCAATGACAATGACAACAGCAATTTTTTGAAATTAGCATCTAGATACCCAGCAATCTTCCACAGACCGTTGTACTCCAGAAGAAGCGCAGGTGATGACAATGAAAACACAAACTTCAACTTCAATTCCAATTCCAATGACAATAACAACGCAGCTAGATTGAATGCATTATTCAAAAAGCCGTCTTTATTCAGAAAAAGTGCCGATGACAATGAAAACTCAAATATAAATTTCAATAGCAATAGCAATGACAATGACAATAATTATTTGAAATTAGCATCTAGATACCCAGCAATCTTCCATGATAATTTTAATGACAAATCCAAATTGCATGCACTCTACAAAAAACCGTTTCAATTCAGAAGAAGTGTAGACATCAATGATTTCAACAAACCAATCTTCGATACACCACCATGCTCCACTGATTAATATTAACGCACTGCGCCTTTCTTCAAATGTGGTGAATTTTGGGGAAATTATTATTATTTCTGTAGCATAATAGGTAGATGTTGTCTGTGACTACTATACCAAACTTATTTGAATTTGTATTAGGGAAAAATAAATTTTTGATTGTATATCTGTTTATATTTGTTTCTGTTCCATAAATCCACAAATCCCAAAATACTTTATTCATATGAAAATCTACATAAAAATGAAATAATATTTACTTGAAGTGTCTCAAACACTACTCAACAAAATTTGATTTTTTTTCTCTATCCTTTTCGATTGTTTGGGCCTAAAATAATCGGGATTATACCCCTGAGACTTTGCTTTTGTCATCAGGATTTGTAAATAAAAATTACTCTGGTAAAAACGCCCGAAAGCTTATAATAAACAGGGTTACATTTGCTATAAAGCTTACCTCGGTAATATGATCGAAACCTTAATAAAAATAAATTTTTCTGACAAATAAAATCTGTTGTGGGCCGCTCAATGCCTCTCGCCAAAGATTTCTTTTCAAATAATTCAGGAACCAGGAACACGGACCACCACTATCAAGAAACACCCATCCCTTCAAAAAATTTAGTTTCACTTATGAAATATATCAAAAAATGACTTTTTCAAGAGTTGTTTTGTTTTTTAAAAAAGGCACAAGTTACCAGATTTAAACGAAAATGTCAGAATATAATTTTCCTTTATCGTGTTGTAATTCGTAAATGAAGACAGTAAACAACAGTTGTAGATAATAATAATAATTGAAACATTATTCTTATAACAAAAATTGTCATTAAACCATAATTTTCTGAGATATTTCAAAATAACTGGATAGGGCTTCAAGTAAACTACTACTTCCGGTTATTGGATTATCACCAAAAACTAATCAGCTCTTTCCAAATGAATACAATTGATCTATACAAAATATCAAAATTTTCAATTTAGTAGTTTTTGAGAAACCGCAACTCCAAAGATCCACACACCCAGACATCATCGCGAAACTTTTAAAATCGAATTTGGACTCATCCACTAAAAACTCACTACCGAATTTTAGCATGATTCCTATACCTCCCTTACAGGATTTGGCGAGAGGTAAAAACGGTAAAATCGCGATTTTCAAACAAACAAAACTATAAAACACGACGCTAGATAGTTCAGATCAGTTCTGCTTGTCTAAAAGCCTATTTTATTATACCTGCATCATAATCCGTGTTTAAAACACGCTACAGCGTTCGCAAAGGCAAGATTAAAACACACCGTGCTTTAAAGGTTGCTTAGCAACAACAGAAGTAATTACTATTAATATCTGTCAAAACTTTAAACGTAAACAATAAATGCTAACCAATCTCCATGTAAACGACATCCGTCAAAGCGCAAAATGTTGCTTTCCAGTTTTTCCAGAGTATGATGCAAGTATAATAAAAAATAGCGTATGACACACGTGTATAAGTGCTTTTAAAGCACTAGCGACGTTAAAATCACTCCGCTTCGCGTCGTGCTCTTAAACTCGTCGTACGTTTTTTTGTATTATAAAAATGAAACTGCATCATACAATTAAAATTCATTTTCGTTTTGCATCTGAAAGCTTATCAGAGTTACAATTTTTTACTTCCGCAAACATTTCGATTTTTTCATGATTCCAATACTTCCTTATCCATTATATAGTAAAGTAAAAAACACCTTTTTTTTATATCCTGGTGACAAAACCCAAGTCTCAAGGGAATGTCCGCGACTTCAGCACTAGACACAAACAATCGAAAAATGTCGATTTAGTTCCAAGAACAAAATCGCTGTCGAGTATTGTAAATACACATCCCAAAATACTTTGTTGACTTGAAAATCTAAATAAAAATAAGATAATATTTACTTGAAACATCTCATCTAATCATTCCTTACAAGCTTAAGTATTTTCGGCACCAAATATTCAAATTTAGAGCGATAAGAACAAATGCTTAAACAAAATGCATTTCAAAAGTAAATATCAAGTGACAAATCACTTATATAATTAAATATTTATTCTCCAAGCAAACGAAAATGTATCAAACCATAATGATAAAACTTCTGATTATAATGGTAACAAACATGATAATAGAGTACATCAAGTAGATGAAAACCACTTTCATTTCATGACATCTCGTGCAGTTGACAGTTCGTACGGTTGTGGTTGTGTGTACTGTGGATATAGACCTTCCGGAAATGAAATACCTCGCTGACCATCTGAAACCGGAAGAGTGCAGAAGACTCGTCGCTGCTTTGCATTTCAAATCGTACGATCCACCAAATGTTTTGGATGATGCAGGTATTTGACATTAATCTAGAGAAATCTCACACCTCTTTTTGTAGCAGTACAGTATTTAAATTAGCTTAAAGATAAATACAACTTTTAACAAAAAAAATAGATAAGTTTGTTTCACTAACTTTTGTAAGGAAATTCGTTTTTTAATTAGATATATTTTCGCAGGATGTCAGTGAACTATAAATTGCAGATTTGATTAACACAAGAAAATTTATCTGAGGTCATGGTTATCTTGAATAAATAACTTTGTATTTTATTTATAGTTCAACATATAACCTATTAATAATTTTTACTATTTATACATATTTTCACGTTTCAAGTTCAAAGTTTTATTATTTCTTGTTTTCAGAAGGGAAAATATCAGAAGATATTCCTTGTTTGCGTCTTCTTCTTCATTGGAATTCTGCAGAAGGTGAAGGAAAAGGCGAAACACATGAAATGCTATTACGTAGACTTCGACAAATTGGAAGAGGCGACTTGGCAGAATGGTTAGGAAATACTGTTTTTCATGAGCTTTCCCAAGATTTAAAACGATCTCTTGATGAACCATTTCAAGAGTTTCTTAATGAAAACAATGAAAGGTAAATATTTTAAATTATTAACTAAGGTAATGTATTGGTAATGCATAGAATTAAGACTAGTTCGTAAATTTTCAGCACAAGAATTAATTAAATGTTGTAGAATTAAATGGAAATAAAAAATTAAAAAATTTTATAGAATATATAAATAGAAAAAAATTTTAAATCTTTTTTATTATAACTCAATTGTTTGCCGAGGTATACCTACTCAAAATACTACATAGGCTTTCGATTACACTACCATATTTTATAAAATTTGAAAATATTTCATCATCATCATCACGCCATTTACCCATCTATGGGTGTGGCACTCTGCTCAAAGCAGATCTCGGTAATATTTGCGCGTGAAGTGCAGTTACCAGCCGTCAAAACACGGCCTCCAAGGATTGTAGTAGTGGAGCCACAGGGGTGACAACTTCCTAAATTTAATTTCGAAAATTTGTCGGTTGAGGCTCGAATTGAGGATCGTATGATCCATAGTCTGATGCGTTACCACGGAGATATTTTCCCCAATTGAAATTAATATTGCCATTAAAATCTGCACAACTTCCTGAATTTGTATTTCTAAATAAATTACTAAATGAAATGTATCAAATAAATGTTGTATAAAATAACCTTTTCTTTCATAATGTTACATAAAACATATAATAAAAACGGATTTTCATGATTTTTACAAAAATTGTTATAGTTCTTCAAGTAAAGTACCACTTCCGGTTAGCATAATCAACTGTTCTCTTCTTTAGGGTGTACAAATATAAAATGTTAAATTTTATAATATGTTGTTCAGTAGTACGTGAGAAAATGCATCTGAACGAAACTACACATACATACATACATCCATCCACACAAACGCATATACACATACAGACATCCTCGTGAAAATAGCAAAAATCATTTCTTCGACATAAATCCCAATATTGAACGATCCCTATACCTTCCCACAATATATATACGAGCCTAGAATCATATTATTTGGCCCTGTTAAAATCATACAAAGGAAAATGGATTAATTCACCCCATTTATATCTTAAATTCTATCATTTTTACCTCTCATACATACATATATGTAAGGAAGGTATGTTTATGTTACGAATTAATTAGAATTTGGGAACAATTCATCAACAGTAAGTGATAGATTATTTGAATTTTGATTAAATCTTTGTAAATATATGAAAAGAGTAAATTTCATTGGAATCGTAAACATGTAGAACAATATTACCTACAATTTATATTTTAAACATTTTTCTATATTTCGTTGTCAACATATTCAAAACAGTGTTCGTGGTACCAGCCAATACCTTTCGGCCAAATGAAATCTTTATGTTCATGATTTTTGATAATTCATTATGTCATTCCTTATTTTCTTTAAAATAACAGAATTGCAGATACAAATAAATTGAATACAATTTTTCTAGTAAGATCTGAACATTTTTAAGTTAGGTATTCTAAAAGTCTTAATTGAGCCAAATATGATTCTGGGCTCGTATAAATAATTTAAAAGTATTTGAGCCTTTAGAGAAATAAATATAGTCTTTATTCATTGCAACTTATTGTTTTATTTATTTTCAGTTTACCAACGACAACTTTGAAATCAGTGTCAAAACAAGAACAATTTGCTTGGCTGCCGTTTGACACTATATGTTTCCTAGTAATTCTAGCGTTAATAGGAACAACAGTAGTATTATTAATTCGATTAATCATTTTAAACTGCAATACTTCAAACCCCAAAAAGAAAAACATTAAACTACGAAACAGGTACGCTCATTAATATTGCAATAAAAATTTTCTAATAAATTCAATCTCTAGAACACATGGAAAATACGAAAGAATGGAAAACCAAGCTGTGATTTCCGAGTCTGAAGAATCCGAAGATAAATTTGATATTCGAAAGAAAGATGATCCAGCTTTAAAACTTATGGGAGTATGAATCTGGATTTGAGTGAATAAGTGTGTAAAAAATATGTTATTTATAATTTACAAAACAGGTTATTGTATAAAATTAAATACAGTTTATTACATTTTATAGTTTTTATTTAGCTTTATACAAAATTTATTTGACTTCCTTCACCTGCAGACCTGTAATGAATAAAAATAATAGTTTAGTTGACAATAATGATTTTATTATAATCCTAATTCCAATTTATAAATTTGTTGCTGGTCAATAATTTCACTGCATTTACTGATAAAAATACGGTGTGGTAAGATACAGCATTAATATTCACAGTTTCAAAACGATGCACAAAATATTGAAAATTCTATACATAGCTGGACTGTGGTATATTTAAATATTTAGTAAAATGCAAAAATATGAAATTACTAACCTGGTGGAAGAGACTGTTTAAGTTTCTCTGCCTTTTCCTTGTCTGTAATCACCAAGGTGTACAGGAATCGGGAACAACGAACCTTGAATTTAACATTTTCGGGGTTCTTCTTTATCTTAACAGCTGTAAAAATCCATAAATAATTAGTATCAACTATAAACAAGACCTACAAAAACACAAGTGTAAATGCAAATGTAGCTGCTCATAATTTTCACTGCATTTATGAGATAAATACAGTGTGGTAAGATACAGCGTTAATATCCACAGTAAAAAACGCTGCATAAAATATTGAGAATTTAATACAAAGCTAGACTGTGGCTCACGTTGTACAAATAAAGCGAAAACTTGTAAAGAGGTTATAACAACAAAAAACTTACATTTAGCGTCTTTCCTTCTGGCTTTCAGGAGGAAGTCCTTGATTTCTTTGATTTCACGGGGCTGTAATCAAAAACAAATACTTTTAGTTAAACTGCAATTAATAAAAGCGAAAAACTTTACTTACCATTTTGACCGATTGCACTCCGATATGTCAGAGACCTAAAAACAACAAAATATGTATTAATACGAGAAAATATTGGCTTCTACACGATATAGAATCACTAGTTATTATTACAACGAGAAATTAAACATTAATATCCACATATAAAAGCAGGATGACATTAGATTTTAAAATTATTGGTAAAGGACATGATGCTTACTTTAACAAGTTGTCAGAAAGAGGTTAGAAAGAGTGAGATGGCCTGCGCAATAAGCAGAGCTTTCTTCTTCTTTTCCAAAAACAAAATGTTGGTCTTCTTCATATTCACTTGTTTTGAATTTCAAATAATAATTTGTAATTTTAAATAATTGGTTCTATTGATTTTTGGGTTGGAAATAAATTAAAATGGTTCAAATTTCATTGTAAATTTAGTTTTTGTTGAACTTAGCTAAATAAATAAAATACAATATTACTATAGAAAATGTATTTTGCAGAGATACAAAATTGTCTAACAATTCTTATTACCAACAACAAATATAGTATTACAGTACATCACAGAGTATTACGTATTATTACTATTATTTATCAGACTCAATCCAACCAGCAACCATATTTCCTACATCCTCTGAAGAACGTAAAACAAAAGCATGATCAAATTTTCTCATGCATAATTCTGCATTTATGCCTGGAAATTTCTCAACTAATTTTGTACAATACGATGCCGGTGCCCAATTATCAGTAGCTCCGTAGTACAATTTAATTACATCTAAATGCGGTTCAATCAAATTTCTGTCCAATTCACGAACTAAATCCATTTCATCGTAGGCCATATAAAATATTTTGTTTAAAACAGCCGGATGCATTAAATCGTTAGTAGCAGGTATATTTTCAGTTGGTTGACGCACTATTCGGAAATAGAGGTAGAGGCAGAAGACTTGAACAGCTGCCGGGAGCCGAATAAAAATCCAAGACAAAAGGAAAATTAAAAACATAATGTGGGAAATAATATTTGTTAAAAATTTTCCATTTGGTGTATCAACCATATCCTCAATTGTCGGAAACAGAAAATATGATTTTACAACTTTTGATTTGATGTCTGGGTTTTTTAAAAGACTTAAGCAAATGTATGAACCAACAGAATGGCCAACCAGGAACACCCTTGCATCGGATGGTACATATTTTCGGAAGAATTCCGCCTGTAATATAAATACTTAAATTAGTATTTTTGTATATTTCTTCTGATACAATTTCACTTACTTTATGATCAATTTGTCCCTGGACATCATACAGTTTCTCATTTCCTTTTAGCTGAGGTACTTTAACATTCGAATTGTTGATTATTTGATGCCCGGCATGTCCTACAACCCAAACTGGACACTGTAGTTTTTTATGCAAAGTTTCTAGGAACTTTCGATAATATCCAGTAACTCCTGGATTTCCAGGTATGCACAAAACAATATCTTCATTCTTTCCTGGTGTTTCTTCGATCCATCTTCCCCAGGTTTCAATAACTGTAGGCACTTGATTGATTTCAACAATTGCTTTATGCATCTTTACAAGTTAAACGCAAATGCTTTGTATGAGTCGACACTTTGTGGTTATAAATAAAATAAATTAAATAATTTAAAAAAGTTATTGTACATAAACGGTCATAGATAATACTATAAAATATGTGGTCTTTGGACAGACGATAAACCGTGACACCTTAAACGAAAAATACTGTATTTTTGCCTACATAATTTTTATAATATTCAAACTTGACCGTGACCATTGTTCATGTTATCACGGTAGAAAGGAATGTTATTAAATGATTAATACATGTTTACGATATATTGTCAGATGGTAGCTTAGGAATCTACTTTGCCCATTGATCAAAGTACATTTCGTATCATGATACCGAAAGCCTAGGATTACCAATAGAAATAAAAGTGGAGTTATGATGTGCGCCGTGCTCATTGGCTTTGCGCGTGACGTCATTCTTGCTGGAATGCGCAAAAAAGAACCTGAAAAGCGAAAAATAAAACAAACCCATTTAATTTTAATAATTATGCTCCTAAACTAATATAACTAATTTTTTAGTTAATTAGTTTAGGAGCTTAGTTCTTAAGATTAAAAAGGTGTATTTTATTTTTCGCTTGTTAGATTCTTTTTCGTCGGTTTAATTTTTTGCTAAAAAGTTTTTATTTTTTAATATTTTGTGGCCACCAATTCTTTTACCCTCATCAAAATCTGACTACTCTGTAAGAAGTTAGGCGTGGTCTTACATAAAAAAATATACGTGTCAACTTGAGAACCTCATTATTTTCGTCAGTTAAAATAGCAGGCTGTTTAATTTAGACAGATTGAAATAATTTGTTACTGTCATTATGAATGCTCGCTGGGGTGTAGTAAAATTATAAATGATTTAAGAGAATAATAAATGGCGAATTCTAAATTAATAAATCGCAATACAATGAATAAGCCAAGTACTCGTAGCATTGGAATTAATACAGACACGAATTTAACAAATATCAAATGTGTTAAATGCCTACAAGATTGCTCTAAAATTCCAATTTTTCCTTGGTATTTTCCAGTGCCCTATCCAGTTTGCAGTTGTATGATATTTTCTCATTTCCAAAACAACCAATTAGATTATTTAAACGTATCCTGCAAATGTGAAAACAAAAATTATAATTATTGGGGTAATTTCCATCATTGCATGCCCTCTTCCTCTACTTCATCTTGTTGTCAAAATTGTGGAAGCAAAACTTCTTGCAATGCTAGTGAACCTATTCATCAAACAATATCCAATGAAATTGTGGATAATTCAGAAGAAAAAGATGGAGACAAATTAAATGTATCACTGAGATCTTCAATGCGTTCTTTGAAGAAAGAAAATTTAGAAAAAGATGTACCCAATCAAGTGGAAGTAATCGATAACTCAAATATTACTAAATATGCCGCAGAATTTTTGGAAAAAACCTATAGTAAATATTTTATATATTTTTAAGTACGATACATTCATTTATAAATTAATATTTAAGGATCTAAATACAAATCAAAACCAAATAATGAAGAACAAATTAAAGATAATACAACAGCTCAAAATGGAAATAATTCTAATGAAAAACAATTATTAACTCATTTACTAAAACCAAATACTGGTAATAATAAAGCTAACATTGTCGAAAATGATGATTCCGATGATTTTATTGAGTCTGATAACGAAGAAAACATCTCGGAAGACGATGATTTTTCTGGAAAAACTGTTATAACTGCTTCTAAAATAGGTCTGTTTAAATTTAAAAAATGTTACAAATAACTTATTACTAATATTTGTAGATATAAATAAAGATAGACCTAAATCAACTGATGACAGGAGACCTGCAAGAATTAATATTAACTCCACACATTCTCAAAACTCATTCAAAAGGACACAAAGTCAACCCAGAAATGCAGACGTCGAAATGTTAATGATGATAAAAGCTTTAGTTAATAATCAATATGACAACAATAATTCACAACCTCTTAATAAACTATTAACTCAAATAGGTAAATAATACAACTATCAACAAAATATATATTATAAAGTTCATGATGATTCTTTGAAAGGTTCCGAAGGTGGTGCAACAAAAGTAGAAACAAAAAAAGTCCCTAGTCCGTCACCAAGAAGAAAAGTGACCAACAAAAATTATAGTAATCTCATACCAAAACTAAATGATAATAAAAAACCTTAATAAGTATAAACCATGTATATTATTTGTAAACTGTATATTGTAAAACAATCTCAATCATCAAGTTGACACAAAGAAGCGACTCCTCTGTTGATCCAATGTTTCTCAGGGTGCTTCGAAGGAAATTCTGTGTACATGACAAAGTTAGTCGAATGTCCAGTAGTTGACAGGACACCTCGTCTAGCGCTAGTCTTGTAAATGGGACATTTGTAGATGGGTTTGGTGATGTAATCGGAAATTTTTGCTGGTTTGAGCCACATTATTGGCACGGTATCGAATAATATTTTTGGGTAGGATTCGTTCAGACAGAATTCGGTTCGATCCCAACGCGCACCCTCCAGGAATAAACCCTATAGACATGGGACATAACATTAAAAATATCCTTGGACATAGTTAAAATAAGAAAATATTTTCGATTGAGGCATGCTAAAGTAAATAAATTTTCATCCTGTAAATGTTATACTTACGTCGATAAATACGCCAAATTCTTCTTCCTCTAATTTTTGCTGCGTGTACTATTTAATTGTTAATTAATAATAAAATATAACAAATAAATTTATCACTGGAAAGTTTAATTCTGATATTGAATGTCGATAAATGTTGGTGTTGGTGTTTGAGAAGAATGATTTGTAATGTATCAGTGAATGAATTTGTATATTTGGGTAGAATGTTTTCGAGGGATAGACATATTAACCGGGAGATTGAAAGGCGGGTGCCTGCAGGGTGCAAGTTATTGGGTGCTCTGGGTACATTTGCTCGAAACATGAATGCATCTAGAGATGCTCGATTCAGTGTTTATAATGGTGTGTTAGTGCCTACATTGATGTATGGTTCTGAATGTTGGGTGTGGATGAAGAATTATAAACGACGTATAACTGCTGTGGAAATGAGATATTTGAGAGAAGAGTGATCGTGTCCGGGAAACATTGGTGTATGGTGATGTGAGATTGAGAAGAATGTTGTTACGAAAGTGAGAGTGAGTCAGTTGAGGTGGTTTGGTCATATTGAGCGAATGTCGAATGAAAGGTTGATGAAACTAATATATACTAATATATTATTGATGATTTGTTGCGTAAACGAATGATTCCGAGTGTGAAAAAGAAACGAGCATGTATGAATGAGGACGAGGCGAAAGTGGTGTGTAAGGACAGAAAAATTTAGAGGTGATTGATTGTTGGTTGACTGTGTTTCTGAGTTTGTGCTACCCTACTGAGTGGGATATAGCATGATGTTATATATGTATGTATTACTCAATTATAATTACAACGAGCTGGAATCGAACCTGAAGCTCTAAGACTACAACGCACTGACATGACAAAATAAGTTTTAAGTTTTATACTTACTTTAACAAATACGCCATCTTCCGGCACATGTTTAGGCTCTACTTTTTCAAACGTAGTCATATTAAATTCAAAATGTAGCAAATCAATTGAAATATGATGTTTTCTTGAATAGTTCTGCGAAACCCCAGTCAAAAATGACTGTGTAAAATAAAATCCTGATAACCAAAACACCACTGGAGGTCCGTGGTCTATCCAGTCTTGCAAGAACTTTAATCTGTGCGATAAAGATGTTAGATTAATTTTGTGGTGAATATAAAATTCAGTACCGTGTTAAAAAATCTGTAACGTATGATCCTAAAGGTTTTAAACTCGGGTATGATTTTGACATCCATGCTTTTGGAACTTTTCCAATTGTCAAACAAAAAGTAACATCTTGTAGTTCTTCAGACATGACTACCAATCCTTTTAAGGCTTTGATCATGTCTTTTAAGGTTCTTTTAACAACTACTGTGAGTCTATTAAATCGAATCAATTCCTGTAAATAAATATTACGTAGGAATAAAATTAAGAATGTAGGTATTAAGGTATTGTACTTGTTTAAGGACGGTATTCATCGAGTTAGTATACATGACTGGATACTTTGCACTGACTTGTTCGACGTTGAATACTTCCGGTACTTTACCCAGAATATCATTAGCTAAGTCTGACGTTGTATCCTCTGAGTCTTTGCTTCCTCCTCCAGCAGTGATTTGGACTTGAGTCAAGAGAACCCCGTCCAGCAACTAACAATAAAATGTTTCAGATGGTTTCTTACGCAAACAATAAAAATACTAACAGCAGCAGTTTCCTGATTGTCTTTAGTAATATCTGCATTATCGTGCAAACCAAACACTTCTGGCATCGGAATTATGGGCAAATTTTTAATATATTCGACAATACTAGCATGATCTGAATTGGTTGGTATAAAATAAAATCCACTTGAAGACAATTGGTGTCTAAAAATTATTCAAATAATAATACAGGAAAACTTTAGCAATGATTGTAAAATGGAGGGAAGTTGACCACCGGATTGAATTTGATTTTTATAATAGTATATTGTACAACGAGCATGGAATGGTACTCATTTCCTAAGAGTATGAAAGTTTGTAGCATGAGCCGAAGGCGAATGCTGCAAATCATACGAGTATGAAATGGACATTCCATGCGAGTTGTACACTATACTTTTTCTACGACCACGATATTATTTCAAAATTAATTAAATTTTAATAATAAATTTGTCCCGCTTTCACCATTCTAATATTTGACAATTCTAAATAAGTATCCTAGCAATGGCACCTGCACTTAAATGAACTGACCTGTATCGAAATACTCACAAAACAAATTCATTTCGCACGATGCTTGCAATGTACCTCATATCCCTAGCAACAACAAACATACAATGAGCAAATTTCTCAGTGGTCGTAGAAAAAATAATTTTCATTACGATATAAAGTATATCATTACAAACATGAGTATAAAAATGATAAAGTTACAGCTGCATTCTAACACTAAACTTTCATATGGTAAAATTAAAATGTTGAAGTAATAAATGTTTTTCAATAAAGTTAAATTATAATTTTAAGTACAATATAATAATTCCCATCGCATTAAAATAGATAATTTTGTATTAACTTGTTTTGTTTTGGAAAATTAATTTTCTTTCTATGTAGGATTCTGAATAAAGAATAAATGTTTGCTTTATTTCAGTAATCTTCACCCTATATAGTTTTAAACTCTATTTTTTAATGTAAAGTAGAGTAGTGGTCATATTCACCCCCTTTGGGGTGGAGTTAACTAATGATACCTTTTTATTGTTTTAAATTTAATGGTGTAGAATAGTAACAATTAGAGACATATAATTTAAAGTATTATTTCATACTCATGCGCTCGTCTAATTTAATTCCTCTAAATATCACAATGTTTAATGAATTTTTGAAGCTACACTTGAAAAGTGTTCAACTTCCCTCATTTTACGGTATTTAAATACCCTGGTTCAAAAACAGTTTCCGGGCAATAATAAATTCCCAATAAAGACATAAGCAATCTACGGTCTTTATCATCGGTGACTCTGCCTCCATAATTGCACTCGCCCGTTAGGTAAATCAGAGCATCAAAAGGAACTTCGGAATAATCATTCAAGAACATCTAAAAATATAACAACTTAGCTCCTTTTCATCTTGAACAACACTAATAGACCTACTTGTAATTGTAAAACACTGATTCGTAAATCAGATTCGTTGAATTCATAAGCAATGTTCCAACCTAAAGGACCAAATTTTCGCCTCTCTTGGACCACAGCATGGAAAAAGCAAAGTCCAAATAATAGTGTTTGCCATTCTCTCCAGCGAGAGCAGCTTTCGAAAAACTGTGGGTCTGATATTGGGTCAGACAAATATGACCGCAGCAAATTTTGGCGAAGGCCTTTCGGTGCCTCGTTGGTCATTTTTACTCCTAGAATATTGATAATTAAATGATTGGAACAAGTGAATGGATTTGTATATTTTGGTAGCATGTTTTTGAGGGATGAATGTATTCAATGGGGGATTGAAATGCGGGTGTCTGTAGGGTACAAGAAGCTCTGGGTACATTTGCTCGAAATGTGAATGTATCTAGAGATGCTCGATTGAGTATTTATAATGGTGGATAAAGAAGCATGAACGAGGTATAACAGCTGTAGAAAAGAGATATTTGAGAGGAGAGAATCGTGTACGTATTTTCTTTGAAGTTTGCTAATATAAAAGTCAAAGCACAAATGAAAGATTTTAATAACAAGCCACTTAAATTCAGGTGTCGAATAAAGATAATATAGAAATACAAGTATAACATACTTATATAATCCGAATTATACAATACATATATTTTTCTGAAAATGTATTGTAAAAAGAATAATTTTATTTGGCATTGCAAGTACTGAAGCGTTGAAAGGTCCTTTTGTACTATTAATACATATAAGAGGTGCTTAATTGTTTTATTACGATCCTTCGAGTTTTGGTGAGCAGACGTATATAACGGTATGTTATTGCTTACTTTGACGTATGATACTAAATATAGGTGTAGATGAAGAAACATGAACGAGGTATAACTACTGTGGAAATGAGGTATTTGGTAGGAAAATTATCGTGTCCGAAATACGTTGGTGTACTGTGAATATGAGTGTTAGGTTGAGAAAAATGTTATTAAAAATGTGGGAGTGAATCAATTGAGTTCCTTTGGCTATCTCGATAGGTTGGTGAAACTAATATATGCGGGTGAGATTGATGGATAACGATTACGTGAACGACCGAGGAATAAGTGGTTAGGTATGATTGATGGTTTGTTGCATCAACGAATGGTTTTGTATGAATGTGGACGAGGCGAAATTGGTGGAATATTTGGAGGAGATTGATTGTATTCAGGATTAGTGCTACCTCTCTGTGTGGGGAATAGCGCGATGTTATGTATGTTGTAGAACAATCTGTTGTTCGAAGGACTTAAAAAAGTAGGCGTGAGTCAGTTGAGGTGGTTTGGACATCTTGAATGGTTGGTGAACTATTACGTGGACGTTTGAGAAATAAGTGTGAAGAATAGACGAGCATGTATGAATGTAGACGAGGCGAAAGTGGTAATTTTTGGCGGAGATTGCTTGTTGGTCGTGCAACTCCACATTTTGTGTTTCTGCTGATAATAAAATTTTCTTACCATTTTGCAAAATAGAAACAGGAAAAGCTTTACTAGGATAGCTAGTCAACCACAATCTAAACGAAGGGTTAGTATTTTCTGGAACAATAACTTCATCGCAAATCCTATCCAATTCCCTCATCCAACTCTCCGCTAAATGGCAATTCTGCAACACAACCCAATGTCCAACCTTCAATGCTGCATCTATCATTCCAGCTGCAATGGGTCCTTGTCCTTGTCCTAAAGATATTGTCTTCACCATGCTCCGTTTCATGTTACTGTCTGCAGCAAATCTAAGAAGACCTAACATAGGATCTGCGCCGGGTGATAGTATGAAGACTAGAGGTGAACAACAGTTGCTGTCATTGTAGGAATCTTCGAGATTAAATGGCGGAGGTTCAACGAAAGCTCGACCCATTTCGTCGATGATGTAGCTCTGAAATTATCTTCTATTATTGGAAAAATTCTCAAGATTATTATGAGATATTCTTACTTGAACAGCGGGTACAATTTTGTCAGGACGAATTGCCTTCAAGACCACAAGTCTCAAAAGACCTTTTAATTTGTCAAATGGTGCCGGAAATGGTTCTTCCTGTGGATACACCAAATCATAGAAGTCTTTCCATAAGTCAATATTTTTCTGGTAGGATTTCTTTAGCCCCTCCAAACTAAAAGAAATCGTTCAATCAAATAATATTACTAGCAAATAAACATGGCAACTTTTACATATTATTGGGAGGAAAAAATTACAAATAATATTTATTATTTTAATAACGGTTGGTGTACGTATTGGTGGACGTATAGTACCTGCGATAGCTTATGCAGATGTTGTTGTGTTGAGTGAAACTGATGATCAATTAAGAAGAATGATTGTAAGCATAAATGAAGTAGGGAAAGGTTTAATTCTGTTATTAATTGTCGGTAAATGTAAAGTGTTGGTGTTTGAGAATAATGAACACTGTTTTTGAATCTGATGACAAAAAAATATAAAAAAATGTTTGAAATAAAAATTGTTGGTAATATCTTTTTGATTCCACTGAAGATATGCCCAGAAACCTTGATAGGCCTTCAAATAATCTAGCACTTACTGTTACTGAATTATTCCCAAAATCTTTTTCAATTCGTAACATAAACATAAGGGAGGTACTCTTACATATATGTATGTGCGGAGGTCGAAATGAATGAATTTAAAATATAAATATGGTAAATTAAACAGTTTTCTTTTGTATTATTTTAACTGGGCCAAATGATATAATTCTGGGCTCGTATGTCACATCCTTCAATCCATCTACATAGATGTCATTGAGAAAACAAAATTCAAACTCAATTCAATTCTTATTAATGTAGAGGTGTTTTAAAATAAAATATATTGGATAAATTTACCCTGACAAAGCGCTCGCTCGAACACATTCAGCCCAAGCCTTATCAGATAACCACTCAGGACCAGGGTTTTTAAGAGGGTTGTCTAGAGCAACTCCACCAGTCAAAAAGAAATTAAATACGTCTTCATCTACTAAATTCTGCAAAACAAGAAACCATTATTAACATATTTCATACCACAACAATGTACAACACCAACCCGGTATCTTAAAATGCCTACGCATAAGACAAACGAAAATATGAGTTTGTCCTTTTCAAACAAGGACCTGCAGACATTTCGATAAATGCTTGTTGTAAAATGATTATTCAGACTGTCTAGACGTACAGAAAGATCGGTAGATTTCTCGCTATTGATAATCGATTGATTATAGAGATTTATAAACCATCCTAGTGAATACTGATACATAGGATCGATGTTTGCCAATTCACTAATGCAGAAGAAAAGAGCAGAAGCGTGTTTTGAAGCAAAAATATATTGGTTTCTAGCTTCATCAATTTCCTTTTCCGTAACAGCTGCAATTTCTTGTTTTGCCTGAATTTCTTCTGACAAAATCTTACTTGAAGACAATATTTTAATCGCTGTTTCATCTTCCAGAATATTTCCTTCAGATGTTGAAAGAATTTCTAGAATTTTATCCTCAATTTCTTTTAGCATTCGTTTATTAGCTGCACTTTCAAGAATAAGTTGGTTTTTCTTTTCTTCTAATTCCGGACGATCTTTAGCTACTACTATACCCAGTAATTGATCTTGAAGACCTTGTTGAGTGATCATGAAGTTAAGTAGAGTGACCTTGACTGCTATTTCTGGTAGATAATGAGGATTTCTTAATCTAGTTGTTACATAAAATCGAAAGTCTTGTGAATATTCTAAAACGTTGTCCCCAAGCTTTAAGTATTCTACTCCTTGTTGCTTAAAGACATTTTTAACTAGAACAGGATCTAGCACTGCATCAATTTCTTGTAGAATATTCTCTAACAGTACTGGAGTACCAAATGTAATAGCGTTTTCAACTACTCGTACATAGTTTCTGTCTGTTAATTTAATAACTTGAAGCCTGTTATTTTTTTCCATATTTTTGACCCATTTATTAGCTTGACCTTGTGGGTCAATCATAAGAGGCCATCTTCGTGCTTTTGTAGCAATTATTCCATTTTCAATAGAGTATGCATCTACTGGTAATCCTGCAATGTTCCAAGCCCGAATTACAACGGGTTCACCTAAAGTTGAAACCAAAGAGAAAGATTTTGAACAGAATATTCCAAGTTTGTCACAATAAATATTCCATTCATGAATTAATGCTTGGCGATAATCAACTGTAAATGGTCCAAGGTACGCTACCATTCCTGCTGAAAGTATAACATCTCCAACTACGTTGTGTAAGAGTCCATGAAGATATTTCGCTGTTTCTGACCAACGAGATTTCTCTCCTCCTAATCCTCCAATAAGTTTCTCCGCCCTTTCTAATTTTTGTGAGCAAAGCTCAATTTGGTCTTCGAGTTCTTTTTTCTTCTTGGTTTCAGCTGCTAGCTCATCATTTAAAGCTTGGAGTTTATCTGTAACCTCTTGGAGTTGGGCTCGCTTTTCGTTCAAGGTGTCCATTTGAGCTGCTAGTTCTGCTTCAGCTCCAGCTAAACGTTCTTTTTTAGGAGCGACTATTTTGATAACCCGGTCGTATACTTCCATGGCTCGGACCCAACGGCAAAGACCTTCGCAGGCTGTAGAGACGTTGTGGATGTTGTCGGGGTCGAAGTCTCTATCTGGGATGTAGCTATAAAATAAATTGTTTAAAGAGGAATTTATTTGGGAAAGGTGGTGATTTTTACCGCTCTCGGATTCGTTTCATAATTGGAGCAGCAATTTGATCTTTATTGTAAGCTTTTAGAGATTCTAGGAATTTTAAATCTCCTAGTACTTTTTGGGATGGTCCCCAAAAATCTTCAATCATTCTACCTCCTCCTGATGGGTCAGGCTTTCTCTCTGGTTTTATTCCTTTCATTACACAAACCTAAACCAAATACATAGTATATATTCTAGTAAAACATTAAACTAAGCTTTCAGGACTTATAGAGAGTGAAACTGAGAAGCAGATGTGTTGAAATGGCAATCACTCGCAGTTTAAAGTCTCCCGCCACAACTTATCACTGACGTCACAACAAGCATTCTTACTGTATTCATATTCATATAACTTCACACATATAACTGTTCTCTCTGTACAAATGTAAACACTGTCCGTTTTCTCAAGGAAATATATCAAGTTGGTTTTTGGCAATCTCGTGTTTATTTATTAACTCGCATAACCTGAAGACGCTCAAACACTGCAAATTAACAAGATGAGAAGAAAAATGTAAAGTGTTGGTGTTTGAGAGACTTCAAAATATAGATTTTTGTAATGATTTCTATACGTTCTTAAGAAAATAAAAATAAGAAAGAATTATATGAGAACGTACGGCTTCCATGACTAACTTGACACCATAAGGAGGGTTCTTCATAGACTTAACCAGAGTAATATCTGCAGGTTTTAAAGTGTTAAGGGCTTGCATAGCTGCTTCAAGAGCAGGCATAGCTTCAGCTAAGTCAGATTCACAATCGTCTTTGATTGCTTGAGCAGCTGCAGCAGCTTCGTTGGCTAGAGCTTCATCTGCACCTACAATCTATAACATTAAGAGATTATTACTAAAACACCTATAAACATCCTTTGGATTTTGTTGCGCTGCCGTATATCAATGTACCTCTTTCTTTTTCTCTACAATAACTGTGTCCTGTTCGATTTTGATCATCAGCTTATCTGTAGTAGCTGATGCCACGATAAGCTTTGGCTGCAAGTTATGCAACTCTTCCTGCATAAGAAAGACTTGTCCAGCAGCAAAATCAAGCTTTTCTAAACCCACTTCATATCTGGAACAATTTTAAATTAACTTATTGTTGTATAAGATATTTTTTGAAATGTATTTACCGTGTTCTCTGCAATGTAATTTGTTCTACTTTCATATGATATAAATTTCTGAACGTTTGAATCAACTCTAAATAAGAAGTAGGGGTAATATAAGTTTTTCTTTGTAATTCTGCATAGAAATTATCAGATGCTTTTGCTATTTCTGTATGGAAGTGTTTGCACATTTTAATACATTGTATTTTAGTAACTTCGTCTAAGTCTGTTTGGTCGAAAAACATTGTTGCCACTTTTTCCAAAGCATCTTCGGGCCAATTCAAAAACCTACACAATTTACTTTTTAAATTACAGAATTTATAAAACAAAATAACAAATTACCAATCTATTGTGCAACAGTTAATAAGCGAAGGAAACATTCTAATCCTATTCCTAAAACTGTCTCCAATAGGACTCATTGCTAAAGCAACATGCAAATTATTCTTTACTCTTTCTATGAAGAAATTGTAAAGAGCCAAAGGTGTAGTTTCAATTTTCTTGCCCTAAAGTACATTAATAACAAATTAAAATAAATTCCTGACAAATCTAATTATACTTTCATACACAATCTCGACTAGCAGTCTGCATTTTCTCCAAAATTTCTGCTTTTTCATCAGCTGCGTATAAATTAGGAACATCTCCAGTATTTAATATCATGTTAATGTCTTCTGTAAATGTTTCCAAAGCAATTTGAGTATCCGCAAATAGGAACACTATTGGTTTGCCTTCGACTCCTGCTTTCATTAAAAGTCTTTTCAGGTCATCACGCCATTCTGTCACTCCATAATTTCGTGTAATTTCAATCTTAAGTAGAGAACGTTATTACACATTTTGCAAAAGAGAATTAAATTGTTGATGTTTGAGGAGAATGTAATGTTTCAGTAAATGGTATGAGATTGGAACAAGTAAATAAATTTGAATATTTTGGACTATGTGGGATGTACTTGTAGAGTATTGTGTGGATGGTAATTTGTTGGGAGCGATTTAAGCATTGTATGAAGGAAGTAACGCTGCTGTGAATGTTGATGGTAGATTGAGTGATTGGTTTCGTATAGATGTTGGTGTGAAACAGGGTTGTGGAATGTCTCCGTGGTTGTTTAATTTGTGTATGGATGTATTGTTACGAAAGGCATTGAATTGAACGGATGGTGTATGTATTGGTGGACGTATAGTGTCTGAGTTAGCTTATAAAGAAAAATGAATTAGAGAAAGGTTTAAATGTGTTATTGAATGTCGATAAATGTAAAGTGTTGGTCTTTCAAAATAATGATTTGGTGACTGATTGTAATAATAATTCATAGTTTGATGTATGAATACGGATGAGGCGAAAGTAGTATGCCAGGATAGGAATGTTTGATTGTTGCTTGATTGTGTAACAGGTTTCGTGCTATATTATGTATGTATTTTTCTCCAAAATAATTAGATACATTTACCTCAAAGAGTGAATATTCGGACATACTAGAAGCAAGTTTAACAACACTATGTCTTCCTGATCCTCCAATACCGACAAGAAGAACATGTCCATTATCCTGAAGCAGCACTCGGGAAACTCGAGAAATATGTTCAATGGCAAACTTAAACAATACAAGATGCATTGGTGTTCGAGAAATTAAATTGTACTCCTTTAGGTAGTAGTTCATTTTATCTTCAAGATCGTCGTAATCAAGAATCTGGAATAATATTGTGGAGAATATAAAACTATCAGAAATAAAAACCTCTAAAAGAATTTTCTATTTGAGGTCGATTACAAACTAATTAATACTTCGTCATATATCTTAACATCGGCATCAGGCATCATATAGTTTCCAAAGAATAGATTTCTTATATGTTCGTCTTCTAGTACGTTCTCTCCTTCTGGAACTAAATCGATCAAAATTTTATCCATATGAACTCTGAAGTTTTGATAACAAGCATTTTTAACAATAGAGAACAACATTTTCCTGAAAAAAATCCATTTTTAATCGAATAGTGAAACAAATATTGAGATTGAGCAACCTGTCTGCATCATCAGTGAGCCGATCATAAAATACTCGGTAGCTTTCATGTACCCACAGTCTAAATAACTTCTCGGGTTCCTTCATATGTGAAGGAGGAAGTAGAACCACTCCTCGAATCACTCGAGAAAAGTCTCGCAAGGAGAAAGTATAGTGGGATTTTGCAGGAGTTGGTAGGAAATTTGATATTGCTTCTTTAAAGACTTCCATTGTTGCACCGACAAGCATCTGTGGACAAAATATGTTTATGTTTATTCAAAATATTTATTAGGTATTGGTCTTGTATACAGAATGAGAGTTTTCTCGAAAAAGGGTACATACAAAGAAAGACACCCCAAAATTATCATGAAGATGGACAAAAATCCCATTTCACATATGATGCTTGACCAAATAAATATTAAGCACACTATTAAAAAAACAAATTTTAACTAGACAATACGTAATGAGATAAATATAAAAGGAATATTAATAACAATAGGTGGGCAAGTAATAGCAAATGTTGATGACATTGTGATAGTTATAAAAAACAGAAAGATAATGGCAGAGATGTTACAGGAAATAGTAGAGAAGAAAACAAAACAGTATTACAAATAAAAGGAGTAAAAACAAAGATAATGTCACTTTCAACTTTAATTTGCCGTTACTTCTTCGTTATTGAGTTTTTGCCAAAAATGTATTAAGGAACAAACAGTATTTTGAGCCGCCCCCTAGCTACACTTTTAATCTTTTCCAAATGTTAAGAATCACCCTGTATGGAAAGCAGTAGTAGAATGAAGACCAGGAGGAGGAAGAAGACGAGGCAGACCCAGATCAATACGACTAAAGGAAGTAGAAAATTTAAAAGCAGCAGGAATTAAAACTGGTAAAGTAAAATAAAGAATAGGAAGACGTGGAGAAACCTAACTACTAGGAATTAAAGCAAAAGAAATGGAGATTGATCTACTCCAACAAAAGGATCTATAGAGCTTCAAAAAAAACAGCGTTATCCCATAGGGTACCTTGGCATATCTGGCGACTGTGGTTTCATATCCTTTCGCAAAATGCCACTCCATCAAAGAGCAAAATATTTTGCTCAAGGTAGCATCTTCGAATGAATCCATTGCTATCACCAACATGTGTCTAGTAAATCGTCCAGTTATCATATTTGCACCACCCCCTGGTGCACCCATGGCACAAGCAAACAACTAAAAATTTATCAATTATAAGTACCACTACAAACAAACAAAAATTGTTCATGTACAATATCCACAAGCTCCAGTCTATTTGTATCTTTATCAAACCAATGTCCATGATCAATGAGTTGTCTCAACAACTCAATCGGAGGTTGAGCACCCCATTCTTCCTTCATGGGCATCCCCAAATCATCCACAAACAAAATACATTTCTTCCCCATGGATGGCCCAAATACACCTTTCCTCCTACGATCTAACTTGGACATAATAATTTCTTGGGTTTGTGTTGAACTGGTTTGGGCACTGAAATTGATAACACTCGGCAAGAATTTCTCTTTGGGCATTGTGATAAGATGGTTTAACACAATAGCAGATTTTCCTGTACCAGTTGGACCGCAAAACATGATTGGTATATTTGCGTTTAGGCATAAAGTAAAGAAGAATTTCTGGCAGCATGATTCATTAGTTTGGATCATTATTTCAGCAAGCTAAAATTTAATTATTTATTAGAAAAAATTTATAAATTACGAGCCCAGAATAATATTATTTAGCCCAATTAGGACTTTGGATAACTTTTACAAAAATTTGTTCTGATCTAACAAAGAGAAAGTTGTACTCTATTTGTATCTTAATTTCTATTATTTTTAAGAATATTTTAAAGAAAAATAACAACTGAAATAATAACAAATTAACACAAAGATTTCCGAAAACCCTGATAGGCCTTCAAATAATGTACCACTTATTGTTGATGAATTGTTCCCAAAATATAATCAATTCGTAGCATAAACATAATACCTCCTTTACATATATGTATGCGCGGGAGGTAAAAATAATAGAAATTAAGATATAAATATGGGTAATTAAACAGTGTTCCTTTGTGTGATTTTAACTGGGCCAAATGATATGATTGTGGGCTCGTATATTTATTAAGTATTACTTTTGCTGTTGCAGGAATCGGAGTTCTATCAGCAGTTTCAGCCCATGGAATCCAAGTTCCATTATTTTTCTTGTCGTAGAAAAAGTCAAAGATTAAAGCTCTCTCTGGGAATAATTGATTTTTTGCCATTTTAAATGACTTTGGTTTAGGGTTTTGCTTGTCTTCTCCATAAATAATTTTACGGAAGAAAGCATCGAATCTTCTTCGACCTTCTGCAGTCATCGTACAACCTAATCCCCAAGCCAAACAGAAAAGGAACACGCATTGCAACCATTGCGTACTGACTTGTTCTCCTTCCAACATACACGAAAATAACCGCCTGAAACTCTAAAAATGATTTGTAAAAATGTTAACACACTATTGTTTAAATTTTACTTGGAACAGATGCAACTCAGATGTCATAATAAATAGAGGGCATGCACTGAAGATAAATTCGAAGGAAATTGGAATAAGCCATTCAACCATTTCAAGAAATAGCTCCATTTGTTCAGGCAGAAGATTTTTCTTAAGTGTGTTAATATAAGAGTCCAATAATGGTCTCCAACCCAACATTTTTGGTTCTAAATAAATCATACCACATCTAGAAACAGTTGCTGGAGATGCTTGGTCTAAATCTGCTGGCTCGAATATTAAATTCATTTTGTTGGACATCTAAAAAGTTATAATGAAGTATTTTCAGAGAAACTTAAAACGAAATCCTACTTGTATAATTTCTCCAGACATAAGACACAGTTTCTTATTATCATCTAGTACAGTATTCATGTTTTCAATCCATACTGCATCAACTGGTCCATCAAACAAAATCCATTTCCGGTCAATGGTTGGAGAACAAGCATACATCCTGAAAACGTTCGCTAGGACTCCATCAGACCATTCGTGAGATGCTGGGTCGAACGAGCCATATAGTTGATCCATGGTAATTGCTTTTGGGTTTATTATTGTAAAGGTGACTCTATTTTCTTTATGTTTAGCTCTTTGATTTTGAGAAAGAGCTCCTAAGGCATCTCCTAAAGACTACACATTGAGGAATTAATAAAAAAATGTTAGATTTTTCATGGAAAAGTACTTGGTAAGCACATGTCTTTCCTCCTAAAGGTTCTCCGACTATCATCAGTCCATGACGAACCAGAATCATTTCATAGACTTGGATGACCTTTTCTACGTACCAAGGGGTTGCTTGTAAATTCTTTTTAGCTAATTCTTTTATTAGACAATCTATTAATTCGTCTCGATCGGGTTTGGGTAGCTTTACACCAGGGAATAAGTCAGAATAGATTCCTTCAAATAACGGAATGTCCTACAAAAATACAAATAATAACATAACGCTATATCCGACACAGAGGCGTAACGCGAACCCTAAAGCACAATCAATCTCCTCTAAACATTACCACTTTTGCCTCGTCCACATTCATAATGCGATCATTCGTTCACACAACAAACCATCAAACATACCTAACTACTTATTCCTCGAATATCCATGAAATCGTTCACCATCAATCTCACCAGAATATATTAGTTTCACTTCCACCTTTTCCACAACATTTTCTCAATCTCACACTCATCGTACACCAACGTATTCAGAATACGATCACGTTATAGTAGTTATACGTCGTTCCTACTTCTTTATCCACTTCCAATATTCAGAACCATATATCAATGTAGACATTAATACACTATTATACACTCTCAATCGAGCATCTCTAAATATATTCACGTTTCGAGCAAATGTACCCAGAGCACCTAACACCTTGTACCCTGCAGATACCCGCCTTTCAATCTCCCGGTCAATACGTCCACCCCTCGAAAACATACTACCAATATACAAATTCATTCACTTATTCCATTCATTTTAATTATCATTCTTCTCAATCGCACACTTACCATACACCAATATATTCCAGACACGATCACTTCTTCTCTTCTCAAATACCTTATTTCTACAGATCGCGTTCATGCTTCTTCATCCACACCCAACATTCAAATCCATACATCTATGCAGACACTAAGACAGACATTATAAACATTCAATCGAGCATCTCTAGATACATTCACGTTCCGAACAAATGTACCCAGAGCACCCAATACCTTGCACCCTGCAGACAGTCGCCTTTCATCAATCTCGCATTACAATTAGTCACCAAATCATTCTTTTCAAACACCAACACTTTACATTCATAAACATTCAACAGCAGATTTCAAGTACAACGGATGTATAAAAGCCCTACAAGTAAATGCTTAACCTGTGCTAAGAATTTGGCTAAGTTAACATCAATAATAGCCCGGAGAACAAGCTCTGCTTCGTTTTGAGTTGGGTATTGTTTCTTCAGGGCTCCTGCTGCTAACAAGACAGATTTGACTGCCCTCATACCATAATCGTAATGGTTTTGAGAGGATAGTTGTTCAGAACACAATTTATATGTATGTACAATTTTCTGAGCTAAACTACTAGCACTAGAGAACCCGTTAGAGTATAGAGTAATTTCTCCAATCATAGCATAGTCGGGTACCATCATAGCTACAGTTCGAAATAGGACTTTTAAGTTGTCTGGAAGTTCAGATCGTCCAGCGTATCTAAATAAAATATTGTTATAAGCTTTGAAATTAAATATCACACGTTTTAAAATTTATTCGTACCCAGGGTTCATGGTAATAAACACAGTACAAGTAGGGTCCAAAGACAGTTCAGTTCCTTCAAAGACGAATCGCTCTAACTTTTGAGCAACAGCCATTTGAATACTCAATATTTGTTGAGCGACTACTGATAATACTTCCAATTCAATTCGATTGAATTCATCGAAACAAGCCCAGGCACCAGCTTGAGCCAGACCCTTTGCAATTTAAATATTGTTAGATATATAATAATCGGTAAAAACTGTTTTAGTTATCAATACTTTAAGATGCTTATTACATTTTAAAATATCTACAGGGATGTATAAACTAGCTCAGAAATAAATTAAAATTCAGATTGGCCCTTCAGGAATAACTTGAAGCAATTTATGTTACGTTTTTAAGAATGTAATAAGCATAATAAAGCATTGATAATTTGTACAATCAATTCAGTCCCCTATTTAATTGTAAAACATCCGATGAAGGGAGCTTTTACAAATGTATCAAAGTAACACCTTGAAGAATTTGCCCAAGGCCTTGTAGTCCAGGCCATCAGAGCAATTAAACACGACGCATTTCTTCGCAACTGCTTTAGCTAAATCTTTACACGTTTCCGTTTTTCCAGTTCCGGCTGGTCCTTCCGGAGCACCTCCTAAATTAAGTTTCAGAGCCCCCATCAAAGTCCTATAATCAGGAAAATAGATTAACTATTCAAATAGCTGCAGGAATTAAAATACCGAAAGCAACGATCAGTTAGAGGCGTAGCAACCAAACGTCCGAAGTTACCCAAATATTCGAAGCCGTATTTTACGGTAGTTGTTATCATACTAACATCAACTGAGTCGTTTACCCAGTAGTAACGTAATTGGGATATCCAATTGAAGTCAGCGATACTACTTATTCCCATAGTATGCAAGTTCTTGATTATATCTCGGCCTAAAGCACAAATTATTAAATAATAATAATACATACTGTGCGAATGCGACAGGGAACATATAAAGGCAATACGAATGCAGCATTACCAAAGGAAAATAGATGATCTATGCAATAACATACGTTATGGAAAAAGCTGCCGAATATATCATACGTATATGTGGCAATGTCTCTGAAATATAGTAATACTGTAACGCTAATTTGTCGACTGTTATGAAATCGAAAAACGAGCCTCAGACAGATAGATGTTGTAAGGCCACCCCTCTTTGTCTAACACTATTTGCAGAACGGTTGCTATGGAAAAACATGTTGCACAGTCTTGTTCAAAAATGACAAATAATATTTAATGTTTGACTGTTACGTTATTGTTATCATAACAGCCCTGCTCTCAGGGCTGTTATATACCAAATCACAGTCCTAGGACGTGTTATGAAATTGACGTTTGCTATTGGGCGCAGAATACACAATTGCATAAACACTGATTTCTATTGGCAGATAGAATATTGAAATAAATAAATCGGTATTGTGAACAAATAAGAATATTGCATTATCTAATCTCTCTGACAAAAAATAAGAATGATAGGGCAAAAATCAATAAAAGTCTTTAATAAAATAATATATCGGTCGGATATTAAACGTTGAACGTACCACGGGCGTTAAACGGACAATAATACCTTAGGTCAACGTACACACCTTGACCCAGAGGCCCTCGAAAGCACACTGTTGACCTTAGATATTATTGTCCTTATAACTCCCTTAATTACTATAACAAGTATATTATCCAACTATTTGTAACTTCCTTTACATTCATATACACAATAATAATTGAATTTATTTCTATTAATGTATTATTGAATATTAATTCCTTTATATTTTCTTCTCAACTTTCTGAGCGGGCTGTACAACAAAGACAAGTAGCCCAACAACTGGCTGCCTCTCTCGCCTTGCATTTTCAACGTCAGTTAGCCTTCCTGTATTATTACATTTCAGTCAGTCAGCAGCACTGAAATATAGTAATACTGGAACGCGCACTTGTAGTCTTTTAAGAAAGTGAAAAACGAGCCTGAGACAGACCACACTTCTTTGTCTAACACTTGATAGCTTGAGCTAGCTCTCAACTAGCTGTCTCTCTCGGCTTGCATTTTCTACGTCAGTGAGTGTTTCAGTATTATATTTCAGTGTATAATAAATATTGTTGCAGAAACTTACAATGTACATCAATGACAATCAAAGCTTCAACAGTGATCTGATTTCCAGGTAACAATTTTCCTTGTACCAATTGCACACTTTGCTCAATCTGGTAAGTACATTGTTCAAGATAATCCGCCAGATTTCCAGATTTAATAGCTTCAGTAGACTCTGAAGTCCAGAAAATACAATCGCAAACTTGTACTATTTGACCAGGCCAAGTTAAAATCCATTCGGCCCTATTTGTATTTGGATATGCAAATATAGATTGAGAGCAAATATCCTTCATAGATTGTATCATAAGTCTTTCAACTTGCTGGAGCCATTTCTCTACCATCCCCTAAAAGAAAACCATTATTCCTTTCAAAATTAAATCCACTGATAATACCTTGGCTTCCGCAGGAATAATTTTGCCACTCAAAGGAACATTTTCCCCTTCTGCTGACAACATTGCCACAATTTCTTCATTCTTGGTGAACTCCAATAAATAAATTCCTTCGAAACATTTCTTCAGATGAGGTTGTACGCGTGATGGATCTTTAGTCTCAGACAAAATTTCCAACAGTTCGTCGTTTGACAAGAAGAAGAATCGCGGGAAGAATAGACGTTTCTTTTCTAAATAGTCGTTTAATCCTTTTTGGACTTCGTCTAAAAGTCTGTTGTTTTCTTTCAGTCTTTTTAACATGTTAGGATAGTCAGTAGCAGCAATAACATGAGTGTCTAGAATGGTGTTTCCCATTATGTTCCTCCATGTTTTGTCTACTTGTTTGAAGTTGCGAGCCTCGGTGGGCATCTGACGATTTATGTCTTCGGAAGTGAAGATTGGTTCTAAGTACATCCAGACTCCTTGGCACTATAAACACAAAGTAAAAAATCTAGTTTTTTATACATTTGAAACCGTACTTTAATGTTTTAAGCTTTCAGAACTCGTAGTAATAAATGAAAAGATTTTGCCCTATGTTTACTCATAAAAAATGCTATCAATCACTTTAACTCTACGGTAATAATTCATATTACTTACAGCGAGCCAAGCATCAATAATATCTTGCATCGAAATCAGTTTTGCTTCCCAGCCTTGCATCTCTTCTTCAAAAGCTTTCACATATGGTGATCCTCTCATAGTTTGAGCTTTCAAAATATGATCATCTAGCAATACTTGTATATCATCCACAGCAGCCAAAATTGACACACCAGTATCCCTAAAGCAAACATTTCATCAAATAGACTCATAACAAAATAGTATATTGTACAACAAGCATGAAATAGATATTCCAAGCGAGTGGAAGATATCTTCATTTCACTACTTCATTATGACAATAAGTATCTTAACAACTAGCTACAAAACAAAAATTAAAGAATATTATTTTTCATAAATGTAAAATTTCACGATTTTATGAGATAAAAATGGAAAGTGATAACGAAGAAATCCTTAATTTAACATCCCCAGAATCTGCGAAGGTAACATCTATAAATTTATTATCGGAAATTTTTAAAACAAAATTGGGAAAGATTTTAAATCTGTTATTTAATGTCGATAATGTAAAGTGTTGGTGTTTGAGAAGAATGATTTGGTGACTGATTGTAAAGTTTCAGTGTAAGATTGGAACAAGTAAATGAATTTGTATATTTGGGTAACATGTTTTTGAGGGATGGACGTATTGACCGGGAGATTGAAAAGCGGGTGTCTGCAGGTTGCACGGTACCTATTGGGTGCTTTGGGTATATTTGCTCGAAACATGAAAGTATCTATAGATGCTCGATTGAGTGTTTATAATGGTGTTTTAGTGCCTACATTGATATCTGGTTCTGAATATTGATTGTGGATGAAGAAGCATGAACGACGTATGTTGTGGAAATGAGGTATTTGAGAAAAGAGTGATCGTATCCGGAATACATTGGTGTATGGTGAGTGTGAGATTGAGAAGAATGTTAATAAAAAAAGTGGGAGTGAGTCAGTTGAGGTGGTTTACCAATATTGAGCGAATGTCGAATGAAAGGTTGGTGATACTAATATATGCGGATGAGATTGAAGGTGAACGATTGCGTGGGTATCCAAGAAATAAGTGGTTGGGTATGATTGATGGTTTGTTACGTGAACAAATGATTCCGAGTGTGAAGAATAGATGAGCATGTATGAATCGCACTATGAATGTGGAATAAGCAAATAACTTAATGAACGTAGAAAATAATTTATTTTATACCTGTAAGGAGATAGTTCAAAGACTACATCAACCCATTCTTCTTTCATCTTTCGTAAGTTCTTCAACAAAGCAAATTCTTTAGTAGCAGCAGCACTAATTTCTTCTAGCTGTGCTGTATATTTCGACAATCCTTTATCAATCATATCGCTTAATGTTGACTCAGGGGTCGGATCTAAAGGTTCTCCAACAATTTCACTCATCTATAATCAAAATCAAATTAAGGAAATTATAAAACCCAAAAGGAAATATGGTGTACCTGTTCCCAATGCCGTTTTTGTAGACCTTTGTTACAAATGGTTTGCAAAACTGGCACAAACTGTCGGAACTTTTCTACTTTGGCTCGAACCATTTCTGCGATTCGTTTGGCTCCAGGAACATCTTGGAAGCTCTTTGATAATTTATACAGCCATCGCCACATTAAATCTACTTCTTCCCTGATTTCATCTGCGTCTAAATCAGCAAATGGACCATAATACCATATGTCGTAGTTTTGATGAAATGAAAGAACTGTGTGCCATAATTTATCAAATGGTTCCACAGCGCTTAACATAGCGTAAAGATTTGTAAACGGGGATATTTCGAAATCTAGCAACTGTTCTTCTTCGTTTATTAGTTCGGCTTCTTTTTTATCTTCCTGCAGATAATAACACATTAACATAAATGATGATTTTATGAAGAATAAAAAGAGTAAATACTTGTAAACTAGCAACAATTTCTTCTATAGTTTCAACGCTTTCAACCATTTCTTCCATTGTTAAAAGAGGAGGATCTTTCTTGCGGAATAGATCTAATTGTTTCTGGTGCTTTTCTAATTTTGCATCGAAGACTGTTCGTTTCTTCTTCAGAATTTTCTCAGCCTTTTCTCGTCGAATTTGAATTCGTCCAAATGCTAATTCTAATACTTGATCCATATCTTTAGGCCACATCAACGCACGGCAGATCACCTGAATATGTTCCTCTGAAATAATAATTTTCATATCAAACAGAACTATTTTGTTATACGACTAAATACTTGGTAAATGCGCGAATTCCATTAAAAACAAGAATGCTTCTGCAGTATTCTTTATTTGTTCTTTTAATTCGTATGATGTTACATCTCTGCATTCAATCATAAAATTGGTAAGCTCTACTATTTCAACTACTGTTTCTGGTGTTTCACTTATTCTTTGAGACATTTCATCAAATGTATCGCATATTCTAAAATATAAGATAAAATAAATAAATATATCATCACGCCATTTACCCATTTTGGATATGGCATTCTGCTTTCACTGCTTGGCTAGTGAACTCCCAATATTGCTAGTAAAGAGGTAACCACAAGGATAAACTGTTGGCAGTGGGATTCGAACTGAGGATCTCATGATCCATAGTCCGATACATTACCATGGAGCTATTTACCTTATATAAAATTGTTTACGACATATTGAATCAAACATCTACTATTATTGAGCTCTGCCTCTAGTGGTAAAGTGCCATTAATATTTATTTACTTGACAAGCGTAGAAAATAAATCTTTACAAGCTGGAAAGTTTGTGGGGCGAGCGACGAAGGAGTGAGCCTCCATAATCCAGTGAGCCCAGTAAAGATTAAGCGCAAGCGTGCCGCGTACAAAGTTTTATTTCCACCTTCACAATATTTTCAAAAATTATTTTTATTAAATATAAGCCAGCAAAATTTTACCAGTCTCTTCAGCAAGACTGTAAAACTTTACAGGTGTCTTCTACAAGCCTGTATAACTGTACAGGTCTCTTTCAGAAGCCTGTAAAACTTTAGCAACACGCCGGAGTAGTTTTTATAATTATAACAACACGTTTAAGATCATGGTAATCAAATAAACAGTACAGTAATATTAAAAACTAGTACTTCAATGTAAGCCTTTACCTAGGCATCTGAAATAACTGGGACATGCAAGATATATCGCACAATCGTAGATAAAACATTGTACAATGTACGACCGTAATACGAACTTTACATGCTCGCCAGTAAAGTTAGTAACATTCTTACTACAATAATATTCCTTACTTTCTGTTAATGCCATAATTCTCTTCAATGAAATGATTCACAACAGTAGCTCTTAAGTTATCCATAATTTCAATTAAGGTTTTATTAATTGTACCACATTCTAAACTAATCATGTTTAAAGGAATAGAATTGCGCATCAGTTGTATTTCACTTTTCACTTCTTCATATCCATATAATCTTTTAGCAAAATCCTAAAAAAACTATTTGAAACCAAAAATAATTTAGTTGTTTGTAAGCTACCTTTATAACAGGAAATGGTTCCAGAGACATAAACTCTTTCAAGCTTTTATCAGCTTGTCCTGTTAGAAGATATAAATATTGGTTGTATTCATTCAAGTATTCTATTGGTCCAATAACATTTGGTTCAAAATATATCACTATTTGTTCCAAGGTTTCTTGTACTATTTCATCTTCAACTTGTACTTCTAACAAATAAGATTCCTCCTCGAAAAACTCTAAAAGTTAAACATAAGTTTTAATTAAACTTTAAGCAATAATTGTATCATTTTACCTGGAAACATTATACATTCAACCCTTGTAATTTTGCTATTGACATTAACAATTTTCAATATAGTATTGTATAACATATTTCTTATATCAAAAAAATGCGGTTGAAAATAAAAATCTGCTGTTCCAACAGTAGGAATTATATGAATTTTAACAATTGGTTTTTGGATAAACAATAAATCGGTGTATGGCTCTCTTCCATAATCATTTCCATCCTAAAAAAAATGAAGAATGTTCTGTGAAATGAAACTAAACTTAATTTGAAACAAGATGACTTCAACGAGTTCAAGAACGGTAAAGGCAGTTTACCGATGGAATTTTGTCTGATATCGGTTATTCCTTGACGTTCCTGATGCTTATACAATTTTTGCACGATTGAAACAAGTAAAATTTATTTGAAAATATACATTAAGTTTATGACAAATGTAAACCAATTTGCTTATGCATTTAAATGACAAACAGTAATTTAGTGTCGTGGTGTTATTTAAGCTATTCTTTTTTAAAAACAAGAAAAATAATTGCTACGATTCAGTATATCATAAAACATTGTACAATGCTCGACCGTAAGGCATCATGTTAGAAAAAAAGTTATATACTTTATGAACTGAAATGAAGTCCAGAAAATGCATCAAACTTTTCTCCACCAACGACCTCATTTGATTCGCCATTAAAGAAGCTGCACAAGTAAAGAATCTTTCAATCATTTCTGAAGAATCTCCTTCTTCTCTTGGGATATATTTCTTCCAAGATGACCTGTATTTTAAAAAGATATCAGCTACTTTCTTACTCCATTCATCCGTTAGTCTGTTTCGTGATTCAGTGCAAATTTTATCAATTTGTTCTTCTAGTGCTGTCATTTCTAAAGGAAAGGGTTCATTTTCTGTAAGTCTTTCTGTCGGTAGGATCAGCATAATTTTAAATCTGTTAACAGCGAAATATTAGTTGAAGATGACAAAAATTATGGTTTGGAAACACTTACTCGTCATCCCATAAATCTCGCATTTTTCTTATGACAATACTATTGCAAAATAAATCCTGAGTTATAATATGTTTGAAAGCAGTATAAGTTGAATGCCAAGGAACAGGAGCGCAAATAATATTAGGTCTATATTGAGCAGGATACGTCACAATACCAAGACGTTTTTTCTCAACGGGATCATGTAATACGTAATCGAATATTGCACACTTTAAAGCAAAGATGTAGTCTTCTTTTATTTCCTTTTTGAGTCTAGTCATTATGCGGACATACTCAAACAATTCCCTAAATTTTCTGGATACCATTTTTTTTATACGAACGAAGTATTCTTCTGGGTATGGTGTGATGTATACGATTTCGTCAATACCCTTAAATTTTTATAGTTGTAACCGAAAGTATTTAACATACATACATAACGTAACGCTATATTCCACTCACTGATGTATCACAAACTCAGAAACACAATCTGTTACAAACATTTCGCCTCGTCCACATTCACACTGCGATTTTTACAAGTTCGGATTAATTTGTTCACGCAACAAACCATCAATCAAACCTAACTACTTATTTGATAAATATTTATTTCACCAACCTCTCAAGATGGCCAAACCTCCTCAGTAGACTCACTCCTACTTTCTTAACAACATTCTCACCATACACTAATGTATTCCGGACACGATTCCTCTCCTCTCAAATACCTCATTTCCACAGCAGTTATACACTAACACATCGTTATAAATACTCAATGGAGCATCTCTAGATACATTCACATTTCGAGCAAATGTGCCCAGAGCAACCAATATCTTACACCCTGCAAATACCCGCCTTTTAGTCTCCCGATCAATAAGTCTATCCCTCGAAAACATACTACTCAAATATACAAATTCATTTATTTGTTCCAATCTCAAATTACAATCAGTCACCAAATCATTCTTCTCAAACACCAACACTTTAAATATATCAACATTCATTAACAGATTCAAACCTTTCTGTACTTCATTTATGCTCACAATCATTCTTCTCAATTGTTCCTCAGTTTCACCCAACATAACATCATGCGCATAAGCTAACGCAGGCACTATACGTCCACCAATACATATACCATCCATTTTATTCAATGCTTTTCGTAACAACATCTTCATATACAAATTAAACAACCACAAACCTCTTTTACAGCAACATCTATACAAAACAAATCTCTCAAGCTACCATCAACTCTCACCGCATCCTCACTTCCTTCATACAACGCTAGAATCGCTCTCAAAAAGTTACCTACCATTCATACTACTCTACAAGTACATCCCATCCCAAAAACCACCGTCATACGCTTTTAACGGGGTTAAAATTTAACAGTTACTTACTATCGAAGTATAATACAAAATCTTTTCTATGTCTTCTGGTCGTATTTTCCTGTTCTGTTCAATTTCTGTTTGTTCCAATAACATACGTTTTTGTTCATCTGGATGTATTGGTTCTATAGCTGACATTTTTTCAACTTCCCTTCAATGCAACATAAATAAAGTATCAAACAAAATGAACTTCTAAATACCTACATTAAAGCTTTCTCCTCAGCAATTCTTTTCTCTTCTTCAATTTTCCGCCTCTTGCGTTCTTTTGCATCTTTTCTTTTCTGCTCTTGAACTTCCTTTCTGCGCCAGTGTTCTCCGCTTAGCAAATCTTCCAGTTGTACAAGACCTGCGACTTTTAATTCCTTCTTTCGTTTCCTTTCTAATCGTTTTTCTTCCCTTTCTTCAATAAAAGCTTTAGTTATTCGAGGAGGAGATATAAGACGATTATTTTTAAAATATGGGTTGTCTGTTTGCTTTTCTCTACGTCTTGGGGGCATGTTTTGTATTCGCAAGATGTTAACGCTTGGGGTATATGCGAAACCTTTTAATTTACATTTATGTTAAATCTATTATTCGAGTTAAATTATATAGTACTTACCTATAAATTCACTGGGCTTATAGTATTCGAAAGTTTGTTTGTGTGACAGAATCAATTTGGGCCATTTAGTGTCTGTAAGTAGTTTTCCAAGTATATCCGAAGGCTGAGGTTCTGTGTCTCTTCCAGCAAACGGAAGCCAAGGTAGTTCAGGAATCAATTTCCGTCCATATACATCCTTTTGGTGCATCTGAGTCCCTTGGTTCATAACATTTTTATTGACTTTTTTCGGAGCTTTCTTACTCATTTTAAAAGATTTATTAAAACTGACGTAAAATAAGAATTATAATTTCTGTCACTGCTAAACTTGTCAATCAATATAATACACCGGGCGGTCACCATAGAAACATACGAAATTTTTAGACACTTGCAGGCAGATACATAAAAGGGATTAGCGTTAACTCCATTTTTTTCATCATCTGAAACTTCATTTCTATATTAATCATATTATCAAAATGTGTCAAAATTTATGCTAACCAATCTTGAATACAACTTTACTTAAAATAATTTTGTTCTATGAATGGAAAATGAAGTTACGAGTAATAATAAAAATGGAGTTAGCGCTAATCCCTTTTATGAATCTGCCTATTATTGATTAAAATTTTGAACTTAGTTACAAAAGCACTTTTAGTTTGTTAACCATATTTTAAGTAGCATTTTTATCTTACTCCACATCATGTAAGGGTGGTATAGGAATCATGCAAGAAATTTTATAATAAGTTTTCAGTGGATGAGCACGTTTTAGGATCCCTAGAATATGATTTTAATAGTACCGCAATGATGTCTGTGTGTGTCTGTCTGTCTGTGTGGTCAGCATCCTAAGCAAAAATGTGAATTATGCATGGTGTAAATACATACATAGATACATTTACACCATAGAAATACATAGAATTTTATCGAAAATATGACGAATTTAAAATTGGTCTTGCGTTTCGCGCCACGCCGATCTTCAATTGTTTTTGTATCTGTCAGTGAGCTAGGCAACAGAGTGTTTGTGTGCGTAGAAAAATCAAATTTTCACTTAAAATATTATCGATTACATATTTAAAACTTTTATCAATCGATTCAGAAATTTTCTTGTGGTCATTTTAGTGTATAAATTATTGATGCTATCAAAAACTTTAGTTTTGCTCAGTGGAAAACATTCCACACCGCTTCAAATGTAAGTATTGTTTATTGTATTAGTATTATTACTGCTATAAAAGTTATCGTTAAGGACAATAATGTTTATTTCTAAGTATACTAGCAATAAATTAAGAATATTGAAATAGAATTACAGATTTTAAAATGTAAAAAAATTATTTTAATATTTGGATGCTGTGATTTTGATTCACTGTATGTAGTATGTATGTCTATGGAATGGTTATGTGTCCATGGATTTTGATGGCAATTAATTGATATTAGTATGCATTTTGTCGCATTTCAGGATTCCATAACCATTGTTGCAAGCTGAGATTCACATCCGAGTTGCAGAGCTTCGCTGCAGAATACGCTCAGATTTTCGTGTTGTTCAGATGCAATGAAGACAACAAAAGATAAGTTTCTTTTCATTTTTTGCCTCTTTTAAATTATAACGATTAACGGTACTTAAGTATTCAGAATTTGTACCACCAGAAAGACTTGGGTTAAATATTCCAGAATTATTTTAACAATAAATGCTTCAAGTATTTTTTCTCTATTTTACAATGTCAGTAATTCATTTATTATTTATATAGTCGCTATTTAGGTTAAGTTATAGTTAGCTCCCCGCCGTCCGAAATATACTTACACATTTTAGTTTTAAGTCAGGCGACTATATAAATGTTCTTTAACAATTAGTTTAACAACATAATAGCTAGAAATATTGAAAATGCAATAACATTGCACATTGTATTTGAAGCATTATTCAGAAACAATAAAATTTCTGTATATATTTCAAACGTTACAATTATTTAACCGTTATAATTTTGCAAATTATTGAAAAAAGCTTGAATGTCTGAAGTGAAATTAGACAGTGTGACTGATGTTACAAAATTGTTGCAGATTCAGAGTTCACGAAGTTCTCAGACAGTTTCTTCCAAAGAATCACATCACCCCTGGACGCAGCTGCCACGGACAGGCTATTAGGAGGTCGTGGAGGTTTGCACCTGGATATGTAGCCATCGAGAAAGACGACAGAAACAACGTCCAAGGAAAGTAGACATTTTACTTAACACTCAATTTCATAGTATATTCGAACTTGCAGAATATACGCAATTCATTTTGATACACCGATTAAATGTTTGTAATAAATTTCGGTAAATCTAACAATTTACATTTATATTTGGAATTTTTCGTGCATTCAATAATTATACCACGATATTTTACTACATACTGGTGGTTAAGAAAGACTGGGATCTTTTTTTTGTTGTCAAATACTTAAATAATTTTAACAAGTGCTTCAAGTAAATTTTTATATATTTATGTCATAATTAGGACACACACCTACAATATAATTAAATTATTATTTACATAGTCGCCTTGTAGATTAAGTTAGATATAAGTAGCTTTCCCTCCGTTCCGAAATACACACATATTAGTTTTAAGTCAAAAGGGATTATGTAAATATTGAACAAAGATATTTAACAATTAATTTGTCAACAATAGTTGCCCAAAACTATTCATTTTATTTGAAGCATTGTTAAACAAATTTTACCAGTGAATACATAAAATTGGATCGTATTGATCAGCGTTTATGCTGACTGGCATTGTGAGTAGATATCTCGCGACATAATTATTGATGTCAGATGACGGCAAAATTAAAATATTCAAAGTTCAAACACAATATTAATTTATTATATATTACAAACGTTACAGTTATTAAAACGTTATAAATTAGTTGAAATCAACTGGACAGTGTGACTGATGCCACAAAAATGTTACAGATTTAGAGTTCACGAAGTTCTCAGACAGTTTCATCCGGAGAATCACATCATCTCCGGACGCGGCTGCCACGGACAGGTGATGGCTGTTAGGAGGTCGTGGAGGTTTGCACTTGGAGAAGTGACCATCGAGGGAGAAGACAGAAACAGTGTTCATGAGGGAAGTAGATTTGATTTGACTTGACACTCACATTCACGATATATTCGAACTTACAGAATAACGAAATTTATATTAATTCATTAGTTTTCTGCATCTAGTAATTATGCTCCGATTGTGCAATTCATTGATGCTTTTTCCAGTCATTTTATAGTTCAATTTATATGTTCGTTACATTTACATTATATTTATTTAGCTCCCTCCGATTCGTTCCATTTACACATGATAGTTTTTAAGAGAAACGAATATATAAAATGATCTACAGATGATAAAAGTAATATATAAAATTTTCGCGACATAGTTGATGAATGCAGACAAAAAAATTATATAACATATTGATCAGTTTGACCCAAAGTTTTACAGCTTGAAACACAACCAGCCGTCACAAATTCGGTGCGTAAGAACTCCCTGTGACCCGCTGCCACCATCGTAGAACCTGGCTCTCGAACGTGCTCATCTTCATCAGCCAGAACGAAGAAGAAACTTTGTAGAATAAAATGTATTATATTATATTTATTGTAATATTTGTATGTAAAATGATTGTATTGAACAGTTTTTATGTCGACGTCGGGCCGATCTAAAGAACAGATTGGGTCCGGTGTTTGATAATTCTAAAAAGAAAAGAAAAATATGCTGGGGGTGTTGGGATTTGTGTTTTTCTGTCTGCATGTGTGTTACATATTGCCTGTGAGCAATTTTTTTCGGAATTAACTTTGCGCTTCACGCAAAAATTATTTAAGTTCAATTTTTCTTGTTTAAATTCACAAATAAAAAAATTTTTTTGGAAAATCGCCCACCGTCCCACGCAAATTTTTTTTTGGAAATTAATTTTCACGCAAATTCATAATCAAATTTTTGAAAAATTCGCCCACCATCCCACGTAAATTTTTTAAAAAATATTTTTCACTTGTAAATGCATAAACAAAATCAAATTTTCGAAAAATGATCCACCGTCCCATAAAAATATAAAATAACCTGGAAGAATTAATTTGAAGTTGGTATTGCACCGCGCGTCAATTTGTTCAATTGTTTCTGTCAAAAGTTGTGGAACAAAGTGTTTGTGTGGGTGGAAAATACGAATTTTCAACTGAAATATTCTAAATTATATGTTTAAAACATATCAATCGATTCAGTATTATTTAGTGGTCATTAAAGTATACAAATTATTGCTGCAATCACAAACTTTACATTGTAAAAGAATAATTGTAATATTTGGTTGCTGGGACTTTGATTCAACGTGTATGTATGTCGTGGCTATAAGTTCATGGATTTTGATGAAAATTAATTGATATTAATGTGTTTTGTCGCATTTCAAGATCAAAGACCATTGCTGCAAGGTGAGATGCACACCCGAATAGCCGAACATAGCTGCAGAATAATCTATGCTTGGGCTCTCGTGTTGTCCTGGAGCCTGGATGCAATGAAGACAATAAAAAGATAAGATTATTTTATTTATTCACCTCTTTCATATTATAACGATTAAATTATTGTGATAAATGCCATAAAATTTTTGAATAATTGAATTGCATCGTACAATCAATAACAATTATATCACGATATTTTACTTTATACCAGCGGTGGAGAAAGATCTGGATCATTTTTCTGTTGTCAAATATTCCTAAATGTATTTAACAATAATGCTTCAAGTAAATTTTCTCTATTCTATAATGTCATTAATTCAATTATTATTTATATAGTCGCTTTTAAGTTTAAGTTAGTTATTCCTCCGTTCCGTAATACACACACACATTTTAGTTGTAAGTCAAGCGACTATATAAATGTCTAATGACGGTATTTATCAATTAATAGTTCAAAATAAAAATATTAACACTGCTCATTTTATTTGAAGCATAGTTCAGAAAATATTACATAGGGAAAATATAAGAGCGTTCATGCTGACTGTCATTTTGTTTCTAATATAACACAATTTTTATTGCACGTTTTACAAGATAAAAATAAATACATTCTACATCTTGCACTTCAACTAAACTACATAGATAAATATATAATAATTAATAACAATAAGTTAACATTAAATATTATTTCTACATTCTATTTCTTCTCATTGTAATACCTTGGTCGTCTAAAAAATAAATCAACGTTAAAAATGTTTCAGAAAGATTTAGTTTGAGTAAATCTACCTGGTTGATTATAATTATTTTCGTTGTAGCGATCATTAATTAAAGATATATTATTAAAATTGTATCTAGGTAGTCTTCTAACGATATCTTGTTCTTGGTATTGCCAAGTGTTGCTTGGTTCTGTATTACGATGACTACTGCGACTCCGAGTGTTGGCGTGTCTGTCTAAATTATAAATCCACTCTAAAATAAAATGCATGGTTAATAAATAGTCTACAAGAGTACGAGATGTGCTCTTACTTCCTTCAGTAAATTTAGAAATGTTAGTTAGGAGAAATTCCTTGTCTTTTGCTTCAATGACTAACATTTCTCGAAGTAGTTGAACCATACTTCTTTGAGCCGTAGATTTTGCGTGTAAATAATATACTCGAACACTGAAAAATATAATAATTATTATGTTATTTTTAATTAATAAAGAGATTTATACCTCATTATAATTAGTAGTCCCATAATAACGCCGGGCTTGGTCAAATAAACCAAAAACTTCATAAATCCATGGTCTTTCTGAATTTGTAATACCCCGTTCAAAACCATTTCATACATGAAATCGTAACTTTGAAATGGTCCACATTTAGAAGTCCGCTTTCTAAAATTACCACACAAAATTATATTTTATTGAACAAATAGTAATAAATTAAAATATTTTACTGTGTGAAAATGTATCCAAGTACGATAACAACTGCAAAAAGTGCCAAGAAAGTAGTCACTTGAAAAATGGTTTGTGTTTGAGCCGCTCTCCATGGTTTGGAAGATGGTTTACAAAGATGAAGACAACTTAACCGTTTCAAATACCAGGTACACCAAAATTTAATTGTAACTACAATGGATAAAAGCGGAGAAAAATAAAACCCAACCCAAAAGAGAGTTTGATTATATATTATTTGTAGAGTGTTGCTTGCTATGTCAAATTCAGACATTCCAATTTTTTTCCACCAATATCTAAAAGAAAAATATTATTAGCCAACATTATTTAGGGAGGTAAAAGTGACTCACTTATAAATTAGAACTCGGACAAATTCTACAAGTGCAGTAAATACAACAGAAATTATAAAATCAATCAAAATTAAGCGATATACTTCTTGTCCCAAGGAAGTTTCCCAACATTGCTAAAAAATGTGCACATAATAAATTACAGCATTCAACGAGTAACAAAATATATAAATACCACTTTTCCTGACTTATTGGTTAACCAAAACGTAATCAAAACGCCTATAACAACAATTTCAAGAAGAAATGTTCTCATCAATGATATATACAACGCAGTTCTTGGGTTTTTGTAATCTTCGAACCTACAAAACATTTAATAAATAAAGAGGTATAAATCATTAAAAATATACGATTTCTAAATTTCGCTTTACTTGATAATCCAGGTGAAAAACAGAGGCCCAAAAGTCATAATAATTGTAACAACCAATGCTGTAATAACAGAAGCGCTTCCCAAATTTGAGTTGTCTGTTTCTGTAGTAGTGCGATGTTTTTGAAGAAGAGTCCACATTAGATACGCTATACCACCTAAGAGGAGGAAAATAAACAAATGAACAACTATTTGAATACTTTTCGTCCAAAATTTAAGCATGAATGTTGTCTTCATCGTTTCTTGACTTTCGTCGCTCAACAACTCCTAAAATAATTCAAAATAATTTTTTATTTGTTACCAAGTAATTGTATTCCTACTTTAAGTTCATTGAAAATAGCTTTGGATTTTAATTCGGCCCCCTCTTTCGTAGCTATTCCAAAATCCCATCCACAAAATATTTTATGTGCGTAGACATTTTTCAAACCACCAGAAGTTTCAATAAAACTTTTACGGTATGAACGAGCCATGCTATATAAATAAATAAATTAGAAATAAACAAAATTATGCAAGACAAACTAAAAATATTACCTTATAGAAATAACGAAAAAGGAAACTACGTATGAACATAACATGGTGAAAAAATAAGCATAAGGTAAACTATAAGTTGTACCACTTATTAAACTTATAGATTCATTCGTGTAAAAACCATAAAATAAGGTAGTGTGCGTTAAATAACCCTAGTAAAGTAGCAACAAAATTAGTTTAAAATAATATTATTATACTTTGATTCTTACCTCTCCTGTTATTATATCAGCTGCGGAAAACTTAGCACTTCCAGTGTTTTGAAATTGGGAAGCTTGTATACTTTGATTATTTTCATCATACAATTGAACCTGTTTCTTTTGAACGGGGTTACCGTCAGAAGTTTGATAAATAACCTGTGGTATAAATAAAAACAGCAAAGCAGGAATGGAAATAAGAAAATTCATAACAAAAATCCAGCGAAGGAACTTGAAATAAGTTGCTACGCCAGAACCAAAATGACCTTCGATGGCTTTCAGTGAACTGTACCACAGTTCAAAGCTGTAGATGATGTTTTTTGCTGCTGATTGAAACTAAAACAAAATATTTATAAATATTAAATTGTAAGTACTGCTGATATTTGTACTAACTTTCTCAAATGTCATACTGATTTGGTATTTGCATCGTTTGAAAAAACCTAATGGACGGTGTTTGGATTTTTTGCTTACAGATTTTGTGAGTCTTGCTTTTATCGAACGTTTGAGTGTTAGACATTGGGGCATGTCTCTTAGAGTCTCCCTAAATAAATAATAATAATAATAATAGTAATAAATATATGGATGTATTGTCCGGGAGATTGAAAGGCGGGTGTCTGCAGGGTGCAAGGTATTGGGTGCTCTGGGTACATTTTTTTGAAACATGAATACTCGATTGAGTATAAAAGTAGTTTGATAGCGCCTACATTGAACGTTGGGTGTGGATGAAGAAGCATGAAAGGCAAATAGCTGCTGCTGTAAAAACGAGGTATTTGAGATGAGTTATGGATTCTGGAATACGTGGGTGTACAGTGATTGTTAGATTGAGAAGAATGGAAAAGTTACTAAGCATAGGTAGAAGTAATGAGAAATGAAATACACAGGACTGCAGTCAGTACAGATGATATTTTATTGGACAATCATTCAATTTGTAAAAGGAGTATTAGAATCTAAAAGACTCATCAAAATATAAAACATTATTTGAAGTATACTGTACATTAACGACACCTTATAATTCAACAATTGTTGATATTTTCCTTGTAATTTACGCTACATCTCACGTGTCGTTAATGTACAGTATACTTCAAATGTTTTATAATTTGATGTGTTTAGATTCTAATGTTCCTTTTACAAATTGAATTGATTCCATCCTAAGGAAATCGTAATACGTTTCGGAACTAAATCATGTTAGTTATGAATGTAAGAAGTGTGGAAATAAGTAAGTTAAGATACATAGTTCGGATATGTTAACCAGATATCGAATGAAAAGCAGAAGACACAAATATGTGCGGTGAGATTATGGTTGGCTTGTTAAAACAACTGAACATTAATGATGGTTAATTTAAAGAGAAAACGAAGAATATTAGACATACATTCTGAGATGTTCCGAAATGGGATTGTCTTCCATCAACGTATCATCTTCTTCCATTCGTCGCACAATTTCAGCTGCATGTTGTTCCAATCTAACACTCCCTGAATCATCTTCTGTGAGAGGAACGAACGACCTGCTATCTTCTCTGTACAGCGACGTACTCCTGGACCGAAAAT